>ML677341.1:6868679-7041188 GCA_007922305.1 Dermatemys mawii | reverse complement strand
GGCAGAATTTGGTTCATAGATGTATTTAAAGGCATATTACTTACGCCCCGATCATTTAAATGGAACGATTACTTTGCCTGTTTCTTCACAATCACTGTATGTTCCCATAAACAAACTCCCACACAGAAAAAGAAAGGAATATGAGGAGTCAGAATGAATGAACTGAAGATGTGAACACTTAGCATTCCACATGCGGGCTGGCTGTGTGACCCAGAATCACTAAAGTGTGGGACCAGAGCTGGGTGACAATAGGATTTTTCGGTACGTTGGCAATCCTGAAAAATAGAGGCTAAATTCTGAGACCTGGTCTATGTCTATGTCTACACTATCACAGTAAGTTGGCCTACACTATGCAACTCCAGCTATGTGAACAACGTAACTGGAGTCAACGTATCTTAGGTTGAGTGACTGCGCGGTCTGCTTCACCGGAGGTCGACAGAAGAAACTCTCCTTTCGACTTATCTTACTCTTCTCGTTGGGGGCAGAGTACCTGGGTCAACTGGAGAGTGAGCTGCAGTCGATTTGGTAGGTCTTCACTAGGTCTTTAAATCGACTGCCAGTGGATCGATCTCAGAGCCTTGATCCTGGCTGTGGTGTAGACCTGCCCCTGGTGTGTGGGTAGATAATGCCTGGATGCTACAGGCAATGGACTCCACATAGAGATGGCAGAAAATTTTCATGTTTTTTTGCAAGAAACATCAACAATTTGAGTTTTCTTTTCATTTCTGTTGAAAAGTCCCATGGACCTTTTTTCCTTTTTTTCACAGAAAAACCAAAATCCAAAAGTTGTTTTCAGTTTAAAAAAACATAGGACTTTGGTAAACAGTTTGGGTTACCACCATTATTTTTATTATTATTATTGGTACCAAAAGCCAAAAAAACTTTTGGTTTTGATGTCTGGTTTTTGTTCTTTTCAGTGAAAAATCTTGTCAAAAATTAAATTTTTGAATGATAATTTTGATTAAAATACTTCTTTTTGTTACTAATTACTTTTCAATTAAAAAATTCTAACAATCTGCAGTTCTACAGAAAGATTTCATTCTTTGTGTGTCATGTCTTTTCAGATTGTAAACTCTTGTGGGGGCAGTGACGGTCTCCTACTGTGTGTGTGTGTGTGTGTGTGTGTGTGTGTGTGTATATCCCAGGGATCATCAGCCTTTGCCCTGTGGCCTGCAGGTTTGGCAGATTGCTGCTCCCACTATGGTTCACTGTTCAAGGCCAATGTGGGCTGCAGGAAGCAGCAGCCAGTACATCCTTTGGCCCACACTGCTTCCCGCAGTCCACATTGGCCTGGAACGGCGAACTGTGGCCAGTGGGAGCTGTGATCGGGCAAACCTGTGGACGCGGCAGGTAAACAAACCAGCCCAGTCCACCAAGGGGCTTACCCTGGCAGGCTGCATGCCAAAGCTTGCTGATCACTGATGTATCCAGTGGGATGCCTGACATTGGTAGGTCCTACCATAATACAAATAATAAATACTAATCGTATGTATAGAATGCCATAAGGCAAAAACAGGGTTGAACAACAGGCTGAGGAAATAACAAATTGTTTCAGCGATGATGCAGTGCAGACGTGGAAATATGATATTAAAGACATTGCTTCTGAAATTACTTTGCCAGTGACATTGCTATGCCTACCACACATGGGTGTTGTGAGGATTAATTAATACTTGCACATGGCCTTGAGAACTTCAGTGGGAAGACGGTCTACGTACACAAAGCACGGTTGTCATTCCACAGGGGTTGCAATACACCTGTGCCCATTGCATCATGTGCTGCCCATGATGGGCAGTGGTGCAGCAAGGTCCTGGTGTAAAATAAGCTAGGAACCCCCTTCCCAGTTTCAAAATCTACCTCCCGTTCATCTCCCCCATGAC
This sequence comes from Dermatemys mawii, assembly GCA_007922305.1. Classification (NCBI taxonomy): domain Eukaryota; kingdom Metazoa; phylum Chordata; order Testudines; family Dermatemydidae; genus Dermatemys; species Dermatemys mawii. The sequence continues at coordinate 7,039,311 of ML677341.1, read as the reverse complement.
CCCAGTCCAGCCTCCTCATCCCCTAGCTTCTGCCTAGCTGCTCTCCAGCCTCTCCTACGGCCCCAGTCCAGCCCTACAGCTCCTGCTTAGCTCTCCCATAGCTCCAGTCCAGCCCTCCTGTCTCTCCAGTTCCCTCCATGATCCCCTCACTCCCTTCCAACTCTGATCCAGCCCCTCCCCCAGCTCTCCCTCAACCCTCACCAGCCTCCTTCAGTCCAGTCTTCAGCTTCCCCAAACCAAACGGGCCCCTCATCCCAGTCATCCTGTGCCCTGGTGGGGATGGTGGGCAGCCACCCTGCTCTCCCGTAGTCAGGTCTCTGCTATGGCACAATGAGGCTCAATCTCTGCCAGGCTGGCAGTGGTACGAAGGGGTATAGGCCTCGTGGCTAAATCCAAGCACTCTCCATGGCTAGCAGTGCCAGAAGGAATAGCCCTCCACCCTGATCTCCAGGCAGCTGGAGCGAATCCCTATATACGATCTGGGTACCTCTTCAGACAATGGCTATACAGACTCTTGGGTGCCTGGGTCCTACCCACAGTACCAGCGAGGACACAAGCCCCTTCCATCTCCAGACAGAGGATGGTCCATCCTCCCATTTTTCTCCAGGCCGCTGGGTTCAATATCAATATTAGTCTCTGGTTAGACCCCCAACGCCTTGCGGGCCCTGGCGCAACTACACCACTTGCACCATTGTGGTTACATCACGGAGGACAGGGTGGCGCCACACTCGCTGTGTGTGTGTTTTCTTCGGCAGGCATGAGCGCTGGGTTTAGGCGCTACTGATGCTGTCAACTGGGAGCCTGCCCACCCATGCTGCTGCACCATCGGCCCTTCCCTCCAGCCTCGCTGTTACTCTCCCATCACTCCGATTGACGTTCCCCAGAGACAATCCACTTTCTAACATGGAGCTCTCTTCCATGGTGTCTCTCTGCGTGCAGACTCCCCATGGTCTATAGGGACATATTTCCTACCTCCCAGGAGTGTTGAGAGCCTTTGTTCATTCCTGTTTGTAGCTCAGTTGGAGAGCCCCAAATGAAAGGGACTAGAGCCAGGTATGTGCTTCTTATGAGCCCAATTTGTGACTAGTGATAGCTGGGTGAAATGTCCAGCTGGCACTGCAAATAGTCTCTCTGCTTAGGGAGCAGGGAGTAGCCGGGGGCAAAGAGGAGGCCGTGGGGTGGGACAACTCCCCTTTAGATTGATTGAACTCAAATCTCTGCAGACAAGGGGTGGCGTATCTGAGGCACAATTCCTTCCCTGGGCCCATATGCTGCAGGACAATACCAATCAGCTGCTGGATGGTACCATCAGCAAATTTTAACACTCACCTACCCTGCTTTGGAAGAGTCCAGGGTACAGGCCACCTGCTGTAGTACCTCACGGCCCAGCTTACTCCTACATCTCTTATGGTGTGGAGTCCAAGACATAACCTAACAGAAATGGTGGGAGGTCAGACACTGGGATAACAGCGATGTGCATGGTGTAACCCCTGCAACAGAGGGAGAGAGAGAGCTCAGTTTACTAACCCCTTCACAAAACCCAACCCTGTCAGCTTTGCCAACTCCTGCTTCAGAATAGCTGCGCGCTTTGGTTTCACTGGTTTCGTGTAGCGCACCTGTCACATTACAAGCCCCACTGTGGAATGCGCTATAATTACACTGTTGTGTTTTTATAGCATTGTGCCAGCACACATAAGAACATAAGAACATCCATTCTGGGTCACACCAAAGGTCCATCTAGCCCAGTGTCCTGTCTTCCAACAGTAGCCAATGCCAGATGCCCCAGAAGGAATGAACAGAACTGGTAATCATCAAGTGATCCATCCCATCACCCATTCCCAGCTTCTGGCAAACAGATGCTGGGCACACCATCCCTGCCCATCCTGGCTAATAGCCATTGATGGACCAGTCCTCCATGAATTTATCTAGTGCTTTTTTGAACCCTGTTATAGTCTTCACCTTCACTACATCCCCTGGCAAAGAGTTCCACGGTTCACTGTGCGTTGTGTGAAGAAATACTTCCTTTTGCTTGTTTCAAACCAGCTGCCTTTTAATTTCATTGGGTGACCCCTAGTTCTTGTGTTATGAGAAGGAGCAAACAACACTTCCTTATTTACCTTCTCCACACCCATCGTGATTTTATAGACCTCTGTGAGATCCTCACGTAGTCGTCTCTTCTCCAAGCTGAAAAGTCCCAATCTTATAAATCTCTCCTCATATGGAAGCTGCTCCCTACCTCAATCAACCTTCTGAACCTTTTCCAATTCCAATATATCTTTTCTGAGATGGGGCTACCAAATCCACACACAATATTCAAGAGGTGAGCATAGCATGGATTTGTATAGAGGCAATATGGTATTTTCTGTCTTACTATCTATCCCTTTCCTAATGCCACTGCACATCGAGTGGATGTTTTCAGAGAACTAGCCACAATGGCTCCAAGATCTCTTTCTTGAGTGGTAACAGTAATTTAGACCCCAACATTTTATAGGCACACACTGCGCACTTGCTACATTTGGCTAATCTAATAGTGAGGTAAGTGGACTGATGGTATTGGGGAAAGGCAGGATTGTAGCCAAAGCACCTGCAGGTGATTTAGGAGCCTGATGTTCAGTTCTCTGCTTTTCTACCCACCTTACCTGCAGAGCTGGTTGGAAAATGGCTTTCTTTGCCATGGGAAATTTTGATATATTTTTTTTTTGGCAGAAGTTCTAACATTCCAAAATTACAGCTGACAAACAAAATATTTCAGTTTTGGGGCATTCCAGCTTTCGACAAAAACTAAAACAAAAAAATGCCCCAGAAAACAGACTTTTCTTGTGAAAAAGTTTCATTGCATTGAAACGCCAATTTTCCATCAAAAGACAGTTTTGATGGGGAATTTTCGACTAGCACCATTTCTGTGTGACCTTGGATTTAGTCTCTCTGGCCCAGACTTTCCCAGGTATCCAGGTGCCCAACTCCCTTTGAGGAGCGAGGCCTCATGTCCACCGACATAAAGGGATAGTGGCACTTCCCTACCTCACAGGAGGGTGGTGAGAACAATCGTATTGGAGACTGTGAGTGCTCAGGAACCAGTGGCAGGGGCCAGAGAAGTCCATGAGTAGAAACTCATCGACCCCAACAACAAGGTCCCACAGGGCCTTGCCATTCGGATTCCTCTGCATTCCTTTTCCTTGCTTTGTCTTTGGGTACGTGCTTCACCTCCTTACAGAAACCCCAGTTCCGCCATCCTGTACAGCCAACTAATAAGGTCAATTTCAGATGCAATGCCAGAGGACAATGTGTTAGCCCTGGCCGCTCCTCTTATTCCCTCTCACAGGCTCTGCAGGTTCTTCTGGTTTCTCTGCCAAGCTTAAAGTACTAGGGACACAGCGATCTCTCCACCATCCCTTCCGCTGCTCTTCAATAGCCCTGTCCTTTGAAGAGCTGCCTAGCAATCATATTATTGAAAAATATCAAAGGTCGCATTTCCTTTTGACTCCCTCCTCCCCACTGGAAAGCAAAGCCATACATTGCTACTGAGTAAACAAGAATGCAAGAGCTTGCCCAGTGACATACTGAGGCTCGGGGTGATGTACTACCTGCATCTGACTGGTCTACGCCAGACAAAACCTTCACCTACCAAGTTCAAAAGGGGATCATGAGACTGCAACCCATAATGAGCAGGGGTGTGGTTCTGGCACGAAGTATGTTGCTGTGCAGGGGTCTGTTCTTTAAAACGACTACCTATAAAATAATCATGTAGGATCCATCCTGTAAAAAAACAGGCTACTGCTGCGAAAGCCCGGCCTTTCCCCACCAACACGCTGGAGGTGTGAAGCTGTTAATGCACATACAGAGCACAGCCCATGCGGTGTAGCAAGTCACGTGAGTTGGGCTTGGGGGTGAGAAGGGTGTCTACAGGCCATTGTGCTCCCTGTATGCTGAACCTGGCCATCCCCCTGTATAAGTTAGAGCACCTCCTGGGCTGCTCTAACATAGCTCTGCTTCCTGTGGCCTCTTTATGGGCTCTGGCTCTTCCTTACCTTTTCTGGAGCAGGGACAGAGCAGCCTCTTGGTCCTCTAAGGACAGAGACTGCAAGTTCTCCTAACTATTATATGTGCCATGCAGCTACCCCTTCCCAACAACAGTGCACCCCTCTACAGATTGGATAGAATCTGGCCTTTGAGAAATATATTTGCTGGATGTTATGCCAAGCAAGGCGGCCTGATGCAAATAAAGAACATTATTGTTAATGAAAAATAAGGAATTTCTCAGAAAGATAATCATTCACCTGAGAGCTGAATTTATTTTCATTATTAAGTTTCTGTTGACGTCAAACTTTCACCGTTAAAACCATAATATGCCTGGTTGTTTTTTTAATTCATTTATTTATTTTCCTCTTGTTTCACAAGCAGGGAATTTGATTCATTTCTCCATACAAAGGAAAGCATGGAGCATTTGTTTAAACACAATTTGACAACTATAGATTTTTAACCAAAATGAGTAACAAGAGATAAAAGGTTGGAAACATCAAGATAAACTTTCCAGAACCCAGGAAGTCTTACTCTTAGGAAAGTCCATGGTAGGCTAGTGTCACTAAAGCAGTTTGATGGCTCAGCATCTTGTGCCAGTAGGTTGAAAAGGGCCTGATTTTGATACTATTATTTATATTGCAGTGGTGCCTAGGAATCCTATGCATGACCCCAGGATCTCACGTTTTCAGACTGTAAATAAGGTGTAAATAATTTGCAGTGAGGATAATTAGCCACTGGAACCTCTTACCAAGGGTTGTGGTGGATTCTCCATCACGAGGAATTTTTAAAGCAAGACCGGATGGTTTTTTCTATTAAAGACGTGCTCTATTCAAACAGAAATTATTTGGGGGAAGTTCTCTGGCCTGAGCTACACAAGGAGATCAGACTAGAGGATCACAAGGGGTCACTTCTGGCCTCAGAATCTATGAATTTATGGACTGTGCTGGGTGCTGTACAAAACAATGATCTCTGCCCCAAAGATCTCACAATCTCAGTATAAGCCCAGAGACAACAGGTGGATCTAGACCAAGGGGGAGTCCAAGGAAATAAGGAGATGATGTTGGTTGGCATGACAAGCAGTGGTCTCAGCACCCCAACAACCAAGTCACTGTCATGTTTTTGTAGGCCCCACAGACGGTAGCACCTTGCTCCACAAATGGGCCCACTTGAGGTATGATCTTCTCCTCGACACTGATCCCAAGTGGAAAACTAAGCAAACTACAGCTGTTATGTAAATGAGGACTAAGTACACAATTCTACAGGTAAAATGGACATGAGTCAGAACTAAAGCCCATGCCTGTATCTAAGATCTGGAACCGGCTGATCATGGCCACAGAGCTGAATTTCAAAAATAACTTTGAAGCTAAGCTCTGGCTTGTATGGTCATGTGATGAACAGCAATGCTGGATTCTATAAGAAGTTGTAGCCAGCCTTCCTTGCCCAAGGAGGGATGCTACAGCTCTGAGAGAGGAAAGACATACATGCCTATAACATCCCACAGGGGGCCACCCTTTTCTGCTTCGTACAGCTCTGTGATCCCATTGGAGCATCAAGTATGTGACAGGTCTATCTGTAGCATCACTTGTAGTTACTACATCACTACTTTCCTTTCTCCTATTGCTCTGCAACCTCACTTTACTGCTGACTGTCAGGTGGAATGTATCTGATATGGCATTCAGCTTCTAGAAGGGTCTTATCAGCAGTATCCATTCAGATATGCTAGAGGAATGCAAGCGTCAAACACCTGCAGTGAAGAGTTAAATACCCTTTTAAAAAAATATTTAGGAGAAAAGGGGGTGGGGGTGGAAATTACATTTAGATGCAATACAGCCATATCACCACATGGTGGAGTCATCAGCAGGATTGCACATGCTCACAAGCAATCCATTTCTAGTCTACACTGTCTCAAATGAAAATCCCATAAATCACATACACACACACACACACACACACACACACAGAGGTAATTACATGGGAGCATATAAAAAGGAATCCATGAGTAGCTGGTTTAGTTTTGGTGTTTTGCTCAGCTGCAGAGAGTCTGTAGGTAGAAAAACTCAGTGCAGGACAAACTCATGCCTTGTACAATGATGTTTGCAGCTCTGAGGTAGGAGTGCAGGTCAGGTAGGACTACTCATGAATTTAAATCCAAACTCTATATCAGAATATTCCTGAACTTTGTGGGTACCCAAATGTTGTTTCTGGCCCCAATCTCTATAAAAGACGAAGCCATGCCCCTAATACAAACATCATTCCGGGATGGAGCTGAATTTTGCAGCTCTCTCTGGAAATCTCTCTGTTTGCATAACTATTGATTCTCCAATAAAGATCAGGCTGATTGAACTCTTTTTAAAATTTGAAATGTGGGTGAAGGTTTTCATTGGAGTTTTGACAAATAAAATGAGGATGGGAAGAGTTTGGATTCAGTTTTTTCAGTTCTCACCTTGTACTACATGACTACCTCCCATGTTCCAACCAGAAGTAGAACTGGTCAAAACTTTATCAAAAAATGTTCTCGGAGATTCAAATGTTGATTTAAAGAAATGAATTTTGATTGGGGAAAAAAAACACACAAGAAAGTTGAGTAAAATGTTCACCATTTTATACGCATTTGGAACTAGTATGGTCCTAGAGGAAATAGGGGCAGGAGGGTAGATGCTGTCACATTACCAGCAGAAAGGTCCCTCATCTGGAGACATGGGACCAGATTTTCACTTAGCTCCCATTGATCTGAATTTTGATCTGATTGATCCCATTGATCTGATCCCAGATCTGAACTTTGTATCTGGTTCCTAATTGCCATGAAGGGTTGAACCAAAACTTTAGCTCTAAAACACCCGTAAATCTGGGATAGCTTGGATCCAGATTCAAACATTGGCAGTTCCAAACTCCTCTCAAATCCCTCTCTTGTTTTTTTCTGAACCCCAGAATGCATGAGCACACTAGCCTTTATTCAGGCAGGCTCCAATCCAGCAAACCTCCTAAGCACATAATTAAAGCACATGAGTCAACCTATTGATTTCAGTGGGACCTTTCACATGCTTAAAGTTAAGCACTTGTCTGAATACTTTGCTGGATTGAGGCCTCAATGGGAATTACTGTATTTGTTTTCCAAGGATATTTTGGATACTGAATAGAATCCTTATTTCCTTCTTTCCCCTCTTAGCAGATCCTTCAGGTATTTTTTGTTTCACTTTCTCTGCTTTCAGTTTATCCATCCAGAGTAGTGATTTTTGGCACCTACTACATTAGATAATTATATGTCAGTTGCAAAACTCTCGGCTTCTTGTCACTAGTCTATAAAGCCCTCTGTAATGTTGTAATACAGTATCACTGATATCTCAACGAGATAACACATAAATGTCTACTGGCTATATAATTTGAACTCAAAGCTAACAGAAGGAACTGATCTTTTAGTAAACATACTGTCTATTTTTTGTCATCGCTTCCTGATAGTGGTTTCGATAAGCAGATTTAGATGTTATCCTCCGATTGCTTCAACAGTATGTTTTCAAGACAGCTACCTGCCTCATAATTTCTGAGACATGACATTCCCAAGCACCCATTGATCAATGACTCACCTCATGAATTGATTATGGTGGCTGACTTTACTAATCCACCCAGTCACTTCTTCTTCACTTTAAAAATCTTAGATCTTGATTACGGCCGTTGGATTCCAATTCAGGTAGGAAAAGCAACTTAAGCAATCAGGTACAATAGTGATGGCTCAGACAGTCGTGTGTGATGGTACCTCTAGCCATGAGTAAGGGGTAGCACAACCTCACCATTCCAGAAGCAGACCTGGAAAGGAACTGCAGCTGTCAGTCATTCTTTCCCTGGTTCCTTTCTTCCTCCGGGGGCCAGTAATCTGTGACAGATGCCCCAAGAAGCAAATTACTTCCCCTCCATGCACTGGCTAATGCATGCAGGGGGCAAAATCAAGGCTGTATTTTCTTCTCCTGGAAGATATCTCTTCCCTATGGGGGGAAGAAACAGCTGTGAGGGGAAGAAGCAACAGCTCCAAAGAACCTGCTCTCCCCACCGTGCTAATAATGCAGGCAAAAGGGGCCCGATTCACTGCCTTACTGCCTTGCACAGACAGGTAGGGCCAGTGACAAACCCACTCCAAATATTCAGGGGCTCAGGTTACTTTAGTAGAAGTGCTCACACATGTGGATGTTTAGCCCAAGAGTTCAATGAATGATCCAGACGTCTTGGATCTTTGAAAACTGGCTAGAAATCCTTCAAGAAAGCCTTTCATTTCTGGCACGTCTTGCTAGACATATTACAACCAGCCGTTCCTATCACAGCTTAGCAGTAGGGTGCATGAAAATGAGGAAACCTGGTGGAAAAAAACAGGCTTAGAACCCTGATCTCCTGTATCCCAAGCCCGTTTGCCATCCACTGGGAAGCATTTGAAGAAATGCAACAGGGAATATTTTCCTGTTTCTTCCTCCGCACCTTCTCTCTCCGCCCCGCTACATTTTCTGGTAGCTGGCTCTGAAACTAGCTAATGTGGCAAACAAGTTCCGGCCTGCACTGCTAATCTCCCACATCTGCATAGGCTGGAAGCCTCGTTAGCCAATTCTCTGGTCCATCAGGCTTCCTCGTTTTATGGGATAAATTAACACTATGGTGTCAGAGTCAGAGCGGCCTGCACAATTAAATCTTACTGAGTGAGTGATATACACCCATGGGATGGATGAGCTGAGTTTAGTTTCAAGTGTCCAAAGTTGGGCCACCCAAAAAATTGGGGGTGCCCAAAATGAATGTCTCGGCAGCACAATGTACCCTGGTTCTCACCATGCTGCAGTTCTCTCTCCCTCCCCAAAAAAGCCCTTGGGGCAAAATACAACTTTCCCCAACCTCTCCACATTCCATGGGGTTATTATATCGAGTTCTGTGCTGTTATTCAGATCTGGCTACCTTAGCCCACTTCGATTAGCCCTGGTATGAATGCGTGTGCATAGTACAGCGTGTGCTCCAGAGCGACTGTAGGTGGAGAGGGAGGAAGCTGTGTTCCAAGCTATGGGAACTTCTGGAGGGAGTTGTCTTGCCGGTGGAATGCTGGAACTATGCCAATCAGTGAGAATGGGAGTTGTTCAAAGTCCGGGGAGCGTTCAGTCTGAAAAATAAATACAATCACAACATGAAAGAAGGAATTCAGGTCAGACAAGTGAAATTAGTCCAGTGGTCAGCCTCAAGCCAGACGTAATGGATGTTTGGGCACATCACAGACGGACGTAGCACTGTGGCGCAATACTCCATGGTCTGTCCCTGTGAGAAAGAACACTGTAGCAGGGAAGATGCAAATCAGGGCTGTGGGGGTAGCGATAGATCCATTCCCATTGCATCTGCCTGGTTCAGAAGCAAACAGTACTATGAGTCAGTTTTCCTGAGCTCCACAATAGTAAGAGACTATGGAGTCCCTAAAAAGACTTCCTCCCCCTGCTTGGCTAGGTCCCTTTCTGTCATGCAATTCCTGATGCTGAGCATCACTCAAAGTAATAGCAATGTGCAACAGGGCTATGATGGCTGAACCAAAGAAATCACAAGCGGGGCTGCAGATTAACAGAGACTAAGTCAGCTCACGCACACCATTAGGAATGGAATATTCTATATTGATTCTTGAACGTAGAAGGCCAGATCCTGAGCTGTTGTAAAAAATCAAGGGAGCCATGCCAATTACACCATCTGGCCCAGCTTTTCCAAAGTTGTTATTGATTATTAATTATTAATTATTAATAATTATTATTTTGTATTGCCATAGCGACTAGGAACTCCAGTCAAGGACCCCGTTGTGCTAGGTGGTCTACAAACAGAAGTTAACTCATTAAGCCAGCTCCCTTACCACAGTTTCCCATAGACCTCATGGTATGGCGCTCCTCCTCCACATCTTAGACCAAAATTCAGTGTTTTCCAACCACAAAGCTAAAGTAAGCTTGCCTCTGTCTCCTCCACTTGGCAGGCTGGCATCTCAATAGCCCACCTTGGCACACACTTTACGAGGTGGACCACTTACAGGCAAGATTATTACTCTAATGTGGTAAAGGGAAGGCTCCAGAAAAGGAATCTTCAGATATACTTTAGAGCAGCTTATTTGGAGAAGTGAAAAATCAAATTATTTGAGTCATAACACATGGTTAAAATCAGCGCTGGTCAAATACTAGGAAAACAATCACAAGTACTACAACTGGTCCAGCTTATTGAACAGTGAACACGTGTGGTTGATTCACCACTGCTGCCACCCTACCCCTTGGATGACTCCACACTCTAGGCCAGGAGGCCTGCACGAATCTACCATCCACCAAGCGAGGACGCTATACTAGGCTGGGGCTACCTAGTGGATCCCCTACACTGTGTGGGTGCTCATCCCTACCTGAACCTAGAACTGAGGGTTTGCTGGCTGCCTTAGCCAGGGGGCTTAGGCTACAGGCTGGTCCCTGCTCGTCCCCGTCCAAATTACTCCAGACCGTTAAGTGCTGCCCTCCCCTCAGCTGAGGGGCTGTGAGCAAACAACTACCCAGAGCTCTGCCTCACCAGAGCATTGTTGTTTGTTTGCCTTTGTCAGACAGACCCAGAACTAGAGACAACTTACAGCTCGGCCCCACCGATGGGACTGAAGCCCGAGGGTTCCCCTCAATACAATGAGACAGAGTGGCCTCCTTCCCCATTGGAAAGCAAGGAATCTCCATAGTCTCCTTGTGATATTTACTGAGGCCTCGATCTTCAAAGGTATTTCAATGGGAGTTAGGCCCCTAAATACCGATGAGGATCTGGGCTCGAGTGTCATCACATGCCAAACAGAGGAATAAGACAACCTCCCCCACAAACAAACCACAACTTCATCACATTTTGTATTCAATAAAAACTGTATCTTGTCATGTACTATGTGTATATACACCTGCTGCTGTATTTTCCACTCCATGCATTTGATGAAGTGGGTTCTAGCCCATGAAAGCTTTTGCCCAAATAAATTTGTTAGTCTCTAAGGTGCCACAAGGACGCCTCGTTGTTTTTGCTGATACAGACTAACGCAGTTGCCCCTCTGAAACCTGTCACAAAATAGATTTTGTCTTTTAAATAATTTTCATTTCATTTACAACTTCAAACACTATGTCACACTCCTAATGGTATGTTCATTTCTTGGTGTCAGTGGGGCAGAGTTAAGGTTGTTTAGATGCCTTAACTGTGAGTTTCCATACCTTAACACTTTGGATTTTTTAAAAGTTTAATCTTAACTCTGAATTTCCTGATTTTATAATTCTTGATATGGGCATAATTATAACATCCCTTCAATGTTTTTACCCTTAAACCACCTATGTGCTCTCAATCTTAACTTCAGTTCAACATAGTTTTTATTTGTTCAAGGCATGTTGCTATGCCAAGTAGAATTTTTGCCATTGTTGCTAGGGTCAAATAGTACAACGGGACATAGGTTCAGTGTGATGAACAATTAGAATGAAAAGAAAATCAAAAGAGTACAGTCACTGTCCCAAAACTGGTGAATATTAGCAACACTTGTTCAGTATTTCATGATCTCAAAAGCATTTAAGACCTAACTCCCATCTATGGAATTAGAAAACTTAATACCTTGAGGGTCTGGAACTAGTTTACTAGAAAAATGGCTTGATTGCAAGAAACATGAACAGGTCATTGCTGAGTCAGAAGCTGGCAGGAGTGTCACCAGCAAACGGGTTTTTTTTATGCACTTTTGGCATTTGAATGGGCATTTCTCAGCCATTTGTTAAGATTTCTGGAGAAGGGCATGCTTCCCATAATGAAGAAGTAGAAAGGAATTTGGTAGGTGGTTGACTAAGCTCCTGTTGAACTAATCTTTTAATGCTGTTGAGATGTAATCACGTTGTTAATTTAATTACATTGTGGAGGGTGCCTACAGCCTTGGTCTTTTAATTTTTTATTGAAATTGAACTACATAAATAAACCTTAAAACTTGCTTAGTTTGAAGCTATGGTCCACGTTACTCTGAAGGCCCGAGAAGCAGGAAGTGACACTGACTAGAAATTGATTAACTAATTTTCAGTCTCTAAAAAGAAAAGCATGATATAAGGCAGGCAGCATATATAGTGAAAAATAAACTGGATTTTTAGAAAGTCTTTCAGTTTGGGTAATCTAAGGTATTATTAGGAAGAGAGATATGAACAGTTGGAGGGTTGTTTTTTCTTTTTGTGTTTTAACTCCCTACTTATTAACCTGTTAATATCCCTTTACGTGTTTATATACTGTACTCATTCTTTTGGCCTACTGTTCAAAATTAAGCCCTCATATATACTTTCCACACTGTAACCTCGGCCTGTACGAGTCCAGCACAGAAAGATCTACTGCCTCCAGGCAGAACGAGGAAGCTCTTTAAAGATGAATCATTTTCATAAATGAGTGCAGAGGGAGGTCAGGCCAGGGGACACAGAAGGTTACATGTGTGGCTAAGATAAGACCTCATTCATCCTCCTCTTACTGTCAGGTCTTGATGGGTGAACATTGCCTTGAGCGCCCATAAAACATTATTGTTTGCAGAAAACTTGCAGGTGGTTCATAAAAAAGTCCAAACTGTTACCACAAAATTTATCTCCCAACTGCTGGATCTGTTTGCAATAGAAGTGGAGGATCTCACATAGAAATTAAGTATTGCAGACTGACTTATATGGGCACGGAGGACTGAAAAATCCAACCCGCTATCCAAGCAGTGCACTAAACATGTCGAAGTATTTGTCGTGATGACTTCTTGACAAGATACTGTACAAGACTGTTAAAGATAAAACAACAACAACACAGGAATGTGAGCTGTTTACAGGGGACGTCTCCCTGGGGTAAGGATGTGGCTAGTTGATGAGAGACTTTTATTGAGGAAATCCAATTTGTACTTGCTGTAATACTGTTTCAAAAAAGTTTCAAGGGTCTTTCCCTACTCTGGTACCCATTTGCACTGCCGCTTTGAAAAGGGTGTCATTGTTTCCCCCTGTTTTTCAAGAAGACCAAGACATTCAGACACAAACAAGTTGTGTGTTGGAGAGAGGAAGGTTAAACTGACTGCATCAGATTGACAGCAAATAGCATCACATGGACAGTGTGATCCCAATTGGATGCTTTTCCACTAAGTCCCAGATCCTTATAGGTATATAGGCAGCTAACGCCCATGGAGAGTGAGGCAACTAATACCTTTGAGGACCTCGGCCTGAAGGCCTAATCCAAATCTGTTGAAGTCAATGGAAGTTTCTTCAACAGGCTTCAGGCAGGCCCTAAGAAGACTCAACTGAGATCACCTACTGTTTTCATATAAGGTCCCCAAGAACCATCAGATGGTAACAGCTTTTGATCACCGCCAGCCTGCACTGGTGGAAATGGAAGGCTCTGTATCTCATTATGGTTCCCAGCATGGCCCTGTCTCCTCCTGAAGGAAATGCACAGTTAGTGCACAAGGCTTATCTTCAACTTGTTTTCTTATGCTTTGGTATTCATCGATTTTAAGGCCGGAAAGCATTGTCATCCACTACTCTGACCTTCTGCATAACACGGGCCATAGACTTTCACCCAGGGATTCTCACACTGAAACTGTAATTGCACTAGAACATATATTGCAGGGATCATGCTGGCCAATGTTATCTCACTGGTTCCTTGTACTCCCCAATCTGTCTGTCTGTATATATCTGTTGTCTCTTATATTGTACTTAGACTGTAGGCTCTTTGGGGCAGGGACTATCTTTGTTGTTGTTGTTCTATGTTTGTACAGTACCTAGCAAATGGGGCCCTGGCCCATGACTGGGATTCTTAGGTGCTACTGTCATGCAAATAATAAGCAATAATAATAAGAGATCAATGATGTTATTCAAACATGTTGGACTTGACTGTGTCCCCAGTGACACTTGTCCCCTTGAAATCAATGCATCCGTGGGATTGCACTGACATCACTGAGGACAGAATTTGGCCTCTAGATATTCCCAAAGACCTAGACAATGCATGGTGAGTTAAGAATGGGATGGAAATATTAATCATGAATTATTTGCTTTGGGGGCTGTAAGTCAGATCCACAACAATACTTGGGGTGGGGGGGTTGTTTTGTTTTTACAGTAGTTTAAACAAGAGCTCTTCAGGTAAGTGTGCATTATTGCCAGAGTTGCTGTACTATTCCTGAGCAAGCAGGGACTCTGATGTTTCAGTGAATTGCTTTTATTATACTATTGTAGGATGACCAGAGGGCAAGTGTGAAAAATCAGGACAGGGGATGGAGGAATAATAGGAGCCTATATAAGAAAAAGCCCCCAAAATTGGGACTGTCCCTATAAAATCAAGACATCTGGTCACCCCACACTATTGCATCAGGAAGATAATGGATGCAACTGGATTTAGTTGGTCCCTCAGACAGTTCCAATTCCGTCTGTTTCCATGTCTCTTTCTAGTCTACTTCCGCTGACCTCTGTCGACCTTCCTTTTAGATATATTCGGTGCCCAGAAGATGGCGCTATGCCATGATAACCACTGGGCCTATTGCAGTAGCACCATTCCCAACGGGAAGAATCATAGCAGCTTTTAGTCATTGTGAAAGGTTTTCAGGGGTCCTCCTTTGGATCCTGAAGTATGATCCAGCAAAGTGCAGGACACCTCTCAGGGCAGGGCCTATTGGTTTTAATGAAAGCTGAGGGCACATATCTTGCAGCATGCATCTGGCACCTCTCAGATCAGACCTGGAACTGGACACCCTGTGCGCAGCCATTTCCAGGCGAGGCGTGTGTGCTCTCACCTGCCTTGGCTCCTTTTTGCAGCACATTATCCCATCATGCAGCTCACAAGACTGGGATTGGAGCAGAGTTACGCAGCTCAGTGAATGGGAAATGAGGTGCCCCCGTCTAATGCCATCAACTGATGCAAAATCCCAAAGCCACTGGGAACCAACAGTCTATTGTGTCATTTGTGTCTGGGGAGGTTTAATCTCCCAAATGGCTGCAGTGTTCCCTTTTGGGAATCAAGGGCAGCTTTCCTTCTCAATAAACGTCAGTGACGATTTAAGTGGCGGAACGCAGGAGAGCAAGTAACTACTATTTAATAACATGGTACTTAATGAGGTTGACTGGTAAATAAATGCCGGGTGATTACAGAGTGATGACATCTCCCTGCAGATTTCTGACTAATAGCATTTATTAGCCCGAAAAGGAATTTCCATATCACCTGCAATGAAGCTTAGATGACAGAGATAATTAGGTCTCTACTCTCAGCAACTTTATAGGTACTTATTTTTTAATTTGCCTTCCCACTACACAGTAATTATCAGAAGCGCGATCAGCCCTCCCACGTTAAAACCTGCTGGGGATAGCTGGGGGGAGGAGAACTCCACAAGGTCCCTTCTGCTGAGTACTTCAGCTGCTGCCAGGGCTTTCTCTTTTGGTGCAAAATTACACTGGGGTAGTGAAAGGTGTGACGGCCCGTGACTTCAGATGGTTTGGTCCCTCTGCACTTAGTCGCACGGCCTCACTTGCGTTCAATTTCTGTCTGCTGCCAGAACAATCAAGCCACCATGGCAGACACGTGTGCTTAACTCAGCTGCCCTGTCCTCTCTCTCCTTCTCCACTGGGTCCAAAGAGAACGTGTGTTCCTCTGACCGCTGCCATGGGCCCACGGCCCACCCGCGTTCCACCCCATGAGGATCCTGCCCTAAATCAATCCCTCAATGGTCCTAAGAAAGGGTCGGAATGGGGCCACAAGGGCAATCTCCCACCCTCCTGCTTCCATGCAGGAAAAGTGAGATTACCTGGATGGGGCGAGATGACTTGTCTCTATGTAATGAAGTGCTCACCACTGATTACGTATGTAAAGAGGGACCCGCAATGGCATTTGAATGACACAGGCTTGTACAGGACCTTGAGTGTGGCAATTTGCCCACTTGCAAATACCGAGCACTTTTCATCCTTCAGACCGCAAGGCGTTTTGCAAAGGAGGTCAGTAGTGTTATTCAATGGGGGAAACTGAGGCATGGGGAAATGAAATAACTCGCCCAATGTCACCCCCCAAGCTAGTGGCAGAGCCAGGAATAGATTCCCAGTCTCAGCCCTGGTCTAGTGCTCTAACCACTAGGTAGCACTGCCTCCAATTAAATAAAGAGGTGGGAGAATCTCAGATGCTTGAAACATGAAAGTACACATGCCGCACCAACTCTGAATTAGGGGACTCGGCGTGGGGAGCTGCACCCTTCTGAACCCCTGTGGGAAGGGCATGTGGGCAGCTCCAGAGTCCTCCCATTGCTGCTCTGCTAGCCCCTGGGATAAAATAGTAGCTCAGGTAATGACACCTGAGCTTCCCATGAGAGATTGTGGCTCCTGAATCTCCTCCATCGCCATCCCCTCGCTCAGGTCTCTGCAGAGCCCAACTCTTCCATGTGTAAGGATTGCAGATTCCTCCCCCAGGCACGCCATCTGCCCAGCGGTTTCTGCTGCACTGAGGTCCATCCGCTATCCATCATCACACACCATAAAGAAGAGGATTCAAAGGCCTCTGCTTTCTCTGTCCACGCTGCGACGCAGGTGGAAGGAAAGTGAGACGCCGTTTGGGTGACTTCTGTGACGCTTCCCCTGACCCACGCAGAATTGTCGCTGTCTGTGCCTGAGCAGAGGGAGAAGGTTATGTCAGCAGAGAAATATGAAGAACTGGCAAGGTGGATAAGCGTCAGAATATATATTTAACTAGATACTGATGGTTCCTCCGTTGGTGAAATCTGGTCGAATGTATTTAAGCCAGAGTGAGAAAATATCTAACAGCACATTCGAGGAAGTCCCTTCCTCTCCTAACAAGCTGAGTTAAACAAGACGCTCGTGTGGGTATTAAACATAACGAAAATATCGGTCTGACTGGAAGGGGTCCAAAACTTTGCGAAATACTTTTTAGTAATGTCATTTCCTCCACAGTAGCAACAGAGCCTGCGTCAGTGATTAACTCTTTGGTCTCAAAACCCCTAGGCTGCCTCTCTCCTTTAAACATGGAAGCCAGGGTTTTTTTCCCAGTTTATATCTGCTCAGGATCCGGCTCCTCTTTTTGAAATATCAAGCCAGAGGGTGATTCCCTGCAGCTCTGTGCCAACCTGGTGCGATGGTCCAGAACCCAAAAGACCTCTAGAAAACAATGCTGGTGAACAGCTGTTTCATGTCTGACTTATATTACAGAATCCCTCCATTAACAGAGAGAGAGATTTCAGCCTTTACCATGGGCAGGGCAAGCGGGTTTCGTTGTACATCTCTCTCCCCAGCCTGCTGCTCATGACTGAGACAAGCAGTTAGGGTAACCAAACAGCAAATGTGAAAAATTGGGACAGGGCGTAGCAGGGTAATAGGAGCCTATATAAGAAAAAGACCCAAAAATCCAGACAGTCCCTATAAAATTGGGAGATCTGGTCACTCTACAAGCAGTCTGGGTGCATTTGAAAGCCCCCAATGAAGGTTCTGCTCTTCTTTGCCCTGAGTTACAAAGGTGTAAATCCAGAGGAGCCAGATTCTGATCTTACTGATGCTGGTGTAAAACTGGAGTAACTTTACCTATGTCGATGAAGTTGCTTTGCATTTGGCTTGGTGTGAGAGCAGAATTTCGCCCCTTGCCTGTAAACCAGCAGCCAGATGCTCCATTGACTTACTTTTGCTCAATTGCTCTCAGGGAGCCAGCTGCAGAAAATCAGTGTCCTACCAAAATTTCTGGGCTCAGCCGATCCTGGCTGGGGCTGCCTGATTGACTGCACCTCCTCACTGGTGACGGGGGGAAAGGTAAACTGCTACTTCAGCCAGCCGCAGTTAGAGCTTCCTGGCTGCTCAACATGCTTCATGCTGTAGCTGGATCCATCTTGTTTCCTGCGCCTGCTCCAGTTCCTGCCCTTCGCCATCCATAACACCTCTGGCTCTGACCTTCCCCTGTGTTTCCTGACCCTGTCTCTTGCCTTGGCTCTGGCATTTGGCTTCTGATCCCTGACATCAACCCTCTGCTCTGCTCTCAGCTCTGCTGCTACATAACCCTGATTCTTGACTCTGGCTCTGATCCACTCTAACCTCCAGGCCTGGCTTCCTCAATGGTTCTGGACATTAGGCCTGACTGCCCACATCTAGGTCATGCTCTGGGTCCTTCCAACTGTACCATGCTGCTGGACCTGTAGAGCCCTGCTAACTTCAGTTCATTTGTCTACGTGCTCCAGATTGCAGGATCAGGCCACAGACAAAGGTAAGCAATGCAACCTTGCTTGCTGATGAGTGCCACATTCTGCCTTCCTTCCACTAAGTAATACCTCATTCCATGAGCAGGGCCACTGGCTTCATTTAGACTAGTTGCGGAACAAGGTACTAGTCCATGTGAATAATGATGAGAGGATCTGGCTGTGTATTAACAAATGCTGGTGTAAATGATGAGCAGGGAGTTGGAGCCAGTGAGGGGGTGACCTAGACAGAAAGCATAAGGATTTGTAGACTACTGGAACTATATATTTTTGGGAAACATGAAGTGTCTGTGAAAGATGAGCTGCATCTCTAGTGGATGCAAGCTAAGAGGCTGCTGACATGCGAAATTACCTGGATGTTGCCCAACATTTCTTTAAATAGACAGGACTTTGGAGGGAAATCCCTGAATCTTAGAGTAATGTGTTTACTGGCTATTGTCACAAAGGCTAGCAAGACACAATAAATCAAAGGAGGATGTTAAAAAACATATATAAAAAGCTGAATATCTTGTATGCACGTGGCAAGGACCTATTTAACTGTGCAGCTCCGTGTTACACAAGTCTGAGGAAAATAGAAGCAGGATAAAGGCCATGGATGGACCCAATGAAATGAGTGCAGATAAAAAGACACCATGATACTTTTACCAGGTTTACTAATCTAGAAGGCTGAGCATTAGAGGGATTTTCCTACAAGGGGAATTTTCAAAAGCTCTTAGCTTCCTGCTGAAGTCAATTGGAGTTTTTCCATTGGTTTCAAAGGGAAAAGAGTTAGGCTCATGCTAAGCACTTTTAACACTCCCATCCTACATATGCAGCCATGTCACAGGACTCAAGTACAGCACATTTGTCCCCTGTGCTGCTTATAACATGGTTCCAGTAGGTAGTGGAGGAAGGGAAGGAAGCTAATGTGCTGGATGTGGCCCAGTGAGAAGCAGCTATTTGGTGAGGCTGCTGGGTGGATCTGGCTGCAGGGTGTTCAGAGATTTGGCCGTACAAAGCCTTGTGTGAGCAGCGTCTTTCATTTTGATCCATGGAGGCTGGTGGGCCCCAAATGTCACATAAAGTTTGGGGCCTGGCCTAATCTCAAATCACCAACCAAGCCCCATGTGAAGCCAAGTTTCTCCTGCTTTGAATAGAATTTTACATGAGTTGGGGGCTGTTCCCATAACAAAAAAGCTCCAGGTTCACTCAGGGTTGGGCCCAGGTTGGTGAAACGAGCCAACCCACTGATGGCCATAGCAATGCCTTGAACTTCCATTCAGCATCTCACAGCACTTAGTGAATGCTAATAAATTGAGTCCCCTGACCCCTCTCAGCCTGTTGAGAAGACAAATATTATTATGGATCCCCTTTTTAAGAGGCAGAGAACCATACACAGAGGGAAGTTGGGGCCAAGAATTACATAAGTGACTTTGGCTGCCTCCGGTTTTTGGGTGTTCAACATGTTCAACCCCTTAAAGGCATGATTGCTGGAGTGAGGATGTTCAGCATTTTCTGTTGTCAGGCTCCCTGTTGGTCTCAACACTATGCCAGAATCACTAGTTGCTTTAGGGGAAATTGTCCAACCCTTGCAAAAGCATGTGCTGATATTAGATGCCCAGATGAGTCAATGGTGTCTCAGTGGGCATGCAGAGGCCAGAATGTCTGGCTACTGCACTGGACTTGGACTCAAGAGATCTGGGCTCTGTTCCCAGCTTGGCCACTGGCTGGCTTGGGTGACCTTGGGCAAATCACTTTCCCTCTCTGCACCTCAATTTGCCATCTCAAAAATGGGGATGATACTGACCTCCTTTGTGGAGAGTTACTGATGAAAAGCGCTGTGTAAGAGTTAGGTGTTATTGTTTACTAGAACAAATCCGTAGCAGAGCCAAGGGAGAGCTCCCGGCTTTAGCCATTTCCTTTCCAGCCTTCAGACTTGTCTGACTTCTTAGTTTGAAGTCAGATGAACGTGGCCAGTGGCCAGATTTTGCTGCAAACATTTCACATCGTTCTACAGCTTTAAAACTCTGCCCTCCCTTCCCAGCAGCTTCAGTTTGCCTAGCACCTGCTCCATGCCCATCCTGACTATTTTGGTATCAGAGCCCTCTCGTTCACACCCCTTGTCTGCTGAACACCCTGTTATCTCTCTCCTCATCATTACCTGCCCGTTTCTCAACAACCCTCACCTGACAATCCCTCTTTTCTCCCTTGTTTATGCTTCTTAATGTCCTTCTCCCGCAGTTCCATTCTAATTCACCTGGATATAACTGGCCAGATCTTCAGGTAGTGTACCTTGTCATAGCGCCATTAAGGTCAGTGGTGCTACCCCGATTCCCAGCAGCTGAGGACTAGGCCTCTCATGACACTACGTGACAATTTTGAAACTACCTGCAAAAGGTCCATTGTGATATGTCGGTGGGAGTGATACTATATAAAATAAAGTCTATGGACTAGATCTCATGTGCCATAAATCAGAGCAGCTGCTCCGGTTTATCAATGGAGTGACGCTTATTTACACCAGTTGAGGATCGTACTGTTACTAATATGCCCTGACTTTTTTTCTTGTTCATTTTATTGTAGAACCAGACGGCACGATGGAGAAGAAGCTGCATATTCAGTAACGTCTCATCGTCACCTCCATTTAATAACTCACAGTATCGGAAAGGTAAGTAGGGGGGCAGGAAATCGGGCGCTTTCAAAATGCCAGACAACATCTGTTCCTCATTTATGAGAATGACAGTGTCTTCTTCACTCCCTTAACCCTTTAGCCCACTTTGTCTCTGTGCCTGCAGTGTTTATGAGTTTTCTCTCCAGCAGGCTTTCACTGAATGAAACTGGATACGAAAAGTGAATTTCTCATTCTGACCCCCTCCACAGAGCAGTGCAGAGATTTATTCCAACAACCCCCGTATTCCCCGAGATGCTCCGGCTGAAGATCATGTCACCATTTCCACTGTAAACCCCTCTTTTCCGAGGGTGTCTTTCCTCCCACGTGGAATCGGGTGGACGAGGCCTCAGCTTGGCAACAACTTTGTTTCTGAAACCAAATTTGGACAGTTGCGCTTTACCAGTTTTTATATCATCAAAGCAATTGTGAGGCAAGTTCAACCAAGATTTTTCCAGCGATTCGGAGCGTCTCGGTTGTTAGGGTGTCCAGCATGAGCTGGCTGACTTTCAGAAAGGGCTGAGCATCCGCAAGGCAGGGCGGGAGCTCCCTGAGAACAGGGGGAGGCAGAGGGATAGGATGGGGACTGAGGGGAGGTGCTGGAACTCAGCGATGTGGGAGGGGCTGGGGTGCTGGGACAATTTTTATAGTGGGGGAGCTGAGAGGATTGAACCAAACTGTAAAGCCAGGATATAATTATACTGGAATTGCAAAAGGTTCAGAAAAGGGCAACAAAAAAAGATTAGGATCTGGAATGGCTTCCATATGAGGAGATATTAATAAGATTGGAACTTCTTAGCTTGGAAAAGAGATAACTAAGGGGGATATGATAGAGGTCTATAAAATCATGATGGATGAGAAGAAAGTACATAAGGAAGTGTTATTTATTCCTTCTCATAATACAGGAACTAGGGGTTACCCAATGAAATTAATAGGCAGCAGGTTTAAAACAAACAAAAGGAAGTATTTTTTTCATACAACACACAGTCAACCTGTGAAACTCCTTGCCAGAGGATGTTGTGAAGGCCACGACTACAACGGGATTCAAAAAAGAAGTAGTTAAGTTCATGGAGTATAGGTCCATCAATGGCTATTAGCCAGTATGGGCAAGGATGGTGTCCCTAGCCTCTGTTTGCCAGAAGCTGGGAATGGGCGACAGGGGATGGATCACTTGATGATCACCTGTTCTGTTCATTCCCTCTAAAGTTCTGGCATTGGCCAATGTCAGAAGACAGGATACTGGGTTAGATGGACCTTTGGTCTGACCCAGTGTGGTCATCCTTATGTTCTTATCATGGAATCCACTTCAAGCCAGGGGGTACAGCTGCACCCCCGGCATCCCTAGTTCCAGCACCTATGAGAGTGGGAAGGAAGCCAGCTGGCTCTAGGTTGGAACAGATGGTCCCGGGGTTCCTACCTGTTTTTAGATCCATTTCAGCCACGCTGGGTCCTGCTGTCTGCTCTCCAGACCAACCCTGGGCCAGATGACAGGGATTCCGGCCCCTTTGGTTCTGACTCTCCCCTCTACCCTGGGTGTGCACAAGGGTACATGGGACAGAATCACCACAATATTTCCCTTACAGAAGCATTAGCTCTCCTGGCCCTGCTCCCGCATCCTCCCACATCCCAGTTCTGCCACCCCTGGGCACCTGACCTCCAGAGATCAGGTTCCTTCTAAGATGTTTCAGGCTGGACATCCAAATACTATGGCTCTATAGCAGGAGCGGGCAAACTTTTTGGCCCAAGGGCCATATCAGGGTTGCAAAACTGTATGGAAGGCCAGGTAGGGAAGTCTGTGCATCCCCAAACACCCTAGCCCCTGCCTCCTATTCACCACCTCCCACTTCCTGCTCCCTGACTGCCCCCCTCAGAACCCCAAACCCATCCAACTCCCTCTGCTCCTTGTCCCCTGACTACCCCCTACCAAGACCCCCCATCCCTAACCACCCCCCCAGGACCCCACACCCTATTCATCACCTCCTGCTCCCTGTCCTCTGAGTGCTCCAACCCCTATCCACACACCCCACCCCCTGATAGGCCCCCTGGGACTCCCACGCCCTATTCACCCTCCTATTCCCCATCCCCTGACTGCCCCCCCAGAACCTCTGCCCCATCCAACTGCTCCCTGTCCCAGACTGTTCCACACTCCCACCCCATGACAGGCCCTCTGGGACCCTCTGCCCCTTATCCAACCCCCCGTCCCCCGTCCCCACTCCCTTACCGGCCAGAGCCAACCATGCCACCACGCTGCCCTGCAAGAGCTTGCAGCCCCACTGCGGGGGAGGAGCCGGGGGCTAACCTCCCAGGCCAGGAGCACAGGAGCTGGGCAGGATGGTCCCATGGGCTGGATGTGGGCTGTGGTTTGCCCACTTCTGCTCTATAGTCATTCTGGAAAATCTTGGCTCTTGTTTATGTACATATATATATATATATGTTCTTACCCAAGCAGGCTAAAATTCAATTGAAATTGACAAGGCCATTAGTCTGAGATGCGGGGCAGGATCTCAGGATTTCTGGGACGAGGGACTTTAAACAAGACTCATCCTTTCCTTTAGGAACGTCGCCCCTGCCCACCCTGAATATGGTGAGCTGGAATAAAGCACCGAGGATTCTTTGCTGAGTCGAGCTGGGCCTGGGAACCCATGCTGCGCCCTGTCAAAAGGTGGCAGAGTTCCCGCTCCTGGTGTGTGCTCCACTTGCAGTTCGTGGGGCAATTCCAGCTGAGTCAGGAATTCCACACCCCTCCCTCCTCTGGAGGCTGCACTTTACAAGCCACAAGATCCCCCCCACCCCCCGAGTACTCTCAGTCACTCGACAGCAACAAAAGCACACCTCTAATAGACCTAAATTCGGCGCTCAGTTGCAAGCACAAAATGCACAAGATTACACAAGGGAAAGTGAGAGCAGAATTTTGTCCCCTGTCTCAGGGAGGGCTTGTCCGTGATGCGTTCTGTGGTGGATGATTTCTAGAGGGCACTACCGTGTTGCACGTTACCTGGTCCGTGCACACCCCACTGGTATGCACTAAAGGTTCCCTAGTGCCTTTTAGCCTAGTGCTGTTTCCAACAGCACAACTTTAAAGCCCACCAGTAGAATCTATAGCAGGGGTCTCAAACAGGCGGCCCAGGGGGTTATTTCCTGCAGCCCGCCAAGCTCCCCTCCCCTCATTTCCCCTCCCCCCAGCACGCCGTGTCCCCGCTTCTCCGCTTACCTCCAGGCGCTTCCCGCCGCCAAACAGCTGTTTGGCAGTGCTTAGCACTTTCCAGCGGGGAGGGAGGCAGAGTGGGGAGCATGTGCTCAGGGGAGGAGGCAGAGAAGAGGCGGGGCAGGGGCGGGGATTTGGGGAAGGGATTGGAATTGGGCGCGGAAGGAGTGGGAAGAGGCGGGGAAGGGGTGGGTCCTCATGGAAGGGGTGGAGTGAGGGCTGGGGGAGTGGGGGGGTGTGCATCAAGGATGCGGCCCTCGGGCCAATGTACTAGTCTTCATGTGGCCCTCCTGGTGATTCGAGTTTGAGATCCTTGAGCTACACAGACCAGTTAATGTGCAACAATACTTTAAGGCCTGATCCAAAACCCAGTGAAGTTAATGGAAAAGACTCCTTCACTGGGCTTTGAATCAGGTTCTTAAACAATATGGCCTAATTGTAGAACCCTCTCAAATAATTAAGAACAGTCAGCGGCAGCTGGAAACACAGAGTCATCGAGTCTAAGGCCAGAAGGGACCAATAATCTGACCACCTGCATAAACAGGTCACGGAATAATTCCTGTTTGAATTAGAGCATATCTTCTAGAAAAATATTCAGAACCTCAGCCGAATGTTAAATGTTGGCAGCACAGACTGGGGCAGCAAAGATAGTAACGGAAATCGAGTTATATAATCAAAGCATATCAGGATAAAATCTGTTCCAAATCAAATCAGTGGAGATTTTTACATCAGCATCAGTATGACTACCAGGATGTTCTCCGTAATTATTAGTAAGGCATGAATCTGTTTGGACAACTCACTCCTGCAAAAGCTGCATCAATGAGCTGGAGCAGAAGGGAATCTGATTCAGCAAGACAAATGCATGGGCATTATAACCACAGCTCTCCGGAGGATAGCGATTCCGGTTCGTGACAGCTTCCAAAGTTTGGAAATTTGTTTTCATTCCACATTGGAACCAAACCGAAACTTTTTGAATGTTCTCATAAAATGGAACTGTGTCAAAATTGTGGTTTCCAAATCAAAAACGTGAGCTTTTTGACTTGGGTTTCCATCTCTGTCTTTCTTTATCTGACGAAGGAGTCCTGGCCCTCACCAAAATGTTGTTGAAGCTCATACGTCTCCACAGAATGTTTTGGCATCAATGAATAAATGGTCAGTTTGCACAATGGAGAGAGGGAGATAGCGTGCACTCCCACCGATCTGTACTAAGACTTGTGCTGTTCAACGTATTCTGGAAAAGAGAGTGAACAGTGAGGTGGCAAAATGTGCAGACAATTGAAATAGTATATTATTCAAGAAAGTTGAGTCCAAAGCTGTCTGAGAAGAGCTACAAAGAGATGTCACTATAGTGGGTAACAAAATGTCAGATGAAATTCAGTGCTGATAAGTACAAAGTAATGCACATTGGAAAAAATAATCCCAACTGTTTGTACAAAATGAAGAGGCCCAAATTAGCTGTTGCCACTCAAATCTTGGAGTCATCACAGATAGTTCTCTGAACATATCTGTGTAATGTGCAGCAATAAAAATAAAAAACTAACAGACTGTTAGGAACCATTAGGAAGTGATACATAATAAGACTGAAAATATCATAATGCTGCAATATTAATCCATGGTACAGCTACACCTTGAACACTGTGTGCCATTCTAGTCACCCTATCTCAAAAAAAGATATATTAGAATTGAAGAAAGTACAGAGAAGGGCAACAAAAATGGTTAGGGTATGGAACAGCTTTCATGTGAGGAGGGATTGAAAAGACTGAGACTGTTCAGCTCAGAAAAGAGCTGATTAAGGGGGAATACGATAGAGGTCTATAAAATCATGAATGGTGTGGAGAAAGAGAATAGAGAAATGTTATTCACCGCTTCACGTGACACAAGAACTAGGGGTCACCCAATGAAATTAATAGGCAGAAGGTTTTAAACAAACAAAAGGAACTACTTCTTCATACACTGTACAGTCAACCTGTGGAACTCGGTGCTGCAGATGATGTGAAGGCCAAAAGTATAACTAGGTTTAAAAAAAACTAGATAGGTTCATAGAAGAGAAGTCCATCAATGGCTATTAGCCAAGATGGTCAGGGATGCAACCCCATGCTCCGGGTGTCCCTAAGCCCCTCACTGCCAGAAGCTGGGACTGGAAAACTGGGGACAGATCACTCAGAATTGCCCAGTTCCATTCATTCTCTCTGAGGCATCTGGAACTGACTGCTGTCAGAAGACAGGATACTGGGCTAGATAGACCATTGGTCTGACCCGGTCAGGCTGTTCTTATGTTGTTAACGAAAAGCATATTTTGATGAAATTTCATTTCTTTGTAAATGTTCCCACCAGCTCGAAGTATAACTTTCTAGGCAGCTCCAGTGGTAAAAAGAAACTCTCTGCCACATCCCAAACCTTCTCCCCTATTCCAAACGGTTTTGTTATTTTTGGGCACCTCTGACATTCCCAGCTGGGGCTGGAACCAGAAGCACATGTTGCCAAAAGCCTTTGAGAAAACCTGCTCTCATGGTATTTCCAACTCACCAGGTAGGGCTAAAAAGATCCCAAGAGATCCGCTCCTGACAGGAGTTATACAACAAGCGTTTCAGAGAAGCATCCTAATCTTTGCATGCCTACCCTAACCCAATCCAAATCAAGACAAGAAGAATGCCCTATAGCTTAAGTCTGGTACTTAGACTTTTAAGGTCAGAAGGGGCCATTAGAATCATGTAGTCTGACCTCCTACATAATGCAGGCCATAATCTCACCCAGCTCTGTAAAGGGCCCCTTTAAGAATTGAACTCCCAACCCTGGGTTTAGCAGGCTAATACTTAAACCAGTGAGCTATCTTTGGAAGATAACATGTTGCTTCCCTGTTCTATTTCAACCATCCTCTCCCAACCTCTCTGAGCCCATTATCAGAAGTTCCCCACAGACCAGGACACACCTGAAGGGGGGAATGGTAAATCTGTTGAATGTCAAATTTTAGTGTTTCTCAACATATTTTATGAAAAAGCATCAACATTTTCTAAGTTTTCAACAACATCTAAAAACAGAAATATCTCCCATTTTTTACAGTTTTTGAAACCAATGCCAATTTGGCGGCAGGTGTCATTTTTTTCTCTACTTTCTTTCCCTTTTTTTCTTCCCCATTTAGTCACAATGTGATAGGAGAACAAGATCATCTGTGAACTCCAGGTCTTCAAAGGATGAGAAGTGCGTCCATTTAATGTCTGTTGGCATGCCTTCCGTTTTACGCTGCATTACCCAGCTGATGGCAATATTGAAGAGGATTGCAGACATGACACACCCCGACGTACTCCTGTTTTGACTTCAAAACTAAGCTCACTGTGATCAATACTGCATGTAAAGTTAAAATAAAAGCATTTAATGATGTTGATTATATGGAGCGGGATTCCATGTGCCCTCAGAATGCTCAGTAGGCTGGTCCTGTGAATGTTATCAAAAACCTTCTCAAAGTCTATGAAGTTTATGTAAAGTTGCCGTTGCCATTTTAAGCATTGCTCTATTATGTTTTGTAGACTCAAGATCTGAGCTGTGCATCCATGCGCTTTCCGAAAACTGGCTTGCTCTTTTCTGAGAACACTATCAGCTGTCTCTGATATACGCTGGACTATGTTCTTACGCAATACTTTGCTTGGCACAAATAAAAGTGTGATACTACACCAGGTATTACAATCCCTGAGAGTTCCTTTCTCTGGCATCTTCACTACAACCCCAATGGCCTACTCATCTGGCACTTTTTCCCTTTCCCAGACTGATGTAAATAGAGGGGCCAGGATAGATGCTGCTAACTTAAATAATTCTGCATTCAAGGATCCCATATAAAAATTATATTATATTATGGATCCTATTTATTTTTTTAAAATACATATTGGTTTTTGGAACATACGGACAATGTACAAAACAGGGAAGCTAGCCTGATCCAAAGCCAATGGAAAGCCTTCCACTGATTTCAAGGGGTTATAGACCAGGCCCTAAAGCCTTCAATGACTTCCTTTAAAAGCATCTGTCCCCCAAACGAATCAAGGCTAGGGAGCTCTGCAAACACACCACGGGCTACATTCCCAGCTTCCTCCCACAAACCTTCTATGGGTGATTCCTGGTGAGGTGTTTTTAATGTGATGATTATTTGATTTAATTGCAATTAATTTTAATTGCTGGTTTAATTGAATTGAAATGCCATGGAGATTATCTGTGCACACGATAGGGTGTAATTACATTGCCATGGCGTTGGCACAATCTGGCAGGAGCGGTGACTCACCCCTTTTCTTTTTCGCCTGTGTTCAGTGGCACGAGTCTGGAAGACCTGTCGCAGCAGGGGCTGGTTTTGCAAGAGGCGCTGCCCAGTGACAGGCTGAGCCGAGTTTCCCAGCGGCATTGCTGAACCTTGCCTTGCTTTGGAGGGTTTAACTGTGCTACTTTGTTGAATGGGGGGGAGGGGGCTGAGCTAATAAAATTACCAGGGAGGAAAACAGCCTTTGAATCAGGGGAGGTAAAAATAAATCCATTCATATAAAGTTCCCTTTTGCAAGTGCATGTGAGGCTGTCTGATGCGTTCTATCAACTGATCATATTAGGAGAGGGGCCAATTCAACGCGTCCATTGTACCGCAAAACAGCGAATGTTTTCAAATCATCATTTTAAAAGCTGATGAAAGCGTTTTGATTTTCCTAACCCCGGGGCTTCTTATTAACAGGAGGGTGCATGGACCTCTCCAAGTTTAAACTCCCTTCCTCCCCCAAAATGGTGCGTCTAATCGCGGTCTGTGTGAAAGGTGAGGGCGTGTTAGGCAAGACAATGAAATGTTCTGCATATTCAGGCACTTTGGAAAAAGCTCAGGGCTTTGCTTGTCCCTCACTGCTCCACCCCGACACTCCCTAGGAGCAACACAGCGTGATTTGTGAGATAATCGCTCCAAGGGAGAAATAATAATAATAATAATGATAAAAAAAATCAAAAAAGTCAACCACACACAGGGCAATTTTAGCATCTCTGTATATGGAAAGTGGGCTGGATTTGTGCAACCACAGATGTCTGCAGAAGTGCCAAGCTGGCAGAACTGGATCCGATAAGATCTTTCAGATTTCAGCTGTTAAGATCGGGGATACTCCCTTTTATAGACTTTATGGGATATTAGGTAACTTGGGCCAGTTTCTTATCTCATTTATAGCCCTGCTAATCCAGAGTAACTCTTTGACTTGGATGGAGTTAACTGGATTTACACTGACTAAGGCCAGGTCTACACTACCCGCTGGATCGATCTTTCGGGACTGATTTATCGCGTCTCATCTAGACATGATAAATTGATCCCTGAGTGCTCTCCCTCCAGAACTTCACCACACCGAGGGGCTCAGGTGGAGTCGACGGAAGAGCAGCTCAGTGCCATGAAGATGCTGAGGTAAGTTGACCTGAATATGTTGGCTTCAGCTATGCTATTCACCTAGCTGAAGTTGCGTATGTTAGGTCGATCCCCGCCCCCCAATGTAGACCAAGGCTAAGTGAGTGGGACAAGTTAGCCAGAGTAGGAGCGTTTTACACTCACTTTGCATTGGTGTCACACAAGGAGCAAGACAATGGCCCCATGGCTGTGATTTTTAAGGGCCTAGTCCTGGAAGTTGCTGCATGGTAATATGCATCCTCATCCCCCAGTCAGCTGAGCTGAGAGTGCCCAGTATGCTGCTGGTTTGGGTGAGGTGGACTAAAGGAGGCAGAAACTCATCAAGAGGCTGATTCGAAGGCAGCGGAAGTCTTTGCAGAGACTTCAGCAGGTCTTGGATCAAGCCCTCTCTATTGGAACCAAGTCCATTATTCGAAAACCAGAGCTTTGAACTCCACTCACAAGCCATTGCAACAGGGGAAAGAGCAGTGAGGCGTGGGAATCCCTCCTGCCCACCACCAATTGTAATCTCGCTGCCGCTGCCAACATAAATTGCAGGCAACCATGGCTCAGTCACCTGAGAGAGATTGCATCATGTTTCCCTCTTATTTTTTACCCAGTGAAATAATATGAGCTGAGGAGTACGCTGACAAAGTTACAAGGCAGGCAGAAATGCCCTCTGCCGCCTCCAGACAACTCCCCGGCTTCCCAAAGAACCCAGCCCAGGGCTCTTAAAAGGATTGCGCTGCAATATAAACAGTGACAAATTGTAGATTAAGAAAAAGCCTATTTGTGTGACAGATGCAGTCCTCCTAGCCAAACAGATTCATCTGTCATTGCTACGTGATTGCTCCCTTTCCGTTAAAAGTCCCCTCAGAAAAATGTAAATCCTATGTAAATCCTTTGTCGTCACCCGCCAATGTGCGCATCGCAAGCTCTATTGGTTAGAACACAGGTCCATTTGTCTCCGATCTGCGCAACTCCTCTTTCAAATGTCAAGGTCTTAGCATCTCAGGAGTGAGGGGGCAAGAGCAGCTGAAAGTCCCCCGGGACAGGTTGTGTGAGGAAAGGCGCTGGAGGGGGAGAAGGAGCTGGAATCTCTGTAATGAGGAGCTGGTTTTACTGCTTGAAATCAGACCAGCTTCAGTTTGGAGTAAGTTCACGCCAGGTTCACAGATACTTTGTCCTTCACAGAGCATGCATACAGTCATTATAACATACCGATAGCACCCATAAAGGTGGATGTTCTTATGGTACATACTCATTGCATATGTCTGAAATATGTACAGCACTTGTATGTTAGGGACATTACTTGGTAGCATATTGCACTTATTCCTAACTTTTTTTCATCGCGAATAGCAAAGCCCTTTTAGAAGTATCCTTTAAGCCCTGCAAAACACGCCAGTCTGAGGGCCTGATCCTGAGTGGTGCTTTGCATCTGCAGTTTTCTTGGGCTTCAGGACCTGTGACGGGCTCTCAGCATCTCTCAGGATGAGACTGTAAAGTAGGGGTTAGACCAATCATTCATTTTACAGATGGGTAAAGTGAGGCACAAGTCAGTTATACTCATTTATTGTTAGATGGCTTGCCCAAGGATTCACAGCAGCATGTTAGTGGCAGGCAGAGACGGAACCCAGGAGTCCTGTTTGCCAGACCTGGGTTCTACCCACTGGATTTGCTGTCAAAATTGCAATAGAAACCAACAACCTTCTTTGTGATTTATATTCCTGTAGGCTGATTATACTAAGCAGGGGTCATTTCTTGTTCTCTTCTCTTGTGTAGGAGGTACAGTGCTTAGACCAGCGTTGGGCAAACTTTTTGACCTGAGGGCCACATCGGGTTTCCAAAATTGTATGGAGGACCAGTTAGGGGAGGCTATGCCCCCCACAACAGCTAGGTGTGAACCGGCCCCCACCCCCTATCTGATCCCCCCTGCTTCTCACCCCTTGATGGCCCCCTGGGGACTCCTGCCCCATCCAACCTTCCCGTTCCATGTCCCCTGGCGGCCTCCCAGGAACACGACCCCATCCACCCTTCCCTATCCCCTGACTGCACACACACACACCCCACTGCCTCATCCAACCTCGTCTCTCCTTATTGACTGCCCCCTGGGACTCCTACCCTATCCAACCACCCCTTCTCCCTGACTGCCCCCAGAACCCCTGCCCCTGACTGCCCCCCACCACCCCGTCCAACTCCCCGCTCCTTCCTGACTGCCCCCCCCGAGACTCCTGCCCCCATTCAACCCTCCTGTTCCACAATCCCCATCCACATCCCCGCCACCTGACCACCACCCCAAACTCCCCTGCCCTCGATCCAACCCTCCTGAGACCTCCTCCTTACCGCGCTGCCTGGAGCACCGGTGGCTGGTGGCGCTACAGCCATGCCACCCAGAGCACCAGGTCAGGCCGCGGCTCTGCAGCTGCACTGCCTGGCAAGAATTCACCACCCCACCACCCCGCTGGCCAGAGCACTGCGCCACCGGCACAGTGAGCCAAGGCTGCGGGGGAGGGGGAACAACAGGGAAGGGGCCGGGGGGCTAGTCTCCCAGGCCAGGAGCTGAGGGGTGAGGAAGAAGGGTCTCACGGGCCTTGATATGGCCCGCAGGCCGTAGTTTGCCCACCTCTGGCTTAGACGCATGTATGCCGGGTATGGTTTGCCTACAGGGTAATAAACTAAAGATGGCTGAATCAAATAAAGACAGTGTTCACCGCCAGGCCAGCTCTTCCTTGTTGTTTCCTTCTTCTATCCCATATACTTTGCATTCCTCTTTTTCAGCTTAGTAATCAGGCGGTTTGATTAGAGATGGACGGAGATATGGCTGAACGGAGAGCGAGACACTGCCCAACAGCCAGGAGCGGGGAAGAGAATTTATTTCTCCAAGTTTAGGAAGATCATGTAAGGGTGAAGTAAAGCCATGCCACAAGGGACTTGTGTTAAATTACCCTCAGCTCAGGAAATTCAATAGTCTATTCCATTCTCCATCTTTGAGTGTCCTATTCATACCACATAAGCACAGGATTTATGAGCAGAACATTTCCAATGGAGATTTTATTGGTCAGATATGGCGGCCCTTATTCGCATGAATAGCCATTGACTTCAGCAAGGCTAATCACACCCTGCAGGACTGGGACCTTCGTGATGGAAAGATTTAAAAAAACCCAACTATTTATTGAGCCCTGTACAAAGTACCTTTCTGGTTGTCCTAACCAAAACCAGGCACACAGGTTCAGAACACACAACCGTGGTCAGCCAAGGTGCATAAAGCTATGTGATCTTTTCTAATTCAAGAGTTGGGTAAAGTTCATCTGTTATCCAAAGTGGTTTCATCCATCCCTACCCAGGCATGCTCTGTTCTGTTTAAGTTGGTGCTTGAAAGCATTTGTTCATTTGAAAGCAGTATTGCTTTCTATCCCTTTCAGCTGTCATAGTAGGGACTGTAAAACATGGCCCAAATTCTACCCTGAATGCTCTGATGTGGCTCTCACGACAGGCGATGGAGGCTACTTAGCTGTATCTGAAGGCAAAAGTCAGCTCCGTGAAAAGAAAGTTTGTGATAAAATTAACCTAGCTAAAGTCTATCACCCACACATCATTTGGGCACTTCCAGTGCTCGCCTCTGCCCTTTGAAAAAATATTTCTTTCAGCTGAAATTTTCAAACCTGCCTAAGATATTTGGGTTCTCAGCTCCTACCCAAAATAATAGGAAATAAGGCCAAGATTCTCAAAAATATTTAGGCATCTAATACCTTTGAGAGACATGCTGGTGCTCAAGTCCCCTTGGCTTTGAAAATCTCAGCCTGAATTTTTGGCTAATCATTCACAATGCCATAATGTTGTATGGAGATCTAAACACGCATAGATCATGGGAAACCAGCTATTCACTTGGGGCCAGGTTCTACTCTCAGCTATGTGCATGTAACTGCTGCTCAAGCCAATGGGAGCTGCACGCAGAGCTTATACCATTGAAAACCCAGCACATGCTAACACTGCAGCAGAGCGGTACCCGAGAAGACATGCTTTCCTTCTATCTGTAGGTCAAGAGTGGCAATACCTCTGCTATCACTGGGTGCCATTACTAGGGACATGAAGGTACTGCATCTGAAGGAAAAATATTGACCCTTTGTGTTAGCTGGCTAATTCCACCAAGGGCTTCTGTGCTCCAGGAGAACTGGAGCATTGAAAGACACCAACCCCTGACTCTTTATATTATCCTCCTGCCTCCCCAATGACCCCCTATTGTTTTCCCACACATATGGCCAAGGTAAGTTGTAAAGAGTTTGCCTGGGTGCCTAAGTGGGAGTAGGTTTGAAGGTGCTTTAGAAAACCTCAGTAGGTGTGTGTCTGCGTCTTTAGGTGCCGAAATACACTTAACAATCTGGTCCCAAGTGACTTGCCTGAGGTTATACAGGAAATCTGGGGCAGAGCAGGGAACTAAACACGAGTTGCCCAAGTCCACGGCTAGTTGCCTAACCACCGAACCATCCTTTCTTTCTCAGTCTTCTCAGAAACCAGAGACACACGGGTAGTCCCAGACAGGCTGCTGCCAGATACCTCTACGTTACCCCTTTACCTAACGGAACTTAGGCCAGTAGAGGACGGGAGCAGCAGAGTGGAGACCTGATGCTTCTCCTGTGCTGTGAGGGAGGTGAGGCAGGTGGTGTGAGACCCACCACACTTGCAAAAGCAAGTCGTTCTCCTTTTCATTTCTGTCGGCCTCGTTGTCCCAGACAGGCCCCAACTAAGGCCTCAGTCCTTCCTGAGTGCTCCTATCGCTCCCTTTGTGGCTCTGCTGCTACAGAAGACTAGGGGAACAAGGTAGTGGGACCCGCACCCACTCACTCCATCAGGGCCCTATGCCCTAGGGGT
Organism: Dermatemys mawii; assembly: GCA_007922305.1. NCBI lineage: Eukaryota > Metazoa > Chordata > Testudines > Dermatemydidae > Dermatemys > Dermatemys mawii. The sequence goes on along the minus strand of ML677341.1, from coordinate 7,004,993 downwards.
TTGTCAAAGTGTCCAGACCAGTTATTATTACACTTTCCCCGGGTCACTTCCTACCAGACTGGAGTTCTTCTGTTTGGGGCATGGCCAGTGGCTTACTAGTCTCCCCTGGTCTGATAAGGCCCCGTTCAAAGCAGCCTCTTTTAGAGCTTGCTGCTTCTAACGGCAGGGCAGGAGGGAATCCCAGATCCCTGCTGCTAGAGGAGCCTTAACAAAGCTGTAGCCACTCCTATCCCAGCTCCCAGCATCAGCCTTGCTTGCTGGTACAGTCCACAGCACCTTCCCCCTGTTTTCCTGGGCTGCCAGTGTCTTTCGAAACTATTCCTCCACCTGACGCATGCCCTGCACCTGCTGAGGGACAAGGGTTCCCTGGCCTCGGATTTCGCTCTTCCTTGCCCTAGTTCAGTGTAGGGTCTGTAAACCCCATCACAGACTCTTATGGACCACCTTTAATGGCAGTGATTGAAAGCCCCAGTACTCCACATCTGCAGGCAGGGAGTTCACATGTGCAGCTATAAAGGCAGCATACTTTAGTAATGGCAACATTTGAAATGTCCTAATGAAGCCTCTGGCCATGTCATTCCTACACTAGACATTTAGGCACCGATAAGGTAGCAAGGCCAGTCTCTTGCGACATCCTATCAATGGTATAACATGCCCAGGCAACGCCTGGCCCAGACGCTGGAACTTGCATTGACCTTTGGTACATTTGCAGGTCTCTTTGCCTTGCTTTCTGAAATGAAACATGTCTCGCTGGGCCTTTCAAAGTCCTCGCTGTATAATTTAGAAAACTCTTCCAGTCACATTTTTCCCCCTTGCATCCCAATATTTGCATCTATCATCGCTCATCTCGCAAATTTAAATATTTCTACATGACAATCTGAGACACGGGGGGAGAGCGGGAACCCACACGAAACCTTTCTCAAAGTAACAGAATTACATAGCTTTTCAAACTTCCTGTTTCATAGCCCTGATCGAAAAAGTACACCGAGTTCCCATGAAGCACCCTCCTGACATTTCCAGACTTATTAGCCAGTTTTCACACTGACTTCAATCAACCTCTTTAATCATCCAAGGAAAGAGCATTTTTAATTCACCGATTGGCTGATAAACTTGAAGCCAAAAAAATGATTTACACGTAGATGAATTGTGCTTACAAGATGGAACTTCGAGCATTAGAAGCGGATCTGAATTTCCTATCTGTCATTTTATTTGCCACATTCATTTTTGCTCTGCCATTACCCTTGCTGATTGTGATCTTTCAGCGCTATTGGGCTCCTGCTTCCACAGTTTTTAATCTGCCTTTAATCCCATAGATTTTAAATATTCCCCGGCACCGAGAGACTGGAGGCAATTAACTGCCCTTCTGATGCTCTCCTTATCAGTTGCCTCCTTGTATCTCTCAGAAGCAGCCTCAAGACACTTCCAGGCTGACAAATACTACCAGCATTTCTGATGAAGCAGACGCAGCAAATGCAATGTGAAGTCCAGCTGCGTCCTGCCTCTAAAAAAACCTAGTCGTTCGAAATTAAATAAATAATTGTGGCGCAGGCCCCTGAATTTGCTGTTGCGATTTAACTCAGCCTGAACTGCAACAAACAGAACCCCTCCACCGCATGTTTTTAGACAGTTGCGTGTTGTTTCGAAGAATATTTTCTATCTATTGCAATCCGATTGCTTTTTCAAGTAGAAAAAATACGGCTGGTGTCCTAGACCCATCCGGGCATTTATGCTGCCCAGCGAATGGTGTCATGGAATGCAATGAGATATTTGGAGCTGGATGCTATGTCATTCTTCTACATGTCTAAGTGATTTCCATTCATACGTGAACTAATTTAGACTGTGCAAACTCAACTCTGTCCAAGCTCTGACAGTAAAAATGAAGAATCAGATCCGTGTAACACAGCTCATAAAAAGGAGGTGTTCTCCATTAAAGATCATCTGTTTATTGACTAACAAATACATTTGCATAACCCTTCAGGACTGCTTCTTGCTCAAACAGGCTACATACCCTTAGCTGGGAGACATATCGAACTGAAGTCCAAAGATTCAATTTGTCCACTCCCTTGCGCTTTGAGTAGTCATTTACACCTGTGCAAATTACATGCACAGGTGTAAGTGGCCACACGCACTGCAAGGCAGTAGAGAATCCAGCCCTATACCTGTCTCTGATGCAGCAACATGTACAGTCAGCTTTAGCGTTAGGACTTTGATCAAAGCAATTCTCCACATGATTCATAACATTCACTTTATTGCTATTCTAGGCTCTGAAAGTGTTACGAAGGGGACAAGTTCACACTCGTTAATGATCCCAGTACTAGCCTGTTCCCAAGGATAGTTATGGGGAAGTCCGACTCTTCCATTTTTAAAAAAATATGGAACGGCTGAATACATCAGATTTCAAATAGATGTAGAGGCTCAGCTGTCACTCCATGGACTTTAATGGAGATAGGCTGGTTTACACTTGCTGACTAACTCCACAGATATCAATGAAACTCTGTCATTCATATCAGATGAATCACTCCGCTGAGTTCCACCGAGCTATGCGCATTTACATCCGCCGAGGATCTGTCTCCGAAAGTTTATTTATTGATTTGTATAATAACATTCTGCATTCCATTCTAGCCAGTTTGCTATCTTATGCCCATTGCTATGACAAGAGAGCACCTGGTTGACATTTAGGGTGACCAGCTGTCCCGATTTTATAGGGACAGTCCCGATCTGGGGGTCTTTTTACCCCCACCTATTACTCCCCACCACCGTCCCAATTTTTCACATTTGCTGTCAGGTCACCCTATTGACATTAGTGGGGGAGAAAAAAAATCTATTTGACTTGTCTGTCAGAACAAAGCCCTGGTCTACACTGTGTGTGTGTGTGTCGGAATCCACATAAAAAATGCAATTTCAGCTACGAGAATAATGTAGCTGAAGTCGACGTATTTAGATCGACTCACCACGGCGTCTTCACAGCACTGAGTCGCCTGCTGCCACTCCCGCATTGACTCTTCCTGTGCCTCTCTCGGGGTTTGATTTATCGTGTCTAGCCTAGACACGATAAATCAACCCCCAACAGATCGATCGCTACCCGCCAATCTGGTGGGCAGTGTAGACATAACTAGAGTGGGAGAATTTTGGCAGGATGTACTAGCATCTCCCAGTGTCCTGCTGAATCTATCACTCCATTCCAAAGGGAATGCCTTCAGTGTGCAATCAACATACTTGCATTATTATCAGGCAATAATTTATAGCCTGCAGTCTTCAGGGCAGGTAGAGTAGAGGGAGCAACTGAGGCAGCTTCCCTGTCTTCATGCTTCAGTCTGAAACAATTTTCTCTAAAGGTAAAGACACAGCTCAATCTCTTTGCACAGTCAGTCCTTATCCTCTCTGCAAAGAAGTCCAAATGTGGTGGCAGTTTTGGAACATGTATCACCTAGGAATTAGACTGAGACCACACATTTATTTCCCAGGCATCATCCAAAAAGAGATAATGGAAGGAAATAACGTTTGGGCACTGCTGAATTAAAGTTAGATTTACAAGTATCCTATTATACAGCCCTTCATTTTCTAGCCCTTTTTTTTATTCCCAGTTTGTTCCTAGTTGGAATGAAGAGAGCAACCAAATTGCCCTATAAGGCCTGATCCATATTCCGTTGGAGTCAGTGGAAAGACTTCCGTCGATTTCGATGCTTGCTGGAGCGTGCTGTACATGGGGGAAGTGTGAGATCTCACATTTACTTAGACTGTTCTTTATTCCTTCTTCACCCAAGCTGTGCGTATTTACAGATGGGATGAAACAAATGGAATGATTGTTCCTCTTTTGTATAAATTTGTACAGTGCCCAACACAATGATTGGGGCCTTTGAATACTAATGTCATAAATAATTCATAGATTCCAAGGTGAGAAGGAACAACTGTGATCATCTTGCCTCCCCTCCTGTATGCCACGGGCCATGGAATTTCCCCTCAAACAATTCCCAGAGCATGTCTTGTACAGAAACATCCCATTCTGATTGAGAAATCCATCGCAAATCTTGGTAAGTTGTTCTAATAGTAACCTTCACCATTAAAAATTAACACCTTATTTCCAGTCTGATTTGTCTAGCTTCAACTTCCAGCCGCAGGATCTTATAATAAATAATCAGAATCAGAAGAAGAAGAATTAATATAATTAATGACAATGCGTATTCAAACAGATTCATTTAATATAGGTGGTGATAGGCATCATTTTCGGTAGTAGAAAGTAATGGTAACTTGGATTAATTAATGTTATTAAAATATTGTATATTTTATATAGTGCCTTGTGATCACAAATGTGCTCACAAATATACAAACTATTCATTTGGTCCTTTGATCCACCACTTCAGAGCAGCCACCTCTGGGATGAAATACAGTTTAGGGCAGTTTCCCAGCAGTTTAGGGCAAATACCAAATTCATTTTCAAACGACAAGGGAGACTTTTAAGTAACCAAAACAGAACTTCTTTCAATCATCATGTACATTGAATTCACACCACAGTACATGTGTTGTGTAGAAATTTTTCACAGGGAGGTAATTATATGTTACAAGTTTTTTATTCTCTCTGTCCTTTTTGTTAATGAAGCATAAGGAAGTACTCTGAGAACCTAGCAAAATAGCAAATGGTGGTAGTGTCAAATGGAGTGGAGTAAGAAACTTTGTTATATAATGGGAGGAACCTGTGGTAACCATGCTCAGTGTGTGTTGTGTGTTGTGACTTACGGCTTTGCTTAAGCATTTTAAAGATTCTTGCAGGTCTTTTTCAAGCTGCCAGCTCTAGCCTAGGAATTATGGTAATGTGCCACTTCTGAGCCCTCGGCAGGATTTGCAACAGAGAAATCACATCAGCCTATGCTGATTAACAATTCCATTCCATCCAGAGATTTATATAAAAAAACTATCTTACATTTTGCTTTTTAATAAGAACGATCGCTATCTCAAATTGAGTCCCAGCAAATTTTAATAAAGGCCCAAGGTTGAGTGGCATTTTGCATGCTGATTTAGCTGTGATTGCTTGCTTTTGATGAGCACCAGCCTGGCATGTACAGCTTTCCTCAGAGCAGGTTTAAAGACCAGTAGTAAGGAAAAGGATAAAAATAAAAACTTCCAACTGCAATTCGAGGTCTTTTCTCTCTGTGATTGATTACTGAATAAATACCTACACATCTCTTTGCATTCAGCCCACAAGTAAAATTCCCTACAGCAAAACAGCTGTTTTTAATAGCTTTTAATATACTCTGCTGTCAAAATATGTTAAGTTTGACGGCTACAATTATTTAAAAAAAGATATGATCGATCTATTTATCTATCTATCTTCATGACATCTCATCAATTTAACTAATCTGCTTTCATTCTGGGACTAATGTATTTATAGAAGGGATTCTGTTTTGCAAATTCTTTTGCATTGTTTTGGATAGTACCATTAGTGTTCTGAACAACAGTGGCATATAAGTATGACAAGCATTCAGATCTCTGTCATTGTGAGACAGGGATTGTCTCCATCACTGGGATGGTAAAGAGAGGAACAAATAGCCAAAGTATTAGCTCTTGCCTGCAACACTCTTTTTGTCTGGGGCAAAAATATGCATTAGAAATATTTACAGGGGACAAAAAATGATCTTTTCTGCAGTTATGTGTGGGGGAGAATGGAGGCTGGCAAAATAGTTTAAACAAAGCTGGCTCTGTCTGTGTGTGGTTTACAAGAAACAGGAACCCCCAAAAATCATCGAGAAAAGATATTCCATTTGTTTTGATTTAGCTCTTCTGGTTCTTCTGTGTCATCACTTTCAATAAATGCATTTCAACTTTGCTCATTAAAAAATTAACCCCTTCTTGCTCCAGCTGAGGTCACAACGGAGGCAAAAAAGCCCTTTCACATATTTAACCATCAGTCATCATTAGAAATACTGATCCTCCCCTGCAGTAGCTAGCGCAATGCACATGAAATAGCAACTAATTCACACGCAGTGTCCTTTGCCTCCTTCCCTTTGTGGAACAGCAAATGCTCATTTAAAGAAACAGTGTGCAAATGATGCATTAATATGTGGGAAGATTATTTACATCTCCTAAAATGGAAATTACAGACTGGGAGGTGTCTGAGCTACAAATCATCCCGTCTTACATTGATAGAGAAAGGATCTTCGTTTTTCAGAGCCATTCTGAACACTGCCCTTACTGCTAGTGTGAGAAACTATTTTTAAAGCAATATTGGTGTTTCCTAAATAGCAATTTACAACAGCAAGATGCAACAACAAGAAAATGTGGAACTCCCAGTATGTTAAGTCAGCCTTCACCCTGCCTATTCTATCTGTTTGTTACAGTCCCTACTCCCACTCTTTACTTGGTTTACATCAGTCGGGTTGTAAAGTTCTTTGGGGCAAGGACTGTGTCTTCTCCGTGTTTGGAAGAGCCTACTGTATTGTGGACCATTTTGGCTCCAGTTCAGCAAAGCATTTGAGCATGTGCTTAAACCTGTCCCTAACGCACAAAGCACTTAAGCCCATGTATCAATTGCACTTAGTGAGACTTAAGCATGTGCCTACAGTTACACTTTGCTCTTAAGTGCTTTGCAAATTGGGGTGGGCTGCTGAATTGGAGTCTTCTGGTGCAGACAAAACTTTCTCAGCGGCTGATCCAAGGTGGTGGAATCCACAACACCACCTCCAACATCACCAATTTCAGTTCCTGGGGTCGGGTGCGCTACTCCAAACTTGCTTCCACAGACAGAAGTAAGTGGGAAATTTCATCCTGCTAAGTATTTAAGCACATGCTTGACTTTAAGGACATGAACAATCCCATCCTTAAAGTGAATCACATGTGCTGGGTCAGGCATTAATGACAAGAAATTAAACTCATACACAATTTTTCCAACCAAGGAGAGAAGAGGAACAGAGGGGGCACAATACAATACTGACACCAGTCTCCTCTCTTTGATGTATCTTTGGAAGGTTCTCAGAAACTATGATGATGAGGGCAGTATTATTTGGATTCTGCATGATGCTGAGCAGATCAGTTATTCATGGTGCAGTGTGAACAACTGTTTTTTCAGTTTCGTGGTAGCAAAAATTCAAGTTCACCCTGAACTGATGGTGAAGTTTTGGGGAATTTTTAATGAATTAAAGAAGTTTGGAAAAATGTGCTTTGGCCCCTCGTACCAAATTGTCCAGTGACTAGAGCACTCACCTGGGATGTAGGAAATCTGGATTCAAGTCTCTACTCCAGAGTGGGGATTCAAACCTCAGTCTCCCCCATCCCAGAGGAGTGCCATAAACACTGGATGATTGGCTTGAAGTGGGGGGAGGGGAAGATTCTCCTCAGTTTTGTGAATGACACCTAAACCCCCTTGTGAATCTAGCCCCCAAAAAGGAACCGTTTTGTTCTGGGAATATTGACACAGTTTGTTTTGGCATCTCTGAATATTGTGGGCTTTTTGTTTTGACCGAAACAATTCACCAAAATCAACACAAATTCATGAAATTTTAAGTTGGCCCAAACCTGCATTTTGAGATGAAAAAAGTTTCATCCAAAAAAATTCCCCCAGCTCTAGTGCTGAGTACGCTGGCTGCAATCCAGCAAAGCCATTAAGCATGTGTCTGACTTCAGCTGGACTATTCACAAGCTTAATGTTAATCTGGGGTATACATGCATTGCTGGATCACCAAAATGCTCAGTACCTTGCAGGATCAAGCCTTATAGGAACATATATAGAATGGGATAGAACTGCATGGAGGCATTACTGCAGTAGAAGTGCAAGTATTACTGCATACTGATGTTGGTGCTGATAATATTATTAATCATAATAATAACTTCTGATAAGGTCTGGATGATTGCATATTAAAAGGTAGAAAAATGTCCCTAAATGTGCCTAAATACAGAGGTATGAAATGAATTGATATCCTTTTCTTCATTCAAGGGGAAAAGCTCTTCTGATATCACTACATCATCCTGTCTCACTGCAGTAATGTGAGAATAAGACACAACTTTCCGTTTCTTGGCTTTTGAAGTTAATTTGCAATCCTAACAGTAAATCAGAGTTGTGTAATCTTGCTGATACATTACAGGGATATGAAAAAATAATTTTTAATAAGATCTCTACTTGACAAAAATATATTTTTTAAAAAAAGCAGAAAGCCGTGTTCAATCAAAACTAGGTCTTCGGCATGTGATGGCTAAGTTTAGAATGAAAAGCAACATCAAAGAAACGTCTTTTAGTATAATTTCAAATAGCACATGCTACCTTGGAAGGGATACATTCTGGAACATTTCTGTAAAATCTAGAAAAAGCAGTTAAAGCCTAAGGAAATCTAAATAATAAGCAAGATATAATATTTTATAGTGAGAGAACACATATATGCCACTGAACATCTCATCTGGTCTTCACTAGATGTGAGTAAAGATTATGCAGATGAGTAAGATTTTCCAAGTTATGCCCATAACACACACCTGGGGTGCTTATTAATGATCTGGTTGGAAACATTAACTCCTTCATTTCCAAACAGAGGCGCCACAACTGGAATGAACTGTGGGGAATAGAAGACAGCGAAGCTCCAGTTGCCAAAAAAACGTAAGCACGTGCTTAAAATTGGCACACCTGCATAAGTCTTTGCAGCACTGGCACTTCAGCAAGTGCACTCTAAAAGTGTTGTGTATGACCTATGTTAAGGGCCAAATTTTGAAAACCACACGCTCCCATTTTTCTGTCTATCTCTATGTTTACATAGCATTCGCCCAATAGTACTTTGCACGTCTTTGCCGACTATATACCTTACATATGCAATTGTAGTACCCTTGGAATGATATATTACAAATTGGCACAGTCACACGCAAACAAATCATTGTCCATGCAGAAACATACAATTGTGTAAGGCCCACTTCACACAGAATTATGGCTTTTACATGAATGTTTTGTATGGGCTACCCAGCACATTTTGCTCATGCAACATCCATTTGTGTTCACAGGCTTTTTTTGTTATTGTTGCACACGCAACTAAGCTGCCTGCCTTTGACAGTTTGATTTGAAGCCCATTAAAATCAGTGATTGACTTCGAAGAGCTTTGGATCAGACTCAAAATATCCTTCAAAGGTAGCAACTCTGGGCCTGATTCACATCTGTGGTGACTGGTTTAATGCCAATTTAACTCCCACTTTTATTCTTTTAAGGTGGAGGAAGCATAATGCAACTCATGCCGCAACCTGTGGGAAGCCAAGTGACACCCTGGAGCATGGAGCATCTGATTCCCAGCAAGTCTATTATAAGTTGCAAGTGAAGTTAGGGCCCATTATGTTTCGATGAATCCTTAAAACCCTTGCAGAGGAAAACCTATCTCACCTAGAACTGAAGGACACAGAGGATAGTCAGCAAAAGGCTTAGGGGCTCTCAGCTGAAAGAAACATGCACTGAAGAGATACAAAGTGATACCTTTGACGCTGAAGTACCTTTTGTCAAATTAAATGGCAAATTCTAAAGATCACATTTTTCTCAAAATAGGCCACAGCCCCGGTTGTGCTTTGACACCACCCGCTTTGAGACCTGATAAGATGCTATCAACAGGCCCTTTAAGTACTTGAGAACCACTTTAAGAGGACCACTGGGGCACTTACCATAAAAAGTGAAGGATACGGCATTTACTGACTGGCGCTTAATAATGCCCACAATGCAATTGATTTTGCCCTGTAATGTTACCCTGGGATTGCAACAGCGTTTTGTGGCCTCCTATGCTCGTTCGGGTTTCTTTTAGTTTTATATATCTGTTGTGATGGAGTCAGACCAGAAGGATATAGGAGAGTGCTGGAAGGCAGGTATATTAGTCTCAGGATGTGCAGGTCCTTGTTCCCTGGATAGCCAAACAAAGGCTACTCCAGGCCAATCAAGACACCTGGGGCCAATTAAGAACCTTCTAGAAAGGAGTAGAAACAGCTAGCCTAATTGGGACACCTGAAGCCAATCAGGGACTGGCTGAAACCAGATAAAAACCTCCCAGTTAGTCAGGTGGGTGTGGGTGTCAGGAGCTGTGGAAGGAAGTTATGCTGTTGGTGAGACTGAGTGTAGGACAACATATCATACTGAAGGAAGGAGGCCCTGAGGTAAGGGTGAAGTGGAGTTTGAAGAAGCAGGGACTGCTGTGGGGAAGTAGCCCAGGGAATTGTATTGTGTTTTGTGGATAAAAGGTCAGCCATCTTAGCTGATACTATTAGGGTCCCTGGGCTGGAGTCCGGAGTAGAGGGCGGGCCCGGGCTCCCCGCTTTTTTCCATCTTCCATACTGGCCTGTGATGAAGGCAACTCACTAGGTGGTGACTCTTGCCGATTATACTGAGAAAGGGAGGTCACTCTGGGGCCTAGATGAGTTTCTGAGGCCCCTAAATCTGCCAGGAAGCGCAGGACCCACAAGTACAGACTTGGAGCTTTGTCACACTGTGTATTTTTAAACTATCGTTCTAAGTGGTTGGAGTTCTTCCAATAAACAGGCTGGATTTTACTTGTAGGGTTTCCAACATAGAATGTCTTTCTTTAGTTAACAAGAGGTCTTGGGGTGAAGGACTGGATTGGGACTCAGGAGATCTGGCTCTGCTGGAGACTTATGGTACGTGTATACACTGCACACTAAGGGTATGTCTTCACTACCCGCCGGATTGGCAGGCAGTGATCATTCTATCAGGGATCAATTTATCACATCTAGTGTAGACGCGATAAATCGATCCCCGAGCTCTCTCCCCGTTGACTCTGGAACTGCACCTCCGTAAGAGGCAGAAGTGGAGTCTATGGGGGAGCGGCAGTGATCGACCCACCGCCGTGTGGACGCCCAGGTAAGTCACCCTAAGATATGTATCTTAGGTCAACCTCCCCACCCCCCACCCATAGTGTAGCCCAGGCCTGGGCTCTCTGACTCAGGTTTCAACCCAAGCCCCAACTTCTTCCCATGCACAAATGAGTCTGATTTTGGTCAGCAAGTATTCAGGACCCAGGTCCTAGGCCCTTGCTAGGGTGGTGGGTCAGAGCCTAGTTCTGTGACTTGGGTCCAAGCCGTGTCATTTTTCAAGGTGGACGCAGGTCAAGCCACAGAAAACCCGTGTGGTCCACTATGGACGTGTGTAGCACGGCCATGTGCAGTCAAGTGCAAGCTTGCAAATATGGAGTCCACGAGCTGGATCCTTTAGACCCAGGCTTAGTGTGCAGTGTAAACGTGCCCTTCCTGTATACTGTTGTGCAGACCACTTTGGATCTTAGGGTACAATTTTCAAAACCACCTATGTGGTTTGGGAGCCTAAGCCCCATTTTCCAAAATATCTTAGGCCTATAGGAATCTAACGTCTTCTCTACATAGGTAAGTTTCAACAATATCTAAAGTATGAAGTTAAACTGATGCAACCCCACCCCCCTCTGTGCTTTATAAATGCCTAGACGTATGAGAATAAGCTACCCTGGTATAAGCACCTTTATACCAGTATAACTGCACCCACAATAAAGGAATATAGACCCAGGTCCCCAAAGGTATTTAGGAATCTAAATCAGGGCTTTGGAGAAGTGCTCCAGCTCCGCTCCAGCTCCAGGCAAAAACCTGCAGCTCCACTGCTCCGCACTCCAGCTCTGGGCTCCGCTCCAAAGCCCTGGTCTAAATCCCATTGATTTGAATGACAGTTAGGCATCTAAATACCTTTCAGGATCTGGCCAGACTGCTTTAACTAGACTAGTATTGTTACAGTGCTACAGAGCTTGTGTGTAGACAAAGCACCAAAAACATCTCCCTGAAGGTTTGCAATTGGGTTTAACGATATCGTTTTAACAACCAATGTAAATAAAATCAGTGCAACTTTCCCTTGTAGACATGGCGCTTTTGAAAAGTTTACCCAAATTCTTCATTGCCCTACACCTTGTGTGGCCTTCTACATCGGTGTCAATCAGATCTCAGATGTGCAATGCACAGGCAGTGCTGGTGACCAGTGGTAGCAGTAGATTGGGAGTGAGCCCGTGTAGATTTCATTCTTGTCTGCCATTGTTTGGTGAGTCTGCTAAGCAATGTGTGTTTAAAAATTGGATTTGTGCCCTTTTGTGCTTCTTTATGACACATAAAGAAGACATGAAAAGGTTAATTGTTGTTTTAAAGACTTTTTCTCTGCTTGTGTTTTATATTAGAAATTCAGATCTTGCCTAGCCTGGAACACTCAGTGTTGACTAGGGAATGAGTGAAATAATATCTTCACAAGAATTAAGTGACTAAATTTTGAGCAATGGCTAGTGATCTTGGGTGCTTCTGTTTTTGAATGTCCAGCCTGAGACACCTTAGAGGGGACTGATTTTCCATGGCTGATGTGCAGCACATCTGAAAGTCAAGGTTTTTCAAGGTGTCTTTAGATAGCACCCATAAAAGGAGAGTTTTGCAATCATTGATCACTTTTAAAAATTTAGGTCACGAAAACAAAAGTTCAGCAATCGAGAAAGGAATTTATTTTTAGCTGGAGTGTTAAAATTTTGGGGGCAGGGTCAGGAGGAGGGAAAGGGGGGGAAATGTTATTAGCACATGTAATTCTCATACCTAATAAACATTATGGAGAAAATAAGCCTTTGTTAAAGATTACACACATACACACACACACAGGCACACATACACACATACAAACCACATGTGTTTAACGAGTCAATAGAACCAGGGAAGAACAGAACTGGCATTCCTGGAATTTCTAAGTTTTGAAAAAGGAGAAAAATCTTTAAAATTGCAAAACAAAATCCACTCAGACGCTCTTTATAATCATAAAGAATCAAAAACAGTCACAACCTCAATCTTTATCGCCAGTTGCCTTTAAGCCTTTCCTCAATTGGGCTTGTCTTTGTTTGAAAACTGCAAAACATTGCAGGGCCTGCCAAATAGCCTCTTGTGGCAAGCACAGTGCATTTGCTGGCCAGCGTGCTAATGTATTACTTGCGTTCCTTCCACAGACAAAACTCCCATGGATTTCAATAGAAGCTTGCCGCAGAAGGATTGTCTCCTTAGGATAACACACAAAACATGAAAGGGAATAAAGTGCCTCCTGTGCTGCACATATGATTAATCTGAATTTGTTTTTATCACAGCTGGCCCAGCAGTAAACGAAGTTACTCCCATAAACAGCTCTTTACTTGTGGTTAAAATGAAGCTACTTGTTCTGGAGTAGAATCTGGAGGTGGATATTATTAGTAAAGTTCATTTTGATGAAGGGAATATTTTTAATGCTCTAAAATCTTAAGATGATTGATGTCCACCTAGAGAATGGAAAACAACTCATTGTTTTAACAAACTTGCCATATTGATTCTAGTCAATGTCTCTACAAAATTTTGAAAACAAACTAAGTACTGAGTAGCATTCTGATCTTCAAAAGATTGCATTTGATTCTGGATGTGAAGATGGCTACTTCAAGAATACTATTGACTCTCACAGAGCTCTTTTTATCCATAGATTTCAAAGCACTTTATAAAGAAGATCAGTAATATCATTATCCCCATTTTGCAGAGGGGGAAACTGAGGCACAGAGGAGTGATGAGACTTGCCTGAGGTTACCCAGAAATCCAGTGGTGGAACTGGAAATAAAAGGTAGGTCATCAGAGTCCCAGGCCAGTGCTCTAGTGGCTAGAGTCTAGCCGCTAGGCCCCACGTTTGTGGAAAATGCCTCTGCAACATGGTTTAACACAGCTTGGTCCCATCAGTAGAGGCAAGACCAAAATGTGCTTTAATATGACAAAGGTATTGTCATGTTGATAGCATGTACCCCCACCTAGTAAATGTGCCCATATAGACAGGCCTACAGATTTCCCCTACATAGCATACTGCACTTGCAGCAGTGTTCCTGGAGCCCTTACTCACATGACCAGTTTCACAGAGCAGTTCACGGGCAAATCTTGTACAAGTCACTCCCTGGGCCTGATTCCCAGTTACACCACTCTGGCAGTGTGATGTGGTCTTAAAGAATGTGGAAATAAACCACTGAGAATCACCCCTGCACAGGGGGGCCTCCTTAGCTGATATAGATATGTCATAAGGGCACTAACTTCAGTCCTGCTTGCAGCTCCAACATAGTGGGTTCATGAAGGAAAGGAAGAGAAGCAGGCCAGGGAAGGGGTATGACCTGTGCATACTACACAAGAACTGTTGTCTGTTTATCAGGGCTGTCAGGGAGCTAGAGGTGGCAGTGTGTAATTTAGAGCAGCCTTGAGGCTACTTAATAACTTACAGCAGGGGCCCAGAATACATGCAGGACAAAAGTGGCATAAAGTCATCCGCACTGGAAGGGAGGATTTGAGAATCAGAGATTTGTGCCTTCTCTTGGCCATCTCTAAAATGGGGATAATGATATTTATGGCAGTGTGGTCTGAGCTCAACTACTTAATGCCTGTAGATGGCCATGAGGTGGTCAGATAAGAAGGTGCTAACCAACATATTTTTGTCCTCTTAATTTCAATCTTACTGTTAGGCGTATATTTAGAATGGAAAAGCCATTTCACGAAACAGTGGTGAAAGTTCCAGGGAAATCCCTCACAAGAAAGCCATTAGTGTGTGACACAGTTCTGCAGTCCTGCAATATTATCAGAGGATCAAAGAAAGAGCGGGGACTTGAATGTAACTTGTATTAACCTCATTTGGCTGAGCTCTCCAAGATTCCCACTAGTGTCCTGGGGAGTTTTGCCCAAGTAAAGGCTGAAAGGTCAGGGTCGGGTTTTTTCGCATAAAAAATAAGACGTGCCTGATACTGAAGGGAAGCCTGTTCTTGCTTATTGATTGGAGCTCTTGCTTAAGAATAAGCTAACTCTAGAGGATTTACACTGGCAGTCCTGGCCTTTGCATGGGTCATCATCTCTCCTGCATTACCTCATATGCATGTTGTGGGCTGTGATGGAGTCAGACCAGAAGGATATAAGAGAGTGGTGGAAGGCAGGTATATCAGCCTCAGGATGAGCAGTTCCCTGGATAACCAAAGACTACTCCAGGCCAATCAAGACACCTGATGACAATTAACCAGTTAAGGTCGTTAGGCTAATCCCGGCACCCGAGCCCAGTTAACTGGCCCAGGGTCAGTTAAGGCTATTAGGCTAATGGAGACAGATGGAACCAATCAAGGTCTCACTCGTACTGCTTAGAAGCTCCCCTTTCCAGTTCCCTCGAAGAAGCCAAGGTGAAAGGATCTGGAAGAGAGGAAGCACTGCAGTATCCCGAGGTAAGCGTGAAGCTAGGAAGAGAGGACCACAGGGTATTCCCCACTCCCCCACACTCTACAGAGATCCCCTTGAGAGGGGAAGCAAGACTTGGTCCAGTCAGGAGGCCAATTTATACCCACTGAGCTCTACAAGTGACAGAGACTGCGAGGTATTCCCCCTTCCATACTGACCAGTGATGAAAGTAACTCAGTAGGCTGCGTCTCTTGCCGCTACGTTGAGAAAGGGGAGTCTCACTGGGGCCTTATTGAGTTTCTGAGACCACTGAATCCACCCAGAAGCACAGGACCCACCAATATAGGCTCAGGACTTTGTCACAGGGCCTTAATTAATGTTTCTAAAGTGCTTTGAAATCCTTGGATGAAAGGCACTGCAGAAGTGCAAAGCACTAATTAATACTAATATTGCATGCGTGGCTTGGCTACATTAGTGCTGCAGACAACACACAACTCCTGCCTGCAAGGTTTGCAGCCCTGAATCAGCAATGTTCATGCAACTGGCCTCCCTTTTCTTCTTCTCTGGCCCTTCTCTTTAGGACTTCTGCATCTTCCTCTTTACTCCCTTCCACAGCTCTTATATACATTCTCCTAGCCAGCCCATTGCAGGGCTTGCTCCTGCAAGATCCGAGTCGAGCTGGTCGGAATTTTCCAAATGGCAGTGTTTTGACCTAATTTGATGTTGATGTTTGATTAAATGAAAAGGAATGTATTTTATTCCAAGATTTTGGACCTGTAATAAAGCTGCTCCAAAATTTCCATATTTTAAAACAAAACAAATATTGAATTTTCAAATTCCACCCCCCCACAAAAAATATTTTGTGATGTTCCTGGTTGCAAATAAAAGTCACTTTTTTATCAGCTCTAGCCCTGAGTGCCGTCAGCTCCCACTGAATGAATCAAGTTCAGAGAGTTTAGCACTTCACAGAAGCACGAAGGCCCTGATCATCAAAGGTATTTAGGTACCAAACTCCCATTGATCCTAAATACCTCTGAAGCACTGGTTCTCAGTGCTTTGTAAGATTGAATCCATATAGTATGCTACGCTCACTCTCTTTTGTGCAGCAAACATCCCTTCATGGTTAGAAATGCCGTGTTGATCAATGTCAATTACATGGGAAATTAAAAAGAAAGTAACGTCACTTTATATGGGAAGTTCAGGAAATCAGCCTCACAGAGGACATTCAGAATATAGGAACACATTGCCAAATCAAAGCCCATCTAGTAGCACCTGGTTATTACCAATGATGAATTTGTCCCAGGAAGTCTTGTTTAATTTGTCTCGAAAATGTTGTTTTTGCTAAAGATCTCCACGATAATAAAATAATGGTAATCAAAATTCTTTCTATAGTGCCCTACTCATTTTAAATGTAGTGGATATTCTAGTGTTATTTGAGTGACATGCGTGTCGTAGATAAATTAGAGGGAGCATCCTGACATCTGAAAAATCACGCTGTGCCTTTTATGATTATTGTTATGTACAGAACAACAAAGATTCTGTTATCAGAACTGAGCTGATGACACATTAACCAGAACATAATTCATAGCCTTATAAGTTATGTGTGGTGCTAACACTAGTTAAAACTTCCAGAGAAGTAAGTGAATACAACTTGAAAACAAATAGGGCTTACACAGTCATGCAAAACTCCCATTGACTTGGAAGGAAGTTTTACCTGAATACAGAGTACCAGATCAGCTCAGTAGAAAATATAATGCACTACAACTGACACACATTACAGCTCTCACAAAAGAGTCACATCGTACTTCCCAGTGTTAAACAACAAAGAGCATAACATTTTCTGAGGTTAAGAACTGCTGAAGGCAGTTTCATATCTCTCTTTACTACACACTTTTCTTTAGTCTCACTCAACGTCAAAAAGTTCCCTTGGTTATACCAGGCACATTTAAAGGCACAATATGAACAATTGGGGCTCATACTGTATTTCTCCAAAGCCCAAGGAAATACAGTGTATGCTAAAAGAATATCATGTAGCGAATAAAACGGGCTGGGGAGTCAGAGCACCTAGATTTCATTCCTGGCTCTGCTACTGTACAAACTTCTTATTGTCCTTAAATCTTCTTCCCATAGATTTCTCCTTGTGGCTCTCTGCTTCCCTTATCAATTTTCTGCAGTTCCTCGATTCTGATTTATATTCATTACTATCAACTTTACCTTTTGTTTATTTGTTGTAGATTATTATTTTTATTTTTTATAGCTGCTTTCACTTCCATTGCAAATGAGGTTGGTTTTTTAACCAATATGCCCATTTTCTTTGATTGTGGGATTGTGGCTTTTTGGGGCATCTAATACAGTGTTCTTCAACAATTCCCAGTTATGATTAATATTTTTCTGATTAAATTCTTTGTCCAAGCTGATTTGACTTGCAACTGTTTTCAGCATTGTGAAATTAGCCCTTTTTAAAGCACCGAGAGAGATCCCTGGTCTGGACTTTGTTCTGGGTGTGCATTATAAATGTGATTAAGTCATGATCACCTGAATTTAAGTTACCATTAATTTTTAGTTCTGTGATCAGTTCATCTTTATCTATCGATATGAGGTCTTGTATAGAACCTTCCCATGCTGGAGGCCACACTTTTTGAGTTAGGAAATCAATAGAGTAAATGTGAGGTTATGCTGGTGTAAATGAGAGTTTGGCTCCACAATTTCAGATCACTAATAATTAATACGTGCTTCACTAGAGTGTTTTGACATTTATTTCTTTGATGTTTGTCAATGCTTTAAGATCATCAAGTGAAAAGCAATCCTATTCCAAAAAAGGGGAAGGTAGCCTTACTATTATTAGCATAGTATATGGCTAAAACCCTATTTCTGCAAAACACTTAAGCACATTTTTTAGGGTACATCTACAGTATGAAATTATATCAAAATTATTCTATTCGATTTTTCGGAAGTGATTTCATGCACTCAATCTTGTATGTCCCCACTAAGCGCGTGAATTGTACATAGTGCATGTACAGTACCGAGGCTAATATCGACTTTCAGAGCAGTGCACTGTGGGTAGCTATCCCACAGTCCCCACACTCTCCACTACCCACTGGAATTCTGAGTTAAGAATTCCATTTTTTTCAACGGCATTCCATTTTTCTGAATGGAGTTCTGTCTGCTCAAATTCTTCTCCCCATACTGTGATCAGATCCAGTACCTCCCATTTGGTCTATGCTGAAGCTCTTTTGCAATTCTGGGACTGCATAGTCACCTGTGCTGATGAGCTCTGCGTGGTTTCCTGTGCTGGTGAGCTCTGCATAATCCCCTGTGCCGATGAATTCACCAAGCTGGCCAAACAGGAAATGAAATTCAAAAGTTTCTGAGGCTTTTCCTGACTAGCCGGCTAGTGCATTTGAGTTGAAAGTGCTGTCCAGAGCGGTCATAATGGAGTATTCTGGGATAGCTCCCAGACGCCAATAGCATCAGATTGCGTCCACAATACTTCAAATCTGGAACAGCGATTCTGAATTTAGCACTTCCCCCCTTGCCGAGGTGGAGTACAGAAACCGGATTTAAGAGCCATTAATTTCGACATAACAGGATTCATTGGGTGAACGGATTCAGTTTTAATTTGGTATAACACAGCTAATTTTGAAATGATTGCATAGTATAGACCAGGCCTGAGTCTCACTAAAGTCACTGCTTAGAGTTAAACACATATCTACATGCTTTGCTTAATAGGGATGGATTAAGTGTGCACTTGCAATTAAGCACATGCTTAAGCACTTTGCTCAACCGGAACTTTTATATTGAAGGGGAGAAGCTGAGAACCTCACTCTCTTTTCCATGGGACTGGAATGTCCTTCTAAATCCAAGGAATGGCTCCCAGCTGAGCACCTGAGAGAGGTTAACAAACAATAATCATCAGAATTAACCGCAATTGATTAAAGGGATGTGGAGGCTCAGAAGTGAAAGGAAGCTGCAGGTGCTTCCCATCTTGCAAGAGCTGTCCCTCCCCAAAATAATAAAAGATAATTAGCACGACAGAAAATTAAATCAAAACAGAGCTCCTTCACTTGAATGGGCAACAGGAACGGCCACTAACCATCCCCATGAAAGACTGGCTGGCACCACTAAGCAGCTTAATAATAATAGAATGCGACTCATCACTTGAGCATTTGTATAGACAACATAAAAGCAAGAGTTGTTTGTCATTCATTTTACACTCCACTGCCGTCCGTGCAGGTTGCTTCTGGGCTGCTCTCTGTTGGGATGAGAAATGTTCCAGAATGGTAATTCCCATTGGCTTTGCAGCCAAGATTGAAATGACTCCATCAGTGATGGTACACCGCACTGTACTCAGAGCCTAGCAATGTGAAATTGCAGCACACAGCCTTCTTCTTCCAGCCACGTTTAGAATGCTTATTAGCAGGGTAATCTGCTAGTGTGGCTACCAGAACTGTTTCATTGGCATCTCCATTAAACTGCTTGGCTCATATTCTCCTCCTGTTGGGACAACACCAGGATGGTTTTGTAGTCTTCAACCACCGGCTTGCAGTGGTATAACAGTGAGGAGAATTTGGCCCAATGAGCCTGATTCAACAATGTACTTAAGCATCAGTCTGACTAATCTGATCCATAACCCAATGAGGTGCACTGATGTCACATAGAGCAGAATTTGGCACAGAATTGGTGGAAAGAAGTGTTTTGATGAGTATAGGGATGCTTTATTTCTGTCACCATCAGTGGGAATTTTACTTGATCAAGGACAGAAGAATTTAGCCCTTTATTTTTTAAATAAACAGTGTAATAAGCACCAGAGTTGTGAGAAGCTTGCCAGTTTCACAAATGGCAGTGTTGGAAACTATTGTGATTTTATTGCAAATCTTGTTACATATGTGGTTGTTCTTTAAATCCCAGCTCCTGGAATCATGTGATTACATAAGGATCTCAGCGTTTGGTTTTTTTTAAAAAAAGAGTATGATTCTAGCCTACTTGGTTGCAGATGAGCACGAAAATGTGAATGATAAAAGCTCAAAAGCCAAAAAGAAAATTGAAAGGGAAATAAGAGTGCTCATTTTTTACAAAATCCCACGATTTTTAGTCATGGTGACTGACACATGATTTTTGAATATTTGGTGTTGGCAATGCTGGTACCTGTATATTTAATTTAATGTATACAATCCATTTCTTATGATTGTGTAATTCATGTAGCATGTGCATTGTTTAATGGGATGAGTTATTATTTCTGATATTTATGTTCTGTTTTAGTCTGATGTTGGTCTATGGTGTTATGTTATCTTATGTTTAGGGCTGTCGATTAATCACGTGATTATGATTAATTTTTTTAATCGCTTGACAACCCTAGTTTATGTTATGTTATATTATGTTGCCTATTGATAGAGCACTTGTCTGGGAATCAGGAGACCTGGGCTATGTTAGAGCTATGCAAATAACTGATCTTTCCATTCATTGGCCAAACCACAAAAGTAAAAATACTTTTAGTGGAACAAAACATTTTATTTTATTTCATTTATTAGGAGGGGTTTTTTACCTTTAAAACAATAAAATTCAATTAAGAATCTAAACAAAAACTCATATCAGCTGTAAACAATTGAAACATTTTGTTTGAAAAATGTCAAAACAAAAAACATTTCAATTTGTCCAGATCTTTTTTACTAAAATAATTATGTAATTTTGACATGAATTCATTAAATGTTTTGATCAACCCAAATTTGCATTTTCTTTCGGGGAGGGAGGTGGGAGTTTTTGTGAAAAACGTCAACAAGCTCTTTTTTCTATTCCTGCCTCTGCCACTGGCCTGCTGGGTGACCTTGGGAAAGTCACGTCACTGCTCTGTGCCTCAATTTCTCCATCTATAAAGTGGAGATAATGATACCGAGCTCCTTGTACAGTGCTTTGAGATCTGCTGATCCAAAGTGCTATATGAGAGCCAGGCATCATTACAGCATATTAATATATGAGTGTATATTTTTGTTGAAAATTATATCATCCCTCTTTGCTGAGGCCTGAAAATTTATCTCCATTAGTGATTCTTCTTCAGCTAAGTTATGATTTAAATGAATGAAATACGTCTTATCAAGGGATAGAGAATAATGCTTAAACAGTATGTTACTTTCTTCCCCCTTTCCGTTTTTGAAATTGATATAAAAATGTGTCATAAGTATTTCACTGTTGCTTTAAAATCATAGCACCTGATATTTATGGTTGGGTGGAGTCTGCATATAACTGCCTGAGGAAAGTTTGCAGCTTATAAAAACTGAAGGTCAGTCGCAAGTTTCTTTGGCACTTCTTAATAAAGGGTGCATGTGTTTTTACATCTTGTGATGGTTTCATCGTTATGCCCTCCACCCCTCTCAGGGTACGCCCAACCCTCCTCCTTTTTCATCCGGGCTTGGGACCGGCATTGGTGGAGTTAGAGGTCATTTATTTTTCTGCTTCTCTGGTGTGCAATTGACCATTTTTTGGATAATGAAATTAAGCACCTTAACAACCTTTTGGAGAGCTATGAATGAAAGAGATGATTAAACTGCTATGCTGATTATTATTCTCTAATGAATAATGGCCTCAGTTCAGCAAGGTACTTAAGCACCACCTAATTTTAAGCACACATGCAATCCCCTTTGACTTCAATGGCACTGTTCATTAGCTTAACATTAGGCACAATGCTACTGAATAAGGACCAGTACATAAAATAATAGTAATGGATAAAATGCCATTGACTTCCAATGACCGGGGAAGAATTTCAGTGATTTCACGTGAGTTATGTGGTCTAATTTAAATGCTACAAATCAAGGGGCTAGAGATCTTGGCTATTTTACACCCATTTTGAACAGGTATAAAATGACTACAAAATCCGCAAAGCAGTGCAGAATGAGGCCCCTTTCCTTCATCTCTGTCTGTACAGCAATGAGCATATTGATGGTGCTGGAGGAGTGTCCTAAATAATAATAAACTTGATGCTGTCTCTAAAAATGCAATTCACCTTTGAACTTGCCATCGGGGTACTTGCCATTAGAAAGTCACATAGCAACATACAGCTCACAATTCATGTTTAAAAAATGCCATACCATGCCTCCAGTCTGACATTCAATGTGCCCCAAGAGGAATAAACAGCCCTAGCAAGAAGGGGCAAGAGCAAAAAGTCTGACCTCCACGGGGGAGCGGGGAAGCTCAGACACAAGATTTTACAGATCAAACACACATATAAAACTAAATGGATATCTGAAATGGAAAAAAAAAAGCCGCAAGGAATGCATTGCAACCCAAACCACAGTAACCTCAAAACAGAGAAGTAACAGCCACAGCACAGCATAGATCCCATTTATATCGGGCACAAGCGAAATCTACAAGAGGAGAGAAGACAAATAGGGAATGAGAGTGTTTTGTCGCAAAGGATAGACTTCAACGTATACCCTGAGCAAGCCTTCGAGTCAGGTTTGTCGCTATGTAACTGCGATGGTTTAGTTTGCTCTGCAATATACTTGCAGCTGTCATTTAGTGCACAGGTATGGTACAGCCCATTCCTGAGAAGGCACACACACTCTGTGCTCTCTCAGGAAGAATTCATTTTTGTTCTTTCTTGTTTTTCTCTCACCTAAAAGGAAAGTCATGCAGATCAAAAATATATGCATGAAAATCATAAACACTAAAACCTACTCTCTCTCTCTCTCTACAATATACAGACAGCTGTATTTTTCCTCTGTCCCTGTTACAGTTTACAATGCATCGTGGGCCTTGTCTACAGTAGGAATTTCAGCTAGTATCACAACTACACCAGTATAACCTTCTGGTTTCTCTAGGATTTGCACCTTGCTTGAAATGGGGTAAGCTGCAAAGTGCATATCACACTTTATAAGAGTTTTTGGCTTGGCCAAGATTTAGGCCATTGTGCCTGTTTTACAGATGGGGGAACTAAGGCACAGAGAAAGGGCAATTGACCACTGTCATACAGTAACCATAGGTCAGTGGCACTGTCAGAATTAGAACCTGGTACTTCTGATTTTTGTCCTATGCATTGATCCGTGGCCCAAACTGCCTCTCATGAGGTCACTGAGTTGACTTGTGTCCCGTGGGACAAGTTGAGTAAGGATCTGCCACGTTGGATGCTAGAAGCAGGTACACTTGAGTACGGACCTCTGTCTGCTAAAACAAACAAGGAAACCCATCCCCAGGAGAGAAAACCAGTTAGCAGTCAGAAAGGTGGTGGAACAAACAATGGTAACGGCTTTAACCACTTAAGGAACTGCGAGATGCTGCCCCATTGTTGTTGAAAATCAAACCCAGGAAGGTGAGCACCTCACAAGGGCTGCAGCCTGGCTGTTGAGCTTTGCATTGCCCTGGCCACAGCGAGAGTAGAAGCTACAACTTACATCAATTTCGGATGGGGCACAAGGCAAATCAGGGCTGGGAAACTATCCAGATCAAACACACCATAGCCCACAGTTTCACTCCTTACCGACCACAGTTACATTTAACAACACATTCAGCTACATTTCAGTTTTATCACACATGCAGAAATCTAAAGGGAAATGGCAGATAAGCACACTGCCCGCTGCAAGCCATCCTGCTTCCTTCTCAGTGAAGATTTTATACGGTCCTGTGTTTCTATTTTAAAGCCATGCTGCATGCTTTAGGAAGGATGGCAGAGAGAAAAGGCATTTTCACATTTGTTTGTTGAGATATTTCTCCTAGGTCTACTAATCCTTAAATGAATGGTGTCATTCACATTTCCATTGCTCTGTACCAGATGAAATCAGTTCTTTGACCTGTGTTTCATATGCCCTATATTGTAAATAGCTAAAGGAGAGTTTTCTTTAGCTCAAGTGGCAAGGGTCTTTGTTTCTGAGGCACCTAGATCCATGTTTTACTTTCGCTGTTGCCACATGTCCCTGACACATAGTGACAATCATGACGTTAAATGTGTCAATGGAGGTATAACAATATTTATTAGTCCCTTTCTGAAAGAGTATCTGAAGGAACTTTATAAACACTATAAAACTCCCAACCCCACAGTTAGGTAGGCAAGTATTATCACACATAAAGCACAGACAGGATCATGTGACTTGCCTATGGTCAAACAGGAAGTAAAGAGATGCTCTTTCTGACTCTCATTCATGATGACTGTCTACTACTTGAGGCTTAAGGAGGATTTGAACCCCAACACTCTGGCCTAAGAGCGTGTGCCTTTATTGCTTGAGAAAAAGGAATAACCCCCATAGCCGGTAGCTGTAGTAAGCGCCTACCTTTTATGGGAGTGGTCAATAGAGGGGACTAAAGAGTCAACCCCTAGTGTAACATACATGGTCATGTTCTCTGGCTATTAAAGTTGTAAGCTTAATGTACTGTGCAGTCAATTCACTCCCGAAATTCTGTGCTTTTAAGTACTGCATTTTATGCTTAGGAAAATTGTATACGGAATAGGCTCTCAATTTAGAACAACTGCTGTTATGTCACCCACCTTGAAACACTATCGGAGCAGAAATGAGGCACAAATGGGCTATGGTTTTGCCAAGAATGCATAGAACGACCCACAGAAAAACAATAATAAACTGATTGCAATGATTTTCGTGAGCGATCCAATAACATTTTAATTACCAGATGTTGGTGTGATGGGCCTGAAGCATCTCCTCTCACCTCCATAGCGGGGCAGTGGCCCTAACACCTGCAGACTTGGCACCACAGATTTGGCAATGTGCTCCGTCTGCCAGGAGGCACTACACCATGTTAGGCTAGGGGCATAATTAGGTAGCTGTTTCAGTGCCCAAAGGTTGCATCTTCCAGGCTCCTCAACCCAGTTATTTAACCATGGTGGATTAGATGGTGGAAAGATGGAGAGCTTCCCTATCCCAGCAGGAGCACTAGAAATATTGCTTCCCTGGTGCACTGTGCCCCCTCTCTGAGCTGGTACAGAGGGACAATGGTCCTGCTTCCTATTTGTCCCACCCGCTTTCAGAGTCCTTCTCCCTGGGGTAGCACCTGTGCTCTCTGAAATGGCTTGGGAGCTAAGGCACAAGAGGAGGGAGGCAGCTTCTTCTTCAACCCTCTCTGGCTGCTCCCAGTCTCGCCCTTTGTACCCGAGGATCTCAAAAGGGTGTTTGGGGCTCAATTGATTGGTACTGAGGAGCAGTGGCTACGTAATCCAGAGCTCACTCCTCCACTGCAGCGTTCAGCAGATCGATTTCCATTGGAGCCCTGTGCTTGAGGAGACATGTTGCCTGGCTGAAGTGGTTTCGCTGCCCCAGTTGTGTGTCCATGTTGGGTCAGCGATGAGACAGAGGAGGACAATGGCACCGGGCTGCTCCACCCTTGAGACCTTTGCTCCAAGCCGAACTGCTGGACAGAAATCACTTTGGCTAGGAACTAGGTCGAAGCTCTCTGGATATAAAATAGAAAAGCAATCATTTTCCTCTCCCCTCAGCGTGTCTTCCCTTGCACCGTGCTCCGGCTGTTACTCACTAGCCCCCATTCTCATCCACACTTCAGTACTAAACGATTCAGCGGCGCATAACCCTGCTTCTTATGAATTAGCCTCCGCTCAATTAACCAGTGCCTTTCCGCTGTGCGCCCCACAGCCCACCGATGCGATACACCATGTTTCTATCACACGCAATTAAACAGAGTGTCAGTCAGGTGCTGTTTTCGGAGGAGCCCGAAGATGTCACGGGGTTAACCACCAACGGAAGCTCGAGCTTCAACAGCCTTTATTAACTCTGCAAGTGTTCCTCACCACACTCTTCCTAGATGCAGAAGGAGCCCCTCCTTCTCGCCCCCGTTCATTAGTTTCTTCTCGGACCGCAGAGGTGATATTTACCAAGTAAAAACTGTTGCTGCACCTGTGTGTTTCTTATGTGGTTTTTGATACCTATTGGGTTAACCCCTTCTTTGCTGATCTGGGATATGGTTGTAGGGTTTTGTGTTTGTTTTTTTTCATTTGGTTTTGCTACAGGGAAAATCATTTCAGATTCTACTGGTGGTACCTGAAATCGTACTCCGGCCTTTCTCAACCATCTCCTTCGCGTTTTGGAGAATAAGACTGAAGTGGAGGGGGCACAGGAAAGCATCAACGTCTAAGGCCTGGTAGTCAGATATGCTGAGGCTCCTTTTACCCATCTCCAGCAAGGTAAAGGGGCATTAATACCTGCAGTGCAAAAGACCTACCTGTGTAGAGCGGGCATCGGCCCCCATCCTGCTCCCTGAAGGACTCTGGGCTGCTCCACCAGGGGCATATTTGGGGTGTGACTAGAGTACACTGAACTACAACTGTTCACCAATGTAGAGGGGGCTATGGGAAGAATGTCATAAGATCTACGGCTGCTTTGGAAAGAGCTGTCCTCCACCAACCCCTTTCCTTGCCCCAAGTGCAAGAAAATAGTAAGCAACTGAGAATCAGGCCCCTTGTTATTGAACTTAAAGCTGTCCACCTACATACTAGAATAATATAATTGCCATGCAAGAGCCCAGATTTGGTTATTACAATGCTCCCTTCTCGCCTTAGAATCGACAAATCTACTGTCATGCTTTTAGAATTCCAGAGATATGACACCAAGCCCCATATTGCCAATAGGAAACAGTCAAAAAGCATAAGTCAGGCCCCCAAAAGTCATGAGACTTGGCAAAACTGTGGACCAGTCGGGTAAGACAAAGAAACAACAGGAATGGCTGGGTGCAGAGGGGTAGGTTCAGGCCTTCAACTCAACTGGAATAAACCACAGCAAAAGGATTCCTTGCAAAATGTTGTTTCCCTTCCCCTGTGATGAGGTGTGCAAACCCCACACTAGACAACAAGGGGTTGGGGGATTATTTTCGGCTCAGCCAGCCCTGCCCCGCCACACGTGCAGCAAAGGTTCCATCTCCTGGAGCAAAAAGGCAGGGAATTAACTCATATGAGTGGCAGAGCAGGAGGTGAAAAGACCTGCAGCTCACAGCACCAGCAGAGCAGATAGAAGCCTAAGACGCTGATATAGCTGCCCAATGGTCCCCTCCCTGGGGAAATGGGGGGAACCCACCCCAAGACAATCAAAGAGGGAAGTGCTCTGTGGACCTTGGACAGTGGTAACCCCCTCTTACATATTGTGGTTTGGGTTTCCCCACAAAGGGAAAAACTTGGACTAAGCTGATTCTGGGGGGTGGACAAGAGGAAGAAGACCTCCCCCAGGTCAGAGCGGCCATCTTGGATTACTTTGACATTACCGAAGAGACTTTCTGCCAGAAGTGCTACGGGGAGAGGTATCCTCCAGCGGCCCAACTCCGGGTTGTCACCCAGAAAGTGCGAGACCTATGTTGGAGGTGACGAAAGCCAGAAGGGTGGACTGGAGTAGAGGTGGACAAACTCACCCACGTGGAGCAGTTTTCCCAAATCCTCCCAAAGGAGGGCAGGGACTGGGTGCTGAGACATCAATGAGAGTCAATTACCGATGCAGAGCAACTAGTGGAAAACTATCTGGCAGCTGAGACAGCTCTAACTCACACATCTGAGCCATTGTTTGGCTCCAGGGGGACCCCATGACATAAAGGGGAAGCCATCCAGGGAAAACAGAAGCTAGACAGGGTGCTCTCCAAGGCCCCAGTCTTTCAGGGGCCCAGCCAGCCCTCAAGCCTGGAGAAGTGCCAGGTCTTCCAACCTCAGCCCAAGCATAAAGCCAGAGGTGCTCCATAGACTTCCCCGCCCAAAGGCCAGGAAGGGCAAGGGACCCCTCCCCCAAAGACATCCCTAGGGCTAACTGTGGGCTAACCATGGGAGCCTGTTTCTCCTGTGGGTGTCAGGGCCACCATTATCAGGAATGCCCCTGTATGGAGTGCAGCTATGGGCAAGTATGGAGGGCAGAGCACCATGCCTGGAAAGGCACACTGACAAAGGTAACACTGCTCTACAGCCAAAATGCTTCTGAAATAAATGTAGTCAAACTTTACTAATTCTGGGTCACTGAGAACAAGAATGATGCTTAAAATTGTTGATTGGCTCTAGTTTTCAAGATATGCTATTGGGTCAGTATATACGACCCTTGACATGGGAATGGCGGAGGATAAGTAAGTTATAAAGGGAAGGGATCTCAATTTAAACCAGAAATGACTAAAATACATCTTTGACTGGATCTATGAATAAATCTATGACTGGGTTTGGACAGTACTTGCTTTTTAGGCAAAACAATGAATGATGCAATCTGAAGCTGGTATTGCATCATACATGATATGAATTGCATCATGTCATTCCTAGAAGTCATGGATGATGCAATCATAACGAAGCTTACATCACTCTGCTGAACAAATTGCCCTATATCAGCTCTAGAAATCATACAGTGTCGTGCTCTCTTATTTGTCAGTGTTTGATTTTGCAAAGGGACACATTTCTGTTTAGCCAAAGTGAGCAGAGATGCCTCGTACTTGTGTGAACAGTGCAGATAACTTCTGCTATGTTTGTGGTGAAGTGACTTTTGCATCACAAAAGCGCAGTATAACCACTATGGTTAAGAAAGCCTATCACCTTTATTTTGGCTGCAAAATTGGAGATCAGGACAAGAGGTGGGCCCCACACATATGCTGCAACACTTGTGCAACAAATCTTCGCCAGTGGTTGAACAGGAAAAGGAAATCTATGCCTTTTGCAGTGCCAATGATTTGGAGAAAGCCAACAGATCATACCAGCAATTGTTACTTCTGCATGGTGCCTCCAGTTGGGAAAGCTGTGTCAAAGAAGAAAAAGTGGACTGTGCATTATCCAAACATTCCATCAGCTATACGCCCAATACCCAACGGAGAAGGACTGCCGGTTCCTGATGCACCAGAATCATTCTCACTTGAGTCAGACGAGGAAGAGGAAGAGGATGAAACTTCTGGTCCTGAACCATCAGTGTCACAGGACCCACATTTTCTCCCATCCTCCTCCTCTGAATCACACCTCATAACACAAGCTGAACTGAATGACCTTGTCAGGGATTTGCAACTACCCAAGAGTAAGGCAGAGCTGTTGGGCTCCAGACTACAGCAGTGGAATCTCCTGGCAGGTGATGTTAGGGTTTCCATGTTCCGTGACCGTCAAAAGGATCTTGTCCCATTTTTCTTCACGGAAGGTGATCTTGTAGCCTGCAACAACATCGATGGTGTGATGGCAGCCCTCAACATCATTCACGATCCAGATGAGTGGAGACTCTTCATTGATTCATCGAAGACGAGTCTTAAAGCTGTTTTTCTGCATAATGGCAATGTTTTGCCATCAATTGCAGTTGGTCATGCAGTCCATATGAAGGAAACCTATGACAACATGAAACAACTTTTGAGGTGCATAAACTATGACCAACATCAGTGGCAGCTTGGTGGCGATTTGAAGGTTGTTGCTCTCTTGCTTGGTCTGCAGACTGGATGCACAAAGTACTGCTGTTTTCTCTGCGAATGGGATAGTTGTGCAAGAGATTCCCACTACATCAAGAAAGATTGGCCACTCCGACAGTCACTGGAGCCTGGGAGGAAAAGTGTTCAGCATCCACCACTTGTTGAATCAAGGAAGATTTTGTTAATACCTTTACACATCAAGCTGGGTCTGATGAAGAACTTTGTCAAGGCCATTGACAAAACACAAGCAGCTTTCAAGTACCTCCTTGGAAAATTTCCAAGGTTAAGTGAAGCTAAGATAAAGGAAGGTGTTTTTGTTGGTCCTCAGATTCGTGAACTTCTTCGAGATGATACATTTGACCATGCACTGCGTGGCAAGGAAAAGACTGCATGGAAAGCCTTCCAGTCAGTGGCAATACATTTTCTCGGAAACAACAAGGCAGATAACTACAGGTTGTTCGTGGAAAACCTCCTCAAGGCATACGAAAGCCTTGGTTGCAACATGTCACTAAAGATACATTTTTTGCACTGTCATCTAGATGTTTTTCCACCGAACTGCGGAGCAGTGAGCGACGAGCACGGCGAGTGATTTCACCAGGACATTGCAACAATGGAGAAACACTATCAGGGCAAATGGAGCCCATCAATGCTTGCAGACTATTGCTGGACAGTGACAAGAGATGCTCCATTTAATGAATACAAGAGACAAGCCAAGAAGCGCCGAGTAGACACTGAATAGGACTAAACTATGTACATAATAGTTTTTTGCCTTTTGTTTCATAATACATTCTATTTATATAACACTTTTGCTGATTTTTAAAGTGTTACATAAACAGGACAGGTGAAATATTATCATGTAAAGCAACCATAAACACATGAAAAGACCTAAGTTTACAATTTATGATTAAAACTCTACTATCTACACAACATACATAGACATAATATGGAAAAACTTAAATATCTTAGAAACAGTAGCCAATCAGTTGTTTTAATTGTCATATCTGAATTCAGCACATCAAAATACATAATAAATATCACATTTTATCTCTGACGCAGACGACTTCTAAAAAATTGTAGACCAGTGTAATAGGTCTAGTAGACTCTGGGTGTGGGCAAATCCTGGTACAGGATGACTTGATCCCCAATCTTGAAGCCCCCAACGAGACTATCTTCCTGCAGTGCATTCATGTGAATATTAAACCCTATCTCAATGCCCAGGTAGAAGTCACCATAGGGGAGAACACAAAGCCGCTTGTAGTAGAGCTAGCCCCAACCTAGTCTATCCCATTATCTTGGGTCATGATTTGGAATGCTTCTCTGACATATTGACGGGATGTAGACGTACTCCTGGGAACGTGGACGAGGCACCTGAGGGAACCAGTTACGCAGGGAACCCTCTTCCGTGACACTGCCTGGAGTAGGCAAGGAGCGGGATCCCCGGGAAGGGAGGTTACAGCCAAAAGAAAGTGCAGAAGATTCCCCTTAGGGAGGAGGTGGTACAAACCCTGCTTCAGGAAGGGAACGTACTGATCCAAGAGATAGATTTCATGAAGAACCAGAGGAAGACAAAGCCTTAAGCCATGCATATGAACAACTCCCTGTGGTTAACAGTGAGGTCGTAGATCCCCACTGGGCTCCGCAGTACCCCCACTTTGAGCTTCAGGAGGAACTACATCAGCTGGAAAAAGACCATCAGATGGGGGAAATTTGGTCACAACTCCTTGTCCCTCAGCCACATCAATGAGACTGGCCCATGCCGTCCATTCTGCAGGCTATCTTGGATAGGAGAAGCATCTATTGGCTTCTCTTCATTCGAGTTCTTGTATGGGAGACGGCCCCAGAGAGTCTTCGACCTGGTCCAGGACATGTGGGAATGAAAAACTCCCAGAACTTAGCACGTTCTACAGTATGGGTTGAGACTCAAGGGGAGACATGAGATGGTGGGAGCTTTAGCTAAAGAAAACTTGCTCACCGCTCACCAGACCCAAGAACGCTCCTATAACAAGGGAGTTTGGGTACGTACTTTCAGGCCAGGCGATCAAGTCCTTCTTCTTCTCCTGAGTACAGAGTCTAAACTACTGGTCAAGTGGCAGGGGCCCTACAAAATTGTGCGCCAAGTCAGCCAATCAATTATGAGGTTAGACAGCTTGACAAACAGAAGCCCACCCAGGTCTATCATATCAGCCTGCTGAAGGCATGGAAAGAACGAGAAATCCTATTCATCACTACTTATGCTCGGAACCAGACCTGGGCCCCAAGTGCCTAATGCTCTGTCCCCAGAGACTATACAGGTAGGGGAACAACTTCGCCCTGAACAGAGGGACCAGGTGAGGAACCTAGTGAAAGCCTTCCCAACAGTGTTTTCATCCCAACCAGGAAGGATCCACCTCATGCACCACCACATCCAGATCAAACCCGGACAGATTGTCTGAGAAAACCTCCAGCCACTTCCCCAGAAAGTGCGTGAGGCAGTAAAACAGGAAGTGCAAACCATGTTGGAGCTTGGGGTCATAGAAGAATCCCACAGCAAATGGCAAAGCTCTGTCATATTAGTCCCAAAGCCAGATAGCATTGTCCAGTTCTGCATTGACTTTAGGAAGGTCAATGCAATTTCCAGATTTGATGCCTACCCCATGCTCTGTGTAAATGAACTGCTAGACCATTTAGGAATCAAAGGGGTAGCCATGTTCATCTGGAATTGCAGAAGTGACAAAGAGTCCTGTGGCACCTTAAAAACTAACTAAAGTATTAGAGAATAAGCTTTCGTGGGCTAATACCAACTTGGTCCACTGCATGCATCCAACGAAGTGGGTATTAACTCACGAAAACTTATGCTCTAATACTTTAGTTATTCTTTAAGGTGTCACAGGACTCTTTGTTACTTAGACCATTTAGGCGAAACTCAGTATACCAGCAACTTAGACTTAACTAAGGGGTATTGGCAAATCCCATTGACACAAGAATCACAAGAAAAAAATGCCTTTGCCACTCCATTTGGCCTCTACCAGTTTCACACTATGCCCTTTGTACTCCATTGGGCACCTGCGACGTTCCAACACCTGATGGACCAGGTTTTACAGCCCCATGACTCGTACCCTGGAAAGAAAGTGGTGGCTATGCTCCGCTCTCTGCGACAGGCTGGATTAACAGCAAACCCTGCAAAATGTAACACCTGGAAAGAAGAAACCACCTACCTGGGATACATTTTGGAGAAAGGCCAGATCTGGCCCCTTATAGATAAAGTCCAGGCCCACAAGGACACCCCACATCCTACCATCAAGAAACAGGTCCGGCATTTTTTGTGACCTGCTGGCTACTACCGCCAGTTTGTACCAAGGTCCTCGATGACCGCAGCTCCTCTCTCAGATCTGGTGCTGAACAATGGCCCCAAGAAAGTACGCTGGTCCGAGGCCTGTGGAAAAGGCCTTTCAAGAATTGAAAGAACGCCTCTGTACAGAGCCGGTCCTATTTAGCCCAGACTTCGCCAAGGAATTCATGTTGCTGACAGATGCTTCCAATGTGGGCCTAGGTGCTGTTTTACCACAGGAAATAAAGAGGGAGGAGCATCCTATGCTCTATTTGAGCCGCACACTGTTCCCAAAGAACGGGTCTACTCTGTCATACAGGAGGGCCTGGCAGTAAAATGGGCTGTAGATTCACTCTGATACTATCGCCTGGGAAACCCATTCAAGCTTGTCACTGACCAGGTCCTGTTAAGATGGCTGAACACCATGAAGTAAACAAATTCCTGCCTGGTGTGCTAGTATGTGTCGTGTCAGTCCTATCACGTTCCAAGTTCAGCACCAAGCCGGGAAAGCCCACCAGAACACTGACTTCTTTTCCAGGGAATGGGGGTGCGATCGGCTGTCCCCAGCTGCTCTGGCTCCATCCTGATGGAGAGAGTGTGTAATGGGGTGTACAACTCCACACTAGGCAGCAAGGGGTTGCGGGATTATTTTGGGCTCAGCCAGCCCTGCCCTGCCACACCTGCAGTAAATGTTCCATCTGCTGGAGCAATTAAAAGGCAGGGAATTAGCTCATGTGGGTGGCAGAGCCGGAGGTGAAAAGACCTGCAGCTCACAGCTCCAGCAGAGCAGAGGGAAGCCTAAGACTCTGATACAGCTGCCCAATGGGGTCCTCCCTGGGGAAACGGGGGGAACCCACCCCTGAGACACCAAAGAGGTACCCTGTGGACCTTAGACAGTGGTAACCCTCTCTTACCTACTGTGGTTTGAGTTTCCCTACCAGGAGAAAACCTTGGCCTAAGATGACCCCCTCGAGGAGGTGGACAAGAGGAAGAGGCCTAGGGAGGCTAGCCTTAAGCAGCCTTAGCCAATGTGGGCTGCAGGAAGCAGCTGTCAGAAAATCCCTCAGCCCACACCGCTTCCCGCAGCCCCCATTGGCCTGGAACGGTGAACTGCGGCCAGTGGGAGCTGCGATCGGCCGAACCTGCAGACGCTGCAGGTAAACAAACCATCCTGTCCCGCCAGCGGATTTCCCTGACAGGCTGCGTGCCAAAGGTTGCCGATCCCTGATCTAACATTAAACAGTGTTAAACAAGGTTTGGGGTTTGGTGCACAGAGACCTTTGCTTGCTTTGTACCAAGGCAAACTTTACTGCATTGTCTTTAACTTTTTATTAAAGATACAGAATAGAAGGAAAAACAGTTAAAATGTTTGAAATGTAAAGTACTGAGGAAAGCTTTCATTTTAACAACATCCCTTGTTCCTTTTCCTTCTAGTTGGAGAAAGTTTTTAGAAGGAAATCCTCCTATTTGACCATAGTGTAGACAGTGTTAAAGATGGTCCTGACTATTTTGGGAGGGAAAAGGGAAGTTAGTTAGAGAGGCGGGAGCTACTGTTGTTAATGTTTATTCTGTTTCTGAGAGCACAAAACAAGACAAGCACACCCAAAAGGGGAGAGAAAAGAATAGCAAAGGTCAAAAATGTCGCTTCTGTTTCTGGCTTTGACTCTCACTTGCAACCTCACTGCTAGAAAAACACAGGCATGGTATGCTGTTTTATTAGCCATTTTGAGACTTGGCAAATTGTACTGGCATCGGGCTCTTTAGGGCACTGCTTTTAGCTGCCTTTCTAGTCACAGGCTTAGAGCAGTGTTGCAAAATGTGTGACTTTGGCATGTTAAGCCAGACTTTTATTCAACAGATGGCAAAAGGAAAAGGCTAGGAAAGAGAAGAAATAAGGGGAGGCGAGGAAAAGGACATAAGGTGGGACAAACACAATCCCAGGTGATGTTTGAGATTCAGCCAAAACCAGGGGAAGTGGTCCCTCTCTTGGTCCGGTCTTCTCGGGCCATCTCTCAGGATCTGGATGACAAAGGCCTAGTGATGTTGTGGTATATCTCAGGGTACCAGAAGATGGTGAGGGTGGTAGCCATCATGGTGAAATTCACTCCATTCCCTTCTTGCAGTCAGTAAATATTCTCTCATTTGCCAGAAAAAAAAAAGTATGGCCCCCAAAAGGGAATAATGGGTGGAAGAGCCCATCCCCTCATTATTTTGTTTACAAATTAGGCCTAATTTTTGACACAACAATTTTGGTTCATTTGTTTTGGGTGCCACACTTGTCTTATTTAATAAACATGTTTTCCACACAGTCTGCATTATATTAGTGGGCCTTTTTGCTTGGACTAATTTAGTTGTTGTCTTCCTCTTGAACCTTTTTTTGTTAACTTTATTGCAACAGATTAATGTAGCCCTTTATAAACTTGTATTCACTTCCCTACTAAGAAGCTCCCAATGAAGATGAGGCCTGGTAGGCCTCAATTATCATTACAGGTCTTTCATACAAGCTATATGTAAAAGACTTTACAGTAAGTTATAAGAAAGTGGGCTATATGTCATATAAAATACATCCCAGAAAACTGCTGTGTAAATATATCTAGGTTAATAAATGAAAAACTAAGGCTACAATTACACTCTGAGGTAAGGGGGTGATTCCCAGCTTACATACTTGTGCTATATACTATATATGTCCATATACCACCAGTGCAGATATAAATAGCAGTGCAGCCATTTTAAAGTGGGCAGTGGCCACATGGCTTCTCTGTGTCAAGCATGGGTTTTAGATAGGTTTGTATTCAGCCCGGCTAAGACATGCCACTACTGTCCATGCTACTGAAGCTAAAGTACTATTTATATGCATGCTACACTCACCAAGCTAGTGCGAGTATACATACACACGCTGGGAATCACAACCCTCGATCATAATGTTGACTCAACCTAAAGGTTTGTCTACACTACCCGCTGGATTGGCGAGTAGCGATCGATCCACCAGGGAGTCAATTTATCGCATCTAATCTACACACGATACATCTATCCCCGAGTGCTCTCTGGTTGACTCTGGTACTCCATCGCTGTGAGAGGTGCAGGTAGAGTTGATGGGTGAGCAGCAGCAGTCAACTCACCTCCGCGAAGATGCCACGGTGAGTCGATCTAAGTACGTTGACTTCAGCTACGTTATTCTCGTAGCTGACGTTGTGTATCTTAGATCGATCACCCCACCCCCCCAATGGAGACCAGGACTTAAAGGTAAAAGCAAAGGAGAAAAGAGATATTTTCAACTAAGGTTTTATATAAAATGAGGTGTAGGCGAGGTAGAAAGACAGAGACCCAGGAAGGTTACTACACATTGGGGGAGATGCAGAGGAGAAGGTTCTTGTACCTAATCCTCCATACATGTGTATGCATATGCAAAAGGGGGCTGCACATTAAAGTTGCTTTGGATCAGGCACTTTGTGATGTGGACACAGCTCCGCTATGAACTAGATGGAGACAATCAACTAGTTTTAAAAATACATGGCCAAATTCTCCCCTCTGCAGCATCTGAGAGCAGAACTGAGCCCAAAACGTGTTTGACAACCCTATAGTGCTTGAGAAACATTAAGTCTCCTCTGGAGCACAAAAACCAACGACTTGGTTCCCTAACTTCTGGTCTCTATTTATCCGTTCCACAAAACCACCCTGCAGCCTGATAGCCCCTAGCCAGCATTCTCAAAAGCAATTAGTGAATTTGGGTGCCTCGATTCTGCTGAGCACCTGTTCTCGGACAATGAGGCGCCTTTAAGATGTTTAAAGTTGGAATCTCAAAACCTGAGGCATCCAAAGTTGCTGTTGAAAATCTTGCCCTCTGATGTGGAGACACCCAGGGCTGGCAGGTTGGGAGGGAAGGACACTGGTAAGAATGAGTTGCATGGATAAGTATGCTAGACTTATACAAGTGCAATTAATCCATCACTTTCATACTCACTAAATTCACTTACAAAATGTGCTGTATATGATCTGAAAAAACTCTTCTTTTTTTCACGGGGGTCTGAGTGCTGACAAATTCTCAGAAACGTTGCCAGTATACTGGAGGCCTGATAAAACACATCTGATTTCCAATAACTAAGTTAAACAAATTGCCAAAGCTTTAAAACTTACTAAAGAGTTGGATGGGTTCCTCTCTTCACATCTATTGGCTTCATATTCATGCATCACTGGATACCTAATTCTACCAATAATTCATGTATCGGCATGTTTTAATGACAACTTAAATACTCTGGCTAGCATCTGTGCTATGATCTTCCACTCCCTCTACCTTCACTTTGAACTGAACTGCGTTATTAAGCAATCCCACCACTATCTAACCTGCCAAGACCTGTGAGGTTTTCATTTACATGCAGCCTTTTGAATCCCTTCCAAAACCCAGCTAGTATTCAAACACGGCAGGATGAGAACCACCGGTGATTAACTCAAACCCCTTTGACTAATCAGAAGAACCCCAAAGAGGCTGTTTTACTGACCCCATTAAAACAAGGTGAAATGCACAGCTCTGCCATTTGGACGCAGCTAGAAATTGGGCTGAAGTAGTGGTTGTAGTGGCAGTAACAGCCTCTTTATATTCCCTTCATCAGAATGGAAACCTGATACAACTGTGGGGTTGTAACAGGGTATAGAGCAGAAAAACTTCCTTTGCCTGGACTGTTTTCTACATACAGCCATTCTGGAGAACAACTTTCATTTTCTCATCACCCCTCCCCCCTTTTTTTTTTGGACGGGCAGTAAGATAGATGGCATGAGAGGCTAAGTCAGGGATAGGCAACCTACGGCACGGGTGCCAAAGGCAGCGTGCAAACTGATTTTCAGTGGCACTCCCACTGCCTGGGTCCTGGCCAGTAGTCCAGGGGGCTCTGCATTTTAATTTAATTTTAAATGAAGCTTCTTAAACATTTTAAAAACCTTATTTACTTGACACACAACAACAGTTTAGTTCTATATTATAGACTTAAAGAAAGAGACCTAAAAACATTACAATGTATTACTGGCATGCAAAACCTTAAATTAGAGTGAATAAAAAAGACTCGGCCCACTACTTCTGAAAAGTTGCCGACTCCTGGGCTAAGTGATATTCAGGTTACCTAAAGCCTACAGCTTATTCTCGTCAACCTGCCAAGAGCAGCGAATAGATTATCAACTTAATTTTCTCACACCCCCACTTGGTGTTTTCCAACAAGCTACCCATATTAAAAATATGTTCTGCCCTCAGTGTCTGAAACATTGGACTAGGACTATTTGACCTTGTAGGCCCTGATTCTCATTTACATTACGGCCTGGTCTATGCACAGATTTTGTTCTGGTTTAACTATATTGGCTAGAAATGTGATATTTTGCTGATACAGCTAATGTGGATGCCGTTTTACGGTATAAAGGTGCTTCATTCTAATATAGTTTATGACACAATCACAAAGCTAGCTGCACGTGTGACCACTTCTCCAGTCTCTCTAAGTGCCACCCTAAACATCTCATGCCTTGTGCCTCTACTTCCCTCGGATGGAATCATGTGATTTTCATAGACTGTGCCCTGGGCTACAGCACCCCATGTACCAGCCTGGCTTCCCCAGCAGGTTTGACTTGCAGCTCTTCCCTTCGGAAGTCTGTCAGCCATGGTGAATACAGAGATCAAACTTCTCATCCCAAAATAACATTTCATTCGAACAGTAGGAACGAAGCACAACGTAAGGGAAGCAGGATTTTAAAATAACAGTCTATACACATGGCTATCTTGCCTAAAGCTATACCATCCTGGCACGGAAGGCCTAGCTTCTTCAGACCCCCAAGTGGATAGCTGAGCTCCCCCAAATCTCCCAGATCTCTAGACTTTTTAACTGTTTATACTTCTCTTGATCTGCCAGTTCCCAGCCGCTGGTAAAACAAGCTACGTTAATTGGCTGGAGCCAAAGAGGTAGGATCTTCCTAGGCACTTGTCTCTTAACCCCCAAAGTCTTTGCTGTGGGCCTTCCTATCTCCTCTCATTGTTTCATCTTCCTGCGTGTTACCCCACAACACTTGGTTTAACCTGGTGCCGTCATGCAGTGAACATCACAATAACTGTGACACAAACAGTATTCCTAAATTATTACAGAGTAGCCCCCAGTCTGACACAGTTCATGTCCTTTCACATGCAGGAATAAGCTACCGGTGAAGTGGGTTTTAGTCCACATAAGCTTATGCCCAAATAAATTTGTTAGTCTCTAAGTGCCACAAGTACTCCTCGTTCTTTCTACTTGGCAGTATAAAAGGGCATTAGGTGTAACGGTAATTTACAAGGTTCCTTTACACCTGCTTCATTCAATGCACAGGATGGACTTTGTCTGGGTCAGGGAAGTATAGAGAAGGAGGTCATTGTCTGTAGGATCTCTGCTACGTTTGTGGAAAAGGTTTATGTAATGAATGAGGCCAAAGTCTGTAGGAAGAGGAAGTTGAGTCTCATGTCTCATGGCTAAGGCAGTTAAATGCTGCCCTGCAGATCTGGATTCAGTTCCTGCTTCTGCTAGACTTCCCATATGATACTGTCACTTAAACCAAACTTTGTAGAGGTGGTCACTAATTCTGAATTCCATATTTTCTGACTGCCCAGCTTGAAATTTTGGGGGGCTGATTTTCAGAAGCGCCAAGCAATCACTATTCCAATGGAGGTCTGTCTTGCATGGTACCCACTGCAGTAAAGAGAAAATAAAGACACCGATAAAGCAAACAAGGAAAGAAGGCATCATTAATGAAGTCACTCTTCAGATAAGCTGCATGACAGACATTGGGAAGCCAGGCAAGCTGCACATTTGCATAGACCCAAGTGCTATAAACTGAGCACTGAAAGGAGATTATTTCCAAATACCCACAACAAAGAAATGTCATCGGACTTGGCAAAAGCAAAAGCATTCTCGGTATTTCATGTGAAAGACAGACATTGGCAAGTGGTACTGAATAAGGATAGAAGCTCCCTCACTCAAGCGGTAGCTACAGGTGGCTGAGGATGCCATTTAGGATCAAACCTGCAATGGAAGAATATCAACACCACCAGTAGGTTGTACTACTAGCACTCGCAGGGATCAGCATCATACCTGATGATGTTCTGAGGCATGGATGCAGAGACAGCATGGCAGAAGCTGGGGCAGATCATGATCAGCACCACCTTATCTGTCTGCTAGGAAGAGCCAGGGAAGTAAATTTAAAATTAAATAAAAACCACATCTTGCGATTGATGGCAGTACCATCCAGAAGACAATTGTTCGCTTCCCTAGGGCTATGACCCGCCCACCCCTAAAGATATTAAATCACTTCAGCTATCGGGATTTGTTAACCATCTGACAACATTTCTTCCAAACCTGTTTGATGTGGCGCATCCCTGGGGTGACTACTGGACAAAGAAGCAACATAGATATGGTTACAGCAACACCAGGCAATCCATGCACATATTAAAGAGATGGGGACCAACTATCCCATCCTGAAATATTAAACTGTGAACAAAGAGGAAACCATAGAATATCAGGTTTGGAAGGGACCTCAGGAAGCCATCTAGTCCAACCTCCTGCTCAAAACAGGACCAATCTCAACACCATCAAGTGTGATGCCAGTGAGATGGAGTTTGGCATATCACTCCTACAAAAGGGACAATTGGTAGCTTTTGTATCAAGGGTTCTATTTTCAACAGAAGAAATTAGAAAGGAATGTCTTCCAGTAGTGGTTGCATGTGAGAAATATGACCACTATGTTCAAGGATCAGAAATCATTCAAGTAGAAAGTGACCAGAAACCACTAGAGAGCATTTTAAAGGAACTAGCAGGAATGCAAATGCCTCCAGTGCATGCTACTGAAATAGAAATGCTACAGTTTAGACAAGAAAGGGACTGAGAGGTTCATACCTGACTTCTTATCCAGATCACCCTTGCAGCATGAAAATACAGCTCCTGAACAAGAATATGAGATCCTCAACCTGCTAGAAAGCATCAACCAAGCCAATGACGTGCCAGTTTCAAGTCAGGGGCTGGAAAATATCCGAGGACAAACCATAAAAGACAAAGATTTTCCAGTACTCATCTCTCTCATTCTGTTAGGATGGCCAGACACTTGAGGAAAATCCCTACCTGCCTCTCAAGTAGAGCTGGTTGGGAATACTTAGATGAAACAATTTTTCATTAAAACTGAAATTTTTCATGGGAACATATCAGTTTCACCAAAACTTTTATCAAGAAGATTTCTTAGAGCCAAGATGAAATGTCTGATCAAAATGAGAGAGAGGAAGTGCCCTGCCTCAGAATAGCCAATTGCCTGGTTGTTTTGGCATACACCCAATATGTGGGAGACCTAAGTTCAAGTCCTTGGGAAATTCAGCAAACCATGGACTTGAATCTGGATCTCCCATATTGCAATCCTATCCTAATCACATGTCTATCAGCTCTCCTGGGGTGAGCATCTCTTATGCTTTGCAAAATATTTAAATGTTTCAGTTTCATCCAATGAGGAATGGGAATACTTTTGAAATCTCAAAACTGTTCACAGGACAGGAAATCAATTTCCCACTCAGCAGCATCGCCAAGAATATTGTTGAGATGAAATGAGAGTGCAAGATAACTTCTTAAATAAAGGCATTCGAATCATTATCTACTGATCCCTGAGAACACAAACTATCTCAACAATACATTAAAGCCATTCTGTAATATAAACTTTTATCCAGAAAGCCAGAGACACTGTATGCTGGCCACACAGGAGCAAGGATATCCGAGACATGGTGAGCAGATATGATACATGTGGAGAAATTCAACCAAAGCAGCAAAAGGAGACATTCAGAATTCCCAACAGACTTGGGAGCAAAGGAGAAATGGACCTGTTTACCACATAAAAATGTTTTCTTTTTCGCTGTGAGTTTCTACAATTTACCCAGGAATGGGAATTCAGTTATATTACATCATCACCACACCACAGCCAGTCAAATGGCAAAGCCAAACCAGCAGTTAAAATTGCTAAGATTCTATTAAAGAAAGCTACAAAAAACAAATATCTGGCAAGCTCTTCTTAGGTCGACTTGCTGAGTGTCTGCACTGAACTGAGTCAATGGGAGACATCCTCCCATTAACTTACCTTAGACTTCTTGTTCGGGTGGAGTACCAGAGTTGACAGGAGAGCGATCTGTGGTCAGTTTAGTGGGTCTTCACTAGACCTGCTAACTCGACCTCTGGAGCATCTGTTGCCTCAGCACTGATCCCCGGTAAGTGTAGATATGCCCTCAGACTATGATCAGAAGAGCTACTGCCATAATAGCAATGCAGATGAAGCATGAGCCTATCTCTAGAGAGAATAGACATTTAAAGGAAAGATGTACCCATCCTCTTTGCAAAAGTTACTGTGCCAATCTTAAGTGTACCAGGTACCTTATTGTTAATGAATCCACATAAGCTAGACCCTTCTCTTCCAAACCCTTCAATGGAATTTACAAGTACTCAGCTTTGGTCCGTTTGCTATAACTTTGCTGGCAGAACCTAGTCTCTGAAGTTACTTGAGCAAGGATAGATTCTATCTTGGAATCGTCAGCTGTTTCCTTTATCTGTTATTTAAAATGGTAAGGCTTACCAGGGAAATGAATACGGGAGCAGAAGACTGGAAAGATTTTATATCAGTACTGTGCAAACAAAGTTAATGTGTCTTCCTTGTGCACAAAGATTAACTGTGATTAAGTGCTCCAATATGAAAAACGAAGACAGAAAAATAGAAAAGTGTTGCAGTTCTTAGCCATCCTTCTTAAAATAACTACCATTGTGTTAGGCTTAAAAGGCATTTGATAAGTTTTTGTGAAGAATTAAGCTTATTTGTTATTCTTTTAAGATAGAAACAAGAGTAAAGGAAAAGCTGTTAGTCAACATTGTCTTAGAAGATAATGGTTTCTAGATAAGAGTGTATATGGGTCAATGGGAAGCTTCAGTAAATATCCTTCTTGACTGACAGCTCTCTTGAGATTTTTTAGCTGGTTTAGTGTCACTTTTTTTTAAACACTCCACCAGAGGTATTAATTGATAGCAGGAGGAAAGAGAGTTTTGTCTGCCAAGTGCTAGCAGGAAGTGCAACCCTGAAAAGGACTGAAGTACTACCTAAGGGCTGCTATAAGCACTGACTTAACTCAATTGGTTCAGATGTTGATTGAGTTCAATCAGGGTGCCCTATTAGGATGGACACTCTTATTTTGAAATAAGCGGGAAGGGGGCTTTCCCCTAATTTAACGAAACCGGTTTAAAATTAGCTCTCAGACTGTGGATAGATAAAGCCTAAGAATCACAATGGATCCGGCTCTGAGGCTAAATGAAGAGGCGAGTAGAGGAATCTTAGGGTATGTCTCTTCTGAGATAAAAAATTCATAGCACCAAGTCTCAGAGCCTGAGTCAGCTGACTCAAGCTTATGGGGCTGCAGGGCTAAAATCTGAAGTTGCGACAAAGTTCCAAGTCTGTACTTGTGGGTCCTGCACTTCCTGGCAGATTTAGGGGCCTCAGAAACTCATCTAGGCCCCAGAGTGACCTCCCTTTCTTGGTATAATTGGCAAGAGTCACCGCCTAGTGAGTTACCTTCATCACAGGCCAGTATGGAAGGTGGAAAGGGGGGAATACCCCACAGACTTTGTTGCTCTGTAGAGCTCAGTAAGCACAGTTCGGCCTCCTGAATGAACTGAGTCTCACTTCTCCTCTCAAGAGGATTTCTGTAGAGTATGGAGGAAGATGGGGGGAACCCGGGCCCGCCCTCTACTCCTGGTTCCAGCCCAGGGACCCTATTAGTATCAGCTAAGATGGCTGACCTTTTATCCACAAAACACAATACAATTCCCTGGGCTACTTCCCCACAGCAGTCCCCACTTCTTCAAACTCCACTTAACCCATACCTCCTTCCTTGCGTATGATAAGTTGTCTACCACTCAGTCTCACCAACAGCACAACTTCCTCCCACAGCTCCTGACATCTACACCCACTTGACTAACTGGAAGGGTTTTTAACTGGTTTCAGCCAGCCCT
The DNA here is from genome assembly GCA_007922305.1 of Dermatemys mawii. Lineage (NCBI taxonomy): Eukaryota > Metazoa > Chordata > Testudines > Dermatemydidae > Dermatemys > Dermatemys mawii. Next base: position 6,961,181 of record ML677341.1, on the reverse strand, counting down.
GATTGGCTTCAGGTGTCCCAATCAGGCTAGCTATTTCTGCTGGTTTCTAGAAGCTTCTTAATTGGCCCCAGGTGTCTTGATTGGCCTGGAGTAGCCTTTGTTTGGCTATTCAGGGAACAGTTACCTGCACATCCTGAGGCTGATATACCTGCCTTCCAGCACTCTCTTATACCCTTCTGGTCTGACTCTGTCACACAGTCTAAACATTTGCCTTGGGCTGGATCCTGGGATGAGACCCCAGGAAGGCCTGAGAGCCCCGATCCAGTGCAAGCCTGAATGTCTACACTGAAATTTTTAGCCCCATGACCCCAAGTCAGCAGACCAAGGCCAGCCACAGCCATACTGTGTGTCTTTTATTACAGTGTAAACATACCCTGAGTGAGGTTCATCTGTGAGGAACAACAGTATTCCCAAGCATTTAAAAAGTGAGTCAGGCCCTAAAAAAACACAAGATTGGCTAAAAATCATGAGATAAAAGTACATTTGAGGTTGTTTTTATAGCTCTGTCTGGTGTTGGAGCATGTAGGGTTCATATTTTCAAACTTTTCTCTCCAATCCTGAAGGTTACAAACCTGCCTTTATATTTTATGAGAAAGCCGAGATTCTCATGTTATAACTTGACTCCAGCAGCTGGAGATTTAAGAAAAACACTAAATATTGTGAGACTAGCAACAAAATGGTCAGAGTTGGCCACCCTGAAGTAAAGATCATCTGTAGTTAGGTTCCGATACCCAACTCACCTCATGGAATACTTTACTCAGAAAATAGCCCTGTTGATTTCAGTGAGATTATCTGAAGGGTAAGATGCTACTCAAAGTGAGTACTTTTGCATTTACTAGCAGATGGGACTGACAGGCCAGTCAGCTATGCCTCACCCTCCTTATAGTCGGCAGAGCAACAGTATTCCCAGTCAGATAAGAAAAGCTTGACTATTGTATTTGCTGTCGGGAAGTTCCACCAATATCTCTATGGGCCACAATTCACTATAATAACTGATCACAAGCCACTTGTAGGAATTCTGAGGGAGACCTTTGGCTCCTGCACATCTGGAAAACTGGGCATTGCTAGTAGCCTACCAATCTATAAGCCTGGACAAGCAATTGTTAATGCAGATGGCCTCAGTTGGCTGCCAGAGAGTAGAGCACCAGAAGACACTTCTGTACCTCCAGAAGTGGTGCTAGTATTACCCACAGTAGAAGAAACTCCACTAACAACTAAGCAGATCATTCAATGGACTAACCAAGAGCCTGCTTTGTCCCAGGTCTCTTATTTTGTACCACACGGATGGCTTGAGTTGATGGTATCTTCAGTCTTTATTTTCACTGGTGCTAGAAACTAAATCTCCTCTGGGGATCACAAGTAGTGCTACCTCCCCAGGCAAGAAAGTTTATAATGGAGGAACTGTATGGAACTCACCCTGGGATCACCCAAATTAAAACTTTGGTCGGAAGTTACATTTGGTGGCCAAGCCTAGCTAGAGAGAGAAAGCAAGCATTACTGGGTTGTGCCACATGCCAACAGTTAAGGAAATTGCCTCCTGGAGCAGACCTATCACCATGGGAATGGCCAAGAAGGCCTTGGATCACACTATACATTGAGAATGATGGTCCCATCCTTGGGTCATTGTTCCATGATGTGTGGATTCCCATTCTAAATGGATGGAAGTCATTCTGATTAGCTACCTCATCTGTAACTATTGAGGAGCTTTGTTTCTTGTTTAGCACACATGGACTGCCTGAGACCGTGGTCTTCAACAATATTACCAGCAAGGAATTCCAGGTCTTCTTGAGGGTTAATGGGATCAAACATATAACATCTGCTCCCTACCACTCATCTACGAATGGCCTGGTAGAAGGGGCTGTTCAGTTCTTTCAGAGTGGACTCAGGAAAGTTACTGAGGGGTCACTGCAGACCAGGCTGTCTCAGTCCTCGTGTAAATATAGAACAGCCCCTCATGCCACAGTACAGGTATCAACTTAGAAACTAATGATGAGGCGGCTGATACATACCCACTGGAGTTTCTTGAAACCTTGTCTGGAGAAATAAGTGCATCAACATAAAAAAAATGTGGAACACAATCATGACCACCAATAGGGCACTTGCTTTTTGTTTCCTGGAGTACACTGTTGGGTTTGCAATTTTGTGGAGATGCCCAGCTGGTTGCCTGGCATGATCATAAAACTACAGGCCCACTTTCCTATCAGGTTGCTGTAGTCAACTCTTGCATGAGATGACATATAGACCATCTGCGTGTCCAGGGAGGAGGTAAGAAACCTGAGTTCAGTTCAAAGGACTCACCATCTCCACCCTGCAGTGGACATTACTGTTCCTGTGATTCACCTAAGTTCAGAGTTGGGGCAGGTCGAGTCTGCTGCTGTTGGATCAGATATTAGAGTGGACCTGTCAAAGGACTCTCAGTCTCTTAGTATTGGGGCAACTGTGGAATTTCCACCTGTCCTGGATATTCCAAGAACATCTACTCCAGTCTGCCACTGCTCCCAGAGACGACACAAACCCTCTGTCCACTTGGATCTGTGTGTGGGGCAGAATAATACCATTTTTCCTTTTCTCCACATGAGGACAGGTAGTCTACCATGAAACTCCCATTAAAGTTCCAATTTTTATAGTAAGTTGTTGATTTTCCACCAAAAATTTTTTGTTGAACATTGAAGGGAAGGGAGGCTGTATCCTGGTGGCTCAGGACAGTTATTTTAGGATAATCCCTAAACATGTATTCTGGGGTGGGGAGTTTTGCCTAGTCCCTGGGGCCTTTTTGTAAGTTAATAAAGAAGCAGTTGTTGAGACCCAACCTGGTATGTTGTGCTCCCTATATTCCCTTGAGTGGCTGTAACAAATAACTTGACCAGTATTTTTAGCTGTGCTACTGTAGGTGTGACTGCCCGAGGTGCAGTCTCTCACCTAGGGTTGCCAACTTTCTAATCACACAAAACTGAACACCCCCACCCCGCCCCTTCACTGAATCATTTCAGTCAAAAAAAAAACCTTAAAAAATTCAGAAAAATCAAAACATTAAATGTTTCAATTTTTCAGTTTGAAAAGTCTTCAGAGTTTCCTTTCATTTTATTAAAATAACAATACAAGTGTTTTAAAAAGGGTCAGAAATTTTCAATTTTGTCAAAAGGAAACAGGCTTTTTCCTTGATTATTTTATTTTATTTTTTATATTTTGTTTCACCAAAAAATTTTAAAAAATGTTTTCAGTTTGACTTAAAATGATTTTTATTTTAATTTTTTTGTAGTTGTCAGTCAACTGAAAAATCTATTATTCACACAGCTTTAGTCCTGACAATTCATTATGACAGAAAAATAAGCGAATGCAATTTTGGGCTGTGTGCAAAGTAGCAGTACATCAGGGAACAAAGATGTGAAAGTTCTTCTCTAATGGGCTATGATGAGACCACACAGGGAACATTGCACTCAGTTTCAGGCACCTCATCCCAGAGTCATAGCAGTGAATTGGAAGGAGGTTTAGAGACACTCAGGGCATGAGGTTGCATCCCTGAGCATCTTGGCTAATAGCCATTTATGGACCGATCCTCCGTGAATGTATCTAATTCCTTTTTGAATCCTGTTATAGTTTTGACCTACAATACATCCCCAGCAACAAGTTTGACAGGTTGACTGCATTGTGTGAAGAAGGGCTTCCTTTTGTTTGTTTGTTTTAAACCTGCTGCCTATTAATTTAATTGGGTGACCCCTGGTTCTTGTGTTATATGGAGTAAATAACATTCCTTATCCACTTTCTCAACACCAATCACCATTTTATAGTCCTCTATTATATTCCAACTTAGTTGTCTCTTTTCCAAGTTGAAAAGTCCCAGTCTTTTAAATCTCTCCTCATACAGAAGCTGTTCCATACCCTTAATCACTTTAGTTGCCCATCTCTGTACTTTTTTAAATTTGAATATCTTTGTTTTTAAAAAAATGGGGTGACCAGAACGCCAAACATGATGTGGGTGAATCATGGATTTATATAGTAGCATTATGTTTTCTGTCTTATTATCTATCCCTTTCCTAATGGTTCCTAACATTCTGCTGCTGCACATTGAGTGGATGTTTTCAGAGAACTATCCACAATGATTCCAGGATCTCTTTCTTGAGGGGTAACAGCTCATTTAGACCCCATCATTTTGTATGTATAGCTGGGAATCGGGATTATGTTTTCCAAGGCACATTACTTTTCATTTATCAACACTGTGTTTCATCTGCCATCCTGTTGCCCAGTCATCCAGTTTTGTGAGATCCCTTTGTAACTCTTCACAGTCTGCTTTGGATTTAACTATCTTGAGGAATTTTGTATCATCTGCAATTTTTGCCACCTCACTCTTTACCCATTTATCCAGATCACTTATGAATATGTTAAATAGCACTGGTCCCACTACAGACCCCTGGGAGACACCACTATATTACTTCTCTCCATTCTAAAACTGACCATTTATTCCTACTTTTTGTTTCCTGCCTTTTAACCAGTTACTGATCTATGAGAGGACTTTCCTTCCTACCCCATGACTGCTTATTTTGCTTAGCCTTTGGTGAGGGACCTTGTCCAAGACTTTCTGAAAATTCAAGTACACTATCCACTGGATGACCTGTGTCCATATGTTTGTTGATCCTCTCAAATAATTCTAATAGACTGGGGAGGCATGATTTCCCTTTACAAAAGCCATGCTGACTCTTCCTCAACAAATCATGTTCATCTGTGTGTTTGATAATTCTGTTCTTTACTATAGTTTCAACCAATTTGCCTCATACAGAAGTTAGGTTTCCTAACTGGCCTGCAATTGCCAGAATCGCCTCTGGAGTCTTTTTACATGTTGGTGTCACCTTTATTATCCTCCAGTCATCTGGTACAGAAGCAGAAATAAATTATAGGTTACATTCCAAGATTATGGTTAATATATATTATTTATTATTGTAGTGCCTAGGAGCCACAGTCAAAGATCACGGCCAAAATTTTGCTGGGTAATACAATCTGCCCCAATAAGCTTACAATCTAAACATATTATGAGATGCCAACAGGGAAGGAGAAACAGACAGGTGAAAAGAAGGAAGAGAAAGACACCAATGTAATAGTGAAATGACCATCTTTGTTGCAGTAAGTATAACCCACTGGCAAGTATGTTTCAGGTCCCCCTCTGTGCCTGATCTGAAGAGGATATGAGTGTCTTGCAGCCCCAAATACAGTTCTTTGGGTATTAAACTCAAGCTGTGGCAACTTTTCCTTTTATTTCTAGAAAGTCCCCAGTTCAGTCCTGAGTGGGTCAAGTTGGAGGGGAACTGTAACCCATATTTGTCTGTGGGTTAAATAAGCAGCAATCATAGCTCTGATAAGTACAGCAAAATCTGGACTTAACAGCAAGCAAAACTTCCTTTAGTGCTAGATCTATTATTATAGCATGGAATTAGCTCTCAATGGAAGCATGGGAAGCCCCATTTAAAAGTAGACTGGTGGGCAAATACTTTGTGCAGAACAATCCTACCCTGCATCTGACAGACCTTTGCAGTCTCTAAAACGTCTTTGATTCAGCCACAGCCCAACCAAATGCAGAGTTGGATGAAAGACAGAAAACACTGCAACCATTAATAACAAGCCTCTTGTCTCTGAGCAGGCAGCCAGGAACTCCTTTTCTGTGTTGTGGTTTTATTTTATCTCCCCTTTTTATTATGCAGGTTGCCATGGCTTGTTGTTGTGACCTGGTCATTTGCTGCTAGAGGGTCTTTCCACTGTTTGTTTTCTCCTTTGCTTTATCACAGTGGAGCATTGTGGAGGATAATACCAAGAGTGTTCATTGTCAACAGGTGTGTGTCAAGCTGAGGTCAATCCAGTGTCAGACTCTGCTCCTGGTGGAGATGCAGGGATGGAACTGGCCGTCAAAGCCAGAACACTTTTTTTCCTGTTGTTTTCAGTGCCAACGCCAAGAATTATCTCACATGGGATTTAAAACCTCTGAAGCCCTAATAAGTTGAGGTGTATTTAAAAGGCTTTGATTTGCACGTGTGACATAGTGTCATTAGAAATAATAATATCCCTGGGCGGGAGAAGTTGTTGGGGGAGATGAAGGGGGGAGAAAGGCTGCTAGGCTAAGCAAGGATGAGGTAATGATAACATAATTTCCTAAACGGGCTACTAATTAACCACAACTCTGGCTCTCAGTGGTACAGTGTGACTCCATCAGCCCGCTGCATAATAACACAAGAATTCTAGGAAAAAAGCAGCAGTGCATTTTTCTATGATAATGCTAGCCAAAAAAAACAAATACTTTGTTTTTTTAATCCTTGGGGAGCAGGCCAAAACGCCTGGCATGCACAGAAGAGAGGACATGCTTTTCTCTTCCTTTTGCGTAGGTTTAAAAAGGACGATGATCCAATAAAACGATAGCTAGGGCTGTCTCCTTGTGTTGCTATATAAATATAATAAATAGGGATGTAGATACTGGGCCAACATCAGATCAGTGTGTAAAGAGGGCTGGATTGTGTTCCTGCCTTGCTCAGCCATGCATACATGTAAGTGGGAGCAAGGCCTAATGCACGCACACCTCAATGCTTGGCCTACTTATATCCTGCATCTGATTTTCCACTGTCTTGGACCTTGTGTTATCATCTAGGCTGCAACGTGGGTGTAAAATGTGGCCAAATCAGAAACAGGCAAACGGCTACACAAGAGACAGGGTGGTGGACAACCAATCTCCTTGGGTCCAGATTTGTTGCACAGGGTTGTCCATATTCACCAGATGCTTCCCCCTGTCAACAAGTGGGTGGAGAGGGGCAGGGCGTGAGTGGAGCTTTGACTCCACTACCATCCGCAGGTCAGATGCAAGGGAGATCATCTTTCCAAGGACTGCAGTAACTTACTTCCTCTCCCCTGAAAGCAAAAGAAAAACAATGGAGCATTGTGACCCCTCGAGTCGCAAATCCTTCTCACGAGTGCTCCTGGGGCAGAGCAGATACCTGCCCTCCATTATTCAGGCTAAAGGCTTTACCCAGCCCACCAAAAAAACCGGAATCTGCAAAGGTTAATCAGGACTCAACCTTCCCGCCATGAGTCAAGTAAGCATCATGTGTTAGGTAAAAATATGCTCAGTCCTCAACATTTGGATCTGGATTATGCACAACCCAATGTCTGGCCATGTTCATATCAAGGATTTCAACTGGGGCCGATTTTTCATGTTAACAAAAGATAAAGTGATCTTCAGAATTAGCAATTCACCCACGGCCACTCAGCAAGTATGGGGTAAATCAAGGGATAGAACACAGCAGTCCTGACTCCCGGTCAGCTATTCTTCAGTCCTTGATAATACTGCCTTCTTAGCCTGAGAAGCAAGAAGTCATAGAGCGAATGCATATACACCTGCAGCTAGTCATATATGTCTTACAGATTTAACCCGAGCAAAGTGAGGGGTCAATAGTTAGCCAAGGAAATGCCAAGTGTGATAGGAGTTGATTAAAATAGAGTGTGGAGAAGAGCTGCTAAACCAAGAGAAAATGTGCTTCACTTACATTTTGAGTCACTACAAAAACTAATTTCCTCCTGCTGATACTCACACCTTCTTGTCAACTGCTGGAAATGAACCACCTTGATTACACTGGCCTCATTAGGATTCATCCTGTCTTGTCAACTGCTGAGAATAGCCCACTTCCACCTTAATTGATTTGGCTTATTAGCACTGATCCCCAACTTGGTAAGGCAACTCCCATCTTTTCACATGCTGTGTATTTATACCTGCCTCAGTATTTTCCACTGCATGCATCTGATGAAGTGGGTTTTAGCCCACGAAAGCTTATACCCAAATAAATTTCTTAGTCTCTAAGATGCCACAAGGACTCTTCGTCATTTTTGTTGACAGAGATGAACACGGCTACCCTCTGAAATATTTCTCTCTTTCTGTTTCTATGAGCAGTGGAAAAATTAGTGTTTCCATCTTCAAGCTTCATTAGTGTCTCCTCTCTGACCTTTATCATCCTCCCTGTTTTTGTATACGGGGGTGAGATCCTCAGCTAATGTAAACAGTCATGACGCCATAGCCTTTATAAATGACCTCCTCTTTCACTGTAGGTTCCTCCCACAGATACTGGGCTGTCAGACTGCACCTACAATTACTCTTTAGCTGACTCCAATAACCTCCTTTTGTAGCCATTTACGAATAGTTGCCTTATTTATTATTAAAACTGATTTATTAAAAAATAGGGGGAAATATTTGTCAAAAATGTTTGTTTTTCCTTCCATCAAAATTTTAGAATTTTTGAAATCTTTTGATCATGGACTAAATTTTCAAAACTACCCAATTGCCTTAGGAGACAAAGTCCCATTTTTGAAAGTGATTTAGGCACATAAGCCCTTTTGAAAATGTAACCCAGATTTCTAGAGGAGAAATAGTGTGAGGAAAGGAATTCCCTTTTTCCAAATTTCCAAATTTGAAATTTTAACAAAACAATTTCAGTCAGCTGGCGTTACTATGTTTCTGCTATTCCTGACGGCTATATGAAAATTTTATCTCAGGTATAGAGTTGGCCAAAAATTATGAGGAAAAAATTCCTTTTTTTTTCAAATTTAAAAATTTAAAAATTTAACACAGCAAAAAAAAATTAATAACCTCTAATTACTTTTAATGCTCCAGCTGTGAATGCAAGCTATATTAAAACACAGGATTTGTCAGCTGCCAGAATTGCCTCATGGGATTTATTTGAAGAACAGCAGGAAAAACAAAATACAAGAAACCATGTCCCTCCTATTATCTTCATGAGGTTAGGATTTTTTGGTAGGTATTGATGAAGCACTCAGTGCTGTACAATACACACGTAAAAACAGTGCTTGCCTAAAGGCACCTAAAAACAAGACAGATCAGACAGGACATGCTCCCTGCTCCAAAAGAACTTGCAATCTAAGGGCTTGTCTTCACTACAGCGGGGAGGGATCAATCTTATGGCGATCGATTTATCACATCTCGTCAAGACGCGAGAAATCGATTGCCAGCACTGCCCCCGTTGACTCCGTAACTCCAGCTTGACCAGAGGCGTAAGCTGGAGTCGACGGGGGAGCGCACCGCCAACTGCCACCGCCGTGAGGACGGCAGATAAGTCAGCTCCAGATACGCGGACTTCAGCTACGTGATACACGTAGCTGAACTTGCGTATCTGCAATCGATCCCCGCCCCTAGTGAAGACCAGGCCTAAGGTGCTGATCCTTAAGGCAGCTCTGTGCAGGAAGATCCCTGCCTAGATGCAGATGCAGTTCCAGGATAAGGGCTTAAACAGACAAAGGCTGGGCATAAATGAGACTTAAGTGATATATAAATTTGGGGCTACTCCTGTGCACAGGGGTGAATTTCATAATCACAGACCAAATCCCAGTCTGTTCAATAGCACCAAGAAACATCCAGGGTTCTCCAATACAGCCTGAAAATGCATTTGATTACTTAGATTGTAAACTCTTTGCAGCAGGGACTTTTTGTTCTGTGTTTGTACAGTGCCTAGCACAATGCAGGCCTGGTCCATAACTGGCCTCCTACATGCTACTGCTCTACAAATAATAATTTGCCACTTCAGTTACAGAAACTGTATGAGCATTTAAAACAAATGTGATTGAGATTATTTCTTGCATCCCTGTACTTGTGAAGGCAGGTGTCAGTTACCAGAAGGCCAGTTGTACAGAGCTCAGAGGGAGAAAAAAAATATTCTAACTTATTGATTTAAAACATCTCTAAATATGATATAAACTAGATTTCATAAACACATAACAATGTCACAATTTTGTAGTCTGATGTCCAGTGTCTTCCGGGATACACATTCTCTATATCTAGCTGGGAAATGGATACAAATATTCAGCTAATAATATCTGATGTGTGTGCACACACACACACACACGCACAAACGCACATTTTTTCTTAAACTCTAAGCAGTTGCAACAAGGATCTGAGCAGTTGCAACAAGGATCTGGTTCAATGGCTCAGGTCAGTCCCATCTGCCAGTAAAGTAGGCAGGACTGTGGTTTAACAGTTTTGCAGACACCTTGAAGTAAGAATAAAGCATGAACAACTCCTAAGACGTGTGCGTTGCTGCTTTTTCTGTAGCTTTTTTGTGTGTACGCATGTCTCTCTGATCTGTTAACCAGAGTCTCCGGTGGAAGGTCAGATAGATATGAAAGTGAGCATGACTCACCAGTGCCTGTGCACTTAGATCACAATGAAATATTTAGTGAAGTGTTCTACAAAGTTAGTGGAGAAACAATAAGGAATATGATTGGATTGTTTAAAGACTCTTCCTCATTTTGCCACTCAAGATCACAGACATTAGAGATGGAAAAGCCTTATTAATTTTCTGACAGCGCAAGATTATTCCTGACAGCACATTTTCTAGTGGCTTTGTCCACTAAATCTCTGGTTATCAAAGATCACTGAAGGCCCATGAATCACTTGCTTGGTAAGCCATGGAGAGTCAGTAGGGCACATGGAACTGGATCATTCATTTTCCTTCCAGCTGCTAAACTGCATTAAAAGTTAATGGCTAAGGAAATATGTTCCTTTTCTATTTAGGCAGTTGTGTTTGCCTGAGGGATGTTACATGATCACAAGAGCTGGGGTGGGAGAGCGGTGGCCTACTCCATGGAAAAATGTCCCAGAGCCCCCTGGATTGACAAGGCATCCTGGCTTGCATTTCAACCATGCATTCCCTTTAATCTTTCCTCTGCCTACTGTAGGCCTGCATGAGTAACGGCACAAAAGGAGGAAGGGGGGAAAAGCAAGATTCATGGTCTGGTGATTAAAAAGCACAGCGTTTGCTAGCTAGGAGACCATGGTTCTATTGCTGGCTCAGGCACAGAAATGTTGTGTGACATTGTTCAGTCCCCTGGCCCGCTCTGTACCTCAGTTTCTCTATCTATAAAATGGGGCTGATGAGAATAACTTTCCAGTCTTAGGCCATATGCTACACTGGTAAAGCACTCCTAATGTGGATACTGCTTCTATTGGCAAAACTGCAGTTTTCCCAGTATGGCTTATTCCAGCCATCCCTCCACTCCTCAGTGAAATAAGTTATATTGGCAAAAGCACAGTTTGTCAGTATAATTGCATTTAACTCGGGGGTTTTGCAGCTATGTTGGTCAGACATCACACTGCTTCTCACCCCTGGCTGACAGAGCCATGCTAAGCAAAAGTTTGTTGTGCAGAGCTGACCTTAGAGAGTTTTTGTGAAGGGCAGCCCTAAATGATTGCTATGTAAAAGGATATAAACACTTTTCATGACTTTCATCTTAAGATCACTACAGGATTTCATTTTTAGGCACCAAAGTAATTGACCATATTTTTCCAGAGGGCTCAGTAAACTGGGCCCTGACTAGGGCTAGTTGAAAACTTTTAGTTTTCAGCCAGAATTGTTTTTGAAACGCTGACATTTTCCATGGGGGCATTTGAGGGTGGCGGAGGGGCGGGGCGGTTCTAGTTCTTAGCTCCTTGGAAAAATCTGGTCATATATGTCACAATGGGAACTGTTGGGAGTTGAGGACTTTTGAATATCTGATCTATCTGATCCTCACTCAGATGCCTAAATGAGAACTGAGATCTTTTGAAAATCTGGCCTCATTTGCGGGTGCTGAGCACTTAAAATGTAACCTTAGGTGCTTTTCAACTATCAATGAGTTAAATTTCACAGCCCCCAGAGAAGTAAGCACTGTTGCTCCCATTTTACCATCATTATAAAGCACTGTGAGATTCCTGAATTGAAGGCATCATAGAAGTGCAAAGTATTAATTATTATTATTATTATTTATTTATTATATGAGATCTGCCAGCATATGCATAATTCATAAAGCTTTTAGCCCAGAGGAACACGAGATATATTGTAAAAGGCATTCCTGAATTGCTTTTTCAGTGGCATGGCATGAAAAAGTTTCTCATAAGGAGGAATGAAGGTAAACAACTGGGTGGTATAAATGGATATTTCACCTGGCAAGGAAAACCTGGAAGCAGAGGATTGTAAAAAGCAGGCTCAGTAATTATACAGTATTTTACTGCCAGTAAAAATGTGAAGGGGAAATAAAAGAAGGCTCCTTTACTAGAAGGAAAGACTAGCTCTACTTGCCCACCTAAAGGGTAATAATGGTCATGCTGGGAGTGTTAAAGTCTTTGAACTGTGTCTAAGTACCAGTTCTGTTTACTTTAAGGAAGGAAACTGTCAGGTTCTGTTTGTTCACAGTGAGCCAGCCACAATGCATCTGATGGATTCGGGACTAGTAAAGTGGCAAATCAAGTATAGGAAACAAGAGGTTTATCACAGGATTAGATTTACGGAGATAAAAGTAATCGGGGAGCTGCTTGGTAGTTCTTGTTTGCCATGAAACTTGACTACAGGAGATGGGTCTTATTTTAAGGCTTTCTATGGTTGGGGGAGCAGGGTTAAAACCAAAACTGCCCATTTCATTATTCTGTTCTTGACCATCTTCAGGTACTTTGGAGAGAGGCAACTTCTTAAAGGGATCATGTTTCTACCTTGTAACAAATCCTGGTTGTGATGTTTATGGGATAATTGCATTCCTGAACAGGTCACGAACTCTGAGTTGTTTCATTTTTGTCCCTGAATTTAAACTCAATAAAAAAAATAGGAAATGAAGCATCCTATAACTTAGGCTTAAACTTGCAATGCGTATTTTATAAGGCTAGAGCCATGGTTTGCTGTCAAAGGAGCCATGTAGATTATAAAATTACATGATCAGCCTACTAGCTGGAGTACCAGATGAATCAATCTAAAATAAAACCCTGTGAAGAAGTTGGCACTCTTAAAAATATTAATACTGTGATCAAATTTAAGGCACAGCCTCAATGATTCTCACTAAGGGTACATCTATACTACCTGCTGGATCGGCAGGTAGTGTTCGATGTACCGGGGATCGATTTATCACCTCTCGTCTAGATGCAATAAATCGATCCCCGAACGCGCTCTCATCGACTCTGGAACTCCATCTCCACAAGAGGAGTAAGCAAAGTCGACGGGGCAGCGTCCATGGTCGACTCGCCGCCGTGCAGACTCCCAGGTAAGTCAACCTAACATACATCGACTTCAGCTACGCTATTTGCATAGCTGAAGTTGCGTATCTTACGTCAACCCCCCTCCCAGTGTAGACCAGCCCTAAGACACTCTGAAAAGTGCAAAGCATTCTCACAGAATTAATTTTGTGTGCTTTACTTCCCCTCCCCCTCTGACCTGTCTGTTAGAGCTACGTGTCATCTCTTATAATGTTCTTATGATGTGGTCCAGTGAATCAAGCAGCAGCCTGGCGAAGCACGATCTGTTCTCAGCTTTGTTCCTGGCCTGCTGCCCAACTACAGGCAAATCACTTCCATACTCTGGGTCTCAGTTTCCCCATCTGTAAAAAGGGGATCATACTTACTAGAGCTTGCTAGAAACTGGAATTCCTGTTTTGCAGGAAATTTTCAAATTTCAAAATAAATTTGGAACACAATGAAATTTGGGCATTTCTCACAGAATGGGAATTACAAAATTCTGTTTTGAAAATGGCAAGATGACATTTTATTGTGACCTTTTCTATAGGTATCCCAGGCTCCCCATGTCCCTGAACCCCAACAACCTTTGCAGCAACTTGGGGAGCCAGGCAGCTTGGAGCCCGGAACCTGGAAACCATAGAGTTGGGAACAGTTTTCTACTGGAAAATGAAATTTTCTGACAAAATTGAAATATTCCCATGGAATTTTTCTTATGCAAAATTCCTGACTGGCTTTAATACTTACCTTCTCTGTATAGTACTTTGAGATCTACGGACAAAAAGTGCAAGAGAAGAATTAGATATCATTATCCCAGGTCCACTGAAGTCAACAGAAAAGCTCTTATTGACTTTTGAGAGTTTTGAGTCAAGCCTTTAGATTCTAAGCTGCCTGGGCAAGGAACTCTCTTTTCATTTTGCGTTTGTGCAACACCTGGCACAATAAGGCCCTGAGCCTATATTAGGGCCTTTAGGTACTACCACAACACAAGCTATAATAGAAACAATAGATTCTCACTTAGGGCTACATTGTCACTAGCCTTTATGAAGCTGGGCAAGCTAGTAAGGCCCATTCTCGTGCTTTCTCTGGCCCAATGACTCTTACATGATTTATACACAGTGGAGTAGCTCCAATAGCAGAGACTGAGGCTGCCCTACATTAGAATATCCAATAGCTCAGTGGTTAGTGCACAGTCCTCAGAGATGTGGGAGATGGGCCATACTGGGTCCATCTGGCCCAGCATCCTGTCTTCTGATAGTGGCCATTGCCAGGTGTTCCACAGAGATCTTCAAGTGATCACCCTGGTTCACACCCTCCCTTCCTCCAGCAAAGGGGGTCACTGAAGCTGGGTCTCCCAGATGAGTGCTGTAATCAGTGGGTTAAAAGCTATTTTGTGTGGACTAAGGCAGGAACCTAGCTCATTTTCACAAGGAACAACTCAGGCGCCTACACTGCCTGTCTCCAAGAGAGGGGTTCTTGGTTCTGGCTCACAAGCAGAGATAGTTGCCTATTTCCATGAGAGGGGTGTAGCTTAGGACCTAACTCAGGCTTTGTGACCTATGACCCCAAAAGCTGAAGGCTTAACTGAAAACCGCGTAAGAACTGTTCCTGTCTTCAGCACTCAGATGCCCAGTTCCCAATGGGGTCCAAACTCCAAATAAATCAATTTTACTCTGTATAAAGCTTATTCACCCTCTATAACACTGATAGAGAGAGAGATGCACCATGTCCCCCCCCACCCCGGTATTAATACTTACTCTGGGTATTAATAATAAGTAAAAAGTCATTTTATTACATACAAAGAGTAGGATTTCAGTAGTTCCAAGTAATAGCAGACAGATCAAAGTGAATTACCAAGTAAAATAAAATAAAGTCTAAGTCTAATACAGTAAGAAAACTGAATATAGGCAAAATCTCACTCTCAGAGAGATTTCAGTAAGATTCTATCACAGACTGGACACCTTCCTAGTCTGGGCACAGTTCTTTCCCCTGGTACAGCCCTTGTTCCAGCTCAGGTGGTAGCTAGGGGGTTTCTCATGACTGCAGCCCCCTTTGTTTTGTTCCACCCCTTTATATATCTTTTGCTCAAGGTGAGAATCCTTTGTCCCTTTCTGGGTTCCCACCCCTCCTTCTAAATGAAAAAGCACCAGGTTTAAAATGGATTTCAGTACCAGGTGACATGATCACATGTCCTGTGAGACCCCAGACTTTCAGTCCTCCCAGGCTGAGGCAAACAGAGCCATCTACAGTCAATTGTCCTGGCTGATGGGAGCCATCAAGATTTCAAACCACCATTAATGGCCCACACTTTGCATAATTACAATAGGACCTCAGAGTTACATTTCATATTTCTAATTTCAAATACAAGAATGATACATACATTCAAATAGGATGACCACACTCAGTAGATTATAAGCTTTGTAATGATACCTTACAAGAGACCTTTCAAAGGAAGCATATTCCAGTTACATCATATTCACACTCATTAGCATATTTTCCTAAAATCATATTGAGTGCAACGTCACACTCTCCATCTCTAAAAAAAAAAGCCTTACAGATGTCACGCTAAAGAAACCAATGAATCCAGGCTAGATCTGCTGCTTAGGTAGCAGAATCTCAAAATGAAAGGGGACATTATGATTTCAGACATCAACAATAAAGGAATCAAATGCTTATAGCCTAATTGTTCCTTGAGCAAACTGAGACAAGACACGACCCGACAAACCTAAACTTAGCAGCCAAAACTTCCTTTCAGCACCTGAAAAAGAGACATCACTGGACCACGAGCTTGTGAACCGATGCAGAGGGAATAAAAAGAATTCCAAATGACCGCTATGGTTAATTTTTGCCCTGGCTTTTCTCCTTTTTCTTTCTATTCCTTTAGCAAGAAATCTAAAACATTTGAGGGCCTGTCTGTTGGCCAAACCTCTGCTCCTCATGTGCCTACTCCTAGAATATCAGATATGCATAAAGTTTGTCTATAGAGTATTTTAGACTTTTTAGCCATAATGGAAAATATTTGCGCCAAGCCAAACTTGCTGAATTGCAATTTGATAACAAATCTACCACATTGCAAATCCTATCATTGCATTCCTGGGGAGGCCAAAAAGTAGTAGCTAGTGGCGAGACCAGGAGTTCAACTCTCATCTTTAAGTGCTGTTTAAATTCCCATGGAATTCACTACGTTTATTATTGCCTATAACTGAGGCAATGAACCCCCACCTAGAAGGCCGTTAGAGAAAGAGCTACTGAGCCCTTTGCTCTATTTTTTAAATAAGTTAGCAAAGGGTTTGTACAAGGTCAGTGCAGGTTCAGGCATGACCTTTTCCACTGCCCTGAACCAGAATTGCAGCTGTGCTAAGGCAAAATAAATCCCCACACAAATGAACCATGTGCCAGTCAGACATGTGGATCTGTTGATATAAAAGCAGATGAGCTCACTGTTCAGGTGTTGCACAGAAGTGCAAGTTTGGTGAAGCTGGGTATGTATTGCCGCTTGTTAGCTGGTAGAGATGGAAGTGAAATCCTTATGGAGACCGGGATATGCTGTTGAAAGTGTTTCATGCAATGGGAACAGGGCCGGTGCAAGCACTAGGCGACCTAGGCAGTCGCCTAGGGCAGCAGGATTTGCGGGGCAGCTTTTAGCGAACACTGGGGGTCATGTGCCAGCCATAATTGGGGTGGCGTGCCACAGCTTTCAGTAGCATTTCAGTGGCCATGGCCGCTTCACCGCTTTGAACCGCCAGCGGCGATTTGGCGGCAGCTCAACGAGTTTTTGTGGGGCTTTTTCCTTCGCTGCCTAGGGCGGCAAAACAGCTGACACCAGCACTGAATGGGAAGGTAGAAAGGAATGCACCAATCTTTCCCCTCCACGTCTTAGTGCCATGCTTTTAAGGTTGCAACCCTGACTGACACAAACATAGCGTTTGGTTGATAATTATCTGTGGCAATACAGGGGTGTATATGGGTCCTTACAAAGACCAGGGTCCAATTCTGCTAGGCAGTCTTCTAACACATAGGAAGAGGTAGTGCTTCCTCAAAATGGTGATTATTTCAATAGACAAGTAAGACAAGGGAAGTACTGTTTTTCCTATGGTAGCAAATGGGGATCCAAGACACAGGAAAATTATATTGTATGTACAGGGTCATATAGGAAATCTGAGCCAGTCAGGACTTGAGCCTAATTCTCTTGAGTTATTGACTAATTCAGTCACTTAACCACAAGACACTTTCTTCTCAGGGTATGGGCTGTGTTCTGGGTGTACTACGGGATATTGTGTTGTCTAGCAAGCTAGCTGCCTATAAAGCGTGTAACTTAGGCTCTAGCTATTCAATAAACAAAGGGGGTGATTTCTCCTGCTCGTTTATACGTACTCCCACTCGCTCTCATCAAGCTATGGCATGTATAAATAGCAGCAGCGCTTCGGAAGCACAGGGCAGTGGCAGTGGAGGCCTGACTGAGTTGAGCAGGCCACAAATCCACCTTAAAATGGTGGGTTCAGACTCAGCCCAGCTCATCTATGCAACTGCGGCTACCCTCCTATTTATGCTCAGGCTAGATTTCACTGAGCTGCTGCGAGTACATGTCCACACGCCGGGAATCCCCTCCCTAATGTTTAGTGTCAATGTAGCCTTAGCATACCCAAGAAATCTGCTTCATAGTCTAGAGTGGGCCTCAGTTCATTTGTGCTCTGTGCTCCAGTTCATGTATGGGGGAGCGTGACAATTCTGCCAGCTGAAACGCTCAGGATTTTCTCTTTATAATTTCATGAGGGTGGCTGGATCCTACCCATAAGAGTCCATAGCTCCAGCCTTCCAGAACCACATATATCCTGATATCCCCCATACACAAAGAGGATCCTGACCCCGGCCTGCCACCCATCCCTCCAGACCCCATACAGCACCGCTCCCCCACCCATACCTAGCATACCTTCCACCAAGACTAATTCATTTAGAAAGAAATATGCATGTTAAGGAGATGATTTCAAATCAAGCATTCAGCATAGTCCAGTCACGCCTGCCTGCTTAAGGGAAAACAAATGTTTAGAGAGGGGAAGATAGAAATGTCCGTCTGCTAAATCAGAAGCCAAAAGACAGGCCCCGTCCTTCCTTTCTGAGACCTGAAAGAGAATGAAGGGAAAGTCTGAGGCTTCCTGTCTTTGTAACGAGTTTGCTAATTAAACATTAATTGTGAGCGTCCTCTGACCAACATTTAAATGAAGTCTTGGTGCCAGGAATTAAGCTATTGTGGTGGAATTGTTTATCTGGACAGGAAAATGACTTTCTAAACAGCGGATTCCTGTGTGTTAGCCAAGCGGTAGAGGAAGTTCCACGTGAAGCAGCATATAATGTAATGGGCAAAGTTCCTGGGGATTTGGCTTGGGGGCTAATTAAATGAAGCTGCCCTGTCCCAGGTTAGTTGATGTAGCATTTCATGATCACAACCCAGAGCATTCTTATCTGACTGCTGCCTCCTGTTTCCTTTGATTTTCTATCAAGAGGTAACTTGGATAGGGCATGGAGCTAGGAACTGTTCTGAGTCAGTCCTGACTCAGCCACTATTCCAAATGACTTAGGCAAGTTACATCTGGGAGGCACAAGCTCCTAATGTGCCAATGGGGCTAGCGCTCATTCACCTGCCTCATCAGGAACGGATGCAGATTAAAAACACGTGTATCTCATACTTAGATTGCAAGCTCCTTTGGGCAGGGACCATCTCTGCCCCAAAGAGACCTCTTCCACAGCAGCCAGGAGGACTCCCACTTTATCGTTAGGTCTGGGATTCTGTAGGTACATACTGGGCAAAGGGCCTAAATCCGTCCTTTTATGTTAAGCTACTTCTGAGGAGGAATGCGCTGCAATAGCCTTCCCTTTTGATGCCTGCGGGAAGCAGCTGACTGCTCTGTTTCCCCTATCTTTGGTGCTCATGGGGGAGCCTGACTGCCCCCCACCCAACATTAGTATCTTCTGAGTATCTATCTTCAGGCCTAGTCTTCAGGCTCGCTGGGACCAGCAATCCTGCCTGTGTTGCGCCTTTGGCTCCTTAAAAGGGAACCAACTTTGTCAGCACAGAGTGGACAGGGCACTCAAAGGGAATCCCTCAGTTTTTCACCACTTCCAGTCTGTGAGCTACACCTAGGGTGACCATGCGTAAACCCTGTCCCAGCCATCCTGACTTTTTTGGCAAAGGTGGGCATTTGTCCCCTTTGCATTTACCGACTTGACCAAGGCCCACTTCTGTCCAGAAAGTGGGGTGTGGTACAGAGGAACGTGCCGGGGGGAGGAGAGAGGTTGAGCAGCAATGCCAGCCCCTTGCAAAGGAGGAGGGGAGGCAGGGCTCATTCGGGGGGAAGGCAGGGTTCTAGCAACCAGCAACAGCCTCTTGCAGGGGGCAGGCAGGGTTCCAGCAACCCCAGCCTTGCACAGTGGGCAGAGAGGGGACATGGGCGAGCAGCTTGGGCCAGCCCTGTGTGGGGGCAGCAGGAGGGGGCTGGCCGTGCAGGGGCAAAAAGTGGGAGGGCCAGCCTCATGCGGTGTCCTGGTTTCCCTTTGGTAAATATGGTCACGCCATCCACACCGTATAATGTTTCAAGAACTCCTGCATTGGTCAATGCTCATGCATTATTCTACAAGAGTGGCAGTACGGTGGCACAGCCTGATAAACCTCAATCACTCGAGGGGGGGCGGGGGGGTTGAACTAGGAGAAGCTGTCACACATCCTGAGAGAGGGATCTGGTAAGTAAGCTCACCCATGGGTGGCTGTAGTCACTCCAGGCACTCTGAGCCTCTATGGCACCAGGGCCCGCATCCAGTTAGTGTTCCAAAAATAAGCAACGCTGCATAGGGTGGGAGAGAAAAGGTGGTACAATGATTAGGGCACTAGCCCAGGACTTAGAAGAGCTATGTTCCCTTCTCTTATCTGCCATAGACATCCTCTGTGATCTTGGGCAAGTCACTTAGCTGCTCTGTGCCTCAGTTTCCCATCTGTAAAATGGGGATAACAGTCCTTCCCTCCTCACATAGGTGTTGGGAGGATAAACAAGATACTCAGCTACTATTGTGATGGGGCCAGATAAATACCTAATGTGGAGAGCTGTGCTACATGCTACATCCAGTAGGCTCCACCAGTGAAGATTAATAGCTATTCCCACCACATCCAGTCCCCCCATTAGGTGAGGGTCTGAGGATAGCACAGCACTCTGCACAAACAGTAGCAAACTTGGCTTGGCGAGTTCTACCTGAGCTTTCGTCCATTGCTCTGAATTTCCCTTTTGTCTTTTTTGTGTGTGGGGGGGGGGTGTTAAGTCAAACCCTTGGTATTATGAGTGTATTTACTACAAATACTGGGGCTGAAATCTTCATTTGAAAATGTATTTGGCCATCATTTATCTGGGGGAAAAACCCAATTTTACCAATTAGCCTTTCGTTTTATTTTAGAAATTGATGTCAAGGTAGCGGCATAATAGCCTAAGCTGCGCTGAAAGGTTCTATTCGTTTTGGGGAGCCACAGTGTTAAGCAATTCCAGCTAACCTGGGAAAGGTCAGATGGGGCCTGCTGATAAGGCTGGTGGCTGAATGTAGTGCTTTATTGTGGAACAGCCTCAAGCCACGTTATCCGACAGGGACGAAAACTGGGTTCCCATCAAGTCCAAATTAAGCTCTTGTACTCCAGGCCTTTGACAGAGAAGTCCCATTGGATTCCAGCTACTGAGAACTGTGGCAAAACTGCCCTCCTCCTTTCCCTTCCCCAAGAAATGATACACATTGAGGGGGATTATGTTTGTTTAACTCTCGGTCAACAGCTAAGATTTCCCACCGGTCAGAGCTGCCACGCTAATAAGGCACAAGGGAGCAAAATGTCCCCATTATCCCTGATCTTTTGAGGTGCCAAGGTGTCACAGCACTGCCAAGAGCCTGATGGGAAATCCTTGTAGCGTTCCTCACAGCAGAGATTCAGCTGTAGTTAGCATAGAGGTGATTCTTTACTGAGGTCACTAGACACAAACTGGACTCTGTAGTTCCTTCTGCCTCTTTAGCCCTCAGACTAATTAAACACAGCCTGTCACCAAAAACAAATTAACACTGGACTCGAAATAGCCACTTGGGCATTAAAGTCCATAACTTAGAATCATAGGGTTTGGAGGGCCCGCAAGGCTCATCTAGTTAAACAATAATTCTCCACAAAGATCCCAGGTGAATACTATCAGGGCTAATTCCCTGACCAGGCCATGAAGAAGAGGCTTCCTTCCCAACCCAGCTTCACCCAGAACTGGCCCTCAAGTAGGCACAGCCAGCCATCTTTATCTGGCCTGCTGGGTCCTGATTGGTCTGTGCCTGTTTCTGGCCCTTCTAAGTGCTGAAGGACCAACTTTTGTTGGTTTTATCTATAACTGATCATGAGAGGCCTCTCTAAGCAACCACTGGAGGTCCAAACTTGCTGTACTTCCCTTCTAGCAGGACAGCTTCTTAGAGAAGGGTGTACCAAGTTACTGGTACATCTGTCAGGGAGCAACAAATGTGGGTACACCCTGTTAAAAGGCTTCCATAAGTTCTGTCCTGAACTGAGTAGGCATGGCAAGAAGTGTTGTCTACATTACATTGCCTTTCCCAGAATAAGAACATAAAAGTGGCCATACTAGATTGGACAAATGGTCCATCTAGCCCGGTATCCAGTTTCTGACAGCGGCCAGTGCCTGATGCTTCAAAGGGAATAAACAGAACAGGGAGATTTTGACTGATCCATTCCCTATCATCCAGTCCCAATTTCTGGCAGTTGGAGGTATAAGGACACTCAGAGCATGAGGTTACATCCCTGATCTTCTTGGGTAACAGCCATTGATGGATCTATCCTCCATAAGCTTATCTAATTCTTTTTTTAACCTAGTTGTACTTTTGGCCTTCACAACATCCCATAGCAACAAGTTCCACAGGCTGGCTATTCATTGTATGAAGTACTTCCTTATGTTTGTTTTAAACCTGCTGCCTATAAATTTCATAGGGAGACCCCTAGTTCTTGTGTTACATGAAGGGGTAAATAACATTTCCTTATTCACTTTATCCATATCATTCATGATTTTATAGACCTCTATCAACCTCCCCCCATCTTAATCATTTATTTTCTAAGATGAACAGTGCCAGTCTTTTTATCTCTTCTCATATGGAAGCTATTCAGCACTCTTAATCATTTTTGTTGCCCTTCTCTGCATTTTATCCAGTTCTAATATATATTTTTTTTTGAGATGAGGCAAACAGAACTGCAATCAGTATTCAAGGTGTGGAAGTACCACGGATATATATAATGGCATTATGATATTTTCTTTATTATTTATCCCTTTCCTAATGGTTTCTAGCATTCTGTTTGCTTTTTTGACCCCTGCTGCACATTTAGCAGATGTTTTCAGGGAATCATCCATGATGACGCCAAGATCTCTTGCTTGAATGGTAACAGCTAAATGCAGTAACTGATCTATCAGAGGAACTTCTCTCTTATTCCATAACAGCTTAGTTTGCTTAAGAGCCTTTGGTGAAGGACCTTGTCCAAGGCTAGAATGCTCTTTTCTGATCAAAATGGATGCCTAGAGGAAGCGGGTAGCCTCTCTTAACACAGAACCCCTACTCAGAAAGGACAAAGAGTCCTGTGGCACCTTAAAGACTAACAAAAGTATTGAAGCATAAGCTTTCGTGGGCTAATACCCACTTCATCGGATGCATGCATCAGAAAGGTTCTATCAACAAGGCAACTAATGTGCTTAAAGTTAAGTATGTACCTCCCTGCATCAGGGCCACATTAGAGGGAACTATACAAGTGGAGTCCATCTCGAAGCAGACCCTAAACTCAAACTTTATAAATATATTTTCAGTCTTCTCTTTGGGCCTCCTAACCTACTCCAAGCTTGCAGAATTCTATTCATTTTTATTATTTTGCCCCCGTTTCAAGTGTATTCCAGTTTCATGATAAGACAATGCAATGAACAGCCTTTGCAGTGATACCTTCTGGTCATTCCATGTAATTAGAGCCCAGTTCTCAGCTGGTGGCCATGTAAGCCCACATGACTCCACTGAAGTCAATGGAGCAATTTATAGCAGCTGAGGATCTGGTTCCTAGTATTGCATGGAGTCATTTTTCTATTCGAGGAAAGAATTTACATACAGCCTGATTCTCTTCTCACCCCAGGTTGACACTGGTGTAATTCCAATGAGCTCTGTGCTGCTCCTGATTTACCCCCATGTAAGTGAGGGGAGAACTCAGCATTCGTAACTTCAGCAGATGAAGCTAACTATAAACTCTCTCATATATTCACCTTTATTTAGAAGTACAGATTTTCTTGAGCTACACATGTAAGAGCTGGACTTTTTTTTCTCCGGTCTCCATTACAATAGCACCTGAGGACCTCAGAATCTTTAATGTATAACAATATCCCTGTGAGGTAGGGAAGTACTATCTCCATTTTACTGATGCGCAACAAAGGGGCTAAGAAACTGAGGCTAAGTGGAAGTTAGAAGCCTAAATACCGTTGAAGATCTGGGCCTTTAGTGACTTGCCTAAACTCCCACAGGAAATTTGTGGCAGAGCAGAGGATTACACCCACATGGCTAAAGACTCAAGCTATAGCTCTAACCACCAGACCATTTTCCTCTCCTAGCCTACCCCCTTTATTTGGGGTGCTCAAATCCAGAGTTCTGGGTCTTAAAAATAAAGTGCTTACATTTCACTAGCATAAACCTGTGTCAATGAGAGGAGAATGAGGCTTCAAATATCCAGGCCTTATCTATTTACACAGAAGGCAGCCAGCTCAGGTGTATTGGTGTCAGGATCTTTTCTTTCAGTTTGCTTAATTTGCATTTTAGGGTGTGTTTACATGAAGCAGCAATGTGCACTGTGGGGAAGGGGTCATTTCTAAAGCACACTAAGATGTTGCACATTTGGTGGGTCTGTGGAGACCCTGCCAGTGCAAACTAAAAGTTCTCTAGTGGGCTTTAAGTTTCAGCAGACTAAAAGTTCCCTCTGGCTAGGGTCCGAACAGACCAATTCATATTAGTTTTCTTTAGAAACCACGCCCCTGCCATGTTCATTGCTGCTCTGTGTAGACAAGCCTGGAGTCTGAAAAAAACAGAGCGGACGGTGATTGGCCTTTGGGTTTCTGAATCTCCACAGCTCCTCTGTGGATCAAGTTAAGTCTGATTCAGAAATGATATTGTCACAGAGTTCTGGGCTTTGGTAACATCTCTGACTAACATACAGCAAGAAACTGCCTTTCACATGTCCATATATGGAGGGTGACACACATTCACACTGACATGTTAGAGTACACTTCGGGCAGACAGGAAAGGTCAGGAAAATACACACACGTTAATAACTAAGTGGATTGCCTACACTCCACCAACACATTATCCAGCATTAGTTCATCTGAATCCCATCCAATATGTCAGTCTTGCCATACCCATGACTAGGCTGAAGTGATGACCGGTATGTTCAATTCATTCAGCAGAGAGGGCTGAGTTGCATTTTTATTTATAGTCAGCGGGCCAAGGGTGTGGGGCATAGAGAAAAAAGGGTGGATCTTGGAAGCATCGGAAGCAGAAGCGATAAGATTTGGACACAGCCTGGATGCGTGGGGCAAAGGAAAGGGAGGAGTCAAAGATGACTGGTAAAGGGGTAATAATGGAACCTGCAACTTTAATTGTCAAGGGGCAGGGGGAAAGAGAGGGTATAACCAGGCTATACATTAACCTAGGAACTGCCCTGCTAGAACAGATCCATCAAAGTGCAACAAACCCATGGCCACACACATCCTTCATGGCTGTCAGCATGTTGTACACACAGACACTTAGCACTTCCTGGCAACAATGGGGAGAAGACTCAGCTGCTTATGCTCTAAAAGCACAGATTCCTAGCACCTGAGCTATAGGGAATCCCCAATACCCATGAGCAATATAGGATCCATGACACACAGCTAAGAAGTTGAAATTCCATCCAGGAAAGAGCAGTGATACATGGACACTAACACACTGGAACAGGTCCTCCTAATCTTCTGCTCTGTCACCAGTATTAACTAGTACCAAATGCTTGAAAGAAAGGCAAGACCTCTTTCATATTGCATCTAGCCAACTGTACAAGGAGCAAGAGATTATTCCTCACATGAGATGATGAAGCATGAGGGGTGTACCAGCTTACTTGCATCTCTGGCTTCATGTCCCCTGCCACCACAACACTGGATGGTACTGAGCAGATATGAAGGAGGCTGATGTTTAGACCACATATTCCACCAAACCATGAAACCAAACCCAATAACAATCCATGACAATAATAATCCTTAGCATTTCTATAGTGCCTTGTATCCATCTCCAAGCAAATCTATCAAGCAGAATCCCAGCTAAATAAACATCTGACACAGTGCCCTGACACTCAGCACGGTGAGCAGGGCTGGCCTTACCATGAGGCGAACAGAGACAGCTGCCTCAGATGCCAGATTGAGGGAGTAGGGGAAGCATCACCAGGACCCAGAGTGTAGAAAATTGTGTCCGCTGCTGGTGCGTCTGTATTCTCTCTGCTCTAACTGCACAGAGATGGTGGAGTACTGTGCTGGAGGAAGGAGGACACAAGAGACTTTTAAAGTTTTGGCCAAAACGAGGGGGCATGAGGGTGTCATTTGAGCTCCTTGCCACAAGTGCCAAGATGGCCATGGGAACTGAACTCCAGTGGCAGAGGTTGTCTTCAGGAGAGCTCAGCTCCAGCGGGTTTTATCCTAGCTTTTTAGGTGCATTATAGGGCCATAAGAGTGGCCAGACTGGCTCAGACTCAAGGTCTATCTAATCCAATATCCTTTCTCTGATAGTGGCCAGATGCTTCAGAGGATGGCATAATAACCCTCAGCAGGCAAAGGTGGAATAAATTGTCTCCCACACAGGTCTCACCATAGTCCCTTAATAGAGTTTGGCTTAAGCCCTGAAGCACAAGGTTTAATAGCCCTTCCAAAATGTTATGGTTATGAATTATAAGCCAGGTATTCTTCAGATCCCTATAAATAGCCAATTCATTTTTATCTTATTAAGTTCCTGGCCTCAGTGACTTCATGTGGCAATGAGTTATGCAGCTTAATTGTATATTGATAGTATCAGGAACAGCCACAGTTACCTGCTATGATGAGGATATTAGAGGGAGAAGAGGCCTTTCAGCTAGATGGGTCCCAGATTCAACCATTTAAAGATTCCCACCAACACCATGAATTGCCCCAAAAGGGCAACGGCTGGAGTGCAGATGTTAAGAGCTCCTTGTGTCTTGTCCCACTCAGAGGGGCAGGCAGGCATTGGCATGATATGCCCCTTTTTCTCAGTATTCCTTAAAATCAAAAGAAGGATAGATGTGATTCAGCAGAAGTGATTTTCATGGTGTGACATAGAAAAGGAGCTTGAGAAAGTAATCCCAGGGTTTAGAAAATCAGATGTACTTGAATCTTTAGTACCTTGGCAACTAGAGGCAGAACATACTTTCGGCAGTATTTAGGAGGTAGTATTTAGGAGATGGACAAGTCAGCGGCTTAAGAAGAGATGCACCTGTGTTGCACATTCATCTCAACCTAATACAGACGTGTATTCCTCTTTCATCTTTCCTGTCTCTCTCTCTATGAGATTTTATTCTGGCAGCCACCACTGTAGTGCCTGTGCATCTGCCTATTTTATCACTCTCATATACCTTCCTAGTTAACTTCATTCATTTATTTATGTTTAAATCCAGCGCAATCTCTTAAAAGGTATATCCGTCGTCTCAATACACATCAACTCCAACGGTGTATCTTTTTACTGGACATCTCCCTGCCAAGCTGAATAGTTTGTATAAACTAACAACATCGAAGCCTAAAGTGATACAGGTCCAAGAGCTCATTTGTTGCATTTGGGACGATTACATTCTCACGGCACTATGATGATTAAGGCTGCCCGTTCAGAAATGCACTTTAAACATGTCCTTAAGCCTTAAGGACAAATTGAACAATCCCAACGAGATAGCTGTGAAGTAGTTAGGAAAAACTTATATTGTTTGTGCAAGGAATTCAGACAGTGATGAGGTAAGACTGGTTCAAACCAGCCAGTCTAGTACTCAGTCCAGCTGCAGCCAGAAGACAGAGCTTCAGATTAATAGACGTTAAGGCCAGGAGGGACCATTAGATCATCTAGCCAGACCTCCTGTATAACACAGGCCATAGAATTTTGCCCAGTTACACCTGCATCAAGCCCAATAACTTATGTTCAGTTGAAGCACCTTCCAGAGAGGCAGCCAGTCTTGTTCAGAAGACATCAAGAGCTGGATGATCTAGTTTGTTAGGTTAAGAACATAAGAACGGCCATACAGGGTCAAACAAATAATCCATCTAGCCCAGTATCCTGTCTTCTAACAGTGACCATTGCCAGATGCTTCAGATGGAATGAACAGAATAGAGGAATTACTGAGTGATCCATCTCCTGTCATCCAATCCCAACTTCTGGCAGTCAGAGGTTTAGGGACACCAGAGCACGGGGTTGCATCCCTGACCATCTTGGCTAATTGCCATTGATGGACCTACTCTCCAGTAAGTTATCTAATTCCTTTTTGAACCCAGCTATATTTTTGGCCTTCACAATGTCCCAAGCAATGAATTCCACAGTTAACTATGCACTATTGCAGAAATACTTCCTTGGTTGTTTTAAACCTGCTGCCTATTAATTTCATCAGGTGACCCCCGGTTCTTGTGTTATGTGAAGGGGTACAAAAACACTTCCTCATTCACTTTCTCCACATCATCCATCACTGTATCGACCTCTATCATATCATCCTTAAACCATCACTTTTCCAAACTGAACAGTCCCAGTTTTCTAGTTTGTTTCTATAGCAAATCCCTGTTAAAAATGGGTGCTTTATTTCTACTTTCAATTTGTCTGGTTTTAACTTCCAGCCATTAGTTTTCATCATGCCTTTCTCCGCT
Organism: Dermatemys mawii; assembly: GCA_007922305.1. Classification (NCBI taxonomy): domain Eukaryota; kingdom Metazoa; phylum Chordata; order Testudines; family Dermatemydidae; genus Dermatemys; species Dermatemys mawii. Next base: position 6,933,215 of record ML677341.1, on the reverse strand, counting down.
AGATTAAAAAAACCTTTAGTACCCTATATTTTTGTCCTGTGACGATACTTAATCACTGTGGGCCAATCACCTCTCAGTCTTCTTTCTGAAGAACTAAACAGATTGGGCTCTTTAAGTCCCTCACTGTAAGGCATGTTCTTCATCCCTCAAATCATTTTTGCAACTCTTTTATGTACCCTTTTCAAAGTGTGGGCACCAGAGATGGAGACTCTCAGTTGGTATAATTTAGTGTTAGTCCAAGTTATGGGATCTGGCCCATAAACTCCATAATGCACTGAGCTAACTGTGCAGTGACTTACACAGACTTGTAAGGAGGGACAAGATTCCTGCCTGATCACATCAGATAATCATATTATGCCCTGAAGCCTGAGAGTTGATTACCTTTACCATTACTTTAACATGAATAGCTATTAGCAGTTGTGCAGCAACTTATTTACATTTAACAATATAACAATAATATCATTACCATGTCTAACCATGCAGGAAATTTCAATTGCAAATTATAATTTTCAGTTATTCAATATTAATTTAAGGGACATAGCTACCGGTCCAGTTGCAACATTCATTTCTTTATGTGACCTTCCATTCAAGAGCTACAGATTTTTTTGTAGAATTAAAGAAGTGTGTCCTCTTTGCCCATAAATATTTCATAAGCTGTTGCCAAATGAAAATGCAAACATCATGAAATAACAATAGAAAACCCTTATCAAGTTTGGGGAGGGGAGGCTGACCTGTAGAGTTGGCTGGAAACTGGAATTCACTTTCTGCGGGAAATTCTGAAATGTAAAAAGAATTTGTTCCAAAATGGAACATAAAAAGAACATTCGAAATGCCCAGCGGAACAGGAATTTTTAAAAAATGGCAGAAAGGTCAAAATGACATTTCGTGTCCACTTTCAAAATGTTTTCAAGACTACTCCATACCCTGGCAGCCCGGGCTCCTAAAGAGCTTAGAACGAGAACCTGCCCCAGAACCAAGACTGGGACCTTGGGAGCCCCCATTGCTGAGGAGCACTTAACACCTGTTCATCGGAACAGGTGTTTAAAAGGTAGGGGGCGCCATAATGCTGATATGATATGATGACTATCTTGACCCTGCAGAGCTAATATCCTAAGCTATTACAGCTTGTACTAAATAGCCATCCCTATACAAATGCTACTGTAACAGACTCATATTCTCTGCACCTCAGACACAAAGGGGACAGACATGTGGCGGTGGGTTACACAGAGCAGGTTTGGGTGGCCCTAAACATATTTTAGGACCGTTGTTGTTAAACTTTTCTAATCAGTGAGGGTGGATGGCCTTGTGATTAAGCCCTGGGTGGGGACTCAGGAGCCATAAGGTTACGTCTCAGCTCTGCCACGGAGAGACCTGTCTTCCTCAGGGACCTTGGGCAAGGGTTTTTTTGTTTAGAGCCTTTTGGAGGCCGGGGTGGGAGGGGCAGTCACTGAAAACATTTTCCGTCTGGGGAGGCGAAACACCTAGGGCTGACCCTGGGCTAAAGGATAGAAGGTTCCATCCCATACTTACTGAAGTTAGTGGCAAAATGTTTTTTTTATATATATTAACAGGAGCAGGACAGGGCCCTGACCCACAATGCAAAGCAGAGATGTACATTTTCTTGTGTCGGCCAAATCCCAGCCCTTTATTGGGGCCCAGGATCACCTGCATGGAATAATCATTAATTGAAGCTCTATGCTTATATGGGCCAGTTATCCATTCTTGGTGTTTGATGACTGCCTGCATTTTAATGAGCCTGTGAGGAAGGTTACAGAGGGAATACAAATGAGGGCTTGACCCTACTATGTTGATGAGTGCATCCTGAGAGACAATGAGCATCCTCAACTCCCAGTGAGCTATGCTGGGATCAGCCCAGAGTCAGGAGGGGTATATAGGAGGTCTGTGCACAGATAAAACCTGGCCCAGTGGTTAGGGTACTAGCTTAGCTCTTGAAAGACCTGGTTTCATCTTCCTGCTCTGTCATGGGCTTCCTATATGACAAGGAGTAAGCCACTTACCTTCTCTGTGCCTCAGTTTCCCATCTGTAAAATGGGGTTAACAGCACTTCCTTGCCTTAGGGGTGTAATGTGAGGATAAATCCATTAAAGACTGTGAGGTGCTCAGCTACTATGCGGGAGATGTAAGTACCTCATCTCACTCAATATCAGGGTGCTTTGGGAAAGAATTGTGCCTCAGATGTAATCTTCCCCTCGCTCTGAAGAGAGGAGATGTTTATTCACCCCATTTTAGGGGGGTTGCTTACTCCTCAGAAGGAGGGCAGGACCAGGACAACTGCCCCTCTCTGCTCCCTCCTTTGTGACCCAAATGGCAGGTTGGGGGTTATTGACTTCTACCCTAGCAACAAGAGCAGCCCTTGCTCAGCCAGGGAGGGCTCTTACTTGGCTGCCTAAAGGATTAAGGGAGAGGAAAAGGTAGGGTAGGGCCTAGTCCATTTTGAGTCTGCAGAAGTCAACGAGTGTTGAGGCTGGCTCAGGACCTAACACAGCCTGTGCAGCAACAGGCATTGTCAGCCCATTAGCCAAGTATGACGGGTCCTTTTTGTGCCTTCTCAGGAAGTTTTATACAAACATAGGCTCATTTGTGGTCACTGAGTTTAAAACGATTAACTCCCACAAACAGACCAATAGAAAGCAGAAATAGACTGGATGTGTATTTTTCAGTTTGTGGTCTGTTCTGGGTTTAAATACAAAGAGAGAGTTAACAAAATGAGTGACTGCATTGCACCTTGAAGGAGATTAGGAAGCTAGATAAGCCACCCATATGTTTATCTTTGACAGCCATTACAACATTACATAGCCAATATATAATTCAATCAGTTTTGATGACAACTTTCTTTACAATAAGAACTGTTAGGTTAAAGCCTCTCAAGTCAAACCAGCCCCTATGTTGGAGACAGTGGTAAGAACTGTGGCTCTGCCTTTTGGCTAATAATACTCTGTGCGTCCAAGGACCATAAAGTGCTTTATAAATATTAATGGCCTAGATTGCAAGTTTTTGAGGGCAGAATAGAGTGATCGGACATCCTGATTTTACAGGGACAGTCCCGATATTTGGGGCTTTTTCTTATATAGGCTCCTGTTACCCTCCGCCCCCTTTCCCAATTTTTTACACTTCTTGTCTGGTCACCCTAGGACAGAACAACTTTTTGTTCTCTGTGCAGCACTCAGCATAATGGGGTTCTGGTTCTGACTGGGGCTCTGACATGCTTCTGCTGCACAAATAATACTAGTAATAATGAATTAAGCCTCATAATCCTCTGTGAAGTAGCACAGTATTCTATCTGCATCTCCCTCTTAAACTTTGAGATTTTTTTGTCTTTCTAAACTATATACTCTAGTTTTTCCACAAGTCATCAGGGAGCAATGACAGAAGCAACGTGGCCTAGTGGACAGTGTATTAGTATGGGCTGCAGAAGACTTAGCTTGGTGGGTGTCATTGGGCAAATTACTTTCCAGGTCTGTGCCTCAGTTTCCCCATCTGTAACATGGAGGTAATGATACTGATCTCCTTTGTAAATCACCTTGTGATCCACTGATGAAAAGTGCTAGGCATTATTGTAGTGGTCACACACATTACAGGGAAAAACATAATTGAAATTGTGGAAATTGCATGGCCTATGTTATACAGAAAGTTAGATGAGGAGGAGTACTTGTGGCACCTTAGACCTAACAAATTTATTAGAGCATAAGCTTTCATGGGCTACAGCCCACTTCATTAGATGTGGCATTAGCATCTATGAATTTCAGATAGCCTCTTTGTGCCTCGGTTTACCTAAGGCTAAAAGCTTCATGGGTAGGGGCATAAAGTTAAGCCTCTAAGGTCATATTCAGACACCTAAATCAGTGCCTTGGTTTTCAGAGCTGCTGAGGGCGCATAGTTCCCCTATGAAAAGAACGAGGAGTACTTGTGGCACCATAGAGACTAACCCATTTATTTCAGCATAAGCTTTCATGGGCTATAGGCCGCTTCATCAGATGCATAGAATGGAACACACAGAAGTAAGATGCATTATATACACAGAAAGCATAAATGAGCATGGTGGATTCTCAGAACCTCTAAAACGCAGCCCACTTTAATCTGGGTACCTAAATATGATTATAGGTGCCCATGTTTGAAAATTGTGGGTGGTATTTTCAACGTTACCTACCTACTGTATTTAGATGGACAGTTCTCATTCATTCTAAAAGGGGACTGGGCATCCAAACCCATAAACAGCTTTGAAAATCTCAGCGTTTGAGCCAGAGGGGCAGATTTAGCAAGGTATCTAGGCACCTAAAGGTGCAAGTAGGTGGCCTAGTGGGATTCACAAAAGCACCTGAGTGAGTTAGGCACCTGGCTTCCATTGAAAGTCAATTGCCTAACCCACTGGGGGTCTTTTTAAATCCCACGAGGTGTCTAAATACCTTTGTAAATCTAGCATTAAGTAACATACTCATAATAATACCTAGCACTTTTCATCAGAAGATCTCAAAATGCTTTCTAAAGACGTTCAGTATCACCCCTGTTTTGCAGCTGGAGAAACTGAGGTACAGAGCAGTGACGTGACATGCCCAAAGTCACTCAGAAGGCCAGTGGCTGAGTTAGGAACAGAACCCAATCCATTGCTCTATCACTAAACAACACTGTACTACCTGTTCCCTATTTTAACCATTAAACCACACACCCGTTTGCTGTATGCATACATTATGATGGGTGAGCTGTAATTTGACTGGTAGCGCTATAGTTACGCTTTCATAATTATTCCCAAAATGATCAGCTGATCATAACTCTATTATAGTCCATTAACGTATCATTTCAGGAGACTGCTAGGATGTTTATTGCCTAGTTAAAGCTTTGTAGGTTTTCTTGCCAAAGAGCACAGAAAGGAGCTTATCTGTTCAGCTATTCTGAATTCTGAGGTAATTTGCCATTCTCATTGCTATGTTTCAAGAAAAGAGGCAAATACAGAAACTGTCATTTACTCCACTAATGGAATTAAAAATGAATGCGGTCCAGAGCAGTAATCAATGCCTTCTTCATTGTGATGGATTATGACTTAGCTAAACAATGTGACCTTTAATTGTCTGCAAATGTAATTTCCCAAGGTCTCCCACATACTCTATGGTTAACATCTCTCTCTGAGCTTCCTTGGACAGATGCAGTTCTCTGTTTTAAGCCAAAATAATAATTTAATGTGAATGGAGTGCTGGCAAAAGGTGCCATGTTGACATTCCTGGCTACTCAAATACGCTGTTTGTTCAACAAACTAAAGCATAAGCAATGGAAAGGAAATCTACCCCCTCACTCCCCCTCTCAACGTCCCTCAACCTTGACCTGGAAATATTGTCTTTGGCACTGGAGACTTGAAGGTCCTTCAGCCTCGAGATCTAGTCAATTTCTGGGCTGCCTGATAATGGTTTCTCTGAAGTACTTCACACATTCATAAAGTTTAAGGCCAGAGGGACCATTTAGATCATCTTGTCTGACCTCCTGTAGATCACCGACCCCTAAATTTCACACTGTTACCCCTGCATTGAGTCCAATAACTTGTGTTTCTATCTTCTAGAAAGTGAGCCAGTTTTGATCTAAGGGCATCAAGAGATGGAGAATCCACTACATCCCTTGGTAGTTTATTCCAATGGTTAATCACATTCACTGTTAAAAACTTGTGGCTAATTTCTAATGTGAATTTGTTGGTTAAAGAACACTTTAGTACCTGCTATTTTTTCCCCTTGAAGGTACTTATGCTGTAAGCAACTCACCTCCCGTTCATCATTCTGATAAGTTAAAAGGATAGAGCTCATTAAGTTTCTCAGTATAAGATATTTTCTTCAGCCCTTGAATCATTTTGGTGGCTTTTTTTCTTCACCCGCTCCAATTTTTCAACACCCTTTTTAAAATGTGGCCACCAGAATTGTACAATGCTATCTAAAGAGGCAAAATCACCTCCTACTCATCTGTTTATTTATCCAAATATCACATTAGTTCTTTTTGCCACAGCATCACAGACTAGGAATTCGAGTTCAGTTGCTTGTCCATTATGACACCTAAAATCCTTTTCAGAGTCACTGCTTTCCATACAGTCCCCTATTCTGCAGGTATGGCCTGCATTCCTTCCCAACGCCATAGTCTCTCAGCACCTCACAATACTGAATGTATGTATCCTCACAATGTTCCTGTAAGGGAGGGAAGTGCTATCATCCCTATTTTGCAGGTGAAGAACTGAGGTAAAGAGAGGCTAAGTGACTGTCACAAGGTCAAACCGAAAGCCTGTGGCAGAGCAGGGAGTTTAATCCACGTCTTCCCAAGTCCTAAGCAAGTGTTCTAATCACTGGACCATCCTTCTCTAACTGAACTGAAATGGCTTTTTGTTTCATTTTGTTTTGTGAGACAGACAGACAGTCAAATTATGGGGAATTTGTATCTTAATTTTACAAATAATTGCAGAGATAGTTTTAGGGGCTACCTCTCTTCACAGCAGAGCTATATTTGAAAGCATGTTAAAACATAGTCCAGCTATTGGTCCATCTACATAGCAGAATTCACCATACTCAGGTACTATGTCGCATGACCGTAGTCCCCTGGCTGTGTTATAATTTGGTTTGACCTAACTAGCACGGATGGGACCAGGTAGTGTGATAACATGGGCCCAGAGATGGATAATTGTGCTGTATAAATCAGCTACAAGGCTCCCCACTGATCATTTTCAAACATGGTTTGGACAGCCATGGACAATAATTTACACTGAGCGCATTTTAACCCCTTTCAAGCACAGCTCCCATCTGAGTGTACACAAAGAGGTGTAAGATGGAGAGCTGGACATGCCGTATCCTCCATTGTCAGTGATGGGGTTATGCTGGGACTTAAAGGAAAAATAGAAAGAAAAAAAAACAGAAATGGAAAAGAAAACCTGGAAAAGCAAAGGAGCAAGAAATTGCATGTCTCACAAGAGACTTCACATCATCTTCTCTTTTTTTCCCCCCGAAGTCCAGATGTTCAGTTGAAAGCTTCCAAGCCTTCCCACTATTTATGCAAACAAGGCACATCGTAAGCCAGTTTGCCTGCCCTGCTCACCCCTCCTGTCTCTAACTAAGCAATAACACGGACAGCAGTAGCATTAAATTTACCACCCACAGACTATCACCTCAGCAAGGTGCTAATTTCAGAGTGCAGTGGGGGGCTATTTACAGGCTAACATTATCGAGCACTCTACAAAACAAACACTCATCTGGAGTGGACACCTTTGTTTTGTTTTGTTTTGTTTCGTTTTGTGAAGCATTTCCTTACCCCATTCTCTGCCTCCTTACCTCGCCCTATCAAGGATGGATACTTTGCAATGTCCAGAAAGTCTCCATAGCAAGCCACTCTGCTCACCTGACTTGCTGGAAAACGATTGACATTTTTCCCATTTCCAGAAGATCATCACTCTTAAAGCTGGAAAGATTTGGGGAGGATCTATAGCAGGGATCGACAACCTTGGCACACGGCCCCCCAGGGTAAGCACCCTTGGCGGGCCCGGCTGGTTTGTTAACCTGCCGCGTCGGCAAGTTCAGCCGATCGTGGCTCCCACTGGCCACGGTTCGCTGCTCCAGTTTCCGCAGTGCCCATTGGACCGGAGGGGTGAACCGTGGCTAATGGGAGCCACGATCAGCCGAACCTGCGGACGTGGCAGGTAAACAAACCGGCTGGGCCCGCCAAGGGTGCTTACCCTGGGGGGCCGTGTGCCAACGTTGCCGATCCCTGATCTATACAATGTTGTTGGAGCCAAATTGTTTCCAGGGTATTAGAGAAACAAGGTGGGTGAGGTAATATCTTTTATTGGACCTACTTCTGTAGGTGAGAGAGACAAGGATTCAAGCTTACAAAGAGCTCTTCTTCAGGTCTGGGAAAGGTACACAGAGGGTATGTCTACACTGCAATGAAAAACTCAGGCGCGTGGGACTCAGGCTAAGGAGCCTAATTGCGGTGCAGACACTCAGGCTCAGGCTGGAGCCCGGGTTGTAGGACCCTGTGAGGTGGGAGGGTCCCAGAGTTCAGGCTGCAGCCTGAGTCCAAACATCTACACCCCAATTAAACAGTCTTTTAGCCCAAGCCCCAGAAGTGTGAGTCAGCTGGCACCAGCCAGCTGCTGGTGTCTGTCTAATTGCAATGTAGACATACCCAGAGGGTCACAGCTGAATACAAGGGGCTTGTCTACACCACGCAGCCTTGCCGCTTAGAGTCAGAATGTGTAAACCAGGCCTGCACAACTCAGAAAGCAGCAAGGGCCATATTACCGCAAAAAACCCAGCTGCGGGCCAAAAAGCCCCGCCCTCGCCCCGCCCCCATCTGCTTTCCCCCACCCCACCACTTGGCTTGCCCCACCCCTACTCACCTTCCGCTGGCCGCACAGTGAGCCTGTGTGGGCCGCATGTGGCCCCCGGGCCGCATGTTGTGCAGGCCTGGTGTAAACGTTCTTTGTCAGCGTGTCAACAAAATACTTCCAGTCCTGTGAGCACTTCTGCTGACAAAGCCGCCTTCATGCTGCCACTTGCATTGGCAAAACTTCTGTGTTTCTGGGGGGCGATTTTAAGTACCTGTGAAAGAGAAAAGTTTTGTCTACAACTTTGAAGAGTAGACAGAGTGGAATAGATTGTTTAGCATAAGGAGTTAACATGTATTTCAAGGGACCATTCAAGGTGAAGTGGCTTGTTAACACCCCTTCAGTCATGGGGAGGGGAGGAGAAAAGGCACAAGAAAGCTGGGGGAAGGGGAGTTTGGTGGGTTATAGATTGTTACTAAGCCATAAATCCAGTGTCTCTGTTCAGTCCATGATTTTTAGTATCTAGCAAAGCTGTGAATTTAAGTTCCCAGGCTCATCCTTTGCAAGTGTTGTGCAGGTTTCTTTTGAGAGTGAGGACTGAGAGGTCAGATACAGTGAGTGATCACTTTGCGAAAAGTGTTCACCCACAGGTGATGTGGTGGTTTTGTCTTTTGTCGTTTTTCTGGGCATGTTCATTCAAGAGAGTAGTGATTGTTTCATTCATCCACATCGTTGTTACTGGGTCATTTAGTGCACTGGCTGAGGTACACCGTGTTGTGATAGGCACATGTAGGACCCATACATCTTGACAGATGTGCTGTGGGGAGTATTGATAATTGTAGCTGTGGAAATATGCCTGCAGGTTTTGCATCTGTTCTGGCAGGGTCTGGTGATGCTTTGAGTTGGTGTGTCCTGGTCTGTGGGGAGCTTGCTGCTGCTGCTGAGCTTGGCAAGGTTGAGGGGTTGGTTTAAGGTCAGAAGAGGGGCTCAGGAAAGATTTATGGGTTGTAGTGTGGAGTGACAGGTGACAACAAGCTGTGTGCAGCCAGAACAGGGTTTTATTTCCATATTGACACAGGTTCTCTTCGGATATTTGGGTGGCCCATTCCATGAGGCAATGTATTTCTCTGGTGGAGTGCCCTTGTTTGGTGAAGGCAGTTTTAAGTGTATTAAGGTGTATGTCCCAGACTTTTTTCTCAGAGCATATTCTGTGCGTCTGGCTGTAGATAACAGATGTCTTGATGTTGTTGGGGGTGATTACTGGATCTATGAAGGTAGGTATGGTGATCCATGGGTTTCTTGTAGATAGTTGTGTACAGGGCTCCTCTGTTCAAGCTGATTGTAATGTCACTAAAAGTCCTGGACTGAACAGAGACATGGGATTTATGGTTTATTACAACAATTTATAACCCACTGAACCCCACCCCCCAAAATCTACTCCATCTTTTCCCCCATGATCGGAGAGACGTTAACTGTCTACTACTCCTTAAATGACTCCTTGAAGCATGTGTGAACTACTTATACTAAACAACCTATTCCACCTTATATTAACTGTGACACTCTGAGTACCTTTCCCAAACCTCAAGAGGAACTTTGTAAGCTTGAAAGCTCTCTCAGCAAGAGAAGTTGATCCAATAAAAGCTATCACCTCACCCACTTTGGGAAATTGTTCAGTAAAAATCAGCACCTCTCCCTATCTAGGTATGGCCAATGACAAGTGACCTTGGAGGTCCTGGCAACTGGCGGATTGCTATGGCCAATAGGCATGAATCTGATTGGCCAAAAGAAAGCGGTTCCTTTAAAAATCTCCACCCCCTTAGGAGTTTATTTTTATGATTTGTATAATAGTAGCAGCTAGAGACCCCAACACGCTATGCAACAGACAGCCAAGTAATGAGACAGCCCTGACTCCAGAGTATACAAACAAAATAGATAAGACAAAGATGTGGGGAAAAGGAAATATTATTTTTCCACATTTTACAGATGGGGGAACTAAGACAGAGAGAGGTTCAAGGCATGTCTACACAGCCCCACAGTTGAGACTACAGGAGCATGAATAGCAGTGTGCACCAAATGGCTGCAGGGTAACTCCCCCACATGGGCTAGTGAACAGAGGGAGATCCCCTGCTGAAGAAGGAGCAAGCACTAAGTCTTGGTGTGAGTGGGTGAGCTTGCTTGTCTCTGGCTTTTCTTTTGGCTTGCTTAAAGTTTCCAGTGTGGGCTACTAGGGACTGTGTGTTTGGGGACTGTGTGGGAGTGGGGGACAGAGGCTCCTAGCAGCTAGCTGTGTGGGGATTAGCAATGCTCTAGCCTCCTATCCTTTGATCCTTGTTGACCCCTGAGATCACCCTTCCCCTGTGTGTTAACAAGGGGCAAGACTGACCTAGGAGCGAAGGACTTCAAAGCCAGACGCTAAGTGACCAAGACGAGCTAGTGAACAGGGAGCAGCAAACAGGGGAGTTTGTAGGTGGGAGAAAGAATAAAATCAGCATGGATCAGAAAGGCGGCCTTGCTAAAGCCAGCACTGCTCCTAGCTCCTCCATCTGCACTTGTGTCTGACAGAGAACCTGACCATGGATGCCTCTACCCAGGTCCTGGGGTGGATTTGCAGAGATTGTGGCCTGCATTTCCTTGTCAGAGAAACCAGCCTGGGGAGACTATCCATTGTGAGAGGTGTCCACAGGCGGAATCTCTCGGAAAGCAGGTGGAACAGCTACAGGAGGAGGTGGCTAGGCTGAGGAGCATCCCTGAGGAATTCCTTCAACATATGTGTATGGAGACCTCCAGGTTGAGGAAGCAATCTAACTGGAGAGGACTGCAGTAGCACCACCAGGAAGGAGGAAACAGCTCTTTCACAGGCAGGAAGATGGCTTTTGGTTACTTGTGGCAGCAGGCACTGTTCCACCCCTGTGCCCAGCCCGCCATCCATAGAGATAAGAAAGGTATGTTGCCATGGCAACGAGGGATGAGGAATCCCTCTCCCCAAAGGTAGAGAAGGAGAAGCCAGGTACCCCTAAGAAGGAGGATCAAGGCCATCACTCCCAAAAGGAAGTGAAGGATGGTCGTTGTTGGCGACTCCCTTCTAAGTGGGACTATAGGGTGGATAGAACTCTGGCTAAATCTTCGGGCTCAACGGGTAGTGATCAATAGCTTCATGTCTAGTTGGCAGCCGGTATCAGGTGGAGTGCCCCAAGAGTCGGTCCTGGGGCCGGTTTTGTTCAATATCATCTGTAATGATCTGGAAGATGGCATGGACTGCATCCTCAGCAAGTTTGCAGATTACACTGAACTGGGAGGAGTGGTAGATACGCTGGAGGGTAGGATAGGATACAAAGAGACCTAGACAAATTAGAGGATTAGGAAAAAAGAAATTTGATGAGGTTCAACAAGGACAAGTGCAGAGTCCTGCACTTAGGAAGCAAGAATCCCATGCACTGCTACAGACTAGGGACTGAGTGGCTAGTCAGCAGTTCTGCAGAAAAGAACCAAGGGGTTACAGTGGACAAGAAGCTGGATATCAGTCAAAGAGTGCCCATGTTGCCAAGAAGGCTAATAGCATTTTGGGCTGTATAAGTAGGCACATTGCCAGCTGATGGAGGAACGTGATCATTCCCCTCTATTTGGCATTGGTGAGGCCTTATCTGGAGAACTGTGTCCAGTGTTGGGCGCCACACTACAAGAAGGATGTGGAAAAATTGGAAAGAGTCCAGCAAAGGGCAACAAAAATGATAAGGGGGCTGGAGCACATGACTTATGAGGAGAGGCTGATGGAACTCGGATTATTTAGTCTGCAGAAGAGAAGAATGGGGTGGGGGGATTTGATAACTGTTTTCAACTACTTGAAAGGGGGTTCCAAAGAGGCTGGATCTATACTGTTCTCAGTGGTAGCAGATGACAGAACAAGGAGTAATGGTCTCAAGTTGCAGTGGGGAAGGTTAGGTTGGATATTAGGAAAAACTTTTTCACTAGGAGGCTGGTGAAGCACTGGAATGGGTTATCTAGGAAGGCGGTGGAATCTCCTTCCTTAGAGGTTTTTAAGGCCCGGCTTGACAAAGCCCTGGCTGGGATGATTTAGTTGGTGTTGATCCTGCTTTGAGCAGGGGTTTAGACTAGATGACCTCCTGAGGTCCCTTCCAACCCTGATATTCTATGATTCTATGATCTGCAGGCCTGACCTGGCATCCCGGGCTTAGGTGGGCAGCCTGCCAGGGGCCTATCACAGAAGACATTCCATTGCTGAGGATCTTCCAGCCCCCTGAGTAGTATCCAGGCTGCTCATGCATATGGGCATTCATGAGGTATGACCCTGTGCAGATCAGAAGTGACTACAGGTCACTGGAAGCAAGGCTGAAGGATTGGGGGTGGCGGTGTTTTTCTCATCAATCTTTCTAGTAAAGGGTGAGAGGCCAGGCAAATGCAGATACAGACACATGCTGGAGGTGAATGCATGGCTACATGGATGGGCTTTGGCTTCCTCAACCATGGGATGCAGTTCTGAGAAGAAAGACTGCTGTGCAGAGATGGGGTTCACCTATCAAGGAAGGTGAAGAGTATCTTTGCATACAGACTGGCTAACCTAGTGAGGTGGGTTTTAAACTAGGTCTGACATGGGCAGGAACAAAAGCCCACTGGAAAATCCAGAACATGGAGACCTGGGTGAAGGGTCGGAATCTGGAAGAACATGGGCAACTGTAGCAGGGACAATGTAGAGACAAGAGGGAATGTAGAGGGGAAATCTAATAAACACCTTAGATGTCTGTATACTGATGCAAGAAGTACATGGCATAAACAGGAAGAATTAGAAATATTAGTGAATGATAATTATAACATAACTGGTATCATAGGAACTTGGTGGATAATTCACATGACTGGAATATTGTTATAGAAGGGTACAACTTGTTCAGGGGAAACAGGCAGGGGAAAAAGGAGGGAGGTGTTGCCTTGTATATCAACGATGTGTACACTTGCACTTAGCCTACAACAAAAATAAGAGGCAGACCTGTTGAAAGTCTCTGGTAAACATAAACGGGGTAAAAAACAAGGGTGGTATCACAGGAAGGGTTTACTATAGACCATGCAACCAGCCAGATAAGGCGGATGAGGGTTTTTTTTAAACAACTAACACAATCACCCAAAGCACAGGACTTGGTGATGATGGGAGACTTCAACTACCCAGACATCTGTTGGGAAAATACAGCAAGGCACAGATTATCCAACAAGTTTTTGAAATGCATTGGAGACAACTTTTTATTTCAGAAAGTGAAGAAAGCACCTAGGCGGGAGGCTGCTCTAGATTTGATTCTGACAAACAGGGATGAACTGGTTGAGAATTTGAATGTGGAAGGCAGCTTGAGTGAAAGGGATCATGAAATGATGAGTTCATGATTCTAAGGAATGGTATTAGGGAAAACAGCACAATAAAGATAATGGACTTCAGGAAGGCAGCCTTTAACAAATTTAGCCCTGGTCTACACATCAACACTGGGCGGAGGGGTGGGGGGTTCGATCTAAAATACACAACTTCAGCTACAAGAATAGCATAGCTGAAGTCGACGTACTTAGATCAATCTACCGTGGCGTCTTCACGGCGGTAAATCAACTGCTGCCGCTCCCCCATCAACACCACCTGCGCCTCTCATAGCAGTGGAATACCAGAGTCAATGAGAGAGCACTCAGGTATCAATTTATCGCAGCTAGACTAGACACTATAAATCGACCCCCAATAGATCGATCTCACAGTGTCGAACCCTACTGTAGAGTAGACCTGCCCTTAGAGAATTGATAGGTAAGTTCCCATGGGAAGGAAGTCTAGGGGGAAAAAGAGTTCAGGAGAGTTGACAGTTTTTTAAAGAGACACAAGAGCAAGTTATTCTAATGCGTAGGAAAAACAGGAAGTATGGCAAGAGACTATTCTGGCTTAACCAGGAAATCTTCAATAACCTGAATCTCAGAGAAGAGTCACACAAGAAATGGAAACGATATCAAATTACAGTTGACTAAATATGAGTCAACAATATCATACTCTTGCAAAAAACCTGAACAACATTCTGGGATGTATTAGCAGGAGTGCTGAAAGCAAAACATGAGACGTAATTCTTCTGTTATACTCAGCATTGATAAGGCCTCAGCTGGAGTACCATAATAGTCCAGAAGAAAGCAACAAAAATGGTTAAAGTTCTAGAAAGCATGACCTATGAGAAAGGATTGATTAGTGTGGAGAAGAGAAGACTGTGAGGGGACATAACAGCCTTCAACTATGTAAAAGGTTGTTATAAAGAGGAGGGTAATAAATTGTTCTCCCTAGCCACTGAGAACAGGATAAGAAGCAATGGGTGTAGATTGCAGCAAGGGAGAGTAAGATTAGGCATTAGGAAAAACTTCCTAACTGTAAGAATAGTTAAGCACTGGAACAAATTACCCAGGGAGGCTGTGGAATCTCCATCATAGGAGGTTTTTAAGAACAGGTTAGACAAACACTTGACAGAGATAATACTTAGTCCTGCCTCAATTAGAAGGACTGGACTAGATAACCTGTTGAGGTCCCTTACAGTCCTAGATTCTGTGATTCTATGGATGCTGTGGCCATGAACTAAAAGGTTCCTCATTCATATTAGCATACTCCTCTTCAAACAGGACTATGTTAATGAAAAGTAGGAACCTTTTCATTCATATCTGCAGAGTCCATATGGGAGAGTTACAGTGCGGCACTTTGGTGTGCACTACTATTCACACTCCCATAGTCTGAACTGTGGGGCAGTGTAGACAGGCCCTAAGGGTATGTCCTCACTAGAAATGGAAGTGTAAATTGCAGATCGAGGAGACACACTCCTGCTAACTCTGACTGAAACAGAAGTGTAGCCACAGTGGTGGGAGTGACAGGTAGTACTAGCTGATCTGCGTATGTACCGATAGTCTCTGATGGGACTGCACATGGAGGCAGCTTGCCCTTTACACCGCCACTGCTACACACCTATTTTTAGCATGCTAGCTTAATTGGAACTAACATGGGGTATGTCTCCTTGAGGTGGAATTTATATCTTCCAGCTTGAGTGTAGACAAATATTAACTGACTTTTCCACAGTTACTCAAGAAGTCAATTAGAGAGCCAGGAATTGAACCCAGAACTCCTGAGTCCCAATCCAATACCTTTTCCAGAAAACAATCCTTCTCACCCACTGGAAATGTACTCATTCCTGTTTACAGCATGCACTGATTAGTGAATAGGCACTCGAAACCATTCAGTCATGAGAACAAGCTGATGTGTTCTTAGAAGAAACAATCAATCGAAAATTCAATGATCAGTTTGAATGACATTGAATGGTGATCTATCTGACACAGCCTTTGAAAGCAGTGTTAAGGAATGGGGAGAGAACAATCAGCTCATAAGCTAAGGCATAAAATAATTATTCTAGTAAGGGAAGGAGAAGTGTATACTCCATCTCTTGGAAAATTGCAAATGAATCTTACCTGGTAAATATGGCTAAAACATGTCTCTGCCAAGAGCACCTGTTTCTCAATTACACAAATATATCTCCATTAGCTTCCTGGAGTTATTCCTAATTTACATAGGTGTAAGCCAAAGGATAAGCAAGCTAAATGTTTTCAGTGGAGCTGATTGAAAGTATTCTGGTGCTGTTTTTCTGTTGGAAAATGCAGATTTGTCAAAAATTGGAATGTTCTGTAGGAAGATATCAAAATTTTTGAAACAATTAATTTGAATAAGGTTGAACCCTGTTAAAGTCAAAATGTTTTACTTAGATTTTATCATTTTGACTTTTGCTACATCGTATTGTATTATATTATAACTGAAATATTTTGACTTTAATAATATGTTCTGAATTATAACATTACCTGAAAGTAGAGTGAATACAGCTAAGAGAATATGTCATTTCAATTTTTCTCTGAACAAAATTTCAGAATTTGCAAATTTTCTTTCTCATTTAGCACAACAAATAAACAAATAAATAAAAATATTGGAATTTCCCTTGGAAGGGGAATTCTTCGTTCTGACCAGTTGTAGGTTTCAGCAAACAGACTGGTGCTACCACAATGAAACAGAGCAAACAGTCTAACTTTGCATCTAATGGAATCTTATCTAGATACAATAATTAATAACAACATTCTTAAACCTCTAAAGCCACCGTCTAGTCCTCCTTCCAGTCCCTCCTCGAAACTCACCTCTGCTGTAGAGTCTATGAAAAACCGCCATCTGATAATGGTTAGGCAGGTGGTGAGTTGTGATTGCTGATACAGATCAGCTAAAAATTGTTCACACACCTACTCTGTGCTAAAAAAGCCTAAGATCTTTAGGTTCCTAACTCCCACTGAGATCAATTGAGTTAGGCACCTAACTCTTTAGGTGCTTGTGTGATTCCCATTAGGGATCTATCTGCATCTTTAGGTGCTTAAATATCTTTTAAATCTGGTCTTTACTTAAGTACCTTGCTCATGTGAAGCCCAAAAGGACACCCTGAAGTTGCTGATATATTCATGGATGTGGTGTATAAATCACAAAATATATTTTACTGGGAAGTTTCTCAAACTGCCTTGCAGTTTATATATAATGTTATGCTGGGAGAAAAACTTCTCTTTTAGATGAAGAGGGAATGAGTTATCCCACTGGTTGTCTTTTCAGAACACAGATAATATTTTCAAGAGTCTTAAGTCACTTTTTGAAAGTGAGACTTGGGCATTTCTGAAAATTTTATCCATGATCCGCAGCTGACGTAAAACCATTGGCCCTTGGTGTTTTCTGTTTTCTTCATGTATGTGTACAAAACAGTATTCTAAAAAAACCCACATCATATTAAACTGATAAGGCAGAAAGACTCGCTCTTTAGGAAACAACAAAGATGACCTTCATGTATATCCAGATTTTGATGTGCCTTCTGAAATCGAGATTTCATGTGCAACCCTGCAACTGAAACAGTGCCAAGAGAAAAGAGGGAGGAGAGTGTTAAGATTTTCAAACAAGGAAATCTACCTCTTAATGTTCAATCCCTGCACAGTCCAGGAACATCGGGTTGATTTTCTGCTCTGGCAATTGAATCTTGTTGTACTATAAACAATGTGCTATCATACAACCTCCCACCCACACTTGACAAAATTAAAAAAACGTCCTAGCACGTAATTGGCTACACTCATACTATTTCTCATTAAGTACATTGGGATGGGACTGCATTAGATACTTGTGAAGAACTCTGCCAAGGAAAGTTTTCATTTTCATCAATTTATTTTTAGTAGAGCAGCTGGACAATCCAATGACTGGCTGAGTGGAGTGTTGGAGCACAGAGCAGAAAAAGCAGGATTTGAAATACATTTCAGGATCCCTTTACTCAAGAGAGAAAATTACAGCAGGGAACTATCCTGACCTTACTGGCCAAGAACAACCCCTTTCCCTACCCTCCTCAAGCCTCCTTGAAAACACCATCTATGGAAAGCCCAGGCTCATTCTAATTACAAGGTACTAAGCGCCTCCTGATGACCACCCTCAGCCTTCATTGATTTCAGTGAGGGCATTCAGCTGCTCTCAGGAGGTGCCCTGTATCTGGCCCACTTTGAAGTAAGGTGTGGTATTAATGTACATATATTATTCTTAGAAGCCTATTACCAAAGAGCCTGGATGCTCTACGAGAATTATTACAAGAACAGGTTGCTCAAAATTCATCCAAAAAGTCTTGCCCTTAATGGAACCTCAGCTGGCTAACAATGTTCCACCACCCAGAACAAAACCCTCGAGATTTTTTTGTCCCATGCAGTTCTCATTCATTGAAGTTGGTGGTCAGTGATGCAGCATCAGCTTTTAGTGAGGCTGCTGAATTGTTTAATGTATTTTTCTCTGCATCAGCTCATTGATGGCAAATTTGAAGCAACATCTGGGAACATCCTCTCTGACACTGAAACCACTGAGTGCCACATGATGGGAAAGTGGAGTGGAGGTGATAAAGCCTATCAAACACCAAATTGGGAAGATAGATGATGCCATAGTTGCCATTATGGAGGATAATGCTGTGACAGGAACTGTTCATGGGAGAACAGTGGCAGAGGGAAATAAAATCACCAGAAACATATATAATTTCAGATTTCTGTATGGCTTAGTGTTGTGGCATGACATACGGTTTGAAATAAATGTTGTAAGCAAGAGACTCCAAGGTGTTGACCTTGATATATCTGAAGCAATGGAATAACTGGGCAAAGTAAAGTCACACCTACAGTCTTACTGGTCAGATGAGGGATTTCAAAACATTCTGAAGAGTGCACGGAAGTTAGCAGAGGAACGTCACACTGAAGCTATTTTCCTACCCATTCAAGAATACAAGAGTAACCGAAGAAGACGACAATTTGATTACGAGGCATGGGATAATCCTGTGAGAGACCCGAAACAACAATTCAAAGTTGAATTCTTTAACCAGTTGCTAGCTTGTGCAATACAGTCAGTTGAAGAATGTTTCATTCAGCTCAAGGAACACAGCAGTATATTTGGGATGTTGTAAGATCTTCCAGAATTCCTCACTATACCCGAAGAAGCCCTACACCAGCAATGCAGGGCACTAGAGACAGTGTTGACACATGATGATATGCACAGTATTGGTGCGAGTGATTTAGGTGATGAACTGAAAGCACGTTCAAGATACATTTCAGCAGGATCAACTCCAAAGGCTGTTCTGGAATATATGTGCACAAATAAGATGACCACCCCCTTTCCAAATGCTTTTGTTGCTCTGCGCACACTTCTAACACTTCCTGTAATGGTTGCCAGTGGAGAACACAGCTTCTCCAGGCTGCAGTTAATAAAAACACATTTATGCTCCATAACGACACAGGAGAGGCTGGTTTTTCCTTGCAACCATCTCAATAGAGCATGAACTGGCCCAGACTGTGGACCTTCAGGAAGCAGTTCAAATCTTTGCAACCAAGAAAGCACAGAAAGCACCACTTTGATTATTCAAACAGATAAAAATGCCAGTGTTTACTATGCAGATAAGAAAAGTTACATTTGCTGTTCAAGCATTTGAAAGTTAAGTGTTACTTACAATTGTTGAACAAGGCATTTTAAGCTGTTAGTTCTCCTTTATTGGAGTCGGTAGCAGAGCAGTACTATGAGAGGAGTAGAACAGGAAGAATGCAGAATTGAGACCTTTCAAAGTGTTGGCCCAAGCCAGGGGCATGAGGGCATCCTTTGTGCTCCCAACCTCAGCTGCCAAAATGTTGTGGGCCCTGTTAGCTAAAACATGCTTGCTAATCTTGACCACTTTTCCTAGTCTTCACAAGCCTCAGGGATGGCAAACCCCCAGCATGATTGTAAAGGTGTTAAATTGTGCATATACTAGGACTTTGATTTGACTAAGATTTTTCAAACATGTATTGTTAGAACATGTTAATTCCCATGTTCTAGCTAGTAATGCCACCTAGCTCTTATACAGTGCTTTTCATCAGTAGATCTCAAAGCACTGTAAAAAGGTGCCATTATTCCCCTTTTACAGATAGACAAACTGAGGCACCAACAAGAAAAGTGAATCATAACAGGTAAGTGGGACATAGAACCCACAGAGTGCAAGACCAAGGGCAGGGCCTCTTCACTGAACAATTCTTCTTCCTAACTAAGTCTTTGTCTAAAAGTCTAATATCCTCAAGACATGCTGCCTATAACACACACTAAGCTGGCTGAAGCCTGGAAGAGAATCTGCACTAAGGATATGAAGACAAAACCATTATAACTAATGTAGTCTTGGGGGTAGGGCCAGTGTAACCACTAGACAAACTAGGCGGCCACCTAGACCGCCCAGATTTGGGGGTGCCAAAAAGTGCTCTGGCCAGGGAGCAGCGGCTGAGGACTCTCTGCCTGTGTCCCACTTGGGGCAGGGAGTGGGCTGGCGTCGTGCTAGAGCTCCATGCCCGTGTCCCACTGTGGGGGCCGTGAGGGCTCCATGCCCACGTCCCTGGGAGTGGGGTGGCTGCGGAGGATGCAGCTGAGGGGCAGGGGGGGCACAAGGTGGAAGTCTCACCTGGGGCACAAAATATTCTTGCACCGGCTCTGCTTGGGGGACCCTTAACAGCTCCCAAAATGAAGTGGAGTTAGACCATGTGCTGCACTGTAGATTCAACTGTTGTATTGCTCTTTGACACCCTGATGCTTCTGTGGTTGCAGCTGCCCCACGCCCTACTAAATCCCTATTTGCAAGCATTAAGCGAAAGTTTACCATATTCTTCCTTGGCCTCTCATGAACATTCAAAGTGACATTCACTCTTGTGCTAAGAGGGACAACAGCCTACAGACCATGCAAGCCCAATGTGATGGCCAGATCTCATTTACACATAAAATTGGTGTGAATTTAACTAAATCAGTTCAGAAAATAATGTTGTTGAATCAGTGCTGGCACTGATGGAAGCTAAATCGAGTTGGTTTCTGTTAAATGTTTTGGAAGAAACAAAAACTTTTTTCTCTTCAATTTTCACAAAAAATCCTGCTGACTTGTCTATGAAAAACAGCCCCTTTCCCAAAATTTCACTTTTTGGTAACAATGTGCAGCCTTTCATCCAAAAAAGATGGAAAATTTTCATTCAGGAAAAGTCATCTTTTTTTTGGTACCAAAAAACCCAAAAATATTTTCATGGAAAATGTTCCAAGCAGCCCTAATCAATACAAAGTTGCCCATTCACACAAGGGAATAGCACCAAGCGACACATTTCTTCTTAGCTAAACGGGTATAACAACTGTGTGTAGACAAGACTTTAGCCATTGTGCTAGCCATCTGGGCAGCCATGAACTGCAAGCATAGCAATTCCATGAGCAATGTCTCCAGGCAGTGAGGTCATCTTTAAAAAATCTGAACATTCTCTTTGACTCTTATGGTGAAATGACTAGCACCAATGGTTTAATACAACTATTCATCCAGCACTGTAATAATGAGAGATGCAGAATTTATGTATGTAAAGGAGATTCCCTTGGGAACATGCTGTGGTCATAAAACAGTCAACTAGACAGTACATTAAACCCAAACAACTATGTTAAAACGACATGAAGGGTTCACCTGAAACGTCGGAGAAATTCACAGTAAGGGTTATTCACTGTGGGCCTAGTTCTGACCTCATAGCTGGTTCGCCTCATTGTAACTCCTTTGATATCAGTGGCATTGTTACTGATTTGCACCAGTTTAAGGAAGATCAGAATCGGACCCACAGAAAATAACCCTTACTGTGATGGAGACAGACAGATGGGGGAGTATGAGGACACAGTGAGACAGTATTGGTCAGCATGGTAGGCAGTGGTCTCAGCACACCAGCAGCCAAGTTGTTGTGTTTTTTGTAGGTCTCATGGTTAGCATAGAGGAAGCATTTTAATTCTAATCCTCTAGTTTGAAGGGCTCAATATTTTGGTGGGGAGGGAACCCTGTGGGCTTCAATTTTTCATGTTCTTTTATGGTTCAACTTCTGTTGTGATCATTAAATACGGTGTATTTATGAAGTGTTTGGACCCCAATCCTACAAAGACTTGGGCAAATGCTTTATTTCAAGCACCAGAATAGCAGCAGGATGACTTCAATGGGACTCTTCATGCGCACAAAGTCAAAGCATGGGCTTAATTTGACCCATCTTCAGAGAATCTGAGCCTCATCCAACATTCACCTCAGAAGTCAATGGGAGACTTTCAATAGACATTGAAACAGCCCTTTCGTGTTCATTTGACTTCAGGTGCTACCACCAATATTGCAGCAAAGGGAGCCTCTAGCAGGGCTGGCTGGAAAGCAAGAATTCTGTTGTGTGAAAAATGTTCTGGTTTCAACGTTTGTTTTCATTCCACACTGGAAGAAAACCAAAATATTTTGACATGTTTTGTGGGGGAGAGGTGCAAAAAGGGACAGACAGACACACCCTCCGGATGAAGATCAAGTTCTCCTGGGACTCTGGACCAGATGAAGTGTGGAGCCCCTGGCACCGGAACTGTGGCCCCGCCCCACCCCTTCTGCCTGCAGACCCACCCCCTTTTCACTCTTTCGGTCTGAGGCCAGGCCCTCGGCCCCACCTTGTTCTGCCCCTCCCTCCCACTGCTAGCTTCCTTCCGCCGCTCCTCCTCTTTCTCTTCCCGCTGCAGCCCCAAGACCGGAGAAGCTCTGTGCCTCCTCCAGCCCTGGGGCTGCGACGGGGGGCAATTTTTCTGGGGGTCCCAAACTGGTCAGGGCCTATGCAGCAATCCACCACTGCATATACAAACTTTGTAATAACCAATAACTCAATACTTAGGGCACCTGCCTCTAATGGGGGCGGGGAACTCCAGGTTCAAGTCCCAAATCAGGAGGAATGGGGAGTCTACCCTGGAATTCCCAGTCCCCAGGTGATTGTCCCATCCACTGGGTTACTCGGTCTCCTCAGAAAGTCCATCCTGGAGCTGAGAATTGTTTTTGTCCAAACGAATATATTGCTACAAACATTTTAGTTTTGACAAATCATCCCTTTCCAATGAAAAAATGTTTTGTCATAAAATTCCCAACCAGCTCTACTCTCTCGCTACTTGAGCTAAGCAATTTTCTGTACTAAAGATCTTTAGAAATATTTTTTCCCCTAGGAAAAAAACCAAAATTGCTTCCACATCTAAGGAAAGTGGCTTGTGGTTTGTGATTAAGCAGATCTGTCAAATGAATGGCCAACTGGTGATTCATGTCCACTCTGCATGTACTGTTTAAAGTCCTAGTTTAAAGCTGCAGCTGGGCTTTTTTATTGTGTTACAAAGTTAAGAACCTGTTATAAAATGCTACTTTCTAAAAAGTGTGATTTCTTCATTTAAAAACGCACTAAATATTCTGGGTAAGCATGACACATTTATTACTAATTCTGTAGGGCCACATTTTTAACAAGAGCCTCTACCAGTGGGCCTGCAACTATGCACCTACTGTTGTTAGAGGATCAGCTTTCAAGGTGCAAATAATTCTGAGCAGCAATGATGGCATCTAAGGCTTCAATACTGCAAGGTGCTGAGAGTGCCTAAAGGTGAGATTTTCAAAAGTGCTCCACATTGGCTATACTCTTCTCTCATTGGACTCACCTCCTATTGATTTCAACAGGCCAACAGTGGATGTTCTTGAAAACCCACCTCTAATATCTTTGATGGCAGCTAATGGTGTTCATCATCAGCCCAGCAGGCACAGGACCAGGTATAATCTGATCCTAACACCTGCCTAAGCACCTGACTAGTGGGGGACACCAGGTAGGTAAATACCTAAATAGTGTTGCCCTTTCTTCTGCTTCCAATATCCCATTCTGATCCCAGTCATTCCTCTGCTGAGCAGTAGCAGATATTCAGGTTCTTGGAGGTAGGCTTCCGAGACAAAGGGAAGCCAATGGTATTGAGTGTGGAAATATTCTGAGTGGAACTTGCTTTATTTCTACACATGCACCAGTGCTGAAATAAGATGGTCAAATAGCATACAGGGCATTCCCTTTTTCCAAGGATTTCAGCCCAATTCCAAGGCTCAGTACCCACAAGTATCTCAAGAGCCCAAGGTTCTCCTGCTATTCAGTACTGTTCCCTCTCTCCCAAAGGTGTCTGTATAAAAAAAGACCATGCAAAACCCAAAACTAACACTAATAGAGCATGTCTTCCCAAGAGTCAAAACTTGCTCACACACCAAGACAAAAAACTTAGAAAACTATGCATAACAGTGCCTTGCCATAACAATATTATCAATTGTGCCTGCAGCAATTAGTGCTTCCTGTTCACTGCAAAAGGAAAAGAAAAAGGAGATAGGACTAGAACACCTTTAAAAATGTGGGCAAGATTATTTTATCCTGGGCCCCTATTAAATAATATTTGCAATCCAAAACACATTTTTAAACCATAGTCCAGTTGTTTGTTAGTTTAGTACTCCAAGGGTAGCCTGGGCCACACTGGTCAATTGTCAGAGAAGCCCATGATTCAAGGCAATGGAATTGGTACTACCTTCAAGATGGCTGTTGAAAAATTGGAAAGGGTTCAAAAAAGAGCTCCATGAATGAGTCAACATCTGGAAAACATGCCACAGAGTGAGATTAAAGAAGCTGAATCAACTGAGCTTATCTAAGAGAAGGTAAGAAATGACTTGAATACAGTCAACATGTATCTACATGGGCAAGAGGTTTCTGACAGTAAGCGGCTGTTGAATCTAGCAGAAAATGACATAACAAGATCCAGTGACTAGACAGGAGATACAAATATTTAACAGTGAGGATAATTAACCACTGGAAAAAATTTACCTATGATAGACATCACTAGAAGTTTTTAAATTGGGACTGACTGTCTTTCTAAAAGAGATGCTGTAGGTCAAACAGAAGTGATGGGCTTGATGCAGAAATAAGTGGGTGAAGTTTCTATAGTCTGTATTATGCAGGTGGTCAGAATAGATTATCTTAATGAACATTTTCGGCCTTAAAAAAAAATCCATGAATCTAGGATTTTTCTAGATCAAAGCTAAAGGTACCATGGAAATAGGGTATTCATTTCTAGAAATGTCAATCTAGTACTAGATTCAGGTGCATATATCAATTATTGCAGAGCATAACTGCACACAATTTACTTTACTTTCCTCCAGCTGAATGTCACGTGACTCCTCTTTGGATCTGCAAAACTGGGCTGCAAAGCTCCTGAAAATAGGCCCTGCCATGAGATGCAAGCTCTAGGAAAGATGGGGTTGATTTTGGGGTCGTGGGGGGAGAAGAGGTCGGGTTTCTTTATCCAGATTGGTTCACCTCAATAATTACTTTATCAGATTTCTAATGCACCTTTCAACATGGCATCCAGCTGCCAATCATACTGTGTTTTATAGATGTATGTGTGTGTATAAAATCAGTTTCATGAGAAATATCTTTATAGAGCAAGCTGGAAGAGGAAGGATGGCTTTGTAATTAAGAGAACAGATTGGGACTCAAGGGTCAATTCCCCCAGGTTTCCTCTTTCATCTTAAATCCTCATCCTGCTTATGCACCTGCTTAACTTTACCCCAATGCGGGTAACATGAGGCAGGAGCATAAGTGTTTGCAGGATCAGGGCCTTAACCTCTCTGAGCCCCAGTCACTCATGCGTAAAATGATGTTAATCATCCTTTCTTCCCTAGGTGGCCAGGTGCCTGGTTTTCAATCGGAAAGTCCAGTCGAAAAGGGGACCTGATGGTGTCCAGTCAGATCTACTGACTGGACACCCAAAGCCCAGTTATTGTAGGAGGGGAGGCATCATCACCCGCGCTAGCCCCTACTCAGCCAGGCCACCTCCTACCTGCGTCGAGTAGGTGCAGTTCCCAGCTCCAGCTCTGCGAGCGAGTCCCTCCTGATCCAGCCAGAGAGGGTGTGGGAGGGGAAAAGCAGTGATCAAGGAAGGGAGGGGAAAGAGGAGTGAACGGGGAGGGGGTGAAGGAGGGAAGGGACAGGGCAGGAGGAGCTGGGCCTTGGGGAAAGAGGCTTTGGGGGACAGAGCAGCGCAGAGGCGGGTATTAGGGGAGAAAGGGTGGGGCAGAGAAGGTTCCAGCACTCCTGCTGGAGTATCTGGCTTTTCAATATTACAAAGTTGGCAACCCTCACTCCGCCTTTGTCCACCTTGTCCATGTCAGTTATAAGCTCTTTGGGACTCACAATGTGTTGTACAGCAGCTAGCACAACGAGGTTCCAATCTTAATTAGGCCCTGGAGGGCTATGCATACAAATAATAATCTTGTTATCCCATTTCTACTGCACCAATCACCATGAAGTGCTGGTGTCCATTGTATTATGTTTTATATATATCATCAAATGCATCACAGATCCTTGCCTGATATGCACCATCGTCTTGGGTTTTTTTCTAAAGGGAAGTGAAGGGAACAGAGATGACAGACAAATCCTATTTAAAGACAAATATATCTTAGTGACAGATCACTGAATTGTTTGAGCTTTTCTTTCAATGTGCACGACCCAGCCAAAAGACTAGGCACGGTGCATTTTTTTAAAATCATTATTAAAATGCCTACAACAGTGCCCAGCTTGTGTTTAGTTTTGAAGGCCCATTGCATGGGTAGTTGTTTTTCCGGTTTTGCATTCCTCTAAATGTCCTTTTTGCCCTTTTCCTTGTCGCTTGTTTTATAAGAAGTCCTGGTGAGGAGGAAAGGTTTGAGTTACAATGTGAGCTGTTCACTCTGGCCGGAAGCACAGCTATTGTCACCCAGTAGGGGCTACTCACTTTTATTTCCTCTATGAAAAAAAATACTCTGCAAATGCCTTGCAGAGCTCTGGGAGCTATACAATCAGGTTAACTATTAATAAGTTGGGATCTTCCTACATATATATATATATATATATATAATCTGATTAATTATTATAGTGCATTGAGAAAAAAAATGCACAGGCTAGTGGTGTGAGTCCAGAAGCCAAAGTAATGAGTCATGTTCTAGTCCAAGGTGGCCAACCTGAGCCTGAGAAGGAGCTAGAATTTACCGATGTACATTGCCAAAGACCCACAGCAGCCACCCCCTATCTCCTCCCACTCCCAGCGCCTCCCGCCCACCAGCAGCCCCACCATCAGCCCCTCCCCCTCCTTCTCTGCACCTCAAAATCAGCTGTTTGTTGGTGTGCACAAGGCTTGAAGGTGGGCGGGGAGGAGCAAGGGCACAGCAGGTTCAGGGGAGGAGGTACAAAGGGGTGGAGTTGAGGCAGGGCCTGTGCAGAGCCAGGGGTGGAGCAGTGAGCACATTGGAAAGTTGGTGCCTGTAGCTCCAGCCCCGGAGTCAGTGCTATACAAGGAGCTGCATATTAACTTCTGAAGAGCCACAGGTTGTCCACCACTGGTTTAGTCACTGTGCTTTGCTCTGCTGAAGCAAGACAGTCCTAAACTCGGCACATCTGACTCCAGGGGATTTCCACTCTATGGAGGGATCTGTGGGCAACTGTGGTTGCTACTGGAAACTGATTCAGTTCATGCCTTCAGGATGGTCTAACCTAATCCAGGGAACTGGTCCATACTGCGGCCCCAGGACTAAGGAGCACAAAGGACACCACTCTGGCCCCAGCTGTGCAGGTATCTGAAAGGATACTTCATTCCCTTTTGCTTCTTCACAAAGACTGCCATCCCAGATGTCAGTTAGTGGGAAGGAAGTGTGGTGTTGCGTACTATGATGTGTATATTCGTCACTAGGAATGAGACTAAGACCATGAGTGAAAGTCTGGCCCCACTGAAATCCAGGGTAAAACTCCTATTGATTTCAATGTGGGAAGAATTTTACCCCATAAACTCATTTTGTGTCAGAAACAGAAGAGCCAAAGTCCGTCTGAATGGTAAAATACTCTGTTGGAACATGTATGCTGTAGTGCAGGGGTTCTCAGACTGGAGGTCGAGACCCTTCAGGGTGTCACAAAGTTATTACACGGGGGGTCGCAAGCTGTCAACCTCCACCCCAAACTCTGATTTGCCTCCAGTATTTAAAATGGTGTTAAATATATTTAAAAGTGTTTTAAATTTAAAAGGGGGGGTCGCACTCAGAGGCTTCCTACGTGAAAGGGGTCCCCAGTACAAATGTCTGAGAACCACTGCTATAGTGACTCTAATTGGGCTATGCTGATTTACACCAGCTGAGGATCTGGCCTTCAGTAATACTTGTTCAGCTCTGATGTCAATGGTAGATTTGGCCCTTGGCATTCTCATTTGTTAGATTACTTGGTAAACACACTTTAACTTAGTTAGATTACTTGGTAAAGATGCTTTAAATTAGTTAGTGAGTTAGCTTCAGAGGTCATTCCTGACCACGCCTTTTCAATTCTTCTCAGATTTTGTTCTTTCTTTCACTCTGGGCTTGTCTTCACTACAGCGGGGAGGGGTCGATTTTATGGCGATCGATTTATCGCGTCTCATCAAGACACGAGAAATCGATTGCCAGCGCTGCCCCCGTCGACTCCGTAACTCCAGCTTGACCAGAGGCGTAAGCCGGAGTCGACGGGGGAGCGCACCGCCAACTGCCGCCGCCGTGAGGATGGCAGATAAGTCGGCTGCAGATACGCAGACTTCAGCTACGTGATTCACGTAGCTGAAGTTGCGTATCTGCAGTCGATCCCCGCCCCTAGTGAAGACCAGGCCTCTGTCTTGTATGGTAGGAAGTGAGGCAGCCATCCCAAACTCACACATCACCATCATGGGTTCTAATTATAATTCTAGCTATTTGGCTAGCTAGCTAGCTCTGTCTGCTTAACTCACATCTTCTAGCAACAAAGTGCAGCCACCTCTGGGGCAGAACGCAACAGCAGTTTAACAGCACACAGCAATACTACGCAGCATTTCAAAAGAGGAACTGAAGCAGCAAGCCAAATCCAACTGAAAGGACAGCAAGAACTCTGCAGGCAAAACATTATTTCCTGAATTAGAATACAGACCAGCCCCAGGGAATAATAGCCTCTCAGAGTGATTGCAAGGTTTTTTGCACTTTTAATACGAAGCTGCATACAAACATTGCTAAGATCAGTACAAGATAAAAACAAAAGATATTTTGCATTTCTCTAGCTCTAGCAACTGAGGATCTCAAAGCACTTTATAACTATTAATTAATTAAGCCCACTTAGACCCTTGTAAGGAAGGTATTATTAATCTCTGTTAAAATGGGGTAAACTGAGGCATAGGGAGGTGAAATTACTTAGCTAGTCAGTAGTTGATTCAGAAATAACACTGAGGAGTCCTATACTCTAAAAAACTGGAGAAGACAAGGCGCTGGGCAAACAAAACAAAAAGAGTCTTTAAAAGGCTATGATGAGTGATATTGTCTGAATAGCTATTTAAGTATCCGATTCGGTGGTGCCACCAGGGTCAGAGACAGACAGTCTATGTTATGGAAGTTCTCCTGCCCATCTGGGGGTCAGACCATTTTCCCTTCCCTCACTCTAAATAATGGTAGTGCTGGCTATGCTAACTGAACATAAAGCTGCTGACGCTAAACCCTCTAATATTGACATACCAGAGTATTATGGGCTCATAATTTAGCCAGAAAGGTAGATCTAGTAGCTAAAGCAAGCCACTGTGAGAAAAGACTTCTGATTACTATTCCAGGTTTTAATCACTGACTAGTTATACAGCCATCCGCAAGTGACTAACAGCTGCGTGCCTCAGTTTCCCTATTAGTGACACAAGAGGAAAAATACCTCTCACGAGGTTGTCACTTGGGATGAAGCATGCTACAGAAGGGGAAAGTATTATTACCTGCCACAGTATTAAATGATGAAATTAAAGTAACTTTTTAAAAGCAGCTGTTCGTTGTTTCATCTCAGTTCCACAAATTGCAAGTACAATTCTCTGGAATAGATTTCCCCCCACCGTACCCCACTTTTTTGAAATTTGACCCTCTGTTGTTGCAAGATTTGTGTCAAAGGTTTGATAAGAATATTTGACTGAGTCCTCCCCTCCTAGCCATCCCCAATAAGAATAAAACCTGCGGACCTTGTGTGCGGGGCCCTGCTTTAACCACTAGACGACACTCCTTCCCTGGCAGAAGATTCCTGGATCGATTTCAAGAGATCCATTTAGACACTCTCCAAAGTGAAAGGCAGGAGAAGAGATTAGCCCCACTGGCTCAGTAGCAGAGTGAGCTGCACTTTAGGAGAGGGGGAATGTGCTTAGCTCATGGTGGAGGGGATTTTCCCTCTGGAACTGATTAAGGAGTGAAATTTATAGGCTCAGGAGGAAATCACATCCACTCCAAGAAGATCACACAAATGGTGGCCTTAACCTGGGGCACTGGACTCCTAGAGGAAAGGCGCCCACATACCAAACCCACGGCCACCAGTGTCAGTCACTGAAATCCTCGTTGTTCATCCCAGCACACACGCCAAGTATTAAAGGTCCGGGGATGAGCTCCCCTCTCACCCTAGAAGAGGCCAACGTTGGCAAGACAGAGTGCCTGACGCCTGCTCAGCTTACATCTACTCAATGATAAGCAGGGAATCAGGGCTGCTAATGTGTCATCTTTCAGGGGACCTAAAACAGAGATTCGATTCTCAAGTGGCTTGGGAAACGAGGGGCTCTGGGAAGGCTGCACAGGCCCACTGAAGGGGGGGCATGCAAATGGCACAGACGCCCCCAGCTGGAGCGAATGGTGTGTACAGGATGTTTCTTGCTCTCTCCCTTTCCTGTTTTCTCTTTTGTGTGGGCTGGCTTTTTTCTCTCTCTCCCCTTTTCTCTTTCCAAGCCATATCTCAGGCCAGTGCAGGGGATTCTATCTTCGCTTTGCTTTTGAGGCGACTTGGAGGAGATTTAAGCCATGTCGAATACGCTCCGGGGGCAAAAAAAAAAAATGGGGCACATTCAATGGGCACCTTCCCACGTGCTCATCCCAGCTCCTGCCGCCCACAGATCACACACTGGAGCACGGCCCCGCAGCAGGGTTCCCCGTGGGACCATTGCAAAATCTTTGGGGCCAGGTCGTTTACTCTCTGCCTCGTGTTGGAGGCTGTGCACGGCTGTGTCGCTGAGTAGGCTCCATCTGAAGCTCTCCAGCACATGGAGGGGGTGCGTAAGCTGTCTGCCATCCCTGGTGCATCCACCCAGCTGCACTTCATAGGCCAGAGAAGTGGGACCGTGGCCTTCTCCTCCCTCTCAGCTCTCTGCTGGGTGTTTTCTGGTAGGAGGGAATGATCTCAGTGCTTCCTGGAGCATGGGAGCTGTGATGGTTCCCTTCCTTTGCACTGGGGGATCAAGGTAGAGAAGGCTCCTTGTGACCACCCCACCCATAGAGAGAGACATCAGCCATCATCCAGCATTTTTCAGGCCCCGTCTATGGAAACTGTCCAGTAGGGTGCCAATAAGTACTAACCATGGTGGCAGTTTTGGAATGCAGACTGCTCCCCAGGAGGGACCCTGTCCCGCTTGCATGGAGTAACAGGAGACTTTCTATTTTCCTCCATGGGAGCAGGTCTCAGGGTCTAGTGCAAGGTGACCCCCACCCCAACTCATTTCATAGAAGTTAGAGAGGGGGGAAAGTACCTATTAGCTCATCTAGTTCATCTCCCTGCTGGCACAGGACTGTTCCCCCATCTCATGCAGGTCACCAGGCATTTGAAGATCTTATTCACTCCGCTTCAGTCCTGCTCACTCCCAATCAAACAAGTAAACTCAACTGTCTCCTAAAGCAACGGAGGCTCTGTGACGTGCTGGCCACCTGGAGTTTTGCACTAGCAAGACAGTCCCTTCCTTTATGCCTCTAAAGAGAGAAAGCAAACAATACCTGCCCATGTGGCAGGCTTTGAGCATCGCCATGAATGGGGGAGGAAAATAGAGCATCTATGCAAAACGGGGGATTTGGCCAAGACACCCCCACAGGCGCCGCCTGGCAATCCAGCGCTCCACTACCAAATGTCACTTCACCTTCAACGTGTACATGCTGCAGTGCAGACAGGATACAGGCCATGTGACATTTGCTGAGCCTTCCCAAGCTAACGATGCAGCCTACGCCCGCCAGCCAGGCCCTCCATGCAAAAGTCAGGCTGAATGATTTGAGTGGTAAGTGTGCTGCACCAAAAGCCCAGGCAAAGTGCAACGCTCAGCAGTATTTTTCAAAACTGTTTTGAAGATGCTTCTGAGGCTTCCCATCACTACTCAGATACTGCTGCCTATCCTCATGACCACAGAATATTAGCTCCAGTAGCTTTTTAGCGACTCAGCTTTACCACAGCTTCCTGCTTTTGAGCTTACCCTCTGCACTCTGCTGGAGACTTGCCAGCCCTAGCTTTCACTCAGACGCGGCTCAATCTAGCACAAGATGGGGGATGGGGGGGGGCGGCTTTTTGAATGGGGAAGGGAAAAAAAGAAGTCCAAACGTACCTGAAGAATACAGAACAGCTGCTGTTTCCTCCGAGTCCTCTGAGCTCCTGTGAGAGAGAATGAAGCAGTTCACAGCACTCTCTTTAAGAGTATGTCTAAGCTAGCGGTTTTTACATATTGCCAATTAACTCGAAGTAGCTGACACGTCCCACTTCCCCTCCCCCCCCACACACACACATTTGCTCCAAACTACAAACATTGGCGATGTACCCTAGGGATCAATCTAACCGTTTGTAGCCTGGAAAAATCATTTGGGGAATGTGCACACTAGCCTTTCCAAAGATGTTAACCACCTCTAGTTAACCGGCAATTGCTTAACTGGAGAGGAGATCTGTAGTGCAGGGAAGCCTGGGGGTGAGCAGCAAGTGGGCCGTGAGTAGACTGGAACATAAAGGAAATTGTGGGGCTGGCATTGGAGGGCTATCTAACAGAAGGCCAGGGGCCCCTGATTTTGCTGCGTGCACATTGCAAAGGGGCGGGTCAGGTCACAGCTCCATATGCTCTGCCTGCCAGCCCCCAAATGAACAGCTCAGGTACAATACACGCCCCCTCCGCCCCCCCAACACACCAGTAAGAGCTCTGAATGTGGATGCTAACAGGAACTGGGCCACAACTGGCGCAATATGTGGCAAGCCTGCAGCGTAGACGTTCCCTTCGTGGTGTTTTAACAGGTGTTAAATGACCCAAATGTCAACTCTGGGAGGACACCGCTGTTTGCATCTAGTTGTGCTTACCCCTAGGTTAGGAAGAAACATGGGGGGATGTGCACACAGCATTTTGGAGCAGATGGGAGTGAACGTCCCAACCTGGATCAACAGATTCAGGAGAGCAGGATTCGCTCTGTGTTCCAAAAATAGGTGGCTAGACAGAGCTTGGAAGTCACAGCTGGGGTTGGGGCTCTGAACCTTAGGCTGCCCCCATGAGGCTTCAGAGTCCAAACTTCAGCCCCCACCCACAACTTCACAGCGCTACCTGTAGAGTGCTAGTGCAACCCTGCAGTCTGTTGACCTGAGCTGGGAGGCTCGGTCCAGCTCCCTCCAGAGAGCTGTGTAGACATACCCTTTGTGTCCTGGAACAAACGTCTGTGTGGTGCCTACACTAGAATTTTACAGCCGTGCTAATCAACATGCATGAAACCAGGACTAAAAATTCAGATGTGGACATGCCCTTAGGGTGCTTTCTTCAGAAGCATCGTGGCCAGCTGGCAGGACACTGGAGAAAAGGGGTCTACTTCTGTCGCTCTGCCACTGACCTGCCGAACGACCCTGGCCAAGACACTTCCCCTCTTGTCGTCTCGCTGGTCCATTGGATTGCAAGGTCTTTGGGCAGAGAAAATGGTTCACTACCTGAGAGTCCAGTACTAGGGCAATGAGACCCTCGGCCTGCATGAGACCTCTAGGTGCTACTGTCATACAAATAACAAGCCAGCTTCGTCTGTGTCATAAAGCGCAGCGCGGATCTATGTCACTATCTGTCACTCCCACACCCTTTGTCACCACCTGACATGCCTCGGGGTCCGAAATAGCCTGTATCTGCTGATCTACCATGTCTGTTGCAAAGCCTAGTTGTTTTTTTTATTGGGGCTTTGGGTGAGTGTGAGGTGGAAGCATGATCCGTCCTTTTTGTTGTCAGGGTCTGTCTGGTTTCCTCTGTGACACGGTGAGGTTTGGCTGCTGGATTCGTCTTTATTGTATGATCTGGGGTTTTAAAGGCTCCCGGGGGGGGCCCTTTTTCACAGTCTTAGATGTTGAAAGAAAACAAAAAATGGACCAGTCCCCAGTGCACTGTTCCTTGCTCTCTTAAAGGGCCAGTATTACCTTGTGACAAAGACCATGTGGCATAACACATCCAGAAGTCAAGGCAGAAGAAGCGTTGGAGATGGAGAGAGAGGTGTGAAGTGAGGTACCTACCTTCTTCATTGTCAGACTGACTGAATGCTTCGGTTTAGTATTTGGCCCCTAGATTTGCCATGCTAGCCATATTCAAGAAAGGAGAGAGTTTCAATCTAACGTTACTGCACCACAGCCAAGATTCAGAACAGTCACACCTCAGTAGGAGACTACACGGGTCATCTCCTATGAGAAGAAGCCATCGGAAGGAGGTTGGGGGGACACAAGAGGAAATCTATCGGCATAAAAATGGGATGAACCAAACCTTCAGCTCTGAACTCCGCAACTGAATGTATTATCTCTATAATGGGGTGAACCAGCTTCGAATAATGCTGAGCAAATCCAGATGTTCATTCGTACCGGGTGTTCAGATTATAGCAATATGTTTCGGGCTTTGAACTCGGGTGCAGAGCCAGTGTGTGGGCTTTTGGTTCAAATCAGCCACTCATATTTTTTTTTTTAATCATCCTCTGAAAGGGGGCGGGGGGAGGACATTTCCAGACTTTGAAAGAATGTCACCTTGTTCCGTTCCTCAGCTAGAACAGTCGACTTCCTCACCTGGTTAAGAGGGTCGCAGGGGAAACAGCTAACTCATCACTTCTTTCTTGTTTTCTTTTTTCTTTTTTTGTCAGTTAAAACTACAAAGAGACCCTAAAGAAGGTCTTATCCGTTCTTGTCAAACTTCAGTTGGGAACAGCAGGTAGAAGCAGCAGTTTGGTTTCTCTATTTCACCACGAGGGTGCTATATATAGAAGCCTGTGAGTGTGGCTTTCTGGCTTTCTGGCTCTCTGAGTACATATGCTTCACACCTTCTTCTCCCGTCCTTTTTTTTTTACACCCACATAAACATTTGCATGTCACCATACCCACAGAGACATACATTTTCCACAACATGCACATCGAGCAAAAAAAAAAATGGGGGGGAGTTACTGTGTGTGTGTGTGTGTGTGTGTGTGTGTGTGTGTGTATGCTGCTAGTTTTATTCCCAAGTAAACACAGGTTCAGCAGCCCTAAAAGAGAGGCCCTCTCCCGGATTTCACCTCACCAAACGCGTGGAAATGCTTCTCTGCCATGCAACGGTGGCTTGGCATTATCAATGGCATGGCTGCGGCAGCTGCTGCCGTTTCAAAGCCCCGACAAGTATTCAGAGGCTGTTTGACCCAGATCTTCAAAAATATGTGAGCACCTAACTCCCATTGATTTCAATGGGAGTTGGGCACCTACATGCCTTTGTGCCACTGGTCTGCTATGCTGGAAGTAAAGTGAATCCACCCCACCAGAAGGGGCGCTCCAGAACAGACTGTACCTCGGGGGTGGAGTCAGATCCCTGATATGGACGGATACGGGTGGGGCTACAGCTAAGTGTATATTTCATCGCTCATGGCAACCCAGTTAAGTCGTGATCAGGACAGGTTATGGGCTCCTCCTGCAAGGTACTAAGCACTCTGAGCTTCCGTGGACTTCAAGCCATGGAAGGATCAGGCCCCTGCATCGCGTCAAGGCTGCTTCCTGTCAGAAGCTTCAAAGAGATGAAGCAAGGTGCAGCTGCTCTGTTTTCTGCTCACTGTACCGGGAGGAAGCTCTGATTACTTTGCCTGTGTCAGAAAATCCAGCAAGCATCCTGCAGAGCGTGGCATTCTCTCGCTTGTTTTAATAGGCTCACATTCATTTAAATTGATCGGTTTTTTTTACATAACACTTTCATCGCATTGTGTATAGTGGGGCAAAAGTGAACTCCCCAGTTACTGTTCCAAAAGTTAACCATAAGTTTTTTCTTATGCCAAAACAGTCTTTCAACCGGTCATCTTCTAGGCAGGAATCTTTGGGCTGATACATTAATAACATGGGTCCAGCCAGCTCATGTTCAGATTCTGGGCTGGTTGAAGAGGGAGAAAAATGTGTGTGTTTCTCAATTCTCCCTCCCCTGTTTTTTCATAGATATTCAAATATTTGTTGAACTTTCCAAATTCAAAAGATATTGCCCTGCTGTATAGTTGGTTCAAAATGGAGGGAAGATAGAAAAATCCAGTTAAATTGTTATCTTGATTTTTGTTGACATTTGCTATCTTGATGAGGATTTTCACAGAAATCTTGAAATTCAGAAGATGCTGCTACACTCTGTTTAGATTGTATTATTATTTAGCGACCTCTCCTAATGAACTGACCTGTCACTCCAATAGTAACTGAACCCTGCCTAGGATGACAGCATCTTGTAATGCCTTGCGCAGCTACTTGCGCTGAGATATCCTTCCTGCACAGAAACTGAATAACAGCCTCTAAGAATTGTTTCTTTTATTGACTCATGTCCATGCACTGTGGGCAATGTACACACCTTAGAAAAGGAAATGTGTGTTTTAGTGAATCAGCTCATGACCAAAAAACTGAAAAGGCCTATCCTCGTTTATTTGTTCATTCATTAAGAAACAGCACTAACACACTCAGAAAGAAAGAAAGAAAGAAAGAAAGAAAGAAAGAAAGAAAGAAAGAAAGAAAGAAAGAAAGAAAGAAAGAAAAAGAAAATACTAGAATACTAGTCTCAGCTGAGTTAAACACAAAACCAGTGTTGGTCAGTAAATTTAAAAGGGTTCAAATTAGGAGACATTATCAGAAAACCCTGAGTAAACCTTATCATCCCAACCAACTGCTCTGCAGAACCCTACAGAGTTAGTGGACATTGCCTGGTTGAATTTTCCCCATGATCATTCCTCTATGGAATCCCGTAAATGGAACCCCACAGCCAAAAAAGACCATCTTATACAAGATGCTGATTCCTGGATTTTTAAGGGTATGTCTACACTGCAATAAAAGCCTCACATAAAGCTGTAGCTGGCAAATTACTCGGGATCGTGGGGCTCAGACTGAGGGTCTGTAAAATTGAAGTGTAGGTTGTTTGGGCTGGAGCCTGGGCTCTGAGACCCCACAATGTGGGAGGCTCATATGTCTGCATTGCTATTTTTAGCTCGAGCCCCATTAGCCTGAATCAACTGACCACAGGACACTGGACTCTGAGACTCAGTGCTGCAGGTTTTTTATTGCAGTGATGACACACCCTACATGGCCAGCTTGTCTGATGCCAAAAGGAGGTCCATGCCATGAAAAGACCCTTAGATTAAGGCCATGATCGATCTAAGATCAATCTAAGTTGCGCAACTTCAGCTACGTGAATAACTGCTTGCCACTCCCCGTCAACTCCTCCTGCGCCTCTCACGGCAGTGGATTACAGGAGTCAGGGGGGGATTTATCATGTCTAGATTAGACGCAATAAATCAACCCCCGATGGATTGATTGCTACCCACAGATCCGGCGGGTAGTATAGACATATCCTTAGGGTATCTTTACACTGCTATCACAGAGAGTGACTGCAGCTCGTTTAGATGTGTCTGAGCTAGCTTTGATCTACATAGTTTGGGTACTGGAGCAGTGAAGCTCTGGGTAATCACTCAAGCAGCTAGCCCTTACAGAAGCCCATGCTGCTGCAATTTTACTGCTCCAGGACCTAAACTAACTAGATTAAAGTTAGCTCAGGCCCTCTATATGTGGGAAGGGATAGCTCAGTGGTTTGAGCATTGGCCTGCCAAACCCAGGGTTGTGAGGCCAATCCTTGAAGGGGCAATTAAGGGATATGGGGTAAAAATCTGTTGGATGATTTAATTGAGGGTTGGCCTTGCTTTAAGCAGGGGGTTGGACTAGATCAGCTCCCTTCTAACCCTCATACTCTATGACTCTAAGCTGCAAACTTACCCCAGAATTGCAGTGTCAATATCCCCTTAGTGATATGACTAGCAGGGTGCCCAGAAATAAAATGGTGTAAGGATTAGCAGCAACTGGAGATTTGGCAGATGGTGGGATGATGTCAGCAGCATCTTCATTAAAAGTTTCCACCATGAAAAAGTGTGGTTCATGTGGCATGTCACTGACTTGGATGGAATGATGCTGTTTTACCCTAGCTGAGAATCCAGCCCAGTTGTGCTGTTTAGAAGCGAAGTGTGTGAAACTTCCTGCTCTGCTGTTTTAACTTGGCTGCAATGTGTTTACAAGATAAACAAAAAGACAGTTGTTGTTTGTTGTTCAATATAGCCCTCGCTAGACCTTCAAAGTGGCACGTGCGTTCTGAACAGCAATCTGGGAAACAGCTCCAGGATACACACTGCAAGTGAGACATCTTTCAGAGTTTCAGGGAACTCAAGGCCAGAAGGGTCCATTAGTTCATCTAGTCCAACCCCCTATAAATTGAAGGCCATTAAATCTTACCCAGATACCCAGACACGACTCATCCTACATCACACCACGAGGCAATCGGGAGTAGAACCCAAAACACCTGGCTCCCAGTCTCTCATCTAAATGCTAATAAATACCGGCTATATTAAAATGAAGTATAATTACATCATTTCTTTATGGCCTTGTCCTCCAAAGTCCTTGTCTTTAAAGAAAAAAAATGGGGCATCTCAATAATGCATTATGTAAACACCCAAAGCGTTCATCCCACAGGCGACCCATCCAGAATAATGGAAACACACAGGCACGCACCGCAAACCAGCCCTCATGCATACAGTACAAAGCAGCAGGCACGCATGTTACGCAAGAATTCATGAAGCAATTCTTGGGGGCTGTGGCAGGGCAGGGGTAAAAATCCCTAGAATGCCCTGCCTCTGCAAGGTAAACCCTGCCTGCTGGCAGGAGACCCAGGGGCAGGGGCTGGCCGTAGCCGGCAAGAGGACCCAGCTGGAAGCCCTAATTAGTGCTAGCTCACAGAGCTAGGCTGAGCTGAAGGGCTACAGCTGCGGCAGGAAGCTAAGAGAGCTACAAAAACCCCTGACTCATAGTCAGAAGGAAGGCCAGGCAGGGAACAGGAGGCTGTTACTGAATCTCCTCACTGCTAGAGAGGGGCCTTAGGGGCCTGGAGACCCAACAGCTAAGACAGTGGGGTAACTGTCAGGGGATTGGGGGGAGCACTGTTTATTTCACTTATGCCACAAATGCAAGCACTGTAAATAAAGGACACTTGGGTGAAGCACCAAGACAGGGTGTCAAGACCTTTATTGGGAACAGGAAGAACAGAGGGTGGCCTGGACTCTGTGGCAGGGGCCAAGAAAGAATCACTACCTAAGAGGGAAGCTGGGTTTGGAGAGGTTTTTCCGCAGGGGCCAAGAGGAAAGGGGTATTTGTGAGGGAAATTGGGCTGAGAAATAATGTTGGGGTCGGGGGTGTGGAGTGTGTATATTGGAGCCATGTTTCTCAGGAGACAAGAGGATGGCTGAGGTGGCATCATGGTGCTGGAGAGCTTGAGAGAGAAGCAGTAGCTGGGAGGGGATGATTGGGCTGGAGCCATGGTCCTCCGGGGCCTGGGAGAGAAGCCATAGATGGGAGGGGATGTTTGGATTCATGCCATCACTCTTTGGGGTGTGGGACAGAAGCTGCAGGTGGAGAAAGGATAATTGGGCTGCGGACGTGGTTCTTGAGGGTGTGGAAGAGCAGAGGCAGCTGAGAGAAGTGGAGTGGGTTGGAACCATGGTTCTTTGGGTCTGGGAGAGAAGCAGTAGCAACTGGGGAGGGTGGAAAAGCCGGCGACAGCAGCAGGAGGTGGGGGAATGGGGCAGAGTTGTGGATTTCAGAGCCATATGAAAGATGTGGCAGCTAACAAGAGTTAATTGGGCTGGAGTTTGTTCCCAGAGATGGGGGAGAGGAGAAGCTTGAGGGGCTTATTGGGGTTTTCCTTCACTCTGGTTCCATTTAGGAACTGGAGCATGAAGGTTCTGGGAACAAAGGTTGTTCCTCAGTATCTCTGGCCTCAGTGGAAATATTTAGCATTTTGCTACATGGCCAATGGTGAAGAAATTTCCAGCCCCACAGGCAGACTCAGGATGTTCAGACATTTTGGATAAGTCTCCAGGTTTCTGAGGCCTCACCCAACTACCTAACCTTTTCAGGATCCGCCACACAAGAAGCTGCCAGCATGGATCATGTTCCTTGGATATTAAAAAGTGTGGGACTTCTTCAGCTTTGTAGCATAGATCAAAGAATCATAGACTCATAGGACTGGAAGGCATCTTAAGAGATGATCTAGTCTAGTCCCCTGCACTCAAGGTAGGACTGAATATTAACTAGACCATCCCTGACAGGAGTTCGTCTAACCTGCTCTCAAAAACGCTCCATGATGGAGATTCCACAACCTCCATAGGCAATTTATTCCAGGGCTTAACCACCCTGAGAATAAGGAAGTTTTTCCTAATGTCCAACCTAAACTGCCTTTGCTCCAATTTAAACCCATTGTTTCTTGTCCTATCCTCAGAGGTTAAAGAAAACAATTTTTCTCCCTCCTCCTTGTAATAACCTTTTATGGACTTGAAAACTGTTATCATGTCCCCTCTTAGTCTTCTCTTCTCCAGACTAAACAAACCCAAAGTTTTCAATCTTCCCTCACAGGCCATGTTTTCTAGACCTTTAATCATTTTTTGCTCTTCTCTGGACTTTCTCCAACTTGTCCTCATCTTTCCTGAAATGTGGCATCCAGAATTCGACATAATGCTCCAGCTGAGGCCTAATTATGAGCATTATATTATCTTCTTCCTGAGGAGTTCACAGCCTGGCCTAAGCAAATGCAATACAAATTATAAATGACCAGATGGAAAATTGGAAGCAGAAAGCAATGTAAAGTAGATCAGCATCAAAAAGTGGGGTGTAATGAGGGTGGGGGGCATTAAAGTAGGGGTTCTAAGAAGGGAGTCTCCTGGACCTGATCCAAAGCCCAGTGAAGTCAGTAGGATTTTCCACTGACATCAGTAGGCTTTGGATCAGGCATCCAGTACAGAAGAAGAAGGAAGCAAATCCAAGTGGAGGGACTGGCATATGGAGTAGAAGACAAAAGGGAGGAAGGATTCAGGGTCACATAGGGAATGAGAGATAGATATCATCACACGTGGGGTTGATGGGAGCCTTGAAGCTGATGTGGAGACCTTGAACTATATGAAAAAAGAGAGGAAGCCAGTGAAGGGATTTGAAGAAGGCATTGCTGTGGTCAGAGCAGCAGGTGAGGAAGGCAATTTTAGTAGCAGTGTTTTGGGCAGAGAGATGAGATGCAAGGAAGCCGGAAGAAAGAAGGGTACAGCATTCAGTGCTAGGGATGACTAACACATAGATCAGTTAAAATATAATGGTAGGGATCATCTTTGTTTTAAATTCAATTGCACTTCCAACATAAGGCAGTTACTCCTTCCACAACACACCAGACACCCTCCTTCCCAAAAATGTTGTCCAAGGGTTTCAGTATACAAGAGGGAACACGTACGTCTCAATGAAAAAATATCCTGAGCTTTGTCTAAAGTAATTCTTTTGGAAGGATGGAGACCGTCCATTTCAGATTTTGCCCCGGGCCCAAAAATCCTCTGTGTGGCCCTGGGCATAGAGAGATTAAGTGATTTGTCCACACAAGAACTATGCTGGTACGAAAAAAAGCAAACAGATCTACTGACTCCCAGGGGTGCTTTGTCACACATGCTTTTTAATAGGATGGGTTGTCACTGCAAGTGCAGGTTGTTGAAGATGCAGTAACTTTTCACACATCAGAAACATCCACAATGGTAGTTTGTGGCAGGACAATTCTAATATTCAATCCCTGCTAATGCAAGTGTAACCCACATACCTCCTGGGTGTGGTGTTCTGTCCCATCTAATGACACTGAGACCACTTAGAGAGAGAGAGAAAATTAGTTTACTCTATAGCCTTATCTAAGAAGGAGTTGGCTTTTAGCTCATGTGGTAGAGGTTCATGCATTAAGCTCCAGAGGCCCCAGCTTCAATCCTGCTGTTTGAAGACCAGGGTCTATCACTGTTACACAAACAGTTCACGTTCCCCACTGTAGAAGATGCCTCTTTTGGTAGATTACCCTGGAAAGGTACATAGTCTGTTATGGTACAGAATGCTGCAGTGTGTGTCCTTAGCAGAATCATAGAATATCAGGGTTGGAAGGGACCTCAGGAGGTCATCTAGTCCAACCCCCTGCTCAAAGCAGGACCAATCCCCAGCTAAATCATCCCAGCCAGCGCTTTGTCAAGCCTGACCTTGAAAACCTCTAAGGAAGGAGATTCTACCACTTCCCTAGGTAACCCATTCCAGTGCCTCACCACCCTCCTAGTGAAAAAGTTTTTTCTAATATCCAACCTAAACCTCCCCCACTGGAACTTGAGACCATTACTCCTTGTTCTGTCATATGATATCACTGAAAACATTCTAGATCCATCCTCTTTGGACCTCCCTTTTCAGGTAGTTGAAAGCAGTTATCAAATCCCCCTTCGTTCTTCTCTTCTGCAGACTAAACAATCCCAGTTCCCTCAGCCTCTCCTCGTAACTCATATACTCCAGCCCCTAAACATTTTTGTTGCCCTCCTCTGGACTCTTTCCAATTTATCAGCACCCTTCTTGTAGTGTGGGGCCCAAAACAACACAGTTCTCCAGATGAGGCCTGACCAATGCTGAATAGAGGGGAATGACCTGCCTTTCACTCTCCACCGGTTTCTGGGGAATATCAGGTCAATTTCAAGGTCACAATCCTTATTTTCAAAACAGTTGGGGTACGTCTATACGGCAAAAAAACAACAACACAGCAGCAAGTCTCAGACTCGGGCTCGCACTATGGTGCTAAAGGTAGCCATGCAGACGTTCTAGCTCAGGTTGGAGCTTGGGCTGTGAAGCCTGGGGAGAAGCATGGGTGTCTGTAGACCCAGACGCTGTGACTCGCTACTGGGGTTTTCCTTTTGTTTTGTTTTATTTTTGGTGTGTAGATGTACCCT
The DNA here is from genome assembly GCA_007922305.1 of Dermatemys mawii. Classification (NCBI taxonomy): domain Eukaryota; kingdom Metazoa; phylum Chordata; order Testudines; family Dermatemydidae; genus Dermatemys; species Dermatemys mawii. Next base: position 6,890,450 of record ML677341.1, on the reverse strand, counting down.
CTGTGACCTTGGCCTACAATATCTAAAAGATCATGTAACAGCCTGGGATGAAAATGCTGGTTGACAACTCCACCCCTCGGGCACAATGCAACTTTCCAGCATAAGGGTAAAGCTCATCTGGGCAGGAAATGGAGTTTTCTTGGGGGCTGGTTTAAGACTGTGCAATGAACTTCCCTGAAAACTAAGGACCATTGCAAACCTTACCTCCTTCCACTGCAAGTGCAAGGTACATTTCTTTGACCTGTCTTCTTTGACCTAAATACAGAGCAGTGTGCATATTTAAAACACAAACAAACCAACCCAAACAAAAACCCTACCAATAACAAAACACTCTACTGCACACACAATTCTGGGGCGAGGAGAGAGAGAGAATGAATTGCACGTGACACTACTGGAAGGCACTCGAATACTACAGTGATGAGGGTGGAATGAGAATCTATATAAAAAAGAATTTGTATGTAGCTATCCATGCCCATATCTGAAATATGCCTGGGACAAAGTCCACGCAAAATCAGTGTAAAGCCACGTCCTCCCATTACCCTTTTGGCAACATATTATGCAGCTAACATATAGTGTACCATTTTTCCCGGCAGACTAGCTGCAGGGAAGGAAGGGTGTATATGTGAGTTTGTCCAGCTTCAGAATGGAGTTTAATGAGGTAGCATAACCCTTAACTCACAACTGAAGCATCCATTAGTAGGTTACATTCTCACAGCATCGAGGCAATACTTTTCATACCATTTTCCAAATCCCATTTAACATAAACCATTTATTTTTTCTACTTTTCCCACAAGGGCTTTAATGCAGGATTTGGACACCTTTCAGAAGTCTCGTGTGAGGTAATGCGTCCAAGAGACATAACAATACACGTGGAGTTTGGGAAATCTTTACTAACGCGAATAAAAATAACAGCTTTTTTCAAAAGGCACTTGTCTAACAAGGTGGCAAGGATTCTTCATCCCCATCCTCCCCCTCCCCTCCTCCCCGCGGTGTTAGATCTTCAAATAGAGTCTAATCCTCACTTGGCTAAAAAAAGGTGGTCTTATGATTAAAGGAATGATGTAGGACTCAGAAGATCTGGGTCCAGTACCTAGCTCCATCGACCTTCTTGACTTTTGTTTCAGTTCCCCACTTATAAAATGACACTATGGGTGTGTTCTCTTTCTGCCCCGCATGTCTTGTCTCTTTAGATTGTAAGCTCTTTGGGTCAAGAACTGGCTCTGGCTATGTGTATGTACAGAACCTAGCACCATGGGGGCCTGATCTCAGTTGAGGTGTTTAACTTCTAGTATAATGCAAATAATAATTATCCTGAAAAGAGCTAAGCACATGCAACCCCCACTGATTCCAGGAAGAATACAAGTGGGTATAAGAGCATCTCTGTGAATCAGGCCGGTAGAAGGGCAATATCTGGAGATGCCAATGGTTTGCACTGGGCAATTGCCCTCTCTCCTGAGGGCAAGTTTCTATTCTGTCACCCCTCACGTTCAACATGCACATGAGGCTGCTGTAGTTTCAGCTGATGAAGGACTGAGCCCAGCCTGCTGCAATACTGTTACAAGCAATTTACCCAATGAGTTTGGGCCTTTTTTTTTCTCTCTCCTTCCAAATCATTCCCAAGCCAATCCCGATCGGACCCATCGTGTCTAGCATTCATAAGTGTTAATGATTTTCAGCCTAGGGGCATGTTTGCAAACTGTTCGCTATTGCCTGTTTTGTATTGGCAGCATGTGAATGGTCACCCGTGTCATGTGGTATTGCTTCTGCTCTAGGGGGATGTCTGTACTGCATTCGGAGGTGTGACTACAGCATACCCCATCACTCAAGCTTTAATCTAGCTAGTATGGTTAAAAATAGCAGTGAAGACATACATGGCAGCACAGAATGTACAAGTCCGCCAGGAACCCTGCATCCGTACTCGCATTCCTGGTCCATGCAGGGGTCTGGGAGGATACATTTTCACTGCTACTTTTAGCCCGTGCTAGTTAGAATAAAGCTAGTTGGGGTTTAGCTGCCCAAGCTGCAATCACACACACCTATCACTGGGCGACTGAAACTTATTTAAACAGCATGACAAATGGACAGTCCCTTCATAAATTTGCCAACTGAGTGTTCATTTAGTAAACTTCTGGGATTTGCAAACATTTGCATGGCTAAATGGGACATGGTCTGAAAACTCATGAACAATTAAGAATGAGAAAGGTTCTGCCACCCTCACCCATGTTTAGTTGTAGTAGTTTACTCCATGAGCAAGCCACAGACCCTTGATTTCAAGTAGAGTTAGGTGAACTCAATGGAAGTTGGGTGCATAGGTACCTATGAACATCTGGGTCCCATTTATGATAAAGAGGCCCCTTGAGAACCACTCAAGCTGAGTGGAGGTGTCAGAATCTGACCCAGTGTGAGTCCATGAATAACAAAGGAATAAACCCACCATTATCATGAATGAAAATATTTGTGAACCTCTGCTAGTGCCATTCAGCCGGTTCTAAGAAGGAATAAAGACCTCAGGATTTGACCTGCTGTCATTTAATATGTTATGAAATCCAACTCTGTACAGAAATGGAAGAGGCAATGTTGACAGAAACATTGGGAAAACAATTTTATTGGCTTCCCAAAAAGAAAATAATTGGACCATTAACCAAAAAGTGAATAAACTATATTTGACAAGAAAGACAGAGCCATTTGGCTAGAGAAAGATGTATGTTTTTTAAAAAAACTCTTCAAGTATTTGGTTTTTCTTTGAAAGCTTGATAGCAATTGTTGTAATTGCACGTGTCTACATGGCTGATGGGCCAAGATAAATTGTAGTAACTCTCATATAATATTGTAAAACCCCCAACAATCAACTTCCAAGAGAATGTCTGATACCCATTAAATCCCAAAAGTTCATTAAACAAAAGCCATCACCTACCATTTGCTTGCTTAGATCGCTTCTGCAGAGGCTCACACTCTATGAGTATTTGTAGGTTGTAGCACCAAGGAAGCAGAAGAATTGCTCAGGATGTTTCAAGGGGATGTGACTACCAATGATGCTCTATCTCAAGCCAACCAATGTTGTGTGAAGATGCTGAGGGGCTCAGGACTTTTGCCTCATCCATTTGTCTACCCTGACTCTGCCATCACATGAGGTTAGGATGGGTAACTACATCTCTTAGCAGCCCCAGTGCACCTTTTGCAACTCCCAGCTCCGTCAGCCAAGGTATCTTTTGGATGAGACCCAGCCTGTTTGTCCCTGGTCTTGGAAATGGCTGGTTCATAGTCTTCCGGTGGCTGTTCAGGAGACTATGTTCATAGTCTCCTGAACAGCTGTTCAGGAGTTCATAGTCTCCTGATGGCTGGTACACATCAGGAGACTATGAACTACACGGATTTGTGGAGCGACTACAGGGAGTGGCTACAGGCACAGCTGAACATGGGCTTGGTGTTGTTTGAGGTTTAGAGCTGGAATTTTACATGGTGATAGCAGTTCTTTTGCCATAGACTGTTAACTCATGCAGACACAAACTGAGAGAATTCAGGCTTCTCGGATGTTCCATTGTGACTCCAGATTGATCCTAATGGATGTCAAATGAGCTTTTACCTCCCTTACTATTTCTCTATGGCTGTAGTGCGCCAGCATCATTGTTACTGTCCTGTGGCACTGACTGAATGCCTCTGTGGCACCCTCATTCTTTCAGTTATCCCGGTGGCTGTCGAAGATCACGAATGATTAAATGTTTCCTGTTCCACAGCCTGTCCCATCTCCTACAGCGATGTGAAGAGAAAGAAACCCCACCAATGACTGTGGGAGGATGGAGCACTAATGGGAGGCGGGAGGGGGAGCGATATGCTTTCAGGCCAGTTATTAGAGTTGATCAGTCTATTTGCAATGAACAATTCATCTTAAGAATTCTGCCCCTTTTCTGTTCCCCTGCTTCTGCTTCTTTTTGAACGTTTTATGTGAATAAATCTTAGCCTATGGATCACACTAGAACCACCGACAGTGAGTATTCATTCACTATTCATTCATCCACGTCACTGTGTTTCCTCCCTAACTGGATGCCTGTAAATATGGTATAGCAGTGTCAGGCACAAATACATGTACACTTGCAGACAGGTGCATTGGGGCAGGGATGTCCATATCTGAATGCAAACATGCATATGAAAGCCACTTCCATCAAACATTTACTCCACATATGAGTCACTTCAAATATCCAAATTCATCACTTCCCCAAAATATGGTCTTGTGGTTTAGTGACTCAGGAACTCGACAATCATATCCTGCTACAGACTTCCTGTGTGATATTGGGCAAGTCCCTTAATCTCCATCTTGTCTCTTTAGACTGGAAATTCTGCAGGATGAGGTCTGTTTCTTACTTTGTGTAGGCACAGAGAGCCTGACACAATAAGGATCCTGCTCTCTGCTGGGGTCTCCAGTGCTACAGTGATGAGAATAATTATTATTAATAATAATAATTGTGTGAACACATCCACACCTGCCTGAATATCTGTGAACACTGTGGGGGTGGGGATTACAAATACCATTGAACTGAATTCACTGCTTTAATTCTCATGGTACAGGTGGTACGGCACAGGTATCCACCCAGTATCCACCCAGCTCTACCAATCATTAAGAGTCACTAACAGCCAGTTCCTGGTCCCTGTAGTAGGATGAGGCCCTGAAACATTAACCCTGTATCAGAGGCCCAGTATGAGGCCTGAGGCCTGAGCTAAAGTAATGGTCAAGATTTTGCTAACATAAAGCAAAGTTAAGCTGTGAGGCAGAGGCAGGCCCTGCTCACAGAAGCTGGCAAGGAAAAGGCTGATGTTGCAAAAGTACACAAACTTCAGAGGTACCAGAACACTTGTACATTCCATACAGACAACAAGGAATAGGCTGACCCATCCTAAAGACAGGGGCAAACGGGTAATATGATGGATAGAGTTGTTTTGCTCGAACCAACATGTACAAGGGAGATGCGGCACCTTACTATGTAGAGGGAATGTACCTTACTATGTAGAGAGGATGCACCTCCATATGTCAGGAGTAATGTGTAACTTGTTTGTACCTGTGTATAAGAACACAGAACTGGGGTGGTGTCTTTGTCCAGCAAAGGGGGCAGTGGGAGGTCCCACCACTGACTGAGCTGGTCCATTGTTAGGGGGCACAGATTTGTAGTATGTCTTGTAGAGTCTACTCTATGGGAAACTATCACTGTGCTTCGTTTGACAATAAACCTGGCCAGGGTGCCTTCATACCTTACTGGAGTATGTGGTCATTGGGGGTTCTCTTGGGGTCTGCTGTGCCAGCGATCTGCAGAGCCGGGGCAGCACACAGAGGGAACATGCACGCAGCCTACTGATATCATCATCCAACAAGAGCAGAGCACCACACCGGTAGCTACTGACAACAGTCCCATTGGTGTTAATTGACAAAATCCTGTTGATTTCAGTGGGACCAGTATTTTTTTTCCTAACGAATCACTTGCACACTGTGGTGGAGACCTAAAGTTGTTTTTTTTAATCTTTTCCATAAAGAAGGTGAAGAACAGCCAAGTGGAACAGCCTCAGGTTCAGAGATTTATAACTGTTAAGCCTAGGAGGGACCATTATGGTCCTCTAGTTTGACCTGCCACATAATGCAGGCCATAGAATTTTGTCCGGCAATTTCTTCATCAGGACTTTAACTTCATAGAATCATAGAATATCAGGGTTGGAAGGGACCTCAGGAGGTCATCTAGTCCAACTTCTGGTTGGGCTAGAGCATGTCTTTTAGAAAGAAACGTCCGGGCTTTGTCATTGGCAGTCTGGTGGCTCCCATCCACTAGTCAGCCTTTAGCAGATTAAGCAATTGAGTATGAGCCTAAATCCATGGGTAGGCTTCAAATGATAACCAGCTGGCTCAGAGGTGAGAGTATTCCTCACCTGAGCCAGATAGATCCACCCCACTTGCATTCTGATATCTCCATCAATACCAAAAGGCCTCATTAATAGGGTGAAAAGAATGAGGAGTACCTGTGGCGCCTTAGAGGCTAACAAATTAATTAGTTAATTGCTAGTTAAATTAATTAAAATTATTAATAGGGTAAAAAGCAACTGTTAAGGAGGTTTAATTTAAAACACACATGCCGTTCCTCTATCCTTTGAAGAGATCCTGTGGGATAATTTAAAGTCTCCTTCTTATACAAACACTACCATCATTTCCCCTTAGTAACAATAAAAGGACAGCCAAGCTAAGTAAACAATCCCCTTCGGAGTTGTGTCTAAGCAGGAAGGTTCTCTATTCCTCCAATGCGGGCTTCAATTCTTTGAATTATTGTTTGTATTAACAACAACACTGACTATAACAAAAGACAAGAACAGGAACTTCCTCCACAAACTTCTTACCCGTTGGTAACGAGTGAGCCGATGTTGCTGACGTCGAATGGGCAGCGTGTTGACAGAGTAGAAAATAGTGAAGCCAGCTCTTCAGCTGCTAAAGTAAAATAGAAGCTTTTCTGATTTACACCCGCTGGGGGGAATCCTGACCAGTAATCGCGTTTTGGGCATAGTGCCCTTCATCCAAGATCTCAAAGTGTTTTACTCCTATTCATTAACCTCACAATGTCCAGGATATTATTGCGCCCATGAACATGTTGGAAAGCTGAAGCCCGAGGAGGGTAAATAATGAGGCCAAAGTCACACAGTGGCAGAGCTGGCAATAAAATCCAGGTGTCCTGACTCTCAATTCTCTGCTGTAAATACTAGATTGGATTTCCTCTCCCTCTCTGAGACATTTACTTTGCATCTGCACAATTCTAATTCTTTTCCTTCCTTCTCTTATTTCCCCCCGGCATTCCACCCCCAAGGAAACCTCACCGCAGCATCCTTCTATTTGAAGAGGAGCCCACGGGTCTTTCAAAGCCCAGCAATGGCAAACTATAATCAGCTGCTGAGTAATGCAAAACATGCCACCCTCTATGTCACCAGGTGCGAACTCCACTGACTCTCCAGCCCCAGCTAGACCAAGGGCAGGTCTACACTACCCGCCAGATCAGCAGGTAGTGATCGATCTTTTGAGGATCGATTTATCGTGTCTAACCTAGACACGATAAATCGATCCCCGAATGCTCTCCTGTTGACTCAGAACTCCACCACCATGACAGGTGCAGGCGGAGTCGACGGGGGAATGGTTGCAGGTGACTAAGCGCTGTGAAGACACTGCAGTAAGTGGCTGAAGTTGCTGAAGTTGCGTATCTTAGGTGAAACCCCCCCACCAGTGTAGACCAGGGCCAAGAAACTAGAGAGCAGATCTGGGTTAGCCAGAGGGGCTGACTATCACTGGCCCTTTACTTTTCCAAATCAAAATTAATTTTCCATTGCTTAGTGAGACCACGTGGGTTCTCAAGTCAGTTCCCAGTAGAACATATTTCTCATTCAGAAAATAGATAGTGCCATGATAGTTCTGTTGTTTTTCTCCAATTCCCCATCTTCTTGCCGCCTTCAGCTCAAGGGGCAGGACTCACTTTAAAGGCAATTGGGAGAGATCTCAAAGGTGCTGCCGCAGGTGACAGTGTTCATGACTCAAAGGGTGGCACTCACCCCTCTGCCAGGGTAGAGCCAATGCCACAGCATGGTATAAGAGGGGGCCCTGCCACTTGAGATGCTGTCATTCAGCTTAAAAGCAGAACCAAGGTTAGCATCCTTTGAGGCTATTAAGACTGGGATTCTTAACTGTCCTGAGAGAGTTAGGAGGCCATCTTCCACTGAAAGTCAATGGGAGATGGAGTTAGGGGCCCACCTTGCACTGACTGTCAATGAGCAGTGTGGGGCTTATTCTTCTTTGGAAATCCCAGTCTACACATACTATGGGATTTTTGCAAAGGTAGAAATGTCCTGGTGTCCAGGCTAAATTCCAGCTGGATATTTTCCTTTCTGCCCACCTAAATTCCTCCTGCTCTTGTGCAGTGTTGCTGTGCTTTGTTAAACATCTGTCATGTTCAGCCCCAGAGCTAGCTGCATTTCAGCAGTGGGCAGAGTCCCAGATACAATTTGTAAAACTCCCCTGGTTACATTTGGAAAGTGATTTGAGATGCTGCTGGTTTAAAGGGAATATAGCAATGGGAGATGATTTTCCACTGAACTCTAGTACAGCAGTCCTCAACCACAGGTCTACACACACCCCGGGGGAGGGCTACGAACTGATTTCAAGGGGCCATGGTATCCCTCAACTAAAGTTCTGCACCCCGCGTCCCAAACCTGGTTGCCCCCCACAGGGCTGAAGCCAAGAACCCCAAGATCCCTCTGGTTGGCCCTGGAGTTTTTTATAGCATGTTGACGGTGGAGGGGCTCAGAAAGAAAAAGGTTTAGAAGCCCTGCACTAGTAGATGGCCTTGCGATTAAAACACTGCGTTAGCACGCAGGAGAGTTATGCTCTGTTTGACTTAAGCATGTTACTTTAACTCTGTGTACCTCAGTTCCCCTTCTGTAGAATGGGAATAATAACCCATTGTCAATTTAGATTGTAAACTCTTTGGGACAGGGATGTTTCTTACTATGTGTTTGTATAGCACCTAGCACAATGGTTTCCTCATATCGATTGGAGCTTCTTTGTCCTACCATAATCTAACCAATAACAGTTATACAAAGAAGTGGGGTATATCAATCAAACCCCCTACATGATTTAAGCAGCTTACTTAGAAACTATTGTGACTTGTGTCCCAGGCACAGAACCTCTGAACTCCCTTCTCTGCCAATTTCCTAGCAATAGCACTTGGGTGGACTGCCTAGCTTTAACTTTAAACACTCTAGGTCCCAGCTGATGGTTCTGTTATGCTATTTGGTAAACAAACCATAGTAAACCCACGTAACTTGACAGCAAAGCCAAAAAAAAATCCTAGTGCTTCTCCATTTCTTCACTGGGATTTGCTCCCACTGAGGGCTACAAACCAGCTAAGCCAGTGAAGTGGCGTGCCGTTGCTGTTTTGCCCCAAATGACATCACCATTTGGCTTTCTGAACATACCTCTTTGGCTCTAGCCCTTCTGGCTTCTCTCCATGTAAACAGGGCCTGATTAATGTTGCAGAAGAAGGGCTGTGAATCACGTATTCCATTCTCTTATGGGAAGTCTGAATGTCAATTTTTCCTAGTTTTGAGTGCAGAGAATTAGGAGATTTAATGCAGAATCCCTAGCAACGGACACAGAAACGGCAGCCCGAGCCCGCAGCTGCAAGCTTCCCAACATACTTCTCTGTAACAGCAGCTGATGAATCACTCGCTGGAAGACGTGCGCTTGAAAAACCGAAACTGCATTCACCGATTCTGTCTCTTACCCAGCCACAAGCACATGACAAGAGCATTCTTTGATAAGGAGAGAACACACACACACAAATCTCCGCCCTGCCATTTAGACCCTGAAGGGCAGTGCACTGTACAGCCACAGATGTCCAATCTCCAGTCCTGGGTGGTAAACAGTGAGATGGAAAAGTTTGCAGATGATACTAAACTGCTCAAGATAGTTGAGACCAAAGCAGACTGTGAAGAGCTTCAAAAAGATCTCACAAAACTGAATGATTGGGCAACAAAATGGCGAATGAAATTTAATGTGGATAAATGTAAAGTAATGCACACTGGAAAAAATAACCCAACTATAGTCACAATATGTTGGGGGCTAATTTAGCTACAAATAATCAGGAAAGAGATCTTGGAGTCATCGTGGATAGTTCTCTGAAGACATTTACACAGTGTGCAGCAGCAATCAAAAAGTGAACAGGATGTTAGGAATCATTAAAAAACTGATAGAGAATAAGACGGAGAATATCTTATTGCCCTTATATAGATCCATGGTGCACCCACATCTTGAATACTGTGTACAGATGTGGTCTCCTCATCTCAAAAAAGATATACTGGCATTAGAAAAGGTTCAGAGAAGGGCAACTGAAATGATTAGGGGTTTGGAACAGGTTCAATATGAGGAGAGATTAAAGAGACTAGAACTTTCCATCTTGGAAAAGAGGAGACTAAAGGGGGATGTGACAGAGGTACATAAAATCATGAGGATTGTGAAAAAAGTGAATAAGGAAAAGCTATTTACTTGTTCCCATAATATAAGAACTAGGGGCCACCAAATGAAATTAATGGGCAGCAGGTTTAAAACAAATAAAAGGACATTTTTCACACAGTGCACAGTCAACCTGTGGAACTCCTTGCCTAAGGAGGTTGTGAAGGCTGGGACTATAACAAGGTTTAAAAGAGAACTGGATAAATTCATGGAGGATGAGTCCATTAATGGCTATTAGCCAGGATGGGTAAGGAATGGTGTCCCTAGTTTCCGTCTGTCAGAGGGTGGAGATGGATGGCAGGAGAGAGATCATTTGATCATTACCTGTTAGGTTCGCTCCCTCTGGGGCACCTGCCATTGGCCACTGTCAGAAGACAGGTTACTGGGCTGGATGGACCTTTGGTCTGACCCAGTATGGCCATTCTTATGTTCTTACAATGTTCTGACTAACTGCACAGCATACAAACAAGAAACACAGATAGTGGTTCAAGGAAAGACCGAAGCAGGGGCGTGCTTGTTTGCAGAAAAGCACTTTTCCTACTTAAACGTAATTGACTATTCCCTAACCAATAACACACTCTGTCTCCTATTTTCCAAAGCACCCAAGTGACTGAGGAGCACGAGTCTCATTGACTTTCAATTGGACTTGAACTCCTCAGTCATTTGGATGCTTTGGAAAATCCCAACCAGAGTGAAAAAACTTTTAGGCTGAAATTTGTTCACATAAGAGCTAGGTATTAACAATGACTACTTTTGTTGTTCTTCTTATTAATGATCATTAGGAAAATACTTCTGACTGGGGAATGCATTCACAGAAATCAGAACCACGTATTTAAAAATAGGCCAAAACATTCATTATTAACTATGATGATGATGATTATTTCAGGAGCACCTGAGGTCCCTAATCTGTCTATAGGGCCCTGGAGAGACCTCACCTCACCATTCTTCTAGGTGAAGAGGAGCCCACAAACCTTTCAGAGCCCAGCCATGACAAACCTTAATCAACTGCTGAGTAATACAAAGCATACCACTCACTGCTTCATGGGTGCAAAATGCACTGGCTCTGCAGCACATTCAGGCCCTACTTGCGCACTTCTCTTACAATGTCAGTGTATGCCAACACAGCAACAAGACACCCATGGCTGGCATGTGCTAGCCCACAGAGGGCAGGTCTACACTACCAGTCAGATCAGCGGGTAGCAATCAATCTAGAGGTGGTCAATTTATCGTGTCTAGTCTAGACGCGATGATGGGAGAGCGCTCAGGGGTCGATTAATCGCGTCTAATCTAGACGCGATAAATCGATCCCCGAGCGCTCTCCCATCATCTCTGGTACTCCACCGCTGCGAGAGGCACAGGCAAAGTCGACGAGGGAGCGGCAGCAGTTGACTTACCACAGTGAAGATGCTATGGTAAGTCGATTTAAGTACGTCAACTTCATCTACTCTATTCTCGTAGCTGAAGTTGTGTATCTTAGATCGATCACCCCCTCCCCGTCAGTGTAGACCAGGGTTCTGGTTGCGAGGCTCGGGCTGCGAGGCTGTTTCACTGCTGTGCAGACTCCCAGGCTCGGGCTGGAGCCTGGGCTCTAGGACCCTGGTGGGTGGCAGGGTCCCAGGGCTCAGACTCCAGATGGAGCCAAGAAGTGTCCAGAGCCACGAGACAGCCTCACTGCCTGAGCCCTGGGAGCCCAAGTCGGACTGTCACGGGCCAGCCGCAGGTTTCTCTTTGCTGTGTAGATGCACCCTCAGAGCTTGATCCTGTAACGTTACTTTCCTGAATAGTCCCACTGAAGCCAATGGTGCTGCTCATGTGAGTAAAGCTAAGCACATGCATGTTCGCAGGATCAGGGCCAAGTGTTTATGTAACTCAGCCTTGCATGAGTTACATAAACACTTCTTCTTTCTTTCTGCATTCTCTCACTATACAGAATCACTGAAACATAGGGAACCTCTCTTGGAAATTTGCCAGGGCTTGAAGATATCGACTGTCTTTGACCTGTGTTGCTATTTGCACTTTCCAAACCTCGAGGAGACACATGCGAGGATCCCTGTCTGTGTGCAGAGTATCTGGCTGGCCCAGCTCCAATGCATGGGCCAACAATGAGGAAGTTAGGAAAGGCACAAAGTTTGCCACTCATTATAAACCACATTAATTTCAGAAGATCAAAGATCGCCCTCTCTCAGCGTACTCATACCAGGGCTTCAGAAACGTCTGGACAGATTTGTACATAACTCATGCGCTGCGCGGGTTGGTCTGGAGCCATTTGCGATGGAAGCAAAAGAAGTATGATGAAAGTTGATACAATTTGTCAGGCAGATGGAGGGATGAGCAATTTTATTCTTTAAAGACACAAATGAGTGCAGAAGGTGAGGTAGCAAATTCCTGCTGAGATGCCATAGGATACTGTTCCCTATGATCTAACCAGAACAAAATTCTCAAGCAGTGAAAAGGCTTTAAGTAGTAATAAATTAATAATTCATTCATCCACATTAAAATATATGTATTGGTTGAATTGTAATGTATTAATACATCTCTATGAAATAATATGTGTCATTATTATTTGCACTACAATAGTGCCCAAAGGGCCCCAACCAAGATTAGGAACCCATGGTGTCAGGTGCTGTACAATCACATAGTGAGAGACAGTCCCTGCCCCTAAAAACTTACAATCTAAACAGGCAAGACAGACAAAGAGTGGGGAAGATAAACAGAGGCACAGAAAGGTGAAGAGTGGGATTCATAAAGGGAACTTACTGCCGCTTTAGACACTTAAGCCCAAAATTTAGATTCTCAGCACCTCAGAGTCAGGGCCTATGCTTTGAGCGGGGCTTAACCTCTCTCTTCAGCATTTCCAGTTGGCTAGCGAAGGTGGCTCCCCACTCAATATTTTGGCTTCTGTGACTCCCCTTTTTAGGAGACTAACTCTCCCCATGCACTGGAGAAGAGGCCTAACTCAGGAACGTGAATGTCACTTGACTGCAGGAAGCCAAAAGATTAGGTGTTGCAACACTCAGCCTAAGGCCTGGCCTACACTAGAAAATTAAGTTGATTTAATTACATTGGACAGGGGGTATGGAAAATATTCATCCCTCAGTAGTGTAGTTAAACTGACCCAAGTCCCCATGTAGACCTAACCAGGACAACAGAGGAATTCTTCCATTGACCTAGCTACTGCTTCTCAGGGGGGTGGATTAACTATGCCTTTGGGAGTATCCCTCTTTGTGGTGTAGGTAGTGTCTATAACAACAGTAGTGTTTTAAGTGTAGATAAGCCCTAAGTCTCCCACCGAAAGCTATGCACCAGGTTAATGGCATAGATGGGAACAGAACCTAGGCTCTGTATCTACACATCAGTGTCCTGCCCCCACTGTTCAGGGGTGTTTGGATCCAAAAGGCTCCAGTTCAGACCCATCTCCATTCATGATCTTTTTATGGCTTGTGTTATACAGGTCAGACTAGATAATCATTGGGGTTCCCTTTGGCCTTGAATTTATGAAGATGGGAATGATCATTCATTGCACTGAATTGCTGTAAAATATTTTTTAATATAGGAAAGTGGTGGCAGCATGATCTATGGGGAAAGTTTGGAACAGATCTGAACTTCCCTGCTTGTACCTGCTTCTAAATGTGATAGGGCATGCGGAGAAAGGAGATAGACATAACTTGTGAAACTTACTCTACAGCAAACAGGAGGCGATAAGGCCAGTTCTAATGGATTTCCTTAGTTGCACAGAGAATGGAATTGACGTGGGCCATACATTGTATATTTCATTCCTAGATAGCCAAAATAGGGATGAGGGAATGAATCACTATAAAATCAGAACTGACATGAACTCATCACACGGGGTTGGCACAGCATTGTGCAGGCTACTGAGAAGGAGGTTTTTCTGCAGTTGTCTAACAGGATGGACCAGATGACTTAAGAGATGGGAATTTTCCACCTCTCACATCTATGCATGCAGCTCTGCATTCCCTGATTGCATTTGCAAGGCAGATTGTGTCCTGCCTAAGTCAGGAATGACTTGACATGCTGTGAGGAAAATCTGATTGTGTGACATCTCCAGACAGATGAAGAGAATGGATAATCTCCCAAAACTCAGGACAAAGGCAGTGTGGCCTTATTAATAGAGGCCTGCCCTAAAACTTAAGAGACCTGGCTTCCATCCCTGGTTTTTCTGGTTGATGACCTTGAGCAAGTCACTTCAGCTCTGTGCCCGTTTCCTGCCTTGTGAAATAAGGGTAATGACGCTTATCTCCTGTGTAAAGCATTTGAGATCGACTGAGGAAAAGTGCTGTGCAAGAGCCAGTTGTTATTATCTACCTTAGGTACTTAGTTGATCTCAATTACCATAAGATCCCAGCACCTCACAATCTTTAATGGATTTATCCTCACAACACCCCTGTGAGGTAGACAGTGCAATAGCCTCATTTTATAGATGGGGAACTGAGGCACAAAGTAACTACCCAAGATCACACAGGAAGTCTATGAGGAAACAGAGAATCAAAGGCAGGTCTGCACCAGCCTCGTCTACTCAACAGTTGCTGCTCTGAGCCTCCAGGTACTTTGAGACTTGTGAATCTCAAAGGACTTTACAAAGCAGTGGGTTAGAGATATTGGTCATGCAGTCACCGCGCAGGCCAAGGCAACATTTACTATGTCCTCACAGGTAGCCTCAGGCATTAAAACCAGTTTGTTGGGTGAGAGAATGTGGAGCTAAACTGAACACCAGATTTTATCCCTTAAGCGCTATCTACACGGCGGATTTTTCCTGATTCCAAGCACTGGCAGCCAGCTACTAGTCCCAACCTTGAGCATAGATGGGATAAATTACTATGAGCCACTATTAGCACTGGGACAGCAAACCCAGGTTTCGAGGGGTGAACTACATTGGTGCAAATAGCAGCGTTCCTGTTCTAACCAGGGCTTGGGAAACACTCCACATGTGTATGTCACCCTCCATCCTGCCACTGAATGGCACCACCTCTGGGGTGGGTGGAGGGAAGAATCCAGTTGACACAGAGCCCATTTTTGCATAGCTTTGGGGAGGGAGAGGGGACTGCACAGGCAGCAGTGGGGCTAGAGAGGGAACTTGTCTGATTGACCACGAGGTTTGCTGTATTCAAGACATCCTTTTGCAGGAGAAATAGTCGTGTGTGTTTTTCTAGACAGTGATGGTTTGCAGAGTGCTTTAAGGTAAACGGATTTATTATAGCATATAATTATTATCTTACTTTTATATTGCACCCTCTATCCTGATTGAATCTTAAAATGCTATAGGGAGTCTCCTCAATTATTATTATTATCTATATTTATTTCTAGCACTCTAATAAGCATCTTCAGAGACAATGGGCATGGAAGCTGCTATATAAAAATAAAATGATGATGATGATGATGATGATTATAACCACCAGAGAAAGAGAGATCAGAGAAACAGAGGACAGGTTTCCTGATATCCTGTGTCTTGCAACAACATAAGTTGCTTGGCTGATATATATTTGCTGAAAACTGACTCCTGCTCGTTCAAAGCCTGACCAGGGCCCTTTGAAATCAATGGAAATACTGCCATTGATTCCAGGGGGCCTGGATCAGGCCTTAGTGCTTGACATGATGCTAATAAATAAATACCAATAGGCAGAGTGGTTGGAGAGATAGGAGCATGGGCTAAAATACAGGACAGCTGGGTCACATTGCCTGCTTTGCTACTGGTCTGCTGGGTGACCTTGGGCAAATCACTTCAGCTCTGTTTCCCCTCCCCCTCTTTGTCATTTTGTCTATTTTAGATTGTAAATTCTTTTGGAGTATGGACTATCTTTTACTCTGAGTACCTACAGCACTAATTTTGAAAAGGGCCTCTAGGTGCTACCGTTTTATTAATCATTATATTACTACCCACTCTCTCTTTGAAAGACAGTTATAACAAGGGGCTGCTTTTGCTCTTCTGTGTTGCCATATACTTTGTCCACTGCTAATAAACTACTAGGGAATAGAGATCAAATGCAAAACAGTAGAAATAATTATATGCCTGGATAAATGTTCCATTTCACATATTATTGTCCCTGCTAGAATATACACTACTGATGTGTATTGCAAAAGGAACAGCCATTGATCTCTTTACAAGGAAACAGGTAGGACTGTATTATGTAAATATTACCTCATTTACTGTCAACAAATGTGGTTTTATTTTCACCTTACAAGTTCGTGACAAACTTTGGAGTCCTACAGCATCATCTAAACACTGACATGGATTTCCAGTTTGTAGCCAATTTTTGAAAGACAAAAGGCCACCTTCGGACCTGAGCAGATTGCACTGACTCCAATATGAACGATGGGCCAGATTCTCCATTGGTGGAAATCACAATTGCTCCTTGGGAATTATCAACAGAGGATCTGGCACTGTTGTATCTGGTTTATTCCAAGGTTGCATTTGCCCCAGAGAGACTGAGCCACTGAGAGAGAGGTCTCAACTCAGGTCTAGCATTAGCAGGTGCAGCCCTTTTGATAACTATGGGTTATGTGGCTCAGATCCTGAAAGGTATTTAGGCTGATTTCAGCGGCAGTTAGGAGCCTAAATACCTTTGTGAATCTGGACCTGTGTGCATATGTGATCCATGTGTTTCACGGAGATACGTCATTTGTAAGAAGTTAACATAATTCATCCATATCTCTTCTGTTTACTAATGCCAGCCTAAAAACAGAGCTAAGAGCTGATTCTCTGTAGCTTGTGGAAGGGAGTGTCCGGGAACTGGTTCTGACACTGTCTAGCCCCAGCCCATGACTCAGGTCTAAGCTGCCTGGGTGCTGACCTGACACGAGCCAACTGGAATTAATTCCCAAGGGACCATCTGCCTGCTGTGAACTGGAAGCACAGATCACCCTGCAGCCATCCCCAGCCTCCACCTCTTGTTGCCCTCAACATGCCCTCCCCCCATGGAAGGGGCTGCGGGAAGGATGGCACAAAGGCCAGCTCAACTGTGCCATGCTGAGGGTATCCCCAATGGGATGGTTGTGGCCAGTCTCTGCTCTGTGGAGAAGAGCAGGGAATCTGCCCCAATAACTAACATGCCTGTAACATCACTAGTTACATGATAGTTTTCCAGTTACTTTTCAATGGGTCCAGTATTGCAAAGACATGCATTGGTGGGGAACATTCTTCGCACAAGTAATCTGAACACCCATAGTGGGACTACTCACATGAGTAACATTACTCAGCTGCACACTTTTTTTTTTTTTGCAAGATCAATCTATAAGATGGTTAAGTAAACTGATTTTTGTGAATTTTTAAGGTGTAGTACAAGTCCAGCACACAGGATTTAGGACTTATCCAAATTTCATTCTGTGCTTCCCAAAATGCGTCATTTTAAAAGCAACGGAATAATATTCAAACAAAGATCATTAGAAAACATATGTTATACACCACAAAGTAGAACTGTTTTGCTAGGCATGAGGGATGCTTTTAAAGAGTTAATCCTTTTCCTTTCATGCAGTCTCACAAAACTGATTGATAACCATCTATGACAGGGCACGCGTTGTGTCAGGATAGTATGCTGACAGAAAGTATTACCTAGTGGTTAAAAACGTAGGACTGGGAGCCAGCAGGTGTGGGTATAGAAACCAGAGGGCTATGTCATGGATTCGTCATTGGAAGAAGAGCATGCTTTGGTTCTGTGAACTTCATCCAATAAGTGACTTGGTTGAGCTTGGTTTTTTTCTTTATTCTTTAGTTGTTGGTATTGTTTGGAGGGGAAGTTGTCACTGATGGCAAAAATCCACTACCTAAGAAGAGCTAGTTTTTAATACACATGAAAACTAAAGGCCCATTGTCCCCTCCCACTGAAATGTCCACAGGATCAGGCTCTTGGGATGGGAGATGGGAAGGAAAACTCAGTGGGGTTCCCCTCATGGAGTTTTCTCCAAATTATTCCCTCTCCAGGCCACACCAAGATGCAACATTATCATCTAGTGATGTAACACTGTGACATCATGACACCAAGGTCACCATTCAAGTGCCTTCATCAATCCACACCCAAGTATATCTCTGCTGTCATTTCCTGCAACTCTCCCTTTTTCCCCTCAGAGCTCCTCCTTAATTTCTCTCTGTCTCCAGCTTCCCACTTTCCATCATGCTGCCCCTGCATTTGGAACAATCTCCTACTCCTTGTCCCCTTTCATATTCATGAGGAGTCAGTAACTTCATGTACTACAGTACGTGCTACCTCTAGGTTGAACACGCCTCAGTATTATAATTATGATGATCACTAGCATTCATTATTTGTATTATTGTACTGCCCAGGAATCCTGGTGTCTCCCCAGCAGCCACAGCCCTGGAGCTGGGGAAAGTCACCTCTTTCTCTGAGTGCTGCAGCCCTGCACATCCCAAATTCCCCCCAACACCTCTTCTCACCTCACTGCCTGCTCCCATCTAATCCCCCCAAGGCCACCATCTCACCTTACATGCATCTTCTCTAGGGTCTAGGCACCCAATTAGTGGAGCCATGCCTGCACGGCTCCACTAATTAGGTGGGTGGCCCTTCATTCTCTTGTGTGCGGCTGCCCAGGCGTGCACCTTAGAGGGAACTATCCGCAGACTGCCTGCATGGAGTTTGTGGACCACTGGTGGTCCACCGACCACAGTTTGAGAACTTCCGCCTTAGAGGTCTCCCATCCAAGTAACAGACTCACCTGGCACTGTTTAGCTTTTGAGTCTTAGGCTTTGTGTACACTACGAAATAACGTTGACTTTCTAGATTTGAATCAAGAAAGCCGATGGTATACATTCAATTGTGTCTCCCCAGTAAGCGAGCTAATTCCATTCACGGTACCACGGCTAGCATTGACTCTCAGAGCAGTGCACTGTGGGTAGGTATCCCACAGTTCCCTCAGTCCCTGCGGCCCCTTGGAATTCTGTGTATAGCTGGCTCTTTTGCGATTCTGGGACTCCAAGGTCTCCTCTGCTGGTGGGCTCTGCATGGTAAGCTGTGCAGGAGAGCTCGCCACGCTGGCCAAAGAGGAAATGAGATTCAAAAGTTCCTGGGGCTCTTCCTATCCAACTGCCCAGTGCATCTGTGTTGAGAGTGCTGTCCAGAGCGATCACAATGGAGCATTCTGGGATAGCTCCCGGAGGCCGGTAATGTCAAATTGCATCTTCACTAATGCAATTTCGAGCAGGAAACGTCAATTTCAGTGCTACTCCCCTTGTTGGGCAGGAGTTTGATTTAAGGAGGAAATTGATTTAAAGAGCCCTTCGTCGTGAGAACGGCTATGTGGAAGAATCAATTTAATGCGGATAAATTCGACATTACACCGTAGCGCAGACCAGGCCTTGGAGAAGCCAATTCCAAGGTAATGCACTTACAAAAGAGACCCTGCTACTACAACTAACCTACTAACAAAGTTGCCCATTGCCTTACTAGCAAGTGCTACCATCATCAGGAAGATGCAGATAGCCAGCATGGACAAACCTCATTTTTTCCTGAGTCCTACAAAATTACTGCAGTTAAACCTCTCCTTTCAAATCAGGCAGCCACACCAAACTCTTCCGCATGTGGCTTATATTTTCTGTTTAAGCCCAAGAGTCTCACCCTCTCCTATTTTAGCCTCTGCTGCCAAAAATACCGCTACAGCTCCTCTACCCATTGACGCATTGAAGTTAAAAATCATATCTTCAGGCTTCCCCCAGAGGTAATACCCTGTCAGTGATAACTACCACTGCACTCCAGCTGCTTGCATTTGATTAAATACTTCAAGGCTGAACTGAAATCCTGCTTCCACAGATCTCTCCCCGGCTTCCCCATCCTCCTGCACTTTGGCTGGGGAGTTAAGGTCCGGAAACTTGTTACCATTGCAATAATCATTTCCTAGCCATGACTGTAAAAGGGAATTATAATTCCCCCAATGTAGCAAGGTCTAAGTATTATCATCCCAGTTATATACTAAACCATAGGCTTGCACCAGTTACTTTTATGGCTAAAAATAATGTATGCTTATGTAACACAAATATAATAACAGGGCTTCTCTCTCTTGCTCTTTCTCTCTATGTGCATATATATGTATACTGTTATTTCAATCACACAAACTACAACACTTATTTGCAATAGAAAGGAATTATACTGATTTATAAGGTCTGAACAAGTAGCCTCTGTCCAAAGAATAATACTCATATTTGCATTTCTATTGTCCCTTCCACCCAAAGATCACAAAGAACTCTATGGAAATTAGCAACAGAGTCCTGTGGCATCTTAAAGATTAACCAAAAGTACTGAAGCATAAGCTTTCGTGGGCTAATACCCACTTCGTCGGATTCATCGATTTCGTGCGTATTAGCCCACGAAAACTTATGCTTCAGTACTTTTGTTAGTCTTTAAGATGCCACAGGACTCTGTCACTTCTGCAGATCCAGACTAACACAGCTACCTCTCTGATTCTTGATACTATAGAAATTAGTGACTTTCTCTCCCAAGTGGCTGCTGTATTGTTATCTCCATTTTATAGAAGGGGAAACTGAGGCACAGAGCAGTTATGGTTTAGATTCTCTTAACCTGGGATCAATGTGGGTATCAGAATCTGACTCTGAGTGACTCGATATAGGAAGCCCTTGACAGAACTCAGCTCTCTAACTGCCACACTTGCATTTTAGTTCCATGACCAGATTCTTTTCAGTTTGAGTATGATGGACATTCAGGGCCTGATCCTGATCCTCAATTCTCAGACTAAGGCAGTACTCAACACCTTCCAAGCTCAGGGCCTTATTAGACTTACTTGAACTAAAGTTTTCATTACGCTCCCCAAACTGCAGTGTTTCCAGCTCTCATGCTTTGTGTTGTGATATTTGGGGCTTGTCTACTTGGCCTTGTAGTTCAGACTATGGGGGTGTGAACCGTACTGCACACCAAAGTCTTGCACTGTAACTCTCCCATGTGGATGCTACTACACAAGCTAACAGGTACCTAGTTCGCGATAACAGTTATAGTTTGAAGAGGACTAGGTAATGAAAGCCAGGCATCTATAGGTTTGCGCTAGCAGGAGAGATAGATACAGCACAACACTTAGGTGAGTAATCCAATTTGGATGAGGGCCAATGGTAATTTATATAACAGGCCAGGATTTTGGTGCAGATTATGTCATGTTCTTCCAGCCCTTTCCCTCTTTCCCATCCCTTCCCCTGACACCATTTTGCGGGACGTCTGCGAGGCTGCACTTTTGTTTCGACTGACCTTCAAGCAGATGTCCCGATTAAAGGTACCAGTAGGAAGAAATGTCACAGATCCTCGTCCCGCTATTGAAAAGCAGGCCTCTAAAAGGCTGAACAGATGGCTTAGAGTCCCAACTCCATGGTGAGGATGCTTGGCAGCAAAAGGAACGCCGACAAAAAAGGGAAGCTGATATCATCGCTTGCAGGGGCTGACTAAAATCAAGTTAGTTTATACATGGAGCATTGTCTCACGCCTTTGCTTTTACCAACTACTTTCCCTGGAAAGTGTGACTGCTCTTTCAAACAACAACAACAACAAAAACCCTTTCCCCGGCTTCTACTAATTAATCAGGGTGCTTATTTTCTATATGTCTTTCAGAAAAACACGCTTTTATCTATTTGGAATAATGTCAAATTCCTACCACAGTGATCTGTTCTAAGGCATATTATCCATTTTGGTCTATATTACTGCAGCTATTTACTTTTTAAAACTATCATGTGTGTGGTTAGATTAGATAGATAGATAGATAGATAGATAGATAGATAGATAGATAGATAG
>ML677341.1:6793576-6868669 GCA_007922305.1 Dermatemys mawii | reverse complement strand
TAGATAGATAGATAGATAGATAGATAGATAGATAGATAGATAGATAGATAGCCCAGACCTGAAGAAAACTCTGTGTAAGTTCAAAAGCTTGTCTCTTTCACCAGCAGAAGTTGGTGTAATAAAAGATATTACCTCCCCTACTTTGTCTCTCAGATAGATAATTATCCTTTTAAAACTGTTTAGTTATCATTACTGCAGCCCCTGTACTCCACATAAAAGGCCAGAACAGCGTAAAAGTTCCCAAAAGCCCACAGTCAACCAGCGAAGGATTCCCCAGTATGGGCATGGCAGAAGACAGCTGTAAGGCTGCCTTTGGAGGGCCTTTCACAAGCCCTGGTATTGGGGGTATGAGTGGGGTGGGATGGGGATGAGAGGAGTGTCTCAGGGGCCATGAGTAGACTGACTGAAATCAATGAGTGAGGTGCCTCTACTGCAGAGTAAAGTGATCAGAATCTGGTCACGGTAACGAGTGCTGAGCCCAGACTGGAAACTCAGAACCAGACAAGTCCCCTTATGCGCCAATCTTAAAGTTTGGTTCTTAATTTGGTTCCATCTCTCTAGCGAGCCACCCTGGAAAACTAAATCTGAACACTGCTGAATTTCTGGGATTCAGAGCCACATGTTATGAATAAATGGCCAAGCAGTACAGTCTGGGAGATGGCTTTGTATTTCATCACAACATTAATTCTTGTGAGTGGTTGCAAAGACCATATCTTTCCTTATATGGAGCTACATATGTTATTTCTATGTACGTAGCCCAGGGGGCCTTGGGAGCTTTTTGCAGGTGTAACAACAGCCTTGTATAACATACTCGCATGAGGCCTGGTCTTTTGTGATGCTGAATGCCCCTAACTCAGTGGAGATGGATGGCCTTGTGTTTAAAGCACTAGATTTGGGACTTAGTCGATATGTGTCTGATTCCTAGCTCTGCCACAGATTTCATTAGGGACCTTAGGCAAGACACTTACTTTCTCTGAACCTTTTGTAAAATGGGGAAATTAACACTTCCCTCCCTCAAAGGGTCGTTGCTGCACGGCTAAATACATTTTAAAAGCTTGTGAAGGGCTCAGCTAGTACACTAAGGAGGCCGAATAAATAACTGAGACAGAGTATTATGACTATCTGCTTATAGGGACTGGATTAATGTTGCAGTATTAACACACTAAAGACAAGCTCCTGATATTTTTACACAAACAGAATTGCAATGGGAACTATTCCCACATGAGGGCTTTAGGATCAGGGCCTCAATATATAGCATGGTCAGTGCCAAAACAAGAAGTGGGATATAAAAGACATTGGAGGCAGTGTTGCCTGGTGCTTGGAGTAGCAGCCTGGGTTTCAGAAAGCCTGTGTTCTGCCACTGGGTGACCTTGAACAAGTCACGCTAGTGCCTCAGTTTCCCCATCAGCAAAACAGGGATAATAATACTGACCCGCTTTGTAAGGCACTTCAATATCTACTGATGAAAAGCACTATAGAAGAGCTGGGTGTTACTATTGGAGTTTTATTCCATAACGTCACTGTGTCTGATGCAACATCCTAAAGACCGACACCACATTCCTCATATAGCATATCCCAAATTCCCATTGCCTTCAAAATTTAGCCCAGGGCTTCAAAGAGGAATGTTAAGTGTGCAAAGAGTACAGAACAGGGCTGTGTTATTTGGTGAAATGCCTCAGCAAGGGAAACACATGGTCACTGTCAGTGAAGTCTTCTCCTCAAAGGAATATGTGAATAACAAGAAGTAAAATAAATATATCAGTCACAAAGACTCCTCCATTTCAGATTCCACTCCAGTACTACTGTGCTGAACTACCTTCTTTTCTGTCCGTCATCTCACAAGTAGCCACAAAACTGCTACTAATTCACCTAAGCAGCTATATATGTGGAGAGGGAAACTGATCTGGACTTAACCCCCTGTTCTCCAGGAATGCCAGCTACAACCCATCACATTCCCTTATCATGCTACTGTATTTCCAGCCCTTAAACCCCCAAGGAAGGATTTAATCTCTGTCACCAAAACAAAAATGTGTGTGTTTGGGTTTTTTACATCTGTCAGGATTAATGCTGTTTAAGTGATGTCAAACATCTCCTGGTTGGATAGCAATACATTTACTCAATATGACTTTTCAGTGGAACCTTCATATTTTACCGTATAAAGAAAAAAAAAACTCTGAAAAAAGACAAGAGTAATAAATCCCACAATTTCTACCCCTAACTGGTATTTTTAATCACAAAAGCGCAAAGAACCCTGAGTCTCTGATAATGAACATAAAATATGGTTGCCGTTTAAAAAAATAGTTCACTGTCCCTTCAATTTCAATTTACTCGACTATAAATCCATGAGATACTTAATCAAATATTCTTCCACTTTAATTGTTTTATCTTGCTTTTATGTTAAATTTCACTGAGTTACTGCTGGCACAAGTCTTCGCATTATAGAAAAAAATGTCAGTGGATTGGCCCTAATTAGTATAAAATTCAAACACTGGTTTGGAGCATTAGCCATATTGAAGTAAGCTCTTGCAATTTAACTGGTTCAGTGAAACCAGTCCAAAAAGAAGAAGGAAGGGGCTCTAGGTTGAATTAATATGGTTAGCCATCCATCGATTGTCAAATTCTGGAATGAGTTCCCCAAGCCTTCAAAATAACAGTAATTTTTTAACAAGTCTTTTGAAAACTGTCACTTTGTATTATCTTGTGAAGCATTAAAACTCTATTCTGGTGTCTTTTCAAATTCCCCAGCCTTAAATCGGTTTGCTTAAGAATAGCAGATGCTTGCCTGTACTAGCCCAATCTTTCCCATGAGAAAATATATCAGTGCAACGTACTGTAAAGATCTGGAGTCAAACTCCAGTGTTTGTAATCAAGGGCATTACCCTGATATTGTGAAAGAGAAGAAATTGTCCCTGGTGGATCATTCAGTTTTGTAAACAGGGGGTGGGGAGAAGGGAATTTGAATTCTCTGTTATTGACTGATAAACGCCTTCTTGAAAAGGCCTGGGGGGACACTTTGCTAGTTAACTAGCATTGCTGATAAATCATTTAAAACAGGATAATTTAAGGAAGCTCTTGATAAAGCTGGGTCAGTCAGCACACAATATGGACAAAAGTAGTGATAGCTTTAAATGGCAAAATCCCAGTCTGGATCAGGATTTTTAATACTCCTTAATTCAGGAGTATTTTGATCTGGAAGGTTTGGTTCAGTCTTTTATAAAGATAAGGACTTCAGGAAAATTTCAGATCCAGATCTAGGTTTACATTTCAAATATATCCCACAATTGCAGTGGAGGCATATTCAAATCCAATGGCATAATGATAGAAGCCAACTGCAAATTTCAGATCCAGACTTACATTCGGATTTTAATGACCACCAATATTCAGGGATCCAGATTTTGGTTTTAATCCACCTTATAAAAGTGAAATCCTGTGAACCAGGGGGAAAGAAACCCCAATAACATTTACATGGAAACTGTTGAATGTCAAAGATCTTTTTAACAAACCAAGAATGAGGATATATAAAAATGTGCATATCTGCTTTACAGCAGATAAATGCAAATATTTGTAGCAGCAAAGGTTTTTACCCTGGAGTTTTACCTGCTAACATTTCCTTGTTTTGAATTATGTAGATCAGCAATGGGGGAAAAACACAACACTGGTTCTAAGGGTGCAGAGCTCTCATCTCATTTTAGTCAAATGTTCTCAACAGCAGAAAGATGCATAACTGTAAGGTAAATTGGTACCGATTTTTTTTGAAAGATCTCTTTACGGCTTTAATAACCAAACTAGAAAACAGGGTATTTTAAATATTTCAAGGGAATCAGTAACACAAAACATTGTGTCTAACTTAAAAACTTGGTTATTAAAATATAGGTCAAAATCCAACCTGAAAAAAGATACCATACACTGTACACAAATCTTAAATGTATGCTGAGGATATACCAAATATAAGGGTCTTTGGCCAAGATTTTCAAAAGTAACTAGTCATTCCAAGTGCTTCCGACTCCAGACCTCTTAAAGGGGATGCTCAGCATTTGAGGTACCACAGGTTGAAACATCCCTCAGAAAAAACTGAGGAACCTTTAATCACTGCTCATCGTTGAAAATTCTGGCCTCTACATTCCACCGTTTAAAGCTTGACCCCCAAACTTACTGAACACAATAAGAACATAAGAACAGCCATACTGGGTCAGACCAAAGATCCATCTAGCCCAATATCCTGTCTTCTGACAATAGCCAATGCCAGGTGCTTCAGAGGGAATGAATAGAACAGGTAATCATCAAGTGATCCATCCCTGTCTCCCATTCCCAGCTTCTGGCAAACAGAAAATGGAAAGAGTCCCATTGACTTCAAGGAATACTTGTAGCACCTTAGCGAATAACCAGTTTATTTCAGCATAAGCTTTCGTGGGCTATATGGGCTATAGCCCATGAAAGCCTATGCTGAAATAAACTGGTTAGTCTCTAAGGTGCAACAAGTATTCCTTGTTTTATTTACGGCTACAGACTAACATGGCTGCTATTCTTAAACCATTGACTTCAGTGGACTTAACCACACCATATTATTAGACCAGATAGGTATCACAACTGGTCCAAAACCTTCAATCTTCTTGATTTTGCTCTCGTTTATGGCACTGTACATTCAAAGTAACTCCACTGAAGTCAACGGAGTTGCACTGGGGTCAATGGGACCAGAATCAGGCTGGTTAAAACAAATAAAAAGAGATAAGGAAGTTAGGCAGTGATAATATATCCTGGGGAAGAATCCAAGCTTCTTTACAAATGGCTTCGATATAGGGACAAATTCTGGCAGGTGCATAAGCACTTCCTGGTGAACCCCACAAATAGCAGTGGGACTATAGGGAAGAAATGGGCTATGCTTGTATAGCTCTCTTCCAAAACTCACAATGAGCCTGTTCTGCAGGAGATGACCACAAGGAATTAGAGGGGGGTTGATCCAGATCGAGGGATGGTCAAAAAATCTTGAACCTTTGCCAAACAATGAAATTATTACCATTTTTCCTTACCATTTTCCCACCAGCTCTACAAACATTTTAATGCTCACGTGTTCCCTGACCTATCTATGGGCCCCCCACACATGTCCCTGTACAGACTGCTGCTAGCTGGAGTAATATGCCTATGTCTGAGACTGATTAAAATCAGGATTTTGATGCATATTGAGGGCTGCATTCCTTGCACATCCTAAAATCTAGCAGTGCAAAACTCTCCCAGAGGGAGTTTGGTAGGTATGACTCCAAGTAGAGCCAATGGAATTCAGGATCTAACACGCAGAGGCCCAGCCAAGACCAGGGTCCCACTATGCTTAGTGATGTTCATACACATAATGAATAACAGTCCCAGCCCTGAAGAACATACAGTCTAAATAGAAAAGACACCTAGATGGTGGGGGAAAGAAATATTATTATGCCCATTTTACAGATTGGGAATTGAGGCTCAAAGATTAAATCTCTTGCCCAGGATTAAGAATTTTGTAATAGAGATTTGTAAAGGGTCCAGAGCATCAAAAGGGAGCCCTAAATACCCCACAGCCTGCCAGGTCAGGATTCCCCCCATAAGGCTATCTTCAGAGGAGACCCTTGCAAGTCTTAATGCGAGGGACAGGCCAAGCTTGCTAGTGGCAGGATGGGCATGGCCACAGCTCAAAGCACTGTTGAATTTCCAGGCAGCACTGCAGCCCATAGGACATCCCAGGAAGCCACAAAACAGCCCAGGAGTGGAATGGCACAAAGGTGGCTTAGTGCCACCTTAGCCCTGACCGATCTCCTAAACTGGGCGTTCTCTCCTCTTAGAGATGCAACTCAGAATTTCCCCCTGGGAATTTCACCCAGACCTACAGAGTCTCATGTGAATGCCTTAACCACAAGTCCATCCTTCTCAACTGCCCTGTGTCATCTTTCTCAGTGTATTGGTGTGTGGTCCTGTCTCGGAGAGAAGGGCTCAGATAAATGGGGAAGCAGAATTGGGTCCATGCTGCTGTTTGCAAAGTTTGTTACAACTGTTTGGGATCTTTTCAGAGGAATGCTCTATAAATGCAAGGTAGGATTATATAAATTATTAATTATTAATTATGATCATTATTACACATCAGACAAGAGTAATAAATAATACCACTAATTACCACATCAGCATGCATCTGGCGAAGAGAGGCACAGATCACATCCTGGTGGGATAGTATTAATACTTTGTGCTACTGGAATTTTCTGATTAACGACCATATATTACAATATTTGAATAAGTTTTAGAAAGATTCGGTCTCCTGTTGGCAGTATATTTTTTGTGTCCCCTCGCTGAAATTAGGCACTAGGCAAAAGAAACACTGAGCTTTGAAGTTATAGAATTTGGAAACCTCATGTCTGTGCAGTTAAAGGTGATTTAAGAAACCCCAAATAATTATTTCACAAATGAATATGTTAAAACTGTAAATTGATATATCAAAAACTACAGCCTCAATATAGCAATTTGTCTTTTTTTTCCCCTTCCCCTTCCCTGCAATAGTATATTCCACAGCTGCCTGCAAGATAATGTACTGATTGCAACTTTCTGAATTTACAGAGCCTTTAAGTTTAATCTCATGAGCCAGCCTAAAGGGCTTCTTCATCATCCATTGAAATGCCAGAATAATTGAAATTGTCTTCAGCTGACAGTCAGGCAATAATGAATATTTTACTTTGCTGATTGCATGTCAAGGTTACATATAGCACTGCAAACAGAAATAATCCAGTGGGTCTCACAGCCAACTGTTCCCAGCATGGGTTGGCTCCAACCTTTGCATGTGGTACAATACCTACTGATTCTTCTTTTCACAGGATACCTCAACTGAACTGATGCTCACTACGCTAACGTAGGTTGGAGGGCAAGGCAGTTGCTGCCTGAGCAATGCTGTCACTGGTTTTCTGTGGTGCTCCAGAGGCAAACAAAAGTTTGGGAAAGGTTGTAGTTAAAGATTTCCCCAAAGGAAAACAAATAAGGAAAGGCACCAGTAGTCAGTCAAAAGGGGTATGGTATGAAAGAGACTTCTGTGTGAGTAAGTCCTGAATAAACTCCTCAGACTTATCTTCAATAGAGTAAGAGTTCTCTGATCTAAATGTAGCGATTGTTCAATGGCATATAAAGAAGAACAAAAAGGATCGTAAATCTGTTTACTCTTTCTACAGCAAGTGAAACAAGTATGAAATGTACCCAGCACAACCACAATAATAATGACATTATTATTTATTATTGCAGCCCCTGAAAGGCCCAGTCGAGATCTATTTACTATGATTACACACCTGAGACTATGCTAGGTGCTGTACCTCCCTGCCACAAAAAGCTATAATCTAACTAAACAGAGGGTGGGAGTAAGAAAATATTGTTACCTTCACTTTACAGATGGGGAACTGTGGGACAGAGAGATTAAGTGACTTGCCCAAGGACATGCAGGAAATCTGCAAGAAAGCCAGGATTTGAACCCAGAGCTCCCAGTCCTGGCTGATAGGGCTAACATTTGTCACTTTAGAAAAGATTGTGTGAATTCTACAGCTGTGTAGAAATGAGATTTTGCATCCCCCAAAAACATTTCAATATTTCAAAAAAAAAAAACCTAACTCCAAATCAGAATTTTTTTTCACAGGAAGGAACAATGAGAAAAATTCTATTTTGGGAAAACCAGAACAGAAGTTTTCAGCTTCATGGCTCCTGAGTTCCCCTGCTGCCTTGCTCCTCAACTGCCTGACAACCAGGGATCATGGAAGTTCAGGGGGCGGACCCACCCCAGGACTTGGCCAGCCTCGGATCCCTTGGAGTTGTGCTGCCCAGCTTCCTGGCTGGCCTGAATCAAGGAGTGATCAATTACTGCTTCAGCATGGACTCTAAGAGAGTCCCATGTGGCATCTGCCCCCAGAATCCACAGCAGAATCTCGCCATCCACCACTAGATTGCATTGCTTCCCCTGGCATGCACAAAGCACATATTATTCTGTTAGCCCCTTTGGATGAGGTGCAAAGTTGTTTGCAGGCTCTCACTTATTATGGAAGGATTCCAAAGCATTTGGGTCAACTTCATCCCTGGAGTAACGCAGTCAAAGACAGCGTCATTGTACTGGGGATGAACATATCCCATTGTGCTTTGATGTAAATATTCATGCTGGGAAGTCATAAGGATGAGCTGTATCCAACGACTGATGTCCAACCAATTGGGGAGGGACCTTTCTGGGGCTGAAGGAACAATTTAGAGGCAGTTGTGATCAAGGTAACTACGAGGTTCTTTTGTGCCTTTGTTAATCTTTGCTCTGATACTAGCTGAGACAGGACCAATTCCGGAGGTCCTCCTTGCGCGGCTTCAGCTCAGGAAAACGATCCTTATAGCTCTCCTGAGTTAGGAGTGAATTAATGCTGAGGGCTAGATCACTGGGCCACTTCCCCCTAGGAAGAAGAAAACACCACCTCTGCTGTTTGGTTTAGAGGAGTTCTATTCCTTCCCAGCCTCCTAGACAGCTGGGGCCAAATTCATCTCTATTTCAATGCTAATGGAGCTGCCTCAGAGCTGAATGTGGCCCCTAATGCTGATAGGGCTAATAGAAGACAACAAGGCAAGTTCCCACTCAGGAACATGGCCTAGCTTCCTGATTCTCCCTGCCCCTTTGTACGCTCACCCATGGGTTGGCCAGAATCTGACCCTAAAGTGGAAAATTAGGCATCATGACTCCCAAGCCTATTCCCAGCTCTCTGACACTGACCATCCATGTGGCCTTGTTCAAGCCAGTTAGGCCAAAATTTGCAAAGGGGAGTGCTGAACTTAAACCCACATTTAATCAACCATTTAATTGGGTTGCTTTTCAGAGGGGCTACAACTCTTCAGGTTCTAAAGGTGATGTCACTTGGAGCTGCGAGTGCTGAGCTTTCTTGAAAATCAGACTTTTTATTTGCATACCTAAGTATGGACATAGGACGGAGACAAACTTCAGGCACCCATGTTTGACAAAGGTTAGCCTTCAACTCTCGGGTGCTTTGCTTTGAGCTTGTTGTATAAGATGGAGAGGATAATCCCTATTCAACTCACGTTAATTAAACATTCCGAGATCCCCAGTGATAGGTGCTATGGAAGGGCAAAATATTGAATGGGTACTGAAGAGTACATTGGTGTGATCTGTTATTGAATAGAGGTGAAGGTCCAAATCGTCTGCTGATCTAACTCCACCGACTTGCACCAGGCCTTCACTTTAGGCATTCACCGTTCACCAGAGAACTGGGATGAACTCACAAGTCTTGATTATTATTAAATATATTACACCTAGAGGTCCCAGCTGATGTCAGGGACACATTGTGGTGGCTGCCATACACAGAGTAAGAAAAAGTCCCTGCCCTAGAGAGATTAAAGTCTAAACAAAGCATGGGTGGTGAAACAGGCTCAGAGCAGTGAAGTGTCTTTCCCAAGGTCACCCAGGCTAGAATCCTGGTCTCCTGTGTTCCCACCGAGAGCACAGGGTTCCCTCTTCATTCCTAGATCCCTGCTTTAGGGCCAACTCTGCCAGGGAAGAATGTGACCCTAAGTGTTCTCTAGTTCATTTCTTGCTTTGAATATCTTTAACACATAATAAAGATG
This sequence comes from Dermatemys mawii, assembly GCA_007922305.1. NCBI lineage: Eukaryota > Metazoa > Chordata > Testudines > Dermatemydidae > Dermatemys > Dermatemys mawii. Next base: position 6,859,069 of record ML677341.1, on the reverse strand, counting down.
TTAAAACCTAAAAAAAAGAAGTTAAACTAAAGCAGTTCTGTCTGCCCCAGGACACTGCCCAATATTCTGTTAAGCTGCCACGTAAAGGCTCTGTAGCATGAATGAAAATATTGTTTCAAATTGTCGTAAAAGCTTTAAAGAGATCCCTAAACTCTGACCATAGGGTTATGAACAAGCAGCTGGCCACCCTACATTCAGCTCCTTGTTTCCGTACTCAGCTAAACCTGACCTGTTATTAGTAATTTTTTGATGTCCCTGTAATGAGAACATGAAATCTATTCAAGGCCGCAGCCCTTGTTCCTGGACAGCTGGTAGAAGCGAGTCAAAGTGGAATTTCATGCCCAAGAACACAACAGAGATCCTTAAATATGTGAAATAGTGGAAAGTACTTTATCCTTTAGAATTGATTTTCATTTATTTAAATTTTGATCTTAAATTCCCGTGTAAAAGGATACACAAAGCCCTGGATGTGCCCAACACACACTTAAAAACTCTAGGCCAGAAAATGGTGTTGCCACGTCACCAAGGCTCTACTGATATCAATTTTCAGCAGCTGAATATCTGGCCCAGAATACAATGCTGATCATTCAAATCTCTAGGCACTTAGGTACACCATTAATAATACAATTACGTATTCGCTATAGTAAAATAATATGATAATAACAAACCAATAGATACAAAGAGCTTGCTTTAATCCAACACAAGCACAGAGCTAAGCCTGGAATGAGTTTATTAGCCTAGCCCATTGTGGCTAGGTGTTACAGAGCAATACCTGAGAGCATAACACCTGAGCTTCAGCCTTATGCTTTCTTTCCCCAGGTTTTCAGTGTTCTACAGGAAGCATGCAGCAGGGATGGTCCTGAAGTGCTGCACTGTTCAGATCACATTCCGGATATGAACTTCTCCAGAGTTCAGGTGTGTTTGGGTCTCTCTCTCTCTCCCACATAAACATTGGGAGGGCTGCGTTTAAATATTGGGAGGGCTGCATTCTTGGAGCTATAGATATAGATAGTTGGTAAGTTAGTTAGTTAAATGCAAAAACAGAATAGGAATCTAAGGGTATATCTACACTACCCGTTGGATCAGCGGGTAGCGATCGATCCAGCAGGAGTCGATTTATCACGTCTAATCTAGACGTGATAAATCGACCCCCGAGTGCTCTCCCGTCAACTCCTGTACTCCACTGTTGCAAGAGGTGCAGGCAGAGTCGACGGGGGCGCGGCAGCAGTCGACTCACTGCAGTGAAGACACCACAGTAAGTAGGTCTAAGTTATTCACATAGCTGAAGTTGTATAACTTAGATCGATCCCTCCCCCACACACCCTATGTAGAGCAGGCCGAAGAGCCAGTTCTGCTGCCCGTTTTGAGTGTTGTAACTGTGTAGGTCTCAGGTTATGACAGAGACAAGGCAATATCTTTTATTGGACCAAGAAAGGTGTTGGTAGAAAGTACACGCTTTTAAGCTTTACTGTAAGACCATGGGTCTCAAACTCAGGCCTAAAGGGAGTAGCTACACTCCATCTAGGGTGACCAGCTGTCCCGATTTTTTAAGGACAGTCCCGATATTTGGGGCTTTTTCTTATATAGGCACCTGTTTCCTCCACCCCCTGTCCCGATTTTTCACACTTGTATCTGGTCACCCTAACTCCAACCCTCCCCCTGGCAGGCACTCACCATGGCTTACCTGGGACCCCTGCAGCCCAGCCCCAGTGTGAGCCTCTGCTCCTGAGGTCCGATGGGCAGAGTGCCAGAGCGGCTGGTTGATCGGCCCACTGGTGCTGCTTAAGCCAGCAGTTGGAAGGGGAAGCCGTGTGAGTGACTGGGCTCCACCCTGCCTCCAGCAGCTTGATTTCCCACCATCCAGACCTGACTTGAGTCCTAGCATCTGCAGTGTGGTGCCTGACCTCCAGTTTGGCTCCTGCCTCTGACCTTCTGGTATCCTAATCCAGCCTGACTCTGGATCCTGACTTGTGGTTCTGATCTCCAGTTGTCTCCAGCATCTGGTATCCTCACTCTTGACTCCTGTCTCATGACTGCAGATTGTGGTTCTATTAGGTTTGGTCGTTCATGACATGGCTGTGACAATACCTTCCACAGAAGTGCTGGAACTGGGGGGCAAGATGGGCCATGCCCCCCTAATTTTTAACATGGACGTAGTTTGGGAGGCAGTGGGCCGCGTTGTCCTCCCGCAGCCCCCCACTGCAAGACTCGGGCAGGTGCAGAGCAGGACTGGCAGGGGCTATACTTCACCACAAGGTATCAGCTTCCCTGCCATGAAGCGCAAACCCTGCCAGTGGCACCAGCCTCTTTCCAGTAGGAGGGCCTTATCTTTGAGCCTTCTTCCACACCACCCATATCCCAGGAGAAAAATCTCTATCTTGATACTCTGGTGACGGGCTGCAGGATAAGCCCCTTAAGACACCCCAGTGTGCCAGGCTCCCTCCTCCCTGACAACCTACTTATTCCGCAAGGACAACAAACAATGAACCATGTCAACATCATGTCACCAATGCTCCCGTTTCATAGAAAAGCAAACAAAAACCTTCTTCAAGCAAACAATCACCATCCTCCAAGGGCCACCTTCTTTGTTCTTGATCAGCCTTTTGGGATACAAATTCCTCAGGGAAAGGAGCATGTATTTAGTTACATCTTGTACAATGTATTGGCACTTCAGAAATAATGAACAGTAAAATAACCAAAATAAGTATTGTTGTTATGATGATATCACCTACGGGTCTTGATTAAGATCGGGGCCCATTGTGCTAGTTGTTGTGAAAACATATTCTATGTGGCAGCCCCTGAACTTAAGAGCTTACAAGCTAAATCGTTACAATAAGGAATAGGAGAAATGAAATATTATCGTCTCCATGTTATAGCTGGGAACTTAGTCACCAAGATATTAGATGACTTGCCCAAAGTCAAACAGGAAGTCTATGGCACAGCCAGGAACTCAACTCTGAGTCCCATCCCAGTGCCCATGTAACAACATTTACCATTAAATTACCATGTGTAGAAATAAATAAATATATATATATATATATATATATATATATAAGGGTAAATATTTATATACACAGCACACTCCTTCTCCCCAGATAAATCCTAAGTTAAAAGAACATTGTTAAGGTTGCAAAGTCAAGCACTGACCACTTAGGACATGCCAGAATTAAGATTGCCTGTGCCATAGGCGCCAACTCTGTGGGCACTCCGGGATTGGAACACCCATGGGGGAAAATGGTGGGTGTTGAGTACCCACCGGCAACCCACCTACCAGCTCTCTCTGTGCCTCCCCGTGTTTGCCACCTGCCAGCATGCATTACTGATCAGTGCCTACCACCCACCTCAATCAACTGTTTTGTGGCATGCAGGAGACTTGGGGAGGATGGGGGATGAGTGAGGGCACAGCGTGCTGAGGGGAGGGGGCGGAACAGAGCAGAAAGAGGCAGGGCAGGGGTGGAGTGGGGGCAGGAAGAGGTGAGGCGGGGCCTTGGAGAAAGGGATGGAATGGGGGCAGGGCCTGAGACAGAGCCAGGGGTCGAGCTCCCACTGGCACGTTAGAAAGTTGGCACCTGTGCCCCTTGCAACCTTAATTTGTCCCCCTTGTGTATATGCCCTATGATAGAGTCTTTACATGATCATAAGACCCCTGTCTTACTCAGTGCACAGGATTGACCTGCTGTGTTGCTGCATGTGTGTGAATGTTGTAGAAGTAGTATGTTAGCATGTTTGATACGAGATTTGTATAATTTACTATGAAATTTACTTTTTTCATATATCACGGTCTGCACTCACATGTAACGTACGTATATAAGGTGTTCTGTCTGCACTTATGAACTGCATGTGCTGTTTTACACATCAGTTCAGGTCCATGCAGTTTTGACTTACTCCTCTTTTTGCTGCATCAGGCATGCCACATTTCCCAATATTTTCATTTTTACTTAAGCTGCCCTATACGTGACCTTGCCCGCTGACCCTTAAAATTCCACCCGACCGAAAGCTCCAAGTCCTGCCTTCGGGCCTGTAACTGTGGACTCTAGATCCCAAGACAATGGAGCTAAGAAGAAAAAGGAACATTCCAGTGTGTGTGTGTGTGTGGGTGTGGGGGTGTGTCACTCATGGCGCAAGATACTAGCATGCAAATCAGCAATCGCTCCATTAGCTTGTTAAGTATTTTGGAGTGATACCGTGCACAGTAGGAGCACCAGCCACACTGGAAGTATCTTGGCCATTTGCTATTCATGAGAGGAGGAAGATTTAAGAAGAGAAAAGGCGGGGTGGAGGGAGGTAGTGTGGGCTTTCTAATGTAAACACCATTATCATCTGAAAATCAATTAGCTCCTTGCACTGAGGGAATGAGGAGACTAAAGGCCTTTCTGAACTGCTATTGTGAGCCTGAGTTATTTACTTTAATTAAGAGGAGACAGAGTGGATTATTGTCTCAAAGTAAGGAGTTGGGAAGAGTCAGAAAATTACACTCTACCTCACTGCACAACAAAGCCAGCGTAAGACACAGGCTCCAGCCCAAGCAAAGTCTGAAAGACGTTAGCTTTTAATCTGGATTCATCCTAACTCAGGAACAATCAGAAAGAAGCAAGGCTGAGACCCTTCTTGCTAAGCAGTAGGTGCAATATTACATTGGTTGGCACTGCCGGGAGCTGTGTTGCAGTTTAACATTGGGGTAGTGGGGGGGATTTTTTGCCTCTGGACGGTTTAGAACTTGAGTGCAAGGGTTTATTCCAGGCTCAGATTTGCTACACTAAAGCATTAGATGTGGAAGTGTATTTTCTCAGCCTCTCCTTTAAAGACCGTTCGTGAGCAATATATTATTTTTAAAAAAACATATACAATTGTTAATGCAAAGCTGTCACCTGGATGAAGATGCTTTTATTTTATAATTTATTTTTGGCTCTTGTTGAATTCAAATGGCTTGGATTAAGAAGAAGAAGAAGAAGAAGAAGAAGAAAAGAAATTTGGCAACTGGGTAATCCACAATATTGTCTAATTTGGCATACGGAGATCCTCCCCACCACCACATCTCCTGGGAGGTATCTAACGCTGAGACGTTGTTGCTTTGCCACACGGTGCCCACTTTTTCTCAGCGCACACTAAATAGGTATTAAGTCAGTCAAGCATGGCAGCTTCATAAGGAGTTGCTGAGTAAATAATGATCTTTTTGTAAATCACCTAAATACGTATCTACCCCAAAGACTATGGTGGTGGCTAAAGGGGAAGCTGATTTGCATTTTAAATATTCACTCTGTATGTTTTTGTAAGTCACTGCAGCCTGTCACACTGATTCTTATATGCTCCTGGTGGGGATTTGGGGCCAGATTCTGCGCTCAGGTACAGTGAGGTACATTCTGAGTAACACCACAGAACTCAGCAGAGTAAAGTCAAAAGGGGCAACCAGTTTGCTCAGGGCAATTACTCAGGATTTACACCACTCTAACAGACAGGCAAAGTGGGTGAGCTAATTCCTTTTACTGGACCAACTTCTGTTAGAAGTGGGGAGGCCACGAGGCCCCGCCCCTGCTTCTGTGGCCCCACCCCCTTTTCCTCCTCTTCCCCCGAAGCCCCGCCCCCTGGCCCAGCGGGAAGCTGGACCCAGGCATTGGTAAGAGCTGCCCACGGAGCATTGCAAAGGTGTTGGAACTAAGGGTGCTTGAAGTGGTTTCCATTATATAGAGAGTTTACAGTTTGGTTCAATGACTCTCAGCACCCCACTACACAAATTGTTCCAGCACCCCTGGAGCATTGTGATGATGAATAAGTTAAAGCACAATACAGATATTATTGTATTGTAACACTGTCATTCTATATACACAGACTATGCACTGCACGTACTAGTAGTTTACACAGCACATGTATTTTAACTGTATATAATTCAATACATATTTTTGAGGGGATACTAATGCTTTCTGACACCATCTTCCCCAAAAGCTTTTAGTCTTAAGATCAGAGAAAGCAGGATATAAGATAAGGAACCAGATCCTCAGCTGGCACAAATTGACATAGTTCCCATGAAGTCAACAAAGTCATTGATTGTATGATTGTATTGAAGTCAATGTAGGCAGGTTGATTTACCCCCGTTTAGGATTTGGACCCTTCCATTAAGTTTCAAGCAGGAAAGGAGCATAAACATGATCATCATGGTCAGGTCTACACAAGGAAAGCAGAGCAAGTTTAACACCATGTTAGCGAGCACACTTTAGCTATGACACTAACTAAATACTAATGTAGACCGGAATTAACCCCTTTAAAAACACATTAGGTGGTCGTTGTCCACTCTAGGCTTGACCTCAATCTATTGACATGCTACAGGTGTCCAACCTTGCCTGCACTTTTAAACATGCCCCAAGTCAGACATGCCCACATTAGTCCAAAAGACAGATAGAATCATAGAATAGAATCATAGAATATCAGGGTTGGAAGGGACCTCAGGAGATCATCTAGTCCAACCCCCTGCTCAAAGCAGGACCAATCCCCAACTAAGCCATCCCAGCCAGGACTTTGTCAAGTCTGACCTTAAATATTTATTCTGTTAAAGGAGGAGAAAAGAATAGGCTGGAACAAGGCGCCTCCAAGAGCAGCTCCCATTGAAACTGGAAAGTGGGCCTCATCTGTCCCAAGAGACGCCACTCCATTCTCTTCTCCAGCAACCCCAGCCAAAGGGAGCTGGGCAGCGTGCCTGCCGTGGAAGGACGAAGAACGTTGATGGAGGGGAGTGGGGGAGAACAGCGAGGCGAAGTAAATGCAGGCCACGACGATGTTAAGAGACAGAAGAACTAAAAAGTAATTTTCCTAAAATTTTCAATATAGCTTTAAATATTAGCAAAGCTTAAGCTGCCGCGCACAAAGGCAAGTTTCCTTTGAAAGAGTTCCAGAAAACCATGAAATGCTGCCGATAAGGCAGTGCCAATTTGTAAAGCTTGCCACAATCTCTGGCTCACGTTCTCTCTCTCTCCCTCTCCCCCCACACTCAGCTCCATTTCCCCCCCACCCCCATTCTTTCTTTCTGAAAGCTCCCTGCACTTTGTGAGTCAGAGAGGCTGTGATGACAACAACAAAAAAATCTTTATTTCTGAAGCGGGAACATCTTCTAGGCAACAAGGAGAGAGTTTCCGACGTCTCCGTTTGATTTATTCTGTGGAAATAATGTCAAAGTGGCATTTGCAAAGGCAGATAAAAGATTTTGATGGAAAGCTCCTCGTGGGGGTGATGTAAGTATGCTCAGTCGAGTTTTTTCAGCCTTTATTAGCAGTTGTATTTGGCCGTAATTATAGGTTTGCCTGGGCCTGACATTTTGTCAGTGTGTTTGCCTGGAAAGATTGAAGCAGCGATAAGGATCTTTTCTTTTTTTACCAGAAGGAAAAATATGTTTCACTCCTTTTTCAAAAAAATTGGATTTTGTATTAGTTTAATTGCAATGTTAGTTTAGTTAGGTTTGTAGATTATTACTATTTATTGTAGTGCTTAGAGGACCCTGCTGAGACTGGGGCCTCATTGTGCTAGGTGCTGTACATACACATAGAGGAAGTCCCTTCCCTAGCGAGTGTATGATCTAAGCACACAGACACCCAAAGGGTAGGTGGGGAAACAGAGGCACAGAGAGGAGTAGTGACTTGACTAAGGTCATTGAGCAGGTCAGTGGCAGAGCCAGGAATAGAGCCCGCATCTCCAGTCCACTGCCCTCCTACTTGGCCTGATCAGGGCCACCCTTAGGGGTAGGCAATCAGGGTGCCAATTTCTAGGGTTGCCAAATCAACATCTGTGCCAACATCTGTGGGGGAGAGGGCAGATTGTGGTGTTGTTGTTTTTGCGTGGCCCTTCGCAGGGCACCAAAAAAAATTCCACCCTGGATGACAAAATATGTAGAGCCAGCCCTGGGCTGATCCTATGCTTCAGGCAACCTTACAGTCCTCCTTCAAAATCTTCCTCAAGATGCACTTCTCATTAGGTTTCCAGTGCCGACCTTCATGCCTGGCATCTTACTGGTCCCTGGTCCCTCACACTTCCAGGGTGATAAAGCACAGAGAATGAAAAACAGATCAGAAAAACCATATTCAGAATCAAATCTAACACAGGCCCTAACAAGAGAGGATGGTACTGAAGCCTGAATCTTTTCTTGATGTTACTTCCTGCACTGGCCACCTTCCTCTTGTGTCTTACACCTCGCTGGGCTGTGGAGAATTCACCACTGCACCAGTGACAAGAAAAGTCGCTGGGGCCAAGTATCTACACAGAAGTGACAGGTGCCTTTCTTTCTCCTAATGATGGATTCTCCAGAAGGATCCTGGGAGAGGCCAGGTGTAAGATAGGATGGATCTGAGGGGTTGGGGCTTCCTGAACTCTGGTGATTCCTCATGGTTATGGGGTGAGACACAAGTCAGACATCTTTCTGGACTAGGGCCAAACCAAAGTCTGGCTACTCTTGTAGAGGAGGGGTAAATCCAGTGCGGGGAGGAATTCAGGTGATGTCTGATTTAAAGATCCTGGAAACAGTCACTCATGTCAGGGCAAATTTGCCGCCCTCCTCCACAGCAATGAATATCCTCTGGGCAGCATGCAGGGCAGATCCTTCAAGGTGGATTAGGTCGGGCATGGATGATAGCACGCTGCCCCCTGCTCGGGCTTATGGTGATAACTTGTAAGCTAATTATAAGGATCATTTCACCCACTGTTGAAATACAGCTCCCCCAACGGGCTGAGCTACTTTCAGCTGCCGACAGTAACGCTACCATACTGTTTTAAGCCATTAAGTGAAGATCATACTGTACCCAAGCGAAGTTCATGCTATCTCCTATGCCAGTGCTTCTCACCCTTCCCAGACAACTGTCCCCCTTTCAAGGGTCTGATTTATCCTGCCAATCCCAAGTTTCACCTCACTTAAAAACTACTTGCCTGCAAAATCAGACATAAATATACAAAACGGTCCCAGCACACTATTACTAAAAAGTTGCTTACTTTATAATTTTTATCATATAATTATAAAATAAATTGACTGGAATATGAATATTGTACTTACATGTCAGTGTATAGTATACAGAGCTGCATAAACAAGTCATTGTCTCTATGAAAGTTTGTACTGACTTTGCTGGTGCTTTTTACGTAGCCTGTTGTAATACTGAGCACAAATCTACATAAGTTGATGTGCGCCCTGGAAGACCTCTACATGCCCCCAGGGTATGAGTAACCCTGGTTGAGAACCATTGCCCTCTGCAAAACTGTAGGGAGAATTGTGTGAGGTAGAACCTCATAATCCAAAAGACAATCTATGCACTAGCTGAAAAGCCACAGAGAGGAAGATTCTATGTGTTGACAGTATCGGACCCATGTTTTGCTGCCTTCTAAACTACACAGATTCATACCAGAGAAAAGGTCAAGCCCAGCTCATAAAATACCAACCTTCAAGACCACCCACCACTCCTGTCCACAGCCACCTCTTCAAAGAAAGGCCTTTTATCCTCGTTAGTGCAGCTTAAGAGCCCATGCAGACAAAGAGTCTAAGGCAAACCTGCATAGCTCCTTTGTCTTCAGATTTACACCAGCTGAAGATGTGGCCCGGGGCTTTGAGAACCTTCTACAAGGTGTCAAGAATCAGAGGGATAGCCGTGTTAGTCTGGAATTACAGAAGTGACAAAGAGTCCTGTGGCACCTTAAAGACTAACTAAAGTATTTCCTAGACACCACGGTGCAAATTAATGACGGCCACATCAACACCACCCTATACCGAAAACCTACCGACAGCTACGCCTACCTTCATGCCACCAGCTTCCATCCCGGACACACCACACGATCCATTGTCTACAGCCAAGCACTGAGTACAATCGTATTTGCTCCAACCCCTCAGACAGAGACCAACACCTACAAGATCTTCACCAAGCTTTCTCAAAACTACAATACCCGCACAAGGAAATAAGGACACAGATCAACAGAGCCAGACGTGTACCCAGAAGCCTGCTGCTGCAAGACAAGCCCAAGAAAGAAAACAACAGAACACCACTGGCCATCACCTACAGTCCTCAGTTAAAACCTCTCCAACGCATCATCAGTGATCTACAACCCATCCTGGACAACAATCCCTCTCTTTCACAGGCCTTGGGAGGCAGGCCAGTCCTGGCCCACAGACAACCCGCCAACCTCAAGCATATTCTCACCAGCAACAGCACACCGCGCCATAACTCCTCTAACTCAGGAACCAATCCATGCAACAAACCTCGATGCCAACTCTGCCCACATATCTACACCAGCAATACCATCACAGGACCTAACCAGATCAGCCATACCATCACTGGTTCATTCACCTGCACATCTACCAATGTAATATATGCCATCATGTGCCAGCAATGCCCCTCTGCTATGTACATCGGACAGTCCCTACGAAAAAGGATAAATGGACACAAATCAGATATCAGGAATGGCAATATACAAAAACCTATAGGCGAACACTTCAATCTCCCTGCACACACCATGAAAGACTTAAAGGTCAGCATTTTGCAGCAAAAAACCTTTCAGACCAGACTGCAAAGAGAAACTGCAGAGTTGCAATTCATTTGCAAATTTGACACAATCAATTTGGGACTGAATAGAGATTTTGAATGGCTAGCTAACTACAAGAGCAGTTTCTCTTCTCTCGCTGTTCACACCTCCAATTCAGCTGCTAGAGGAATACCTCACCCTCCCTGCTTAGAGATAACAGCTGGTTCAGCCTCATTGGACCCACCTTGTTATCTTTAACCTGGTTCTTGCCTGCCTATTTATACCTGCCCCTGGATACTTCCACTACATGCATCCGACGAAGTGGGTATTAGCCCACGAAAGCTTATGCTCTAATACTTTAGTTAGTCTTTAAGGTGCCACAGGACTCTTTGTCACTGCTACAAGGTGTTGAGTACTGCAGCAACTTACAGGAAGCATTCAGGCCACTGAAGGTGGCAAGCCGCAAACATACAAGGTAAGTCAGAGCAAATCACATCTCTAGTACCACCACATATGGTATGGAGTAGGTATCATCTTGGAAGAACCAATCTTGCAGTGGGCATGTGGCACTGAGATTAATGTCACTGTGATCCGTCTGCAGTAGCTCAGAGGTTTCTGCAAATGGGTTTCCACAAGTTGTACTGGTGCTTGAAGGTCTTCACCCCACTTCCTCCATTGCATTTAGCCTGTCCTCTCCTCTGTGCAATAAAACTAGGGGGATGATATTGCTGTCAAATGATGGAAGTAAGAGGGGAAAGAGAAGAGACCAGGGTGAGAGAAAGGACAGATGTAAGAGGGATTAAAGAGGCGGCAAGAAGGAGAAATGGAACAAAGGAAAGGAGACCAGTTGAACATTCTGATCTAGCTGGCCAAGCAGGATTTCCCAAAATATAAGCAGGACTGTCAAATTAGGAAAAACAGATGGTGACATTCTTCCTGCCACCATCTCTTTGAACCCAAAAAATATGCTCTATGTCAGTAGTTCCCAAACTTTTTTCCCCAGGGACCTCTTTGACGTCTGGTTAGATGTCCTGAATCTTTTTCAATTCTGGTACTACCAGAATGCCCCAACAGCATGGGGATGCTCCTGCCATGTGATCTCTCATGGCTCATGCAAGGTTGCTAGTGGGATCATACATCCCGTTTTGGCCAGGAGAGTACCCTTTTTAAGCCCTGTCCGAACCATCCTGACATTTTTGGCAAAAGTGGGATGCGAAGGAACATTCGGGGAGGGAGGGGGCAAGTGGCGATGCCAGCCTTGCACAGGGGGGCAGGCAGCACTCAGGCAAGCAGCTTAGGACAGCTCCAGATGGGGAGAGGGGACAGGACTCAGGAGAGTGGCTTGGACCAGTCCCACACAGTGAGAGGTCTTGGACTCGATCTAGCCTCGCACAGTATCCCATGTTCCCATTGGGAAAATATGGTCACCCTGAAGGTCACACTATGTGGAGGACACCATTTTGAGAACAAAAAGGTGTATCCTCAATGCGGCAAAAGTGCCAGAACACTATTCTGGCATGTTCTGGACCTGTGTCACGGGATGGAGTCCAGGCATCTGCAGGCTCCATTTTGGGAGCCACTGCTCTAGTTCAGACAAGAATTATACCAGGGAAGTCTTATGGCCTGTGTTATCCAGGAGATCAGATGATTAAACTGGTCTCTTCGGGCCTTGGAAACTATGAATCTTTCTGAGTTTCTTTTCTGAGTCATCTCGGAGGCGGGTAAAGCACCAAGACATTCATTCCAAGCATTCATTGTCTGAAACTTCAAAAACTATGACTCTCCTGACACGCGGGTGCTTCTACGTGTTTCTTCATATGTTTTCATGAAATACAGGTTCGGAACGAAAAATACCTTTCCAGAATGCAAAGCATGCCGGGCTGTTGTGAAGGTATGGGTGGCAATAAGAAGTAGGACAGGACTATCACTGAACTACGGGGGACAGAGGTCACTGACACTTAGCAGTGAATTGTCGCACAGCTGAAATTCAACAAGCAAGATTGTCTTTGAACTACATGGAGGACTAGGTAAAAAATACAGCTGGGGTATTAAATGTATGTATCGCAACAAAGAAGAGCTCATTTGGGAGCTCAAGGAGCTACCATAAATAGTCATATCATTTTACTGTATTATTAATGATGTGTTAAGGCACTTAATGCATAGGATAGGCATCTTTTTAATTTAAATCTATTCAAATATACTACTAATTATAATATTACTCAATTTTCCAACAACTATTTTCTATAATCATTCCTGATTTCTGCAAACATACCCAGTAGTCACAAGTGTTTGCCCTACAGTTTATGTGATGACATTTCAACCTGTTGATTGTTTGTGGCCTGTTCACTTGGACTACAGTAGACTCTCGATTATCTAGGATGATAGGGAAAAAATTAATCCTGGTTAATAAAATCCTGGCTAATCACCATCCATAGGAAACATAGAGGGAAGGGATTGGTTCACCAGCCACGCTGCACTGGGGGGAGGGAGGGTTGTTTCACTGGCTGCCCTGCACCCTGGTGTTTTGTGTGTGTGTGTGTGTGTGTGTGTGTGCGTGCGCGCGCACGCGCTTGGGGCGACAACAAATCCAGAACCAGCCCTGCGAGTTACGCATATTTTTTTTGACATCCTGGTTAATCCATAACCTGGTTAATCCAATCCTGGATAATCGAGAGTCCACTGTATTTGCTCTTCAGGGTGAGTGATTGGTTATCTAAGGCCAAGTGTACACGAGAAACTGTTGCAAATAAAGGCGCAGTTGGTTAGAGGTGCAATTTTCTATGATATTCCTATACTACCAAAAACCTTAATGTAGACACGGTTATACGGGCATAAAAGAGTTTTTGCCACCACAGTTGATTTTCCTTAGTAAACTACTACATCAGCAAAAGCATATCTAAGGGCAGGTCTACACTACCTGCTGGGTCGGCGGGTAGCAATCGATCTTCCAGGGGTTGATTTATCATGTTTAGTCTAGACGCGATAAATGAATCCCCGAGCACTCTCCCTTTAACTCCAGTACTCCACCACCGTGAGAGGTGGAGACTGAGCCAACGAGAGAGCAGCAGCAATCCACTCAGCATAGTGAAGATGCCGCAGCAAGTCAACCTAAATATGTCGACTTCATCTACATTATTCCCATAACTGAAGTTGTGTATCTTAGATCAACCTCCCACCCCCACCCCAGTGTAGACCAGGGCAAAGATGTACCCACACTAGGAGGCGCACTGATATAGGTGTACCAGTCTAACTATATCTGCAAACCTCTTCTAGTGCAGACCTAGCCTAAGTCAGTTGGTATTTTTTCTGCCCTCTGATTCAATAGCTGGACATTTTTAAAAAGAGATCAATCAATAACAAATGATGAGTGATGAATAACAAATAATGAATGGCACATGCTCTTGTTCATGCATGAATCCTCTTGTTTGTGTGTGGATCTGAGCACTCAGATATGGAATTGCCAATCCCCAAACATTTGTGTTAACAAGAGCCTCTTTACGCATATTGAACAAGAAGTAGTATGAATGAGGTCGAACCAAACAGCTATTCAAGATGTTCTTGAGCCCTGTTTTCCAGTATTTGACCAGATCTAGTAATAAAAGTTTAAAAAAAGCTTTCCAGATTATGGTGATCATCTAATATTGATATTGTGATAGCTCCTAGAGGTCAACCAGCTGAGAACTCCACCGTGTTCTGCACTGTACAATCCTCATAAATGATAGTACCTGCCCCAAAGAGATTACTGTCTAACCATGATAGACCATGTGAATTGGGGTGGGAGAATTGGAACACCAAAAATAATAGTGTGTGAACCATTATTAGGCAGTCAAGAGCGGCAGTCTCAGCTCACCGCTTACTGACTGGTCACTCACTGGTTCTGGGACGTTGGGGCATCCAAATTCTGCCCAGTTAAAAGAACCGTTGTTCACTTGTCAGAAGCCTCCTGGTTGCATAAGCTGGAAACAAACGGAGCACCTTGCAGCTGGTCTGCACTTTGAAGTCAAGGAGACTGAAGTTCCCACTAGGAAATTCTCTGTCTCAGCTCAGCTGTTCAGATCAAGATGGAGCAACACACTCTAAGATCTTCCATCTTTATGGGGCTACAAATCCACAGCTCCCATTTGTCCCAGGGGCTATCTGTTGGCTATGCCTGTTGTATAATATTCACTGAGGGCCAAAGCCGGATCAGGAAAGTATCCTGTGACAGAGTGTGAGTAGACTAAGGGCAAGTCTGTAATTAAAACGCTGCAGCAGCGCAACTGCATCAAGATGCTCTTGGAGTTGAACTTGCCTCTGATGTTGTCTGAGGTCTATTTGCAGTAAAAATCCAGGGGAGCACCCAGGGAATCTTGCCCTGTGGCATATCCTTACTCAGCATTGGGCACATGCTTAAGTGCTTTCCTGATTGAGGCCCAAATCCTTACCCTTGCAAAATACCTGTTAAAGTCAATGGGAGTTTTGCCTCCATAATATTCTTCAGGATCTGACCCTGTATTTCTGTGACCTGCACACAACCAAGAGGAGGAATTTCCTCATGATTGCAGTGGGAAAACAAGAGAGAATGCCAAATTTTGTTTCTGTTTTCCTTGGTCTTCCGATCACATCCAACCTAAGAAAAGACTAGGTGGGGGAAGAAATGTATCTGTCTGCTGGTGGCTTATTGCTTTAGCAGAAGTCTTTCTGCATTTGGTTACAGCGCACACACGAAAATTGGGAAGCAGAAGATATAAAAGAAAGCAAGGAAGCTGAGAAACGGAAAGATCAATCACTAATCCTCAGAAAGTGCTGTTTGTGGGCAGCACGTCTAAGTTGAGAAATCAAAACCTAGTCATAAAATAATCATCACTAGAACAAAAAAGCCTGCAGCATAAATTATTTCCATTGGACCCTATAATGCAAACTGTTATTTTTATACTCTAATGTATCACTCTTGCTTTCAAACTATGTCAAACTCCTTCGTATCAACATAGTCTTAGAGGTTATTCTGCTCACTGTAGAGCTAGCTCCAGATACAATATCTCCATCGACATCATGGTTTCTACCTAGCAAATTAATTCAGAGCATGTCGACTGTGCGTAATTTTTTAGTTCTTTCTTCTCTCATATTTTCTTTGTGTTTATGTCTGATTCAGTTATCACTAAAATACACATTTTAATTGTATTGTACGAGATTCAAACTTTCTCTGCTTTGAACATTCACAGAAAAAATTTCACTCAATTTACCTTCACCGCTGCCTGAAATCCTTGCAGAAACTTGGCGTGTGGACAACACAGTGCATATTTCCAAACTTATATATGACTTCCTAGCATGCATATATGTTTGGACAAACTAACAGAGGAAGAAATATGCACATATGAAGTCCACCCCAGGGGCAGATTTTTCAAACCTCTGTGTAGGCATTAAATACGCAATGGACACCCGTGATATTGCTATTATTGTTTATTATGTCTATGGTGCCATAGGTGTGCAGGGCACTTTACAGAGCCAGTGTCTGAGTCAAAACCCACAAAAGTGACTGGGAGACTTTCCATGAATTTCAGTTACGGGGCCCCAACCTGCAAAAAACCTAGGCATGTGCTTCATATGAAGCTCATGAGTAACCCCAAAGAAGTCAGTGGGATTACTCACGTGATTACAGTTAAGCATGTGCATTAACGTTTGCAGGATCAAGACCCAATCCAAGAGAAGGTCCTCACCCTGAAGAATTTACGATTCTATCGTATTTACTATCTAATATGTGTGGGTGCTTATACATATGCTGTACTCTAACATAATAATACCTGTGGCAAAGCTCTGACCTTGGCCCCATGGGTCCCGCGCTTCCAGGCAGTTTATGCTGGCCTCAGAGGCTCACTGTGACCTTCCACGTAGCCCTTCTCTTTCGAGGGCCAGGGTTACAATCTACTGAGCCCTTTTCATCATAAGCCAGCGAGGAGGTTGGTGATAGAACTCCCACAGTCTCTGTTGTCCCTACAGGCTTATTTCCTAACAGTTTAGCCTCCTGTCCTCACAGGGGCCTGTCTTCCCCTTCCAGGAGGTGTTTCTATAGTGGCAGGTTGCGGGGAACCGGGGCCCATCCTCTACTCCAGGTTCCAGCCCAGGGACCCTCCCAGGGACCCTAATGGCAGCAGCTGTTGGCAGCCAACCTTTCACTGCAGGAGTTGCTACATTTCCCTGGGCCACTTCACATACCCAAGTATAAAATGAATAGTTGCATGACAAGTGAGATGATAGATTAGCCAGGGGCAGCAGGGTTTAAACTTTAAATGCTGTAAACTAAGTATAGAAGAGCTGGCTTAACCTGGCTTTAGCTGGCTTTGCTCCTCCCACCCTTCCTGGCTCTTAAGCTGCCACTTACCTCCTGGGGGCAGGTTTCCCGCAACCTCCTCTGGCCAGTACCTTAAAAGCACCTTATCTACTAAACCTGTTGTCAGTCATTCCTGTTCTCTCCCCTGCAGCGTTATGCAGCAGCTATGCCCTCTGAGGCACAGGAGAGGACAGTAAATGCAGAGCATGCATGCCCGCGGGAGAGCTCAATTGCAAAAATACAATCAAATTTCAGAAAGCTCCACCTGGTGAGTTAAGAACCCTGAATCTGACAGGGGAGACAAAGTACATTTGGTGATCTCAGCACACTTCCTAGCGGGCAGATGTTTGTGTCGTAAAAAGCACCTGCAGTGCTGCAAGTGGTGCGCCTCCTCCGCAAATGTGCCAAGGACTGAAACTTTGCTGGAAAGTGAACATCCCTGGACATAGTCCGGCCTAGTCAGACGTGATGCAGACCGGGGTGAGCAGCGCAGGAATGCTGCTGCTGCTGCATTTCCACACTGGCCCTGTTTGTGCCAAAATGACCAAAACTGAATCCCATTGACGTCCGCAAGAGTTTGTCACAGACTTTAATGGGATCGGGATTTGACCCAGACAGAGGACGTTACTTTCCAGGATTTCATTCAGGCACTTTTCACCAATATTAAGGTCACTTGGCAGCGAGGGGGGGGGAACTCGCTCCTTTAACCCTTTCACAGCTGGTCCTCTCCCTGTCACTCTCCTCCAAGAAACATTGAATTGGTTAATCCCTGCACAGGAGGGGTCCAAGAAGGGTTGGCATAAAGTCAACATAGCCAACTTTATGCCAGCACAGGGGATCCTCATCAGCCCTTTTAGAGCTGGTTCAATGTCCGGCCTTGTGTATTACCTCACTGAATTATTATGTGAATTCATCAACACAATGGTAATGAGGTATTGCTGGAAGTGCAGTTTTGTGCTGAGGGGGAAGTCATAGCTAATGAAAAGTCTGACACCTGATTTTCATGACAACAATGGAGCTCCTTCTGCAAAAAGTGCCCTGCCTGCATGCTGGAAAAGAAACACAGACTTTGCAGGTTGCGAAAGCGTAGAACAGAGGAGGAAACAATTTCCTGTTCTTTGGCTCTTTCCAAGAATTCATTATTTTTTCTCATCTCAAATAGGATGAAAAGTTGTAATCTCTATAATATTGGCAAATATTGACTTTTTTTCAGTTTGGCTCAACTAAAACTTTCATTTCAATTTCAATCTTTTTTTCTCCCCATTTCCCTTGCCTTATTTTTAGTTTAAGTGGCTTAAGGCATGTCTACACTTATCTCCAGAGCGATCGATTCAGTGGTGGTCGATTTATCGCATCTAGTGAAGACACAATAAATCGACTGCCGAGCGCCCTCCCATCGACTCCGGTACTCCACCGGAGTGAGAAGTGGAGGCGGAGTCGACTGGGGAGCATCAGCAGTCAATCTACTGCAGTGAAGACACCGCTTTAGGTAGCTATTTTTGTAGCTGAAGTTGCATATCTTAGACTGACTTAGCTCACCGCACCCCCTTCCCAGTGTAGACCAGTCCTTACATTTTGAAACAAAAACATTTCAAAGTGGACAGCCAGAATTTTTCATTTAGAAAATGTCAAAAATTTCAAACATTTTTTCAAGTCAGGAGTTTTGTTGAAGCCAAACCTGTTTTGCAAACAGTTTCAATTTTGACTAATTGGCATTTCTTCCACCAAAAATGTTTTGTGGAAAAATTTTGGCGAGCTCTAACCACATGAGACAGAAGAAAAAGGGCAAACTGGGAAAATACAGTACTTAGGCCATTGAGAGCCCACTGAACACAACCAACTACGGGCTATGAAATAAGAACTGCCACTGAGTTATTAGGCTACATCTACCTCTGTGTAATTATGTCTCATGCCCCATTGTAGTGACCCTTCGAGGCTGCAACTAGCCAAGATCATAGTCCAGTGCTTTGCTTTTTATTTGTTTCTTCTCTATATTTCTTTTTATTTAAACATAACTTTCATTTGGAATCGACTGCTTCTAACAATGGGGCAGAAGTGCTGACCGAACAGCCCAGAAAATGAGGAAAGCTCTGAAGAGGCAGATGCAGGTAGCAAGGCCAAAGATGAGAAGGGTAATAAAAAGATGGCCAGAATAGGCTATAAAGAAACACAGGAGCTGCATTACTGGTTAAGTCCACTGGTGCATCTCTTCCAGCATCCTGTCTTGGACAGCCGCCCACCCCAAATGTTTCCAAGGAAGGTGCAGGACTGTCTATAGGGGGCGTTTCTTTTTTGCCCCCTCAGAGTTCAGCTCATGCCCATGAGATTTTATATCCCTTCCATTTTTTTCTTCCTGTTCATCTAGTGTGAGTGTGAATGTTTTCATTAAACATGTCTCCAGGGCTTTCTTTTAATACAGCTAAGTTCTAAGGCCCAAGGCCAGATTTTCAAAGATATTGCAGGATCTAAAGATGAAGACAGGCACCGAGTGTGACTTTCAAAAGTGCCCTTGCACCTAACCAGGGGCAGCTCTATGATTTTTGCTGCCCCAAGCACGACAGTCGGGTGGCCATTGGCTGCACGCCTGCGGGAGGTCCGGTGCTTACCCGCCGCAGAAATGCCTCCAAATCCGCGGGACCAACGGTCCTCCTGCAGGCATAGCACTGCAGGCCGTCCCCTTGCGCTGATGCCTGGAGCCGCCCCTGCACCTAACTGCCATTGGAATGAATAGAAATTAGGCCCTTGGGCACTTTTGAATACCCACTCTTGGTCTGAATGATTGTGACAGTCCTGACTCACAGATCCTAGTGAGCGCCACCTCCTGGTCACCTCCTAGGACTGCTGTGAAGGGAATCCAAGCCTCTCTCTTCTGGATACCCTCGGATTTGCTAAGCTTCTGGAGTGTTAATGGAGTCCAGTCACTGCCCCAATCTCGGAGTCTCTAGCTACACTCTCAGGGTGCACACCCACTATCTGGCACCCCCACTCCGAGTATTGGAACCCACTGTCCAGCCACTATCTCTTCTGGGCACCGTGCTGACCCTTCAGTCTCTCTGGTACTTAAACACGACCCTCTCCCAGAACTCCACTTTCTGGTAGAGCGTCTGGTATTCAGTTTAACTCGCTCAGGGGCAGGCAGTAGTTGTGTATACTCAGCACATACTGGCATGCAGGCTTTGCATGGATTCTTACACCATTGCTCTTTACTTAACAGATAATGTTAATGATAACAGAGGATGACAGATCATATTGAACAATCAACACATGGCCCTGCCTCAGTTTGCTCACCACTGTTTTGGGAGTCCTTGGGGACCATTGGTATCAAAGAAGGCAGGGTGTCCCCTGTCACATGCAGGCTCTTATGTGGGGAGTGGTCTCTTCCTCATGGCCTGGAGAAAACGACCACCACCCAGATCAGCCTCTGCCCTTCTAAAATCTTCGGTCCGCCTGTGCCAGCTTCCCCATGTGATCACAAACTCATTTCAGGTGACTTTGTTGCCATGGCGACTTCCCTCCTGTGATCCAGTTCTGGGCCTGAGACCACCTACAGTGACTAGATTTCCAGCTGCAGGGGACTTCCGGGTGAATTATCTATTATATAATAATACATAACTATTGTTATTCTTATGCCACCAGCCTTTGAAGTTTTCAACCCAACATGGACACAAACATACCACAGAGAAGCAAAAGGCTGAACATTCAAAATGGAGTTTGCACAGGGTTCATAAACTGTGCAGATAAATCATCACACACTCTAGCCAAGTTCCCCCTGTGGGTGGCCACAGGCTGCTGTATTGGACCAGACTTTTCAATCCCACATACCTTTCTGCCAGGGGTGAAAGTAATATTAAACTCTTACCCTTAGGGGGGCCAGACTCCAGGCCCCCCATAAGGGGCGGGGCCTCCAGAAGAAGGGGTGGGGCCTTGGGTGGAAAGGGTAGGGTGGGGGGGTCAGCCTCCCCCAGCCAGCCCATCCATGCTGCCTGGCCTGCATCTCCGGGAGTTCCAGCAGCGATTTTAAAGGGCCCAGGGCTCCAGCCACTGTTGCCATAGCAACGGCAGCAGCTGGGAGCCCCAGGCCCTATTAAATCACTGGCCCCAGGGCAGCTGCCCATTTTCCGCTCATGGAGGGGAGGGGCAGCAATGTTAAAGCACTTTAAGGAGGGTTCTTTGCCGCGGCAGTGCTTTAACGTAGGATGCATAGAGGCCAGTACCGGTTTCACCCTGGCTTTCTGCCTACTGGGTCTGAGCGACATCCAGGCACTGCCGCTAAGTCTGGCTATTCTGGAACACTCCCTGGGGTCATACTGCCTGTCTGGTACCCCGCAACCCCCGCTACGTTAGGCCACAAGACCCCCCCACCACACACACACACAGGTTTCCCAAGAGCTCTACATGCCTGGGCAATCCGGCAATTCATTTAACTCTTTGGGGACCACATGAGAGTTAAATCAAGGAATACAGACTTTGCAAAGGAACATCTTAAATACACATTACTCTTAGGAACTGTGTTTGCAGTGTTGTTGTAGCCATGTTGGCCCCAGGATATGAGAAACAATGTAAGTGAGGTAATATCTTTTATTGTTTTAGTAAAACAGCTTGTCTCTCTCACCAACAGAAGTTGGTCCAATAAAAGATATTACCTCACCCACCTTGCCTCTTTCTTAGGATGCTTAAGAGATTTAGGGGGAAAACAACAAAATCCTGCCAGCAATTCCCTCCTTCAAAGACCTTACTACTCCTGAAAGTCTTTGGGGTTTTGGTC
This sequence comes from Dermatemys mawii, assembly GCA_007922305.1. NCBI lineage: Eukaryota > Metazoa > Chordata > Testudines > Dermatemydidae > Dermatemys > Dermatemys mawii. The sequence goes on along the minus strand of ML677341.1, from coordinate 6,837,518 downwards.
AGTCCACCCCACCCCCACCCCACCCCACCCCCACCGCCCCAGCCCAGCGCCATGCAAGAGTGTTCTCGGCCCAGCTGGATGATTCAAATCCAGGACCCTCCCCACTTGGCCAAAAACATAGACAAACAAATTGCAGTCACTGCCAAGTATTTTTACAAAGGGACCTTCCTGGCCTTCTTTGACGCAATCTTGTTAATTAGCTCATCCCAACCTATCCACCTTGCTTCCGAATTCTCTGTAGAAATAACAGCCAGATCGCTTAACCTTTCCTGCTCCGTGGACATTCTTAGATAGGTCTTGATGTATTTTAGCTTGCAGAAACTTTCATTAGGATCCACGGTTACAGGAAGACAGAAAAAAAATGTTCCATGCTGTTTCTGTGTTAAGGAAAGTCACATCTAAACATATTTTGTGAATGTAGGTAAGGAACTCAATGGGCGGCTTCGTTTCCAAGGCATCCTTAAAGATGTACTTACAAAAACTAGCGAAGACCTCAAGCTCATTTTCAAAACTGCCAGTTTAAATCCTCAGCATGAATGCTTGCTAAATTTCCAACGTGCCTCTTTAAGTCTTTGCTACTGATACTTTTCAGTTTCTTGACTGTCAAAAAAGCATAACTTTCTCCTACTCTGTCGTACTTACAACCTATCATCCAATTATGTTACTGTTGTGTGGAAGATGGGGTTGAAAACCATGAATTCAAAAACTTTGGTGGGATTTGATGACTCCATCCTTTGCAAATTCGCCTGGCATTGCTTCACCTTCTTCAAGATGGTTTCACTTTGTGTTTCATGGATATTCCTGACATTTCAACCCATGAAGCAGCAGCTTCCTTAAATGCAATGAACCCAGAAGACTATAATTCTGATAAAGCGTCTCAAAGACTACCAGTTGACCTACAAGCCATTGGAAGTCAAGATCCAGACACTGCCATTTTTTGCTCACAACATTAATTTTTGATAATCTTGGCCAAAACAAGGAATGAAAATGGAAATGTTCATTTGCAAGCTCCGTTCTGGCATAGGACTGTGTGAAGCTTTGATCTCGCCTAGCACATCAATATCATCCTCAACCTGATTTCGCAGTGAATGGATTGCTTCTACACTTGCTTACCAACTTGTCATGTTTTGGGCATTTTAATGTGATGCTACCATGTTTTTTCAACACATCTTAATGACTAGCAGAAGTAGAGACCGGGGTATACAATCTTTGAACAATTCCAAAAAATAAATCAACTCAGGGAACAACCATTGCAGCAGCTTCTCCAACAAGATTCGGTGAGAGGGCAGCAGCTGGGACGAACAATGCGTACTGATTCATCTGCTGAACTTGACTTTCAACCTCTTTGTATGCTGTTAGCTCCATTGCCATAGCTTTGTCCCCTGAAATCAGCCATATCTAAACTGTCTTTTTTTCGGCATCTCTAGACTAACCTCTTGTAATGACAGGCCGCCCTTCCCTGTTTTCATGTGAATATCAGTGAAATCTAGAAAGCATTAATCGGAGCCCCAAACAGTCCATTTAGGGCTCTACTTGGACAAGGCTAGGGCCTCATAATGGGGGGAAAATACATCTGGGCCTTTTATGGGCCCAGGTCTCTGATTCCATTGGAACTATTTGAACCTCCCTTCACACGGCCCTGTCCTCCATTCCACCTGCTCTGTCTTCTCTTTCTGGTGGTATGTTTCTCCCTGGCTTAGGGCTTGTCTACTCTACAGAGTCTTTGCCAGTAAGCTACGTCAGCTGAGCTTCCTAACGGGGCCTCCTAAATGAGTTATAGTACAAGCCAATGAGGGCTGCGGGAAGCAGCATGGGCTGAGGGATGTGCTGGCCGCCACTTTCCGCAGCCCCTATTGGCCTGGAATGGCGAACCTCAGCCAGTGGGAGCTGTGATTGGCTGAACCTGCGGACGCTGCAGGTAAACAAACCGTCCCAGCCCACCAGCAGATTTCCCTGATGGGATGCTTGCCAATGGTTGCTGATCCCTGGTATAAGCCAACAGAAGGAGTTCTTCTGACAGCATCATACACAACCTCCCCAAACAACGTTACTTATGCCAGTGGAAGCACTTTGTCCACACAGTTGTGTCTATAGCAGGATTTTTGCCAGCATAGCTATGTCATCTAACAGTGTGATTTTTCACATGCCTAACTGAGATAATTATGTCATCCTTTGTAGTGCAGACTAACCCTTAGAAAGCCTATTTCCTTTCAAAACACATTGTGTAAACCCTTCTCTTTCTGTCCTTCTGCTGGGGACGTTCCATGCTGCAACCACAAGTGGTTTACTGGGCAGAGGGTCATTGAAAGACAACAGGCAAGGCTGTTCAGTTGCTGATGGCCTTTCATGGCCCTCTAGTTCCAATTAAACACCTAAGTACTAGACTCTGCCTAACACAAGTGAGATGGTGCGATCCAACATGGCAGTTAGAGTGTGTAGTAAAATACACAGTCAAGGTGATGCTCAAAACAGAGGCTGAAACACAGCATAGTTTTCCCAAAATCAGACTGGCAACATAGGCATAACCTCCAGACTGTCACATTGGTATCTTGTGGCAATGAGTTCCGGGGGCTAATTGTGCTTTGCATAACAAGTTTTTCCTTTTATCTGTTTTAAATTAGCTACCTCTATCTCACTGAAAGGCCACTTGTTCTTGTGTTATAAGAGAAGGTAAATAGGTTTACCCAATCTACTTTTTCTACACCATTCATAGTTTTGCATAATTTTATCACATCCTTTCTTTCTTGTATCCTTTCTGAATTAAACAGTTCTGAGCTTTTCCAATTCCTTCATATGGAAGTCTTCCCACCCCTTTAGTCATTTTCATCTCTTCCCTCTAAACCCCTTCTATTTCTACTCTCCTTTTTGAGACAGGCTGATTCCAGTATTCCAAGGGAGGAATATTATTATTGCTTTATATAATAGCATTACAATAGCCTCTAATCTCTACTATTCCTGATGGATCCTAACATTTTGCTTGTTTTCTGGAACTCCACGACACACTCAGCAGAGGTAGCACAAATGGAGAGCATGAGTCTGTGCTGACATAGATCTGTAGATCTGAAGGCCAGAAGTGACCTTGAGATCATTTGGTCTAACCTCCCATATAACACAGGCCATAGAATTTCACCCATCTACCTCTGTACTGACCACAAAAAACTTGTGTTTGTCTCTAAAGCATCTCTTCCAGAAAGGCATCCAGTCTTAATTTGAAGACATCAAGAGATGGAGAATCCACCACTTCCCTTGATAGTTTGTTCCGATGATTAATCCCCTTCCCTGTTAAAAATATATACCTTATTTCTAATTTAAACTTGTCTGGCTTCAGGTTCCTGCCATTGGTTCTTGTTACACGTTTTTTCCCATTAGATTTAAGAGCCCTTTAGTACCCAATATTTTTTCCCAATGAAGGTCTTCATACATTATGATCAAGTCATCTCTTGATCTTCTAAGGAGAATAAGAATAAGTTATTTCTTTAAAATAAGTTTTGTCCTCTGCAAGGATTCTGTTCAAGTTATAGTGGATGGAGGCAAGTTTCTTTCTCTCCATACATTTACTAAAACGAAACCAGAGGAAGATTGATTTACAGTCATTCCTTCTGGCACATGACTCCTTTTTGACTATGTGGCACTGTGAGGTCTCATGATCTGTCTCCTTATGGCAGGGCTTGATAGCCTTTCCACTGAGGAGTTGGGCTTTTATTGGCACAGACTAGTATAATGTGAATAAAGCCTTTATGCTCCCCATGTGAGAAACACCCAGTAGCCTGGATATGGTGTTTAGAACGCCCTCCTCTCTGTCAAGATCACTCAACGGGAGCCTACCATTAAGTGCTGAAGTGTTAGGGCATGGTTACACTTACAGGATTATAGTGCTTTTGATTATAGCAGTCCCCGTATACAGTAATAGGTATAGCGCTATTGCGTGTCCACACTGAGACGTGCCAGCGGTATAGCATGGCCACATTTGCGGCACTTCAGGCGGCATTAAGAGCAGCGCATTAGGGCGGGTATCCCACAGAGCACCTCTTCCTGATCTGGCGCAATGCCTTGTGGTAGGGGGGCGTCGCTTGTGGGGCATTCTGCATCCTGTTCCAACTATCCATGATGCTTCGTGTCAGATCCCAGCAATCCCTGTGTTTCCTTCCACCTCAGGCGCCATCTTTCAATGGTTTCAGCAAGGCGTGCTCCGTCGTCCATTTTCGTGGCCGCAATGAATCCCCAACTGCTGAGGGACATGCTGACAACTGTCGCCAGCACATCTCTGTGTGCAGTGGAGTTAATCCTTGACATGCAGGATGACAGTGATGAGTCCGAAGACGAGATCAAAGCGGTGAACGCATTTGACACGAAGCTTCTTGTCTCATTAACAGACATGCTCACAGATGTGGAACGCCGCTTCTGGGCACAGAAAACGAGCAGCCACTGGTGGGATCGAATCGTCATTCAAGTCTTGGATGACGAGCAGTGGCTGCAAAACTTTCGCATGAGAAAGTCATGGGACTGTGTGCTGAACTCGCCCCCGCCCTTTGGCGCAAGGACACCAGATTGAGAGCTGCCCTCCCGGTGGAGAAGAGGGTGGCTATTGCGATCTGGAAGCTGGCCACCCCAGACAGCTACCGATCGGTGGCCAACCACTTTGGGGTGGGAAAGTCGACCATTGGAGTTGTGTTGATGCAAGTGTGCAGGGCCATTAATCACATCCTGCTACAAAAAATCGTGACTCTTGGTAACGTGCATGACATCGTGGCTGGCTTTGAAGAAATGGGTTTCCCTAACTGTGGAGGGGCGATAGATGGGACCCATATACCTATTCTGGCGCCTGCCCACCTAGCAGACGAGTATGTTAACCGAAAGGGGTACTTCTCCATAGTTCTCCAGGCGCTTATGGATCACCGTGGGCATTTTACTGACATTAACGCGAGCTGGTCTGGAAAGGTGCATGACACACAGATCTTCTGCAACACCGGCCTGTTCATGAAGCTGCAAGCCAGGATTTTTTTCCCAGACCAGCGGATCCCTGTGGAGAAAGTCGAAATGCCCATCGTGATTCTTGGTGACCCTGCTTATCCTTTAATGCCCTGGCTCATGAAACCCTACACAGGGAGCCTGGACAGCAGCCAGGAAAGGTTCAACTACAAGCTTAGCCGGTGTTGAATGACTGTGGAGTGTGCTTTTGGGCATCTCAAAGCATGCTGGCGCTGTCTTTATGGGAAGCTAGACTTGGCTGAGGGAAGTATCTCTGCGGTTATTTCCGCATGCTGTGCCCTACATAATCTTTGTGAGTGGAAGGGCGAAGGCTTCACTCGGGCATGGTCCTCGGAGGTTCAACACCTGGAGGCCACATATGCACAGCCAGAGAGCAGGGCTTTTAGAAGGGCCCAGCGCGAGGCTGTTAGGATCAGGGATGCCTTGAGGGAGCATTTTGAGGCTGAAAGCCAGTTCTAATGGGAAGTGCAGAGGCAGGGAGGGTGCAATCTTTTAATACGAAAAGGCATTTGCTTTTCTGTAGCCATTAATAATCTATGTACACTGAATAAAGAAACCCATTTATTAAAAAGACAATTCATTTATTCAACAGCTACTTCGGTTGCTGAAAGAAAAGGTTACGATGCATGTGTGGGTGAAGCAGGGGGAGGTGCAATTGGGGTGGGATGAGGTCAGTCAGAGATTGGAATATGTCCAGATCTCAGACTCTCCAGTGCCCTCAGAGTTGTCGTGTCCTCTGAACCTCATTTGTGGAGGGCAATGAGGCATGTTATTAGAGGTTGAGTGCAGTGGATAAGGGTCCTGGGTTTGGGGGTTGGTCGGTGAAGACAGGGGGGTTGGAGGCAGCTGTGGGTGGTAATAACTAGATAGCTGATGATAGTGGCCCGGCGAGGACAGAGGGCCAGAAAGGAAAGGGTTTGGGGGCAAATGATAAAGGGGGCGGAGAGCGCGGTGCTTCTCCTCCTGAATGGTGACAATCCACTGCATAGTCTCTAATTCAAGCTGCAGTAATGAGAACAGCTTATCGGTGGTTTCCCGCCAGTGAATCGCGTTCTCCTGCCGCGCCTTATCCCTCAACTTGCTCTCGTTCTCCCTCCACCTCTGTGCAATTCGATTCTCCATTACAGCCTGTTGCATTACTTGCTGTACTAGATCCTCTTTGCTCTTTCATGGCCTCTTCCTCAGTCGCCTCAGCCTGTCAGCTGTTGATAACAGTGATGGCACAGGGCTCAAGGTCGATCCTACACAGAGAAAATGAAATAAGTAACAGTGGCTCCCTTTTAAACAGCAGACATGCCGATGATTCCCCCGCATTCCCCGTTTTCCTGTCCCGCAGAGAGCACACAGACAACAACGGAGCCCCTGCCATGGTGAGTCCTCTCCAGATGCAGGGGGAATGATTGTTTCCCTGCCATGCTGTGCTGTGGCGGGGGGGAGGAGTGCCGGGAAGTGGCGGGAGCCCTACTTTGAACACTGCCCCAACATTCTCCGTAGGTGTTCATCCTGGAAGATATCTCGCTGCTGCGGGTGACCAAGGAAGAAAGAGAGGGGATTCTAATGAGATGTGGCTTCCACCCAGGGCCATATGCAGCTTGCCTCTGTGCAGCAATGTTCCCTCCACCCCTCATAGCACAGTGGCGGGGACTAGTGACCATGACCGGGACGGGGGCCATGCTGGCTCTCCCGAGAAACCTGCACAGGCGCATTGCAAGTGCTCTTATTGAGACCTTTGAAGAGATTACTGATGACGATTACCACGATGTGATAGACTACATCAATGCACTATTCCACATGTAGGCAAGCATGCAAGCATCCCTTTCCACCCCAAGCTGCCTCCCTTCCCAATAGAAAAGCAGCTTTATCTCCGCAGTCCGCTGCTGCGCTGCCCCCTGCAACCGCTGGACGCTGCGGCTGGCTGCCCTCCTCCTGGCTTGAGAAGAGCTCCTGGCTGCATGCATCCTGGGACTCCTTCGTGCCCCATGTCGCTTCCGCCTCCTTCTCCTCCTCTTCGTCCTCCTCTTCATCCTCCTCTTCACCACCCCCTTCACTGGTGGGCTGGGAAGTGTCCGTGGTGGTCAATGGAGTGCACATAGGATCACCACCAAGTATCGCATGCAGCTCCTTATAAAATCTGCAAATCACCAGGGCTGGCCCGGAGCGCCCGTTTGCCTCACGGGCTTTGCGACACACATTCCTAAGCTCCTTTACCTTAACACGGCACTGCAGAGTGTCCCGCTCATGGACTCTTTCCACCAAGGCCCGTGATATCTGCCCATAGGTATCATAATTCCTGCGGCTAGACTGCAGCTGAGACTGAACAGCCTCTTCCCCCCAACAACTGATGAGGTCCAGCACCTCACTTTTGCTCCACGCTGGGGATCGCCTATTGCGAGGAGGCATGGCACGAGGAGTCATGATCAAGCAGAACGATCACCTGCAAGGATTCCCTGAGAGCACGCCACGCTTGGCTGGAGCAAACAGGAAGGGGATTTTCAAATTTCCCTGGAAATTTAAAGGGCAGGTCTGACGTGTGGTCACCTGAGGACAGGACAAAAGAGTTTACAAGTGATGACCAGAGGGGCTCAAACGGGAATTATGGGATGGGCTGGAGGCCAATTAATGCGCAGTGGGTGTCCACATTCTTGCTGTAGCACTACAGCAGCTGCGCTACAGCCCTTATTCCCCATGTGGAGGTGGATTACCAGGAGTGCTATAACTCCGAGGTTATAGCGCTCTACATGCCTCACCAGTGTAGATGGGTAGGAGGTTATAGCACTCCTGGCAGCTTTATAGCACTATAAAGTGCCAATGTAACCAAGGCCTTACTCAGGGTGATCCAGCACTGAAAGGAGAGTTAACTATTGCACTCACACAGCTATATTCCCTAATAAAGTAGTAATACAAAAGGAGTGAAATGAACAGCTCTATAGACCAGGGTGAAAAGACATGCCTGCCCAGCCAAGATTTGAAATGAGCCGGAAAGTCAGTGATCCAGAGATGTAAACGCTACAAAGAAGACCCTCATGCTGACATTGGCAAGATCATGTGAAGGGAAAGAGAGGAGGGCCGTGCTGGTGAGTGGAAGAGAGAGGGAGGGGAACCGAGTTAGAGACTGCTCCTGAGATAGGCTGGAAGAAATCCATGAAAGTTCTGGAGACAAAGAGGGCACCTTTCCATGTGAGAAAAGGGTTAGGGTTCAACTCTTTTTGATGCAGTTCTGTACATATCTCCTCCTGGCCTGCCTTCCTTCCTGCCCCAGTGCAGTCATGCCACATGGCAGGATGTGAGCATGCTGAGCAAGCTCTTCAGATAAAAGAATTTGAGGTGGGCCCAAGTTACAAAACTGGGTGACACATCTGGATTCAGGCCTGAATATAAATCTCCTCTCCCCCCCAACTCCACACCCCATCCCACACGTCAAAGGCATTTGGATTTGGTATTCTGGTTGCGCATGTTAGAGAGAGATGTTTGAGGGGGGAACATTTAGATTCAGTGCTGGAGATGATCTCTTGCAAATGTAGTCTTTCTGCCAGGTGTTCTGGACAGCAAATAGGGTCAGGTTCAATTTTTTAGTGGTCAATCTGGAACCTTAACTACTTCAGCTTGAGCCCCCATCCAGAAACCTGGGACACTATATACACCACCCCGGCCACCCTTGACAGGTAATACTTCCGTAGGCACAAGCACTGACTTAAAACAAAGAAAACTTTAGTCGGGGAAAGAGGGGAGGATGAACTTGGGAATGACCATAGTTAATAAATTAATATTTATTACTATAAAACTCCCACTCCACCACACCCTCCTTCTGTGTGTTTTAACCACAGTCCCCTCCTCAATCCTCCTTTTGCAGCTGTGAGCAGCTAATGTGTTTTAGCCACTTCCCTCCATCTCAGTTCCTCCCTCACAATTTATTGTCCAGGGCTGGTGGAGTTCAGGGACTCAGGTGGGCCAGTCTCCAGCCCCAAAGGAGGTACTACTGTCTGGGCTGAGCTGGGGGCTCTAACACCTGACCCAACTGAAGTGATTTCAGTTTTGATTGCTGGGTAGAGAGGCCTGCACCAGAGTCCCTCATCTAGACTGCTGATGTCTGTAGCTTCAGCCCACACCACCTCAGAACCTCTGCCAGCCTCAGCTCCATAGACCACCTCAAACTTATCCATTCCCTTTAAGCTGCCTCTGTGCTGAGTTTTTGGAGAGAAAGCACTGGTTTATAGACCTTTAACATAGTCCTTACTGCCAGCACAAGATAGGAGCCCGTTGCCGTTGCCATTGCCGTTGCCGTTGCCGTTGCCATTGCCATTGCCTCTGCCTCTGTCTCCCTGCCCACCTTCAGCCCCTGCCAAGCTCCATTATCTAACTTTGCCTCACCGTGGTCCCAGTGAGGGTAACCCCTCATTGCAGGTATATTTGGTGCTGGTGTCTTGTCTTTTTGTTTCCCAACAGGGTCAATAGAATTTGATTGCCCCCAAACTCAAAACTTAACTGTCTTTTAATCAAAATGCCCCCAAACTGTTGCATAACTGAAATGCAAATGAGGCTGGGCCCATTCAGTCATTCTCCTTGTTCTCTGAGACATGCTGGTAGAGACTTTTTCCTCCCCAGTGGAGCCCCGACCATCTGGAGCTGTCAAGCAGCTCTGGGTCTCTCTTCTCCATGCTCGCCAACAGTGAGCAGAGCTTTGGGCCACAGGGCTTATACAAAGATCACATCTGAAGCCCTGGTCTGGACCATCTCTAAAAAGAAACTCTGGAATCCACAGCCGTGCGCCCCAGTGCGAATGTGATTTTGGCCAGTTATGAGTTATGGGCTTGATTCAGGAATGATGGGGTGACATTCCATGGGTTGTGTTATGCAGGAGATGAGCCTCAGAGATCAGAATGGCCCCTTGTCACCTTCAGATCTGAATTGATGAGTCTGTGGCAAAGATGCTGAGAAAATGAAGCAGTGACAACTTACCAAAATCACCTATCTGATGTGGGATCAGCTGCTACAGCCACACTCACCCCAGTCATGTGAAGGCTCTTTTAGTCACACAGAGCAGTGGAAGATTGGCCCCAGAGATAAGGGCCCTAATCTTACAGACCTGCGTTCAATTCCCTGTTCCATCACAGAATTTCTGTACGACCTTAGGCAAAGTCACTTAGACTCCCTGTGCCATAGGTCCCTTTCCATAAAACTGGGTTGATACTAAATTTTCCTAGCTCAGAGGGGTGTGATGAGAACAAATTCATTAAAGCTAGTGAAGTGCTTTAAGATCCACTACTGAAAAATGCTATATGAGGGCTAGGTCATATTCCTGTATTAAAAAGCAAAACTGTTTTTTCAAACGCAATGGCTTCATTTAGTTCAAACAAGTGGCTCATAAAAAGCCTGCTACCTGGCTACATGGCACATAATATCCCTTGGGACGGCCACAGAAGGACTTGTGGTATGCTTGGGGTAGGGTAGACAACTGCACAGTAAGCAGAGACTGAACGTTGACGTGGGGAGCAAATGCGAGAAGTAGTTTAGCTGGAAAATCTGAACACAGGGTGTAGCTGGGCTGCTCATTGTATGCTGATATGAACTACCATGACTCATGGCACAAGCATATCGTTAGGGTTAGGAAGACACTTTCCATGCAAGCAGGTTACCCCATAACGACCAAGCACAGAGATTCTCTTACCTTCCTCTAAAGTAGCTGGTACTGGCCTTTGTCGGTGATGGGATACTGAATTACATGAACCACTAGCCTGACCCCGTACGACTGCTCATATGTTCTGCGATGTTGATCCAAGAAAGTCCTTATTTGGAAGGTAGTATTACCTAGTGGAGAGAGAACTGAACAAGGCTGCCAGACACCCACATTCTATTACAGGTTCTGTAGGTAACTGGTTTCATTTTAGAAAGTGGAGGGGGGGCAAAATTGTGTCAGCATGTGGATCATTATATGTGATTATATAATTCTTTGTAAAGTAAGGAGTGAGGGACAAAAAGTAGAAGACCTATAGATCTATGAAAGGAGAAGGAAAACCCAGCCTGGGCAATCTGGATCTCCAGGAAATATAAAAAGCCTTTGAGGTGGAGAACGCTTTTGGTAGGCTTGAATGGGAACGCAGGATCTATTTTATATGAAAGGCACTACACAAAACGAAGTGGCAGTGTATTGTATAAAGTGCTCCTTTTAAAGACTCTGAACTGAGGTAGCTCATGCAATTAAAAAATCACAGATTCTGAATTGCCTATTGAGAGGATGACCTTTTGGTCTCCTCTGAATGTGTTATGTATACCTGTGACATTTAGATCCATATTTAATTTTAATCCACTCTCAAAGTGCCATGTTGTAGCTGGAGAAGGAATAATGTTTATAGATTCCAAAGACAGGTACCCTCCCAGCTTTCCTGGGCCAAGTTATTTTACTACAGTTAGAAGTCTTGAGGATGGAGGCCAGACTGTGAGGGGAAGAATGGGCCCTATTGAAGACTCACAAAAAGGTAGTGTAAATATGAGCTAAGAGAGAAACACGCTGCTTCCTCCTACATAATGGTTTTTATTTTTTATTTTTTAAAAATTCTTCCTGGAAGGAGTAATAATAAGTGGCACATCTGTTCTTTCTGGTCCTACTTCTACAGTACGGTATGTCCCAGGTTTAGGCCTGGAGTGTGAAATTGACAGTGTGAAGCTCTTAGCTGAGTGGTCTGCGTATCAGGAAGGGCATGAAAGCAGGCTGAAAATTGCCCAGAAAATTGGTCTCCTGAACTTTGTGTTTATTTGTTGAGCGGCGGGAGGTGGAAGGTGAATCTCACCAGATTGTCCATTAAACTAGTGCTGGAAACCAAATGTGTTTGTTGCCGTCAAGGATGGGAGAATTCATTTCACACTGGTGCAGACCTTGTTGGTTTGGCTTGCGTGCTGCTGGGTTTGTATTCTGCTTAGAAGCGCCTGGGGCAGAAAAGGTGGGAAGAGAGAGGAAAAAGGTTCAATGAGCAAAAACCCACGCTGGCAAATGGAGCAGGGAAGTCACCTGGGGACATTCCACAAGGCTTGTTCCACAAAGAGAGGGGGTGTTAAGGTAAAGGTGCTGGACTGGGACTCTGGCCCCTGCTCTGCCTTCGACTCCCTGTGTCTCCATGGGAAAGTCACTGAGGGGAGGTCTACACGGCTGCTGAGAGCAAGACTCACGTGAGCATCACTTGAGCAAGCACACTAAAAATAGCAGTGTGGATGTTGCAAAAATGGGCAGTGGCTCGGGCTCCCCATTCAAGGTTGGACCCACAGGGTGGGGCAGGCTTGGGCTAAGGGCACTAGCTCTAGCTGCATCATCCACACCACTGTTTTTAGCCAGGATGCCTAATACAAGTCTGTCCAGGAGGCTAATGCAAGTCTGTCTATCTGGGCTGCTCCCAGATGCAGGGTAGGGATACCCTTCATCTCTCCGTGCCTTGTGTCTCCATCTTCTCTGTTTAAGGGCTGATTCTTCTCATATGGCTTCTGGTTTTACGCTGGGGTAACTTCATTGGCTTCTTTGAGTTTATTCCTGATTTAGACCAGAGTAAGCGTCGTAGAGTTTAAGGCCAGAAGAAACCACCAGATCATGTAGATTGACCTGTACATCATCGACCACCAGCACTCCCCAGAACTCATACACTGAACCCAATAACCAAAATTAGAGCAAATTATTACAGCCCCCAGGAGACCAGATTATTATGTGCCACAGGCAGAGAAATAGATGGACCAAGGCTTCCTCATTTTCCTGGAGGAGTTCGAACCCTGCCCCAGGCCTCGCCCCTCACTCCACCGCTTCCCCCCAGGCCCTGGCCCCGCTCTGCCTCTTCCTGCCCCTTTCCACCCCACCTCTTCCCACCCCATTCCACCCCCTCCCTCCAGCGCCTCCTGCATGCCATTGAACAGCTGATCGTGATGGGCGGGAAGTGTTGGGAGGGAGGGGGAGCAGCTGATCGGCAGGGCCCATCAGCGGTGGGAGGCACTGGGGGAGGGGGAGGAGCTGATCGGCGAGGCTGCCAGTGGGTGCTGAGCACCCACTATTTTCTTCCCGGGGTTGCTCCAGGCCTGGAGAACTCAGGGAGTTGGTGCCTATGGACCAAGGTGCATCAGGACCCAGGGCCCCACAAGGGCAGGGAAATGATTATGTGAGATACAGCCAGATAATCCTGATTAGGAAGAGAATTGATCTCTTAAATTGTAGGCAGGGACTGACTCTTACTATACGTTCTGTGCAGTTTCATGGGCACATTGGGGCCTCCAGTCTTCGGCAAGGCCTCTAGGCACTACTGTAAATATAAATCATAATAACAGGCAGTATAGTCAAGATTCACTTCTTGTTTGGGGGAAGGGCTGTGTCTGCCCACAAGGTACCTTTGTGGATTTAGATTTGCTGCACACAACCATAAAGGCGTCAGGCAAATGAGCACAAAGATGAGCTGCAGAGAAGTCCCTGGTGCGAATCTCAGATCTAGATTCAACTTTTCCCAGCTGTGAAGGTGTTCAGGACTGGGGGTCTGTTTTGGCCACATCTCAAAGGTAAATCAATAGAAAAGTATACTCAAAGCAGGAGAAAACCCTCTGCAGTTCTACTTTGGGGCTAGATCGAAAGCCCGTTGAAGTCATTCCATTGTCTTCAGCAACCTTAATATCAGACCCAGTGGAGGAGATTTTAAAATATAATGCAACTGGCAGAAAGGGCTGATCTCTATGTTTTATCTCTTTTTGTGGACTTTGCAAAAGCCACTGCTGTCCATTGGTGTTTTCATGTAAAGAGCTGATTAAAATATTCCCAATCTTACTCTTCCTTAACAGGCAAAAACTCCCATTGACTTCAATAGAAGTCTTGCCTGAGTAAACAGAAGTATTAAGCCCAGTGGTTTTCTAGTGAACAGGCACACCTAGCGGGCAGAGCAAGGCAAGCCTCCATGCCCTGACCCCATTTCCCCAGCAGGAGCACTGAGGGGGGGTGGAGTGGACTGTAGGCAGAAGCAGGGGGGCCCACTTGCTCTGGCCCAGGTCCCCACAAATCCCTAATCTGCTTCTGGCCACAGACCTCAGAAAAATCTCCTAGTTCTTCTGTGCCTCAGTTTCCCATCTGTAAAATTGGTATAGTAGCACTTTCCTAATTCAGAAGGGCATTGGAATGCTACATGCATAAAGGACTGTGAGGAGTTCAGATATATTAATAACACCCTTATAAGTAACTATGAGAGATTTTAAAATCTATTTTTGTACGTCTCCGTCTGCCTATTTATATGTAATCCATAACACTCTAGGAAAGGTTTCCACCGTGAGGTAATCTAATTATTTTCTAGCAAAAATAGGGAACAAGAAACTTGGTATTTTTTAGCTCTGAGTAAGAAATGGTTTAACTGCTAAGTTTAAGAAAACAAACAGGAAATGGTGACATTCACACCTTCAGAAGAGAAATCCCAGGACAAATAACCATTTCCTGCCTTAAAAGTTCATCTACTTAGCCTTATGATCTATCTCAGTATGCAAAGAACCCTGAGATCCACCAATGTAAGTACTGTGGTGAAAAGAATCGATGAGTATCTGAACAAACATGCAATTCTCCTCAATCTCCAGTGCTGATTTCTGCACCACTCATACCAAGGAAAAAGAGAGGTGAAATATTTGATCATTTGCAGTGGCACAGAGGACCTCTGCAGCTTCCTTGCTGCAAAGTGACTGAAAATGAATCGGCTTCAAAGCATGCAAGGTAGTTTTAACTGTGTCAGTCCCAAGATAGAGAGACAAGGTGGGTGAGGCAATGCCTTTTATTGGACCAACCTGTCCCAGACCTGAAGAAGAGTTCTGTATAGCTTGAAAGCTTGAATCTCTCACCAACAAACGTTGGTCCAATAAAGGATTTTACCTCACCCACCTTGGGCCCGCTTCAAAGAGTCAGAAACATGTAAAACGGCACCTTTTTACTCAACAGATCTGGTCTCTAGCTGTCTTTGAGTCATATCTGTTTACTGTACTGAACCTCTTTACTACCCTTAGCCTCACAGCTACATGAAAATGAGTTAGGTTCCATCCTGCCTTACACTTCAGCAACTAAATTCCAGCTGCAGAACATGAACTACCAGGGATGGCGAGAGATTAGATCAGGCTGAAGTTTCTTCAGCTTTGGGAGCGTTTAAATCCAGTTTTGGTTAAGCCTATAATAAAGATGAGGTCTCAGTGCAGAACTCACATCTCGATCTAAACTGATGCTCAGTTACTGAGGTGATGAGCTAAGAAAAAGAAAGAAAGAAAGAAAGGAAGAAAGAAAGGAAGAAAGAAAGAAAGAAAGAAAGAAAGAAAGAAAGAAAGAAAGAAAGAAAGAATTGTAGGACTGTCTGGAACTAGCAGTGCTGGTTCTGGCTCATCTCTAGTGATGAACCAAGAATGCAGCTTCTCTTTCAGACGTCAGGTTGAGTTTGCAATATAGAAAAAAGCACATAGGATCTTGCCAACAGAGCTGACTTGCTATGGAAGCCATTGGGAGAGAATTAATATGAAAACATGCAGCGTTACTTTTTGGAATATCAGCACACGAGTGATTTCCAGCACAAGTACCTTTATCTCTGCTTCTTCTTTCATAAACCTCAGGCATGCACTAAAATTGCCATTTAACCCCAAATTGGGACAGCACCTGCCTAGAAAGGTCTTACAGAAAGAGAGGCAGTTCCATCAGCACCTCATTGGTAACTTGCACTCTAGTCTGTCTTTGGTATATAACTCCCATTAATATTAGTAGAGGCGACACATGGGAGGAGAAACAAAGTTCATCGCATCTGTGTTTTCATCCCCTGGCTGGCAAAAAAGAAAATTCAGTGGTAAAGAGGGGGTGGAGTAGTCAGGCTACGGGCACCAGGTCTTTTCATGTTCTAACATCTAACATCTCTGATTAACTGGTGCTGACAGAAGCAGTACAAACAGTGCAGTTAGTGCACTAGAAGCCATTTGTATAAAGCAAAAGAGTTCATCAAAGGCCAACATTATACTTCTGTTTATAAAATCAGACAGTAAAATCTTTTCCACATCCATGACAGAAATTTGCCTCCAATGTATTAGATCCCAGCACTAAAAGTATCTGAACGGTCTCTCATTTACCCTTCCATTATTCCATCACGGTCAGGGTGAGACATAGGCACTGTAGGCCATGCTTACGATACAGTTCCTGGAGTCACATGCAACTACAATGTCACCAGGGCTGTGCCATGGAGGTGGACCCAGGGACGACCCCACGTAGGTTGAGCCTACAGCCCCAGATTGCTTTAATTTGTATTCCCTTTATTCCACGGATCCTATACCCAGAACCCTAGACAAGCATATGCCACATATTTTGGCAACTGGGGATCCCAAATTATGTTAGTTTGTTTGTTTTTACCATACAGTTGTCTTGGGTCTTGTCAACACAGGAAATTAGGCCACAATAGGTCCCTATATGGACATTGTTCTGGAAAAAGAGTCACTTTAATATAGCAACTTTTACTCCAGAATACAGAGTCAACACAGAGAGCTAAGGGGAGTTATTCTGGAACAGATATAGTAAAGTAGCTTATTCCAGTAAATTTCAATGTGCAGACAATGCTTTAGAGAAGGTTTTATGCCTTAAAGCCAAATTCTGCTCACAATACAGCAGTGTAAATCCAGAGCAACTCCATTGTGGAAAAGTACTGGGAGAACTGGTGCATGAGAAGGAGAACTGAATAAACAGTAAATTTGATCATTCATTTTACCCTCAAGCAGACTGAAATGCCAGTATGAATGAATGGTGACTTGCAATTGTCATTAGATTTCCAGTTGTCCCTCCATCATAATAATCTAATAATGCTATCGACAGCAAGGATTTTCAGCTGGTTCCAGTTAACCAACTTGAGTTTGGAAGAGCATAACTGGGCTATTGACTACTGAAGGCTACTGACTTTAATGGGATTACTCACACGATTAAAGTCAGGCATATGCTTAGGTATCTTGCTGTGTGGGGGACTTAGAAATCAATGAGACCCAGTAGAAATCAGGTAATGGATTTCAATACAGTCTGCAAGGATTTCCAATGGGGAAGCAACCAGAGGCTTAGTTATGTCTTCATTCTAGGCTTAAGGCTGCAAGTTGAGCTGTGTGAACTCTCTTTGAAGAGTTCACTGCACCTTCTCCAAATGTAGCATGGCTTCTACACCAGGGTGTGCTCTCCTACAGGGTCTCCATATCCCCCCACTTCCTGCCCCTTGCAATGCAGACTTTATGGTAAAAGCCAGGACAGAGCCCATAAACTTAGGATGGGAAGCTCTAAGGCCAGATTCTCATTTATGAGCCATTCCCTTTGTGCCACTCAGGTGGGACAAAGCTGGATGGAATCTGGCCATAGCTAGCCAGCAAGGAATTCCCTGAAGGAAAAGGACTCTTCACTAGCACACAGCTGGTAGAGACCATTCTTTCACCAGGGCCACTCCCTCTTCTAGTTTAGGGAGAATGTTGGAGTGGGAAAGGGTTGTGTTAGGTCTCTGCTATGCTAACCTTCAGCTGGTATGAGGACCCTACAGGACCTTATGCCAGTGGCCTGAGCTAGAGCCACCTCATGTCAAACATGGGGCCAGTGTAGACCAACCAGCCCACGGGATCAGTGAGTGTTGACCAGCCTCCCGTACCGTTCCCCTGAGGGGAGTATCTGGTCCCCGCTTTTTAAATCACTGACTGTCTCTACCCCCTGCTCTCCCCACCCTGCCAAAGACAATCAAGCCAGAGAGGACCCTGAGCCTGAAGGACCTTCTTTCAAAGAGACAGAAACTGGCTTCAAAAAGTTTTGACAGTTGTTATTATAATGAGCCCATTCCAACTGCAATGACCTCATTGCTGCTCATTTTTCCTGGCTACCAATTGGTTTATGCACCACTTTTAACATTTAGAAAAGTGTGAATGAATCAAGTGCTTACATAGAATGTCCTCAAGGATCCTGCACATTCCAGCCCCGGCATCCTTTGAATTCACATCCCACATTTCGAAGGCCCACCCAGCCACTGTGAGATGGGTGAATTTATTATCCACCAATATATATTTGGGGTTGCATTGAGCCTTGACTTATCAGCAACCAGTTACACTGTCAGTTGTGGCATAACTGAGATGGGTGAGAAGGGCAGCACAGCCATTGAAAGGAGAAAAAGTAACAGGAGAACCAAAGAAATGTTTATCCATCCAGAGGGGTGAACATTAAAGCAGGGGCACAAAGTGTTCAACAGGCCAATTTCCCTCATTCTCCCAGGGCTTGATCCTTCACAGCCTGCTTCGGACAAGCAGCCCTCGCTCAGGTGAGTCTCCCTGTTCGTTGTAATGTGTCTGTGTGAGGGCTGCTTCCTTGGATAAAGCTCGGCAGAACTGGATGTCTGGATTGCAAAGACCTCTCCATCATCCATATACATTTTTGGTTCTTATCATATTTGCCCACTAACTTGGGGCCAGATGTGATGCAGAAGCAGGCCTGATCCGGCAACTCTGACTCACACAGACAGTCCTTACTCTCATGCATAGTTCCATTGCCTTCAAACTCCAGTAGTCATCCTTCCATGAGAACCCCAGTAGAAAGGCTTCTGCAGGGAGTAATGGAGTTGGCTGTACAATACCACAGAAGCAGCAGCTTCCCTGCACTTCCACAGCAAGAAAACCCTCTGTACATGCTACTGCAGGGTACGCCCAGCCAATGGGGCCCAATCCTGCCCATCCTTCTTTAGCCAAAGCTCCCACTAACCTCCCAGTGGCCTGATTGTTAGAACTGGCTGCTAGCTAGCCCATCTCTACAGACACTCATTCCCGGAAGTTTTTGTGAGAGGAAATCCCGTAAGTGATGAAGAGGTAGACCGTGAAAGAAATGAAGGTGGAGGAATAGGAGAGAGAAGCAGGCAGGGAGGCAAGGGAAGATGAAAAGGAAGAGGGGGAATGACAGAGGAAAAAAGCTGATGAATAATAGGGTGAATATGGAAAAGAAAAGAATCTCTGCTATTTTTCTTTCCTTTCTTCCCACTTCTTGCTGATTGCTCTCTTTCTTTCTCTTTTTTTTTTAGCGCCCTCATTTTACGCTCTTTTCTTCTTTTTCAGATTGATTTTATTTGATATTCTTGCATCCAGAAAGAGGAAAAGGAGAAATGGGATGTACAAACTCTAGGAGGCTTCATTAAGGCTTTATCTGAACTAGGAAATGTGGTGTCAGAATTATGATAGGCTGTTGTTCAACCACGCTAGCTGCTTCTCTCAAGCTCATTTGATGGCTTGGAGTTTCTCTTGGGTTTAGGTAGCACAAGTTAGCTAAGCCCAGCCTCAGAGGGGCTGTCTTTCTAAGGACCATGTTCCAGCTCAACAGGAGGTTATAGGCTTGGAAGATGAAATTCTGTGGCCTAAGTTATACAGGAGGTTAGTCTACATAATCATGGTCATCCCTTTTGGCCTTAAAGTCTATTCCTTCAGGTATCTAAACTCAACCACTTTTCCTTGTCAGTGCAAAGCCCAACAAAACAGCTGCAAGTCAGCACGGTCCTTAGCATTCCAACACCTATTGCACCTGCAGTTCTGGGGGACGGACACAGCCAACTGAGAGTGCGGACAAAACAGGAATGGCCCACAGTACGCAGAACCTCTTGGAAAATCAGAACTCAAGTCCTGCCCCCGGTGAAGTCAATAGCAAAGCTCACCTTGACGAAAGTGGCAGAGGATCTGGCCTTAAAATCTCTTATA
Organism: Dermatemys mawii; assembly: GCA_007922305.1. Classification (NCBI taxonomy): domain Eukaryota; kingdom Metazoa; phylum Chordata; order Testudines; family Dermatemydidae; genus Dermatemys; species Dermatemys mawii. The sequence continues at coordinate 6,817,829 of ML677341.1, read as the reverse complement.
TTAGAATTCAGGATGAATGTTTAATTAGTACCCTGCCCAATTATTTATACATAAGATCTATTTATCCACTGACCTCTTGCTCCAGACTAAAGCACTGGCAAGCAGGAAAGCATCCTATTCAAATCTACCGATGCTCCCGTACCTGGGAATTCACAGCAGAAACCCAAAAATAATAGAAACAGTTATATATCATTTCAGTAATGACAACTAAGCTTTTCAGTACTTGAGCCAACAACCTTCACTCCTCTCCCCAACCACCCTCCAGACACTAAGCCCACCCATTCATCTGGACTTGTAAATTTCCATCATAAAGTTGAGTGGCAGCTGATAGATTGGAGTGGAAGCCTGTCTCACATTCATCTGGGGCATTTTTCCTTTCCTTTCCTTAGCCGGCCTTAGCAAGGATCTGTTGTAATTGAAGTATTCTAATACTCAAGGTCGCTAGCATTTCCAATGACTAAAGAGATGGCATGCATTCCTTAAGTGGAACACTGAACTCTTACTACATAAAAGCTATTGTTTAACAATTTATCTGCATAGTTTCAGTTTGTAACCACGGTCGTCCATTGCAAGAGAGGAAAATGAATCAGTTTCTAAGCAAAAATACATAGTACTGTGAAAAGTAGAAGAGACTTGCCTCCACAAGTAGATATTGCCACTGATCTTGCCAAAACAGATGAGAAAATCCGGTTTCCAGCTAGAAATTGCATTCTGCTTTCATGTATAGAGATGCAAAATGCAGAATAATTGCCTTGGCTTCCATGGATTTACTCCAGAATTACAATGGAGAAACCAAGAGCAGAATTTAGCTTGTTGTGTTATTATTTTCTAACCCAAACAACCTCTTAGTAAAAGAAATTTGCTGAAAGACTTACCGTAGGGCCCAGGAGCATCTGTCAAGTAAACAGCTTTTTCTGAACACCCAAAAAAAGTGAGTTATATTTTCAACTAAAGTCGACAAAATGTAAGTCTTTGGCTAAGATGCCAAAATATCTTCGATAGCACATATACACACCTATAAAAACAAAAGGTCAGTCAGAAATTCCAATAAATGGGCTTAAGGTTGTAGTAGAGCCATACAGCTGCGAAAACACAAAATATATCCAATAGATTTTTAAAGCAACAGCCTAAGAAAAGTCTTGTACAAAAATTGAACTTGGCTTTTGTGTTTTTTATTTCAGTGCTTTACTTTAAAAGAAAATACAGATTTTTCGGCTATCAAGTCCAAACAACAGTACTATTCAAATAGGAACATTTCCTATAAATCACAAGGCATGATCAGCAACCCTTCTGTGGTGCTGCAAATAAGGAGACAAAAAGAAATCAAAGATGGAAAAGAAGTGTGAGTCAGACTGAGCCAAGATCAGATCCTAATCTGGTGTAAACTGGCATCTATCGAAGTGAATGGAGTTCACAGATTTCCACCAGTTGAGGGATTTGTCTCGGTCTCACAGTGAAACCAAAAAAGATATCCAAGAAAACTAAATCCCATCATGATATGAACATATTGAGAAAACACAAAAGGTAAACTGAAATAATTAGGAAAATGGGCTGTCAACATTAAACAACGCCCTGTCATCCATCCAATGAAATCTGAGTTAAATAATGGACTCCAAAGGAACTTATTAGGAGTAGAAAGATTTTCCTAACATTTATGCTCTCATTTTACTGGACAATGTACGGTCTGAGTTTCTATTAAGCCATTATTACATTTTGCAGATGTCATTTTGACACATTTTTGAACAGGCTTGAAGCCCTTGTTTATTCAGCTTTCCCCTTGGGCACATCAAGAAGTTGTTCTCTTGTAATTCCAGTTCTCCTTCGGCTTGATACACCTTTAACAGTCCTTGTTTTGTTATTAAGGCAATGACTGACTGACAGAGGTGACTGAGTTTTGAAACAGTGCCACAAAAGCCGCTCTCTCAATGCAATGGTGACATAAAAGTCTATATGAGAGAAGTTCAAGGGACGCCAAAGACTCTTCAATTGCAAAAATGTGATCACAAATGTGCTATGGAAAGAGAAAACAGCTATCTTTTTTCAAGTCAACTCAGCCCAGTCTATGCTTAGCCTTTATTTGAAAGTACTGTAGTAGCAACGTTGGAAGTTCTAGGATAGACAAAAGGTCTGTCATCACAATTCTGTTATTAAGTACCATGTTGTCTAGGCTGGCTCTGGGCAGTATAAGATGACTAAGCCCAGATGCTCAAACATATTTAGGTGCCCAATTCCCATTTTAAATGAATGGGAGTTAGGCTTCCAAATACCTTTGAGGATCAGGGCTCTGGTCCTTAAAATGCTTACAGCAACTCTAAGCCAATTAAGCTAGCACTCTCCTCATCGCTACTATGGGTGGATTTGTTCCAGTTTTACTAGGGATGGGAATTTTTTTTATATATGAAAATGCCTAAATGAATACGAGGCATTACAGATGAACCCACGTCTCTGGATCTCTCACCATTACCATTACCTTTGCTGGACAGTCTGTGGCATTAGATGGTGCCCTTCATGCCATCTCTGGAGGGGTACCCCAGCCTGCCTTAGATCACCTGAGTGCAGCATGGCTCACCACCTCTTATTTCTTCAGATCAGCAGAACAGAATTCTTGCCATCAATACAATTTCAACAGCTGCTGTTTCTTCCTTCAGTGGTGGGAATGGGCAAACCAGAAGCTGGGAATGGGCAACAGGGAATGGATCACTTGATGATTACCTGTTCTGTTCATTCCCTCTGGGGCACCTGGCACTGGTCATTGTCGGAAGACAGGATACTGGGCTAGATGGACATTTGATCTGACCCGGTATGGCCATTTGTATGTTCTTATGTCCCTAATTCCTTCTCCTGCCTCTATTTTCACTATTTGGTTCCTAAAAAGACTACCATTCCCTTCTTTGTCTAGGCTTCTTCCTTCTATAGTACTTGATTTCGATGCTGTTGGTGCTTATGGCAATTCACACTGTTGTATATCCCACACAGGCTGTCACCATATACACATCAGTTCAGGGCAACTGCATCTGTATTCCCCCTCCATGGTCCCTCAAGGGCACTTATCCTTGGCTTCTGATTCCCTAGTCATCATTTCCCTTGAGCAGAGACATGCATCTTTCTCTCTCCTAAATGGGCTTTTTCCAGACTGCACAGCCATGTGGCTCCACTGTGATATCCCCAGCAAGCCAGATTGCCTAAACAGGCCAGCAGCTCTGTTTTGCTTTCTCTTTGAAGGCCATGAAACCAGTAATTGCCCCTGGTTTTAAGTCACCACCCTTTTTCTTGGTAAGCATATTTATCCTTAAGGCAAAAGCATTACAGAGAAAACATCTTTAAAACAACAAAAGAACCAACACACACGCTAATCAGCTAGCCAGAGATCACTCCCCTATCCCATTGCCACATGGGGTCTGTTTGATGCCAGTCCTCCCAACCCTTCTGTAAGGATCAGGGTCCTCCCTTTGGACAATGGTCCTGTCCATTGGCTGTGTCAGAAAAAAGGCCATGAGTCAAGTTAAACACAAGATATTTACCCAAATCCCTTTCTTTGTCTGTTGGCCTCTGGAGAATCCAGTTTGAGCTAGTATAGGCAAGTCTCCACAAGAAGTGGTACCTCTCTAGAGGTGTCACAACCTGAGTGAATTTGCCTAATCACTGCTGTGACATTACACTCCATTTTCTTCATAGAAATATTGTTATGATATGAAGATGGCATAACTAAGATATGTTTTATGCAAGATGGGTCATGTGAGGTGTCATTGAAAAGGTTATGCTCCACTGTATGTGTTTATCCAATTTGTATGCATGGATCATTTCTGCATTTAAAGTTAGGAATATTGTCCATGTAACAATTACAACTGTGTGGGTATGTGCTTGGAAAACGTCCATCCGACAGTAAGCAATCAGCCTTAAGGGACCATTAGGAAAAGACAATAAGTCTTCGAAGATGTGGATCCCCCATCTTCCCAGGAGTTCCTTCCTGTGGACTTTGCAAATAAACCTTGTCTCATGGTTGCCCTGACACTGCAAGATCATGTGATAATGTCACCTGGTACAAAACACCACCTTGGACACCGCTGGTACTTCTCCATTGGAAACTAAGGCTTCTCGCCTTATGTAAATTCTATTTAAGGCTGGAAAGCAAGGCAATCTGGGCTCTCCATTTGCCTCCCCACCCAAGAAGGAAGACTGCTGAAAGCTCCTGAAGAAAACAGGGAACTAAGGTAGGGGAAGGCAAGGGCTGAGTCCAGGCAAAGAACAGGGGATCTAGCCTGTTAAGAGACATAACTGGACCTCAGAGCTGCAGAAACTCTACAACCTGCCTAAACAACATTTAGGGTAAGAAATGACTACAGTGTGTGTAACCTGTTTCTCTAGTGTACTAATCTGAGTTGTGTGTTCTGTGTTATTTGCTCAGTAATCTGCTTTGTTCTGTTTGCTTTCCCTTATAATCACTTAAAATTGACCTTTTGTCGTTAATAAACGTATTTCTTGTTTATAACATAACCCAGTTTGTACAATTCATAGCTGGGGGAGGGGAGAGGTCAGGAAGCTGTGCATATCTCTCTCCACAGAGGGAGTGGGCAAATTTTTATGAGCTTGTAGCCTGCAGATCATTCTGTACAGCGCAAGAGAGTATAATTTTGGGTTTATACGAGTGCTGGGCAATCTCCAAACTGATTCCTCCCACACAGAGCTGATCTCAGTCTCTCTGTGTCCATCTGCAGCTGGGTGTGTCCCTACCTGTGTATATGTACTAGAGAAGGCTTCAGGGCCCGGCAGAGCAGATCAGGGTGAGGAAACCCAGGCTGGTAGAACAGGTGGAACCAGTGGGACCACAGCACATCAGGTGGCATCCGGCGGGTGGGAGGGAGAGGTAACAACCCCCTACTGCCCTTAGTTCCTGGAAGGCTGTGGTCACCATCCCCTATGGAAGTCTATACAATCCCTGGCCTGATATGATACGCAAACTGAATTCAATAAAATCTCCCAAAGATATTGCAGGAAATTGTGAGATCTGTCACAGGGCTGGACCAAACTCCCAGATCCAAGCACCCATAAAACCTTGTGTTGCTTGAGATCCAGAGTGAATTTGGAAGCTTTAATGTCAATATTTAAGGAAAGACTGGGTAATAATTAGCATTAGTGTTTACCTGATGTCAGCCAACTTACGGTATTAATGTTCACCTGATGTCTGCCAAAATACACATATCCCCCAGACAATACATATGCTGACACAGCACAACTCCTTCAATGAGTGTAGTTAACCTTTTACTGTTTTGATGATCCCCTCCAACCACTAACACAGAGAGAAGTTAATTTGGTTGACTCCTTGCTGGAGCTGGATGTTTCTAAAATGGAAGGTACAGAACAGGCATTAGAGTTTCTGGCTACCTCTGCCACAGTTGTTGGGCCTGTTTGTTATTTACACCAAGTCCCCTTTACTTCTCTGGCAGTGTAAAAAGGCCTTCAATTGGTTTTCAATGTACTGGGATATTCATCTTCTCCTCTAACAAATGGTGAAAAAAAAAGAAGTCACCAGCCACTAAACTAGGATATTTCATGTCCCTCCTTGACCACTGAGCAATACTGGGCCCTAGGAGAAGATAATGGAGAATGAAATAGACTCTTATCACTTCTGTGTGTCACAGGAGAAAGTTATGGTTGGTGAAGTATATTGAATAGCCCACCTTCATTCTGGAATCAACAATGAAGGAAACAGAAAAAATTAACATGCTGAAATCTGTTTTGTTTTAAGGACTTCAAACCTGTTTCTCTCTCTTTCATAATGGCGTAAATCAGTGTCCCTCCACTGAAGCCAATAGAGTTCCACCTGTGTAATATTTGTGAAAGCCAGAGCACCATCAGGCACTTAGGGCAAAATTCTGACTTTACCACTGAAGCCAATGGGTGTTTTGCTTTTGTTTTCCATGCAGCCAACATTTTACCCTGAGCCTCTTTGAAAGTATTTTAAGGGCTTAGTTTCTTTTTTTTTCCCTTGTACTGGTTGTAAATAAAATGTAATGGTAACAGCTTGCCTGTTTTGATGTCATCAATTTTATTATGTCATTTTTGAAAATGTGAAGGAAGGTAGGAACCTTCATCCTTTGTTTTAAAATATTTTAGGCTAAAATGACATCTCAGTAATTGCTAAACCAGTCTTCCCATTGGGCCAAGAATGACACCCATCAAAGATGCTCTCTACTTTATCTTCTGTTCATACAACCTTTCATTCCCTCGGCCATAAATAACATCCCAGTGCATCACCGGGCCAGAAAGCTTGTGTACAGTGTACCCCTTATACAAATCACTTCTCCCAGTTCCTGCAAGTCCTGGACCTGTTTACAGAGTTCTCCAACTATAAAATCAACCAGGCAAAAGTGCATGAAATGTCATAGCATTTCTGCCCCTTCTCATTTTTTCAGTGTGCAGCTGAACCTGGAGAACACACTCAGTATAATATTTGGGCATCTTGCTTTCTTTCAATATGGATAATATAGTCAAACCTCCCCAGTCTCTATCAATCTATCTTAAGCTTTTATACTGCTGCCCATCATCATAGTATCTAAAGAGGAATATTTGTGGCACCTTAGAGACTAACCAATTTATTTCAGCATAAGCTTTCATGGGCTATAGCCCACTTCATGAGATGCATAGCATGGAACCCACAGAAGTAAGATGCATTTATATACACAGAAAGCATAAAAAGATGGAAATTACCATACCAATTCTAAGAGGCTGTTTAATTTGGATGAGCTATTATATGCTTTCTGTTTATATAAATTCATCTTACTTCTGTGGGTTCCATTTTATGCATCCGATGAAGTGGGCTATAGCCCACGAAAGCTTATGCTGAAATAAATTGGTTAGTCTCTAAGGTGCCACAAGTATTCCTCGTTTTCTTTAGGGATACAGACTAACATGGCTGCTATTCTTAAACCTTTCATAGTATCTAAGTGGCTTCATGGAACAACAATAGCAATACCAAAGTCCCTCGTGGATTGGTGGAGTCTCTGGCACTTCTCTCTTTTAAGGATAAAATCTCTCCTTGGGATAAGATTTGGGGGGATTTTATTAATTTTCCTTTTTCGGGGGTGGAGGGAGTTGGTAGAGGTTAGGGGTAGAAGGTGCTGTCAGTCCGTGAGTGACATTCTTATGCAAAAAAGGCCTTTTTGAAGAAGAAGATTTTGCAGCATTTCCTAAAGATAGCCCCCTCTCTTGGATGGTTTAGCCACAGCAAATCCTTCATCTTGGCCGGGGCTTAGAGTAGGTGACCCTTGCGGTCCATTCTAACCCTATGATTCAATGATGCTCGGGCACTGTATTCACCTGATCTCCTCTGGGCATTGGCTCCACAGCTGGACCCCTGCCACTGGCAGTGTTTTGTACTCAACCCTCACACACTTCACCCTGGGCCTTATGATCTGATCCATTATAAAATATCAGGGAGGGTCAGATAATTCTGTACCTTTTGATGCACTCAGTAGTAGCTCATGCTACAAGTAGTCCCACTGAGCTTAGTGAAACTACTCACGCAGTAAGGTGTTTCTCAGAGGAAGAAGAACCTGGCCCAGAAATGGAAACACAAACCCCAGCTATTACTTTATCATAAAGTCACCCCTCGTGCGCACAGTGCCCTTAGAATAATTTACCTGGAACTAATATGGCACAGACTGAGTTGTACCTTCCTCCAGGAGTGCTCCCAATGAAGTTAATGGGCAAGATGCTGATATTCTGATTCGTGCTGAACAGCTCCATGTTCCATCCATCTTCCCATTGATTAAATGGAGCTGCTTGTAGAACAAAGAGAGTAAAAATGACACAGTTGTGCCTTTAGGTCCTGATTCAGCAAAGCACTTATGCTGGTGCCTAATTTTAAGCACATGAATAATGCCATTGCCCTCAGTGAGGGATGCTCATATGCTTGAAGTTAGGCATGTACTTAAGCAGCGTGCTGACTCTGGGCTTTTGTGAGCATGATAACTTAGAACACCACTGAACATAGCTTTAAGAACACTGAGCTATGGTTTTAGGATCTTTAGAGGGAATGGAAAAAGACTAGGCCAGCCATTAAGGAGTAACGTACGCTATTTCTGAAGATAGTGGTTTCAACTTACTGAGAGGACGTCCCAATGGTACGGGCTCTGACTGAGGACTCTGCAGAGCCAGGTTCCATTCCCTGCTCTATCACGGACATCTTGTGCGACCTTGGGCAAGTCACACAGACTATGTCTACATGGCGATAAAAAGGCCAGAGCTGGCCCAGGCTGAGGGGCTATAAAATTGGGGTGTAGATGTTTGGGCTCAGGTTGGAACGCAAGCTTTGAGGTGCAGCAAGGGAGTAGGTCTCTAAGGCTGAACATGTGCATTGCTATTTTGAGCCCAAGGCAGCTCACCCAGGCTCTGATAGTGCCTCAGGTTTTTTATTGCAGTGTAGACATACCCACAGTCTCTGCCTCAGTTTCCCATCTGTAAATTGGGGATAATGCCACTTCCCTACCTCCTGGAGTGTTGTGAGGATAAACATTAAAAGTTGGTAAGGTGCAAGGATACATAATGGTGGCAGCCATATAAATACCTTAGATTAGAGCAAAATGATGTTCTGATGGAAATACATCAACAAAATCCACATTTTCCACACAAAAATTATGATTTTGCTGAAAAATTCTGATTTGTCATCAAGAAAATCAAAATTAAATAATTTAATTTAGGTTGACTCAATTCAAACTGGAATATTTCATTTTTTTTTAGCTAACCTGAAACGTTTCATTTGAAAACAGTTCAACACACCATTAAACTGTATTTTCCTATCATGGTATATTGCCTTATGAGAGCTGTAATTCCAGCCCTAATTCTCTCACATGGACCAGGCTGTCTGGAAAACTACATCTCCCATAAGGCAATGTGCTGATTTCACTGTGTGTGATGCACGATGGGAGTCACATGACTCTGGGTGCACTATGCGAGATTCTGGGGGCCTGGCCCATTGTGGTCAATGGGGATATCAGAGTACAGTCACTATAAGACAATGTATCATAAGGAAATGTACTCTTTTAATTGAAATGACTCAAAATGAAGAATTTCAAATAATTCCAGCAAATCAAAATGAATCTCAAAATGTTTCAAAAATATCAAAATGATACATTTCAATATTTCCAAATTGAAATATTTTTGAATTTCCATTTTGTGGGAAAATTTCAGCTTTTCATTCCATTTTGGGATGAAAACAAATGGCAACATTTCCTGCAAGACAGAAATTCCAAATTTTGAACATCTCTACCTTAGACAGAGAATGAGCATCTGCAGTAGAACCTTGATTTTATGAACACCAATCTTATGAACGACCAGTTATATTCCCAGTGGGGGGAACTGAAAAACAACACACACAACAAAATTCATGTGGATGAAGAACAAGTCAACATCCTTTCACATTCCAATACCTTCAGTGCACTGGAAGTCACTGGTTTGAAGGACAAAAAGAAAGCAGTGAAGTGCACCATACTACTACTTATGTACCAGACTTACTGTAATTTTGAGAGTTCAATTATATGAACTTTGTGATTTTATGAACTTCTCATTCCTCAATTAGTTCGTAAAAAGAGGTTCCAGTGTATGTTTCAGTCACCAGTTGTCTTTCCAGTGCCAATAAACACTTAAAAGGGCATCCATGAGTAAACATTAAACACCATCAAGCTTTTCCAACCCTATGACAATCAGTATACAAAGAGTTTGGACACTTGTCACTTAACAAACGTAAACACAATGGTTGTTCATTGTTACAGTTAATCACCTATCTATGGCTGATTTTCCTAGCCTTCAGAAATTGCCATTCCTGTGGGATTCCTGGTTAGGCTGTGCAGGATTCATGCGCCCTCTTTGAGATGGGATCGCCAATAACAACATCAAAATCCTTCCACTTAATAAAGAAATAATGTAACTTGTCGCACTACTCGGAATTATAAGTAGGTGCAACTGTAACACTACATCCAGGCAAGGACTGACAAAAATAATTGAAACATTTATCTCAGGGTGATCCCACATGACTTCTCATATAATACAAGCATCTACATCTCCTTATGCCTTCTTGTGCATGAAGAAAATACTGAAACGTTCCAATGAGTCTAGCCCAGCATTAAAATTATATGACGCGGCGGGGGAAAGGGAGGAAGCTCACCCCACAGAATGAAAACTATTTGGGCCAAACTGTCTACTGGCATAACTTTATTAAGGTCAATGGAATTATACCCAAAAGATAATTTGGTCTAGGAACCTAAGCATATGGCATTGTTCTGTTTCACTCCTAAAAATCACTACATATTATTACACTGAATACACCAGGCCCTCGCTAAAATGTTTAAAGAGAGATGTGGTCAAAGGATCTGAGCACAGGGCTAGGAGCCAAGAGTTTCTTCATTCTAATCCTGGGTCCAACATAAAGCCAGTCTCTGGCTTTGGGTTAGGAAACTCCTCTATCACAGCTTCACTAGCTGTAAAATTGGGACAATAGCTATCCAGACTGAGCATGCAGAGGTGTTGTGGAGGCTAATTAGTTAATGTTTGTAAAGCACTTTGAAGATGGGAAGCATTAAGAGGTCTCAAAATGACTGTTGATAAGTGTAGGACGTTCAAATTGGGCAAGGGATTCTCAGCTCAGCAGGCCCAAGGCTGCTCTGAACTACACCACAGTCAATATAAAACCGGGCCCAGAGTCAGGGAGCTGCAGCAAGTGCCTTTGTGACCTAAGCCCTCCCATGGATACTGGGAGCAGTGGAAACTCCATACTTGTCTATTTAAAAGGTTATGGTGTACAGTGTAAATCCAGAGTGACTGACAGTAGCATTTGGCCCTCCATGTTCCACTGGAGTTGAGTGTGATGGGATTTCTCTCCCCAGGTCTAGGCTGTGTTCCAGTTATAGTGTGTTACTGACTGGCCACCACTGGGCCTGAAGATGGAGCAGGGATTTACTTATAAATAGGTAGATGTGCTGGTAGATTTCATGAGAATCTCTTTATTCACTAGTCCTGTTTGAGTTTGGAAGCCCATTCAGAAAAGGATACAGCTATGTCTACACTAGCACTTTTGTCAGTAAAACTTTTGGCAGTCAAGGATGTGGAAAAGCACACCCCTGACCAACACAAGTTTCACCAACAGAACCGCCGGGGTGGCCAGCACTATGTCGGTGGGAGACGCCCGTCTGCCAAAATAGTTACCGCTGCTCATTAGGGGTGGTTTAATTATGTCGACAGGAGAGCTCTCCCCCATTGACATAGTGCGGCTACCTGGGAGACCATCCAGTGGCGTGGAGGCAGCGATACAGCTGTGCTGCAATAAGGTCTGTAATGTAGACATAGCCTAAGGCTATCCCTCATAGCTATCCAAGGCAACCTGCACCTCCCCCATAGTGGTGGTAACTTTGTGATCAGAAAAGATAAGAAAAATCTGGTTTGTCTCTGATTTCTGACTTCCCAAGGCTGACTGCTCAGGAGAGAAGGATTCCAGGGCGCTTCGGTCCAGTGGAGCTCCAAAGTATGGCAGGAGCAGAGCTGCACCACTGCAGAAGTTAGGAGCTCTGTGGGAACAGACACTCAACCCTGCAGAGTTTAGGAGCTCCACAAGACTACAGCTCTTGAACTGTCCCCTTCTGTCCCTCTTCCACTGGGCCAGCCAGCCTTGGCAAAGCCAAAGGACGTAACAATTACACGGTTAGGGCTTCATCCAAAGCCCACTGAAGTCAATGGGAGTCATCTTGTTGACTTTGGATCAAGTCTTTAATTCACTGGAGCAATGCATGATAAAACCTGCAGTATCTGTGGGCCACAAGCTCATTTTAATCATTAGGGAAGATTCAATTTGCTCTGTTTTAGTCAAAGTACAGCCCCTGGGCACCTGGCAAAGTGCCAACATGGCCCTGTACTCAGCTCCCCTGCTCTATCTGGGACACGCCTCACCATGTAGTTACACTGCAGCAAACTGCCTGAAAACCCTGCCTGGTCTTCCTACACGCTGCTGTGCAACTTCTGGTCAAGCTGGTAGCTGCGGATGTGCTCTCCAGCTGCACTCTGCTGCTTCTTGTGTTCCTAAGGGATTCTCCTCCCCTCATTACAAGCTAGCTCAGCAGGATCCTAACTGATTGTGACATTCCCCTCTGGTGTTATATGGACCGGTGATCTACTAGATCACTCCAATCTTTGACTCTGGGAGCCAGCGTGACCCTGCTCTCTGAGTGAGAACCCCCACTCCTGGGCTGTTCATGGACAGCCTCTAGCATGTAAGCTGCTCCTTCAGCTGTATAACCGAATAACACTAGCCAATACCTCTGGTCCAAGACACAATCCTAGTTATGCCTGTGGGATTCTGCAAGCTTATATGAGTTCATCAATTTAACAAAGAAATGGATATGCACCAGGCTGGTTATCCCCAGGGGAGTATCTATCATGCTTCAGACCAAACACACTGCTTCAGGTAGAATAAACAAACAGATTCATTAACTATAATGAGAGATGTTAAGTGATTATAAGCCAAAACATAACAAGTCAGATTTGGTCAAATGAAATAAAAGCAAAACACATTCTAAGCTGATCTTAACACTTTCAATGCTCTTACAAACATAGATGCTTCTCGCTACAGGCTGGCTGAGTGCTCTTCAGCCAGGCTCTCCTCTTTGATGAGCGCTTCAGTTGTTTGGTGGTGATGTCTGCTGTAAGTGAAAGGGAGAGAGACCATGACAAATGTCTCTCCCTTTTATCGTGCCCTTTCTTCCCTCTTGTCTTTGCCCCTCCCCTTCAGAGTCAGGTGAGCATTATCTCATCACAATTCTAAACTGACCAAAGGAATGGGGGTGACTCCCTCAGGAGTCTAAAAGATTCTTTTGTTGCCATGAGGCTGGGCTGGGTTTGTCACATACCTGCCTGATGAGTGACAAAGAGTCTAACAGGGCTACCCCTCTGATTCCTGCCTGATGAGGTGTGAACTGCCTCTCTGTTCTTGGAGAGTGTTTGCCTGGGCTTATTTTAAGCCATGAGGATACATTTTCAGCCTTATAACTACATATGTGAAATTATAACCTATAACATTACTATAATATTACTACAATAATTAGTATAACAACCATGCTCAGTGCATCATGAGCCTTCTGAAGACACCCAACATGACAAATGTTGCATTGGATACCACACAATCATTTTATAAAGTTGAACATGGGGTGTAGGGTGTTCCACCAACGTACAAAGAGTCACAGTGACGGAAGGGTCTTTCTACTGCATTTTCTTTATACCATTCAGATGACCTCATTTTCAACAACTACCCCATAGACCGCTCATAATCAGGCTCAATGGGTAGTTGGCAGCCAGTATCAAGCAGAGTGCCCTAGGAGTTGGTTGTGAGACCGGTTTGTTGAATATCTTCATTAATGATCTGGACAATGGGATGGGTTGCATCCTCAGCAAGTTCATGGATGACACTAAACTGGAAGGAGTGGTAGATACGCTGGAGAGTAAGGATAAGGGTCCAGAGTGACCTAGACAAATTGGAGGATTGGGCCAAAAGAAATTGGATGAGGTTCAACCAGGAAAAGTGCAGAGTCCTGCACTTAGGACGGAAGACTCCCATGCAATGATACAGGCTGGGGACCGAATGGCTAAGCAGCAGTTCTGCAGAAAAGGACCTGGGGATTACAGCGGACGAGAAGCTGAATTTGAGTTAACAGTGTGCCCTTGTTTCCAAGAAGGCCAATGACATATTGAGCTGTATTAGAAGAAGCATTGACAGCAGATCAAGGGAAGTGATTATTTCCCTCCATTCGGCACTAGTGAGGCCTCATCTGGAGTATTGCGTCTGGTTTTGGACCCCTCACTACAGAAAGTATATGGACAAATTGGAGAGAGTCCAGTGGAGAGCAACAAAAATGATTAGGGGGTAGGGGCACATGACATACAATGAGAGGCTGAGGGAACTAGGCTTGTTTAGTCTGCAGAAGAGAAGAGTGAGGGGGGATTTGATAGCAGCCTTCAACTACCTGAAGGGTGGTTCCAAAGAGGATGGAGTTAAGCTGTTCTCAGTGGTGGCAGATGACAGAACAAGGAGTAATGGTCTCAAGTTGCAGTGGGGAGAGGTCTAGTTTGGATATTAGGAAACACTATTTCACTAGGAGGGTGGTGAAGCACTGGAATGGATTACCTCAGAAGGTGGTGGAATCTCCATCCTTAGAGGCTTTTAACGCCTGGCTTGACAAAGCCCTGGCTGGGATGATTTTGTTGGTGTTGGTCCTGTTTTAAGCAGGGGTTTGGACTAGAGGACCTCCTGAGTTCTCTTCCAACCCTAATCTTCTATGATTCTATTAAAGCTGAACATTTTAGATCCATTTTGTCTATTGTGCATGCTGCAGCCAAACAACATTTGTGCATCTGGATCACTCAGAAAGTCCATGAGTCTCAATATTGCTGTCATCAGGGAATTCCTGGGGATGGATGAGCTGCAATTTCTTTGCAAAGGACAACAGCAGCACACTGACCTTTCCATAGCTAAATCTCACTGGTATGTTAGCACGTCTCCTCCTCCCCAATCAGTCTCCTACTCTTCACTCCTTACTCATAGGAACATAAGAACAGCCATACTAGGTCAGACCGAAGGTCCATCTAGCCCAGTATCCTGTCTTGACTAAGTTATTGAAGTCCATGGGAATTGTGCTTGAATAAGGGATCCAGGACTTGATTGATAGTTTGTTAATTGCTGTGGGAACCTTTGGAATGAAAGAAACTATAATTAGGTTGGATGAAGGATGCTGTATTATTATTACTATTGCTATTATTATTTTCCAGGTCTTAGTAGGCTTCACGAGAGGACTCAGAGATCCAAAGAGCCTGTCTAACCTCCAACAACGTGAAACATGTAGGATCCCTTTGTTGTCTAAATTCTCTTAAGTAGAAATATGTTTTCTAACAGCATAGAAGCTCTGCCCAAGGCTCCTGTAGTACCAGGTTAATCAACCATACATGACAGCAGAATTAAAGGTGCTGGTAGTTTATGTTCTGCATCTAAACGATGTTTCTTCGTGTGTACTTAACAGGCTTTAATTTTATAAAACATTGCGCAACAAGACACCTTGGGGAAGAGCAATTAACTCAGATTATGTTTTCGTTTCAGTGACTACCAAATGAGAAACTGAAATACTGATTTATGTAGCCATAAAGTCAAATCACGCTCTTTAATACTTACTGATTTCGGAATGCAGCCCTCTTTACTCCCAGCCAGCCCTTTTCCCTCCTATACGTGCAAGGACACAAGTTGCTTGAACTGAATTTTCCCTAAGAAACAGAATGGGTTATTTAACAATCAAGGTACAAACAACTAGCTGGCCCCTATTGACATTAATGGCAAAACTCCTATTGACTTCAGTAAGAGCTGGAATAGACCTGCTGAGTACATTTTGTATCTGTGCCTAGCACAGACAGTTGCATTGCAAAGCATTTCAAAGAATAGAGGTATTGATTTACAATCCAAGCCAACTCTCCTTAAAGTCAATGGAAAGAGTCGCATTGAGTACAAGGGGCAGCCGGATAAGGCCCATTGGGAGCAGAATAAGGCCCTGAAAGAGCCAAGAAACTCATGCATACTTTCTGAGTCTAATTTCCCACTAACACAATGCTGCTACAGCACCTGAATCATTATTCATTCTGAGGGCTCGATTCTGACACCTTGACTCACACTGAGCAGTATCTTACTACACGTGTCGTCCCCTTGGAATCAATGTGTGTGCGTGCATGGGTGCGTAATCAGTAGAGCTGTTTGGGAATTTTCTGTTGGAATTGATTTTCTGATGGGAAATGCCGTCTTTCTGGTACTGTCTCTTTAGAATTCATCATGCATCATCACCAGAGGGCCCCCCAGAGGAGGCAGACATACTTATGTCTTAAGGATCAAAGCCTCTAGATGCCATCTTGCCATGTAACTTTATGTCCCTGGCCTTATTTGGGGTTCTCAGCAGACCTGACCCCTTTAGAACACCTGACCCTTTTTGCAAAATCAAAATTTTCCACAGGAAAATTTCAACCTTGCCAAAAAATTTACATTTCCTGTCAGGAAAATCGAAATGACTCGTCTTGTCAATTTCACCTGACAGCCTGACAAGAGTTGAGTGCCCTGGCGCTCCGCATCTCCAGCAGCCCAGCTGCTTCTGTCTCTCTGTCAGCCAGGTTATGGAGGAGGCAGAGCATCCAGCCTCTGGCAGTCTGCATGGATGTGATGAAGTGGGACTGTTCTTAATGTTTCTTCTGAATACTGTGGGGGTGCCTCAGTTTCCCCTATGCATTTCTTAAGTATGTAGGGGGTGGTATAAGGGTATGTGTTTGTTGCAGAGCAGAGGGCCAGTGTGAGGGAATGGCTGACACTCTGTCTCCTGCAACTGATGGCCTGGGCCCCTCTCCTGCAAGTGCCAACTGAAGGTATTGGAGAACAAAGAAATCAGGTGACCTCCTGGCCCAGGAAAGAGACAAAGGCCAGAGGAGGAGGGGCTGGAGAGTTTTCAGTTTGGAGCTGGCTGGGGAAATGGACTGAGGTGCGGATGTGGTGATCTGACCTCACTGCCCCCCAAAAATGGACCCGGCTGAGGAGTCCTGTCCTCTGTACCTACAAGCTCTGTTTTAGACCATGTTCCTGTCATCTCTAGTAAATCTTCTGTTTTACTGGATGGCTGAGAATCACGTCTGACTGCAAAGCTGGGGTGCAGGACCCCCTGGTTTCCCCAGGAAACCCACCGGGGAGAACTCGCTGTGGGAAGTGCATGGAGGGGCAGACGATGCTGATTGCCCTAAGGTCAGACCCAGGAAGGTGGAAGCTGTATGAGCTTCTTGCCCTGAAGACAGTTTGCTCACAGAGGGGAGGCTTCCCCAGAGTCCTGACTGGCTTCCTACGAAGTAGTTCCAGAGCATCGCCCAGTGACTCCGTGACATGAGTGCCTGGGCACCTCACACCTCCAGCAGCCCAGCTGCTTCTGTCTCTCTGTCAGCCAGGCTATGGAGGAGGCAGAGCAGCCAGCCTCTGGCAGTCTGCCTGCAGGCAGAATGTGAAATTGGCAAGATCCTTCCAGGCAGGCAGCTTCCCAGCATTTTGAGTCTCTTGAAGTGGAATTTTCTGGAACTCCCTTCCTCTGAAAATTTTCACATTTTTGACTTTTCGTCCTGCTTTGGAGTGAATTTCCCCCCCCCAAATGGTGAAAATTTTCACAGGAAGGGATTTCTGTTTTCCAGCCCACTATAGTAACAAGATGCTATTCAGTGTGGCGAAGGCTGGCACTAGTGGGTTGTTAAGAAATGTCATACATTTAAATACAATTTCTTTATTCAGTGGAAAATTCATAAAAATTAAATTTGGGAGCCACCAAATGAAACTAGAAATTCTTGTGTAAATCTACTCTGAAAAAACACTTCTTTGTTCAATAAGCCTGTTCCAGATGCATGGACATTGTCTTTTTCTGCCTGCTTCACTGAATAAAGTATCTTTTTCTCCAATTAGCCCGGCAGACCCAATGAAATGCAGGAGAATGAGTTGGATTCTATTCTGCCTCGTGTATCATCAACAGAATTGATAACTAAATTCCAGTTGCAGAACTCCACTGTTAGTGACATCTGGACCAGAAAGAACCCAGCTTGATTTTCAGATTCCAATCTGAGTTTACATGGCTAGTATTTAGAAAAATCACCTTGCTAGTGAGTAGCTTTGATCCTGCATGATTGGGAGCCAATAGAAATGGAATCCCACCAAGTTGTTTTTAAAAAGTCACCTTTCAAAAGGCTAAATTCTCCTGTTGGCTACAACTGTGTAGCCGCATGGGAGATATTCTCCCTTTGCATGGAAAATGAAGAGTTTGTTGGCTCTTCCAGGTCAGATCAACCAAGTGTGAAAGAGGGCTGCATCCCAAACACCCAGTACATGTAACAGGATGCTAACGGTCAAGCAGCTAACCCATCAGATAGGCGGTCTTTCTCTCTGGAGGTTGAGAATCAAGATCCCTGTGGCCCTTTGTCACCATTGCTACCAGGAGAGCCAAAGCGAGACTTCCACACTTGCCAAGACAGTAGCAGTGCTGCTGAACTTATCTCCAGTGGAAGTCACTCAGCGCGTATCCTACACACAGTCTGGGAATTAAAAGATAAGAAGCGTTTCCTTGAATAAATAAACTCTGAGTTGTCTTTGAAAAGAAAGCCTGGCATTTAGGAGCCTATTGCTGGGGGCGGCATTCGTGCTTATACAAGGCTAAATTGTCACTGCCCTGCACAGGAATAGGTAACAGGTCCAGCCTTAGGGGAAATGGTGCCCTGGGTGGACTTGTCTTTTGGTGCCCTTCCTTTGAGCATGAGGCACCTGGAGCAAAGACCATCTCCTGGCCCTGGAACCCAGTCAGGCTGCACAGGGAGGAGTTTCCGAGCCCTGGGGCTTGCCCTGCCATACACTCCCTCACCACCCAGCAAGGGGAGAACTGGTGGGCAATCACCACCCATGCCTGCAGGAAGCGGGGGACCCAGGACCTGGTCCATTGGCTTTGCAGGTTGAGCCGGGCTGCCTGCACCTTCCAATCAGGCTAGCAGCTCCTGGCAGTCTTGCCAGCCCCTAGCTGGCAATACAGGGGCTCCAGCCCTGGGATTCCATCCGCTCACCCCGGCTCTGACAGCCCAGACCTGCAGCTTGCTGTCCTCGGATGGCATCCCCTGACTACTGTGCCCTAGGCAGTCACGCATGTCACTCACCTGTAAGGCCGGACCTGATAGGTAAGGCCCCTTTTTTGCCACTCCCCTGCTTAGCCCAGCTCACAGAGGGCTACAGGGCTGACCAAACGGACATGAAGAGGTGGAAAGTGTGAGGCACTCTACCTTTCCCCCACTACTCACTGGCCAGAGTCTCCGGTAAGGGACAGGAAGGACAGGAAGGTGCTCCATGAAGGGGGGTGAATTAACTTACTCCTTCCCTGAGCAAAAAGGGGAGCAGAGGAAAATTGAGGCTCTGACCATTCTGTTCCCTTGTCCCCTCCTAGGGCCTGTGCGGCTACTTGCAACACCCTACTCAGAGAAGCAGATTGTAAAATTACAGGCCAACCAAAAGTGACACAATGTATTTACACCAGGGACGGGCAACCTTTTTGGCCCGAGGGCCACATCAGGTTTTGGAAATTGTATGGAGGGCTGGCCCTCCTGCTTCTCGCCCCCTGAGCCTCCCCTCACTCCCCCAGACTTCTGCCCCATCCAACCCTCCCTGTTCCCTGATGGGCCCCCCACCAAGAACCTCTGCTCCATTCACACTCCCTTCTCCCCGTCCCCTGACTACTCCCAGAACCTGCTCCCGACTGCCCCCTTACTATACAGCCTGGAGCACCGGTGGCTGGCGGCACTACAGCTGCGCTGCAGGCTGGAGCCAGCCATGCCACTGCGCAGCTCAGAGCACCGGGTGAGGCCGGTCTGTGCAGCTGCGCTGCCCCAGGAGCTCACAGTGCTGCTTCTCAGAGCATTGTGATGGCGGTGTGGGAAGGTGAGGCTACGTGGGAGGAGGAACAGTGGGGGAGGGGCCGGGGGCTTGCCTCCTGGGCCAGGAGCTCAGGGGCCAGGCAGGAGTGGCCTAAGGGCCGGATGTGGCCCTGTATTACACCAACTACTTGAGAGCTCCATTAAGGGATGTTGGGTTTATATCTCCCTGTGACTTGGCGTGCCTGGCCCTTGCTGTTCCCTACAGGAGGCCCATAGTCCTGCTACACGCTGCCCCAGGAAGCAGCATAGTGACTGAAAAAAGAAGCAGTGATGGTAGGTCTTCCTGGCCTGAGAGGCCTTATGGAAGCAGCCAATCAGAGCCCAGCAGGCTCCGATAAAAGGAGCTGCAGGGTCTTAGCAGGTCAGTTCCTGGCTGGGACCAGAGGGGGTGAGGAAGGGAGCTTGTCTTTTGCCAAAGGTGCTTGAGGGGTAACCAGAGTTTGGGTCTGACTGTGTTTGCTTAAGTTGGGATTGCATGGAGAGAGAGAGAGAGAGAGAGAGAGAGAGAACCTAAGATCCTTAACCCTGAGATAAGGATGAAGCTACATGGGGCCAGGTAAGAAGAAGCCCAGGGAAGAAGCAGCGGTGAACTGAAATCAAGCAGTGCCTAGCTGCTGTTCTTCAGATCCCTGAACTGGAACCTGAGGTAGTCCCTGGGTTCCCTTACTGGCCACAGTGGCATAAGCCCCAAGGAGACAGAGCTTGTTGGAGAGCCTGAACAAAGGGGTGAATTTAAAGGGTCCAGAGCCAGAGCTGAAGACCCTAGCAAGGGCAATGGGACTATACCTTTGTTGAACTCTTTACTGCTCCCAAAGCGGTTCATTTGGATTTTGTGACATGGCTGGAAGGCCAAGCAATGGAAAACCCACCAAGGTCCACCCGCAGGGGGCTCTAGGAGTGAGAGAAGGACTGCTGTTCCACACCCAGCTGCTAGGAGGCACTGCAGTGATGAATGTCCATCCACTACACTCCCTCTAATAGCTATCTAAGTATTTCCCTTAAAATATGTCACTTGTGGAGCAGCTCGTACCTCCAAAGTTCAAGAGCCTAGGTTCGGATCTGTTATGCCTCATTCACACCATGTCCCACTGTCAATAGTAAAATATTATTTAAAAGAGTCTCCAAGCTGATTTGATAACATCACTTCGTATTTGTTTAGAGCCCTGTACGCCCCAAGCTATTTGTAAACACTGACTAATAACCATTTAACAAATGGAAGGAAAAATCCCTTCCATTTGCTGCACAAATGTTCATAATTTCAGAGCCAGATCCACAGCTGGTGTAAATCCTCACTGCTCCATTGATGCTACATCAACTGAGAATTTTGTTTTTTAAGCCTGAAGGGCTTTGATTCTTAGATATTTTAGGGCACCCTTTGTCCTTCCAGAATGGTGGAAAGGGGCCTTAGTGTAGAAAATCAGACTTTTTCCTGCACCCCTACTTGGGCCTTGAACTCCTGGCCGTCCCCAGCACATAAGTCGCCAGCACTGTCCCATTTCAAATCTCACCTTCACCTCTTCGTAGATGTCCAATCTCATACAAATCAATGGAAGCTAATGGGAGTTTTCCAACTGACTTCAATGGAAGCGGGACCCAGCTCATAAGGTTTAATTGGCCGCACTCGTGTAAACCTTCTTTAATGATGTTTACAGTTCAGTCATAAAAATCAGCTCTGCCCAAAAGCTAGAGATGAGCCCAAAGCAAAATCCTAGACTGGAAAATTTCCCGGAGCCAGTTGGAGCCGCGAGGCCCAGCCCTGAACATGGGGAAGTGCAAAGTTGCTCCTATTCAGGAGAAGCTCTAAGAAGAAATTGTATGTCGGAGAATCACGCTTCCTCCCAGACTCTCTCTTTGCTTCAGAGGGGAAGTCACTTACTGCACCCACACCTTGCTCCCTGCTTCATTGTGGGGGTGGAGCCTTTGCTTAGCCAGCTTCTCACCTTTCTCTCTGCTCTCCCCTTCCCCCTGCTTGCAGAGGAGGGAAGGTCGGGGATGCAGCCATTGGTCTCCCCCCACTCTCAGTTTCGAATTCAGGGAGCCTCCACGTGGTCATGTCGGATAAGGTCATGTGAGGGCAAGTCACAGTATGGCCATTCGCTTTGGAGGGGAGGGGAATTCGCAGTTCAATTCCAGCACTGAGTATCCAAAGAGTGCAATTATCCCCACAAGGCAAATGGCCCATATCCAGGTAAAAGGCTGAACCAAAATTCCAAGGTCAAATTTTAGGGTGTTTGAACTCTAGATCCTGATTCAAATTTTATCGCTTGAGTTTATCTCTGTCAATAATATGCAGAGCCCAATCCTGCTCTGGCCCGCTATCTCATTGGCTGCCAGGGAATTTCCTGTGTCTGCTTGATGGCAGTTAAAAAAAGTTAACAAAAGCTTGTTACAAGCAGGAGGGTGAAAAATTGTTCTCTTTAAACTCTGAGGACAAGTCAAGAAGCAATTAACTTAAATTGCAGCAAGTGAGGTTTATGTTGGACATTAGGAAAAACTTCCTAACTGTCAGGATGGTTAAGCACTGGAATAAATTGCCTAGGGAGGTTGTGGAATCTCTGTCATTGGAGGTTTTTAAGAACAGGTTAGACAAACACTTGTCAGGAATGGTCTAGTTATTATGTAGTCCTGCTTTGAGTGCAGGGGACTAGATGACCTATTGAGGTCCCTTCCAGTCCTACACTTCTATGATTCTATGGCAGATTTTGGCCAATGCAGTCTCGACTCAGGAATAAATGATTGTTACCAAATGGTTCAAAAAGGAATTATTACATTAAAACTGATTTCTCCTCTGTTACATTCCATCCAAGGGGAAACTGTCTGGAGTCAGAACATCTCACTAGATTGGAGAAATTTAACTGAAGTGACATCTTCTGATCCGCACAGACAAAGAATACAGTGTGTTCCCAATTAAGCAAAGAAAGGACCATGTTCAAGAAAGTAATCTTGTTACAGGGGGCAGATCAGATAGTAATGGTGAGCCTGGCACAGCCATTGCCCACAAAACCACAATCCACAGTACTCGCCTTGTGAGAAGATCACCAACAGACTTCCATTTATATGCACCATATGCCGCATCTCCACTTAGCATCTGGGTTTTGTATTGTTTATTGGTTTTAAATTCCTGCCATTCCCGAAGAGTGGTGGGTTTTTTGGTCTATGGTCTATCAAGAGAAAAGATTCAGGAGAAGATCTTCAGAAATGGGTGCCTAACATTACGTTCCCAGGATGTGATTATCAAAAGAACTCAGTGCTGGTCAGTGGGTGTTTTGCTGTTGATATCAATGGGAGCAGACCCCAACCTGCATTTGATGCTTGGTACTGACATGTTTCTTCTTTCATTGATGGCAATGGTAAAACTCCCTTTAACTTCAGTGGGAGCAGAGTTAAGCCAGTGCTGAATGCTTTCAGAAATCCCCCACTTAATGTTGGTAAAGGGCTTTGAGATCCTCAGGTGAAAAGGCACTGAGAGAGTGAAAGGAACGAATAATCATTGGGGATTGTTAGGTACTCTGGGTCGGAGAACCCCCTCCATGTTCAGCAGCACTTCCATTCCCAAAGCCAATCCCTTTAACCCCACTGGCCTCGTATTTCAAAAGATACAAGGCCCTATAGAAATGATTATAGCTTACTTTGTGATTGATACAGTAGGCAGTCACACCTCAGGTACTCAGCAGGCCCCAATGAAGTCTTTACTCAGGCAAATCTCCTATTAAGTCAGCAACAAAACTCCCATTGGCACCAACAGGATTTGGATCAGATCCTAGCTGAGGGACAGGTATTTTTAAAGCTAACCTGGAGTCAATTTCATACTCAACAGTTTGATCAACTTCATCCTAACTTAGATGTTAGGGGGACTGAATTTCATTTGCAGTAGTGTATGACAGTTGTGTCCAGAAACTTCATTTTCCAGTCTATATCCTAATGTGAGATTAATTTGTGAAAATATCCATAGAATGTCAGCTGTAAAACACAAAAAATGCATAACTGTCTTTTCCGTAATTCACAGGAAAAATACTTCTCACTCTCTCCAGTCAATATATATATTTTAGGGTGAGCTTGTACTGTAGGTCAAGCAGTTATTTGCATCAGAGATTCTTATTGGCCTCCCTTGTGCTAGACCAAAGACTAGACTAAGCCAAAGGAGAATACTTCCCAAAATGGAAGCTGCTGCTAACCTGCATTTTTAAAATAGGTGTGTATCCTTCGTAACAGAGCCTGCAAAAAACAAACCATTAGAGAGTTACTTCCCTGCTCCCAGGTCTGGCCATATGTGTCTCTGTGCATTACATTTGCATGTGTTTTCTTAAACTTTGCATTCGTTTTAACTAAGGGCTGGGCTACACTACTGAGGTGGTGAGGGTGGTCGACCTAAGATACACAACTTCAGCTACGCGAATAGCATAGCTGAAGTTGCAGTATCTTAAGTCAACTTACCTGACCGTCCTCACGGCGGCGAGTTGACCGCTGCCGCTCCCCCATCGACTCCACTTACTCCTCCTGCCGAGGTGGAGTACAGGCGTCAATTCAGGGATCGATTTATCACATCTAGACGGGATGCGATAAATCGATCCCCGATACATCGAGCGCTACCCACCAATCCAGAGGGTAGTGTAGCCATACCCTAAGAATAGGCCTGATTCTGATCTCTCACGCACCGGTGTAACGCCATTGATTTCACTCGAGTTCATCTTGATTTCCAAAGCGGGGAGATCAGAATCAGGCCCCAGCCTTTATAATAGTGCATCAATAGTTG
>ML677341.1:6750227-6793566 GCA_007922305.1 Dermatemys mawii | reverse complement strand
GAGAGAGGAGGAGGAGTGGGGATGCAGCACACTCAGGGGAGGAGGTGGAGAAGAGGCAGAGAAAGGGCAGGGACTTGGGGGAAGAGGGTGGAATGGGGGCAGGAAGGGGGTGGGGCTGGAAAAGGCCAGGTGGGGCGGGTACTTTGGGGAAGGGGTAGAATGGGGGTGGGGCAAGGGCAGTTCAGGGGCGGGAAGAGGCGAGGCAGGGACGGAAAGGGGGGAGTCGAGCACCCACCGGGAAGAGGGGAGGTCGGCGCCTGTGCTCCCATGCACACACAAATCTGGTAGGGCAGTAGGGCCTGATCCAGCACAATCTCCCATTGACTATAATGAGACAGGATCAAGCCCATGGTGGATGCTGAAGGATTATACTAAAGAACGAGTGGGATCCCTTAACTGCGTCATTTCTAATATATTCATACAGCGTCTAGTACAATAGGGACCTCACCTGGTTGGCCTCTAGGTGCTACTGCAATGCAAATGTTAAGTACTTAAAAGAATTCATGTTTTAAAGGTGTGGGATATTGTAAGGAGGGTGTGATATTGTTTTGTGAAAAGGAGCTGACCATGCTTTTAATGATTTGGAGGGGGTGGGGGTGATATTTGTAGAGCATCATTTACTCAGAAGGAGCCCAAAGTGCTTTTCAGTTGTAGGCGCCAGTCCTAAGAACTTAAGAACAGCCGTACTGGGTCAGACCAAAAGTCCACCCAGTCCATTATGCTCTCTACTGACAGTGGCCAATGCCAGGTGCCCTGGAGTGAGTGAACTTAACAGCTAATGATCAAGTGATCTCTCTCCTGCCATCCATTAGCCCTCTCTGACAATCAGAGACTAGGGACACCATTCCTTAGCCATCCTGGCTAATAGCCAGTAATGGACTCAACCTCCATGAATGTATCCAGTTCTCTTTTAAACCCTGTTATATTCCTAGCCTTCACAACCTCCTCAGGCAAGGAGTTCCACAGGTTGACTGTGCGCTGTGTGAAGAAGAACTTCCTTTTATTTATTTTAAACCTGCTGCCCATTAATTTCATTTGGTGGCCCTTAGTTCTTATATTATGGGAACAAGTAAATAACTTATCCTTATTCGTCTTCTCCACACCACTAACAATTTTTTATATACCTCTATCATATCACCCCTTAGTCTCCTCTTTTCCAAGCTGAAAAGTCCTAGCATCTGTAATCTCTCCTTATATGGGACCTGTTCCCCAAAACATTTTGTTATTACCTTTTGAGTTTTTGGCTAGCTGTTCTTCAAACTACTTGTTGGCTTTTCTTATTACATTTTTACACTTAATTTGGCAGTGTTTATGCTCCTTTCTAGATACCTCACTAGGATTTGACTTCCACTTTTTAAAAGATGCCTTTTTGTCTCTCACTGCTTCTTTTACATGGGTGTTAAGCCACGGTGGCTCTTTTTCACTTCTTTGACTGTGTTTTTTAATGTGGAATATACATTTAAGTTGGGCCTCTAATATTGCGTCTTTGAAAAGAGCCCATGCAGCTTGCAGGGATTTCACTTAAGTCACTGTACCTTTTAATTTCTGTTTAACTAACCCCCTCATTTTTGCATAGTTCCCCTTTCTGAAATTAAATGCCCCAGTGTTGAGCTGTTGAGGGTTCTTCCCACCACAGGAATGTTAAATGTTATTATATTACGGTCACTATTTCCAAGTGGTCCTGTTATAGTTACCTCTTGGACCAGCTCCTGTGCTCCACTCAGGACTAAACTGAGAGTTGCCTCTCCCCTTGTGGGTTCCTGTACCAGCTGCTCCAAGAAGCAGTCATTTAAAGTATCGAGAAATTTTGTCTCTGCATTTCATCCTGAGGTGACGTACCCAGTCAATACGGGGATAATTGAAATCCCCCACTATTATTGAGTTCTTTATTTTGATAGCCTCTCTAATCTCTCTTAGCATTTTATTGACACTATCACTGTCCTGGTCAGGTGGTCGATAATAGATCCCTATGGCTATATTCTTGTATCCGGCCAGGTGATCGATAATAGATCCCTATGGTTATATTCTTGTATCCGGCCACATGATGTGTGTCACAGTCTTCTGTGATGTCACAGTCTCCTGAGTCCACACAGAAGCCCCACTCTCTTCAGGGAAGTGCCACATGGATGAAAGGAGTCTCTCCACATGCAACACATTATGGGCTCAGGGCCACGGTGCCTAACCCAGTGGAACCTTGCAACCTTGCAGAATTGGTATGTATTTGTCTATTTGCCCAGGGAGGAATATTTTGGGGCCTGAGGGACAAAAGATCTTGAAGCTACCTCATGCATAGAAATGTCTATTGATTCTGTACCAGGATCAGACCTTAATCAGGCAAACTCTCAGTAACCTACCTGAGTACGGAGCCAAGTGATATTAGCGCTTAGTCGGGCCGTAAGAAAGGACAATGTGGATATTTCCTGATGAATAGAGAAATATAACTAAGGTCACATGTCAATGTCCTTTAGTCTCCCAGCTCGTGACCCACAGGTTAAAAAAGAAGCATGTCTCATTGAGGTGCCCTATTATCTGTCTCCACTCACTGGAATCACAGCAGCCAGGTGGCTTGACTATCAAACAATCCCATCTTTCATTGTGCCAGCTTCTGCTGCATCCTCTCCTCCCTCCCCTCCCCCCCCATCCATTTGAAAACTGACCACAAAAATGTGAAGAGGAAATGTTTAAAAGTCTGCACCTAGGTGACGAAGAACAACAAAGTCAAAGTATTGTCTGTCTGCAAAGGGTGGAAATTGAATTTGGGGGGGAAAAAAAAAAGAAAGAAAAAAGCTTTGGCCATTCCTTCTGCAAACCGAATGAAATGAAAAATAAAATTGAATCAACTCAGAGTGATTAATTAACCTTGACTGCTTAGAGCAGCCTCCCGCTAATGTTTAAAGTACAGCTCAAACCAAAAAAAGAGACTCAGGGAAAAACAGCAGCAGCTTCCTTAGCTTGTTATTGACTTACGTTGTCCTGGTGCCTCAAGTGTCCTGTTCGTCATGGTGCTGTACAAACACATAGTACAGTTGCCTGGTAAGATGAGGTAAATTTACCTTATTCCTCTACTTGGCCTAAGACAAGAGCCAATCTAGGATATTTGATAAAAACTGACATGAAGAGAAGAGTGCTGCCTCTAGAGAGACCATCACCACATCCTACACCACCTCAGGGGAAAAAAATATTTAAAAATAGTTTTTTTCTCATTGAAAAATGCATTTTTCCAGGCCCAAAGCTATTTCCTGAATTTTGGTCAGACTTTACCAGTTTCAGCTGAGGGTGGGGGATGGTGAAAGAGTCAAATTTTTCATTTAGAAAAAGTTGAAACGTTCTGTTCACACACCCAAAAAAAGGGACAAAAAAAAGCGGCCAAAGTCTAAACAAAAACCTCAACAGAATGAAATTCTTTTCAAGTGGCCCAAAATATTTTGCTTAAATTAACACAAAATCTGTGCCTTTTGATTTCATGAAAGAATTTGAAAAAAAAAATTCACTATTCACCAAGCTTGACCTGGGTTTTCTTTAAAATCCTCCCATTCAAGAACTAGCCGGGCCCAACTCTGCTTAGCTTACAAGTGCCAAAAAGAAGTAACTGCCTGAAGTGGCAGGTAAGGTTTTACTTATAGACTTCTTTACTCTTAAGCACACCTCAGCAAAGCTGAACTCATTGGGCCAGATTGTGGCTTTTCAAATAATAATAATAAGGAGTTCTTTGCATCACTGGTGCTTCAAGGAACAATGGAGCTGCCTTCAACACGGATTTGAGGATTCTGTGAAGTGAAGGAACCTCCAGATGATGGGAAGCTAGTGTAACTAATTCTCTGTCACCCATTCCCAACTCCTTCGCAACTTTCCTCACGCACAATCTCCAGCCAGCATAACAGCCCCTCGAGGACCATTACAAATCAGTGTGTGCTAGAACAGCCCTGAGGCTGCTCTTAATTTATTCTGGGAGGCGGTCAAACTAGGCTCCAGCATCCCCATTTATCAGGGGCATGCAAAAGTTGCTTTAAAGCATTCATGCCTCCTCAGCTAAGCCATGAAGGGGTCTGGCACAGCTCAAAGTGTGTGTGCGTGCACCCACATGAACGCCTGTGAGTGTGTACCGCAGCTCCAGGGGAGCAAATCGAGCCTCGTTACTCATCTAATTCCATGCCGCAGTTAGTCCTTTTATTCAGTTTTATTTTAATTTTAAATGTGGTGTGGTTACAAACTCATTCCCTTGTATAATTATTCTGTCCAAGTTAATTACAAGAAGCTCTAATTAATTATATTTAATGATTAACGTACAAAAATATAAGGAATGAGCATAGCTTAGAGAACATTTGCTCTTAAGATAGGTCTAAACTAGTTTCACTTATCGGCAAAAGGTTGAGAAATGAGAAAGAGAGAACACCGCTGGGCTGTGTCAAGAAAACAATTATGTCCAAACAAGAATGTATTTTCCTCCGGAGTTCAACCACCACCTTTCATTTTCTCTCCCACCCAAGCTTTGATTACTTTTAATGGGACTCTGCTTTTGATTTATACTGTGTAGTATACTGTGTAGTAATTAAGTTGAGTTAGTATCTATTACATCAGGTATATATGATGAAGTCATGCTGCAATTATACGGCCTACTTAAGAGCTCTTGGTTAAGAGCTGGCCTGGTATTCAGGAGACCTGGGGTTCTGCTACAGGCTTCCTTTATGACCTCAAGCCAGGCACTTAGGGTATGTCTACACTACCCACCAGATCGGCAGGTAGCGATTGATCTTTCAGGGGTTGATTTATCGCGTCTAGTCTAGACATGATAAGTTGATCCCCGAGCGCTCTCCCGTCGACTCCAGTACTCCACCTCCACAAGAGGCACAGGTGGACTCAACAGGGGAATGGCAGCAGTCGACTCACTGCCGTGAAGAGGCAGCAGTAAGTTGATCTAAGTACGTCGACTTCAGCTATGCTATTCTCGTAGCCGAAGTTGTGTATTTTAGGTCAATTCCCCTCCCCCACAGTGTAGACGAGGGCTTGATCTCCCCATATCTGTGAAATGGGGATAATATTTCCTTCTCCCCTCATACACACATTTGGTCCACACTACAGCAGCTACAGTGTTGCAGCTGCGCTGCTATAGTGTAGACATGTTCTTCATCTATGGAAAGAGTTTTTTGATCCATGTAAGCTGATGGAAGAATTCTTCCGTTGACCTAACAATGGGAGTTAGGGTCACCCTAACTATATTGCATGGGATGTGGAATTTTTCACAGCCCTGAGCAATGTAGCCAGATGGATCTAATATTTAATTATTTAAGCTCAGTACCAATGTGGACACAAGAACAAATTGATATAAACTGGCCAACTGGAAGTTTAGACTTGAAATTAGACGGTTTCTAACCATCAGAGGAGTGAAGTTCTGGAACAGCCTTCCAAGAGGAGCAGTGCAGGCAGGAGATCCTGTGGCCTGAGTTGTGCAGGAGGTCAGACTAGATGATCATAATGGTCCCTTCTGACCTTAAAGTCTATGACTCTGTGATTCTAATATTTAAATGTAGACCACACTTTCGTCTGTTCAGACTGCAAGGTCTATCTCTCACTATGACTGTGTCTTCCCTACAAAATTAACTCACATTATCTACACTCAAGTCCACTCCTCTTGAATTAGCCTAGCTTGAGTGAGAGCAGCCACATTGCAAAATAATACTCGGTCTGCCCAAAAGGATGAAAGTACCACACTCAAATATAAGTAGTTTGTGTGCGGACAGGAACAGAGGCAATACTCGAATTATAACCCAAATTAACTCTGCGGTGAACATAAGCTCTAAGGGTATGTCTTCATTGTGGAGTTAGCCTAGACTCTTATTCAGGTGTTGCCACCCACCTATACACAGACACACAGACACAGACACAGACATAGACACACTTCTCACCTGAGATTGGTGGTGTTTTCGGGCTGTGATCTGGCTGTGGGTATGGATTAGAACCCCGGTTTCCTTTTCACTTAGACTGGTAACACACCCAGTTTGTGGTGAGGACACAGGCTAGATCATCCAAGTGCTGAGAGTTCTCCAGGGCCTTCTCACAATTCCTGCTGTGTGCCCAGAAGGACAGACAAATTCTCCCACAATTCACAAGGAAGGAATCATAGAGAGGTTCAGCTTACAGCAGCGCACAAAGAACCGTGGGAAGTGCTCCCTGAAGTCCTAGCCACGCACACAGGGAATGCGGCACCAGTGACTCAACTATAACTTTGCAGTCTGGCTGTTCACACCCTGGCTAGGCTAACCTGGGCTCTCAGACCTGGATGCCGATCCTCCAAGCTAACACTGCAGTGAAGACATACCCTAAGTGGGACCCTGATTTTGACTGGACCCTCCAGAAGCTACAGGGATTCTGCTACTAACAAGAAACATACTTTCATATTCAGTGAAAATTAGCTTATATCTGAGAGAAAGCTGGCCTCTACTAAGCCAAAGATGTTTTTCAAAGTCAATGTTCAAAAGCTGAAATTTGAACTTTTGTTTCATTTCAGTAGCTTTGTTGTAACATTTTGCCATTTATCTACCTCCAAGGGCCATGAAACTGCCCACAATGCAAAAGGCAAAACATCTGCAGAAGAAAAATTGTTTGTGACTCTGACTTACAAGCTCACTTGTGTTGTGGAGGATGTAATCAAAATGGGGGTCCTGTTGTCGGAACAGTAGTAGTATTATTGTTGTGACCTGGCCAAAATCTAGTCAGGGATTGGGCTAAAACCCCATCGAGATTGGTAGGTGTGAACTCGCCATTCAATTAACAGAACTGGAAGCAAAAGCCCCACGTAAGACAAAAAAGTGTGTGTGTGAACCCGCCCAGAGCTTTTCGTTGTGTATTGTTTTGAGTAGGTGTGGGCTGTAAGGGAGAAAGAGGTCTCCCAGAAACTGTGGTCTGACAAGACAGATGGAGTCAGAGAGGCAGTCTGATGAAGCAGCTTATAAAGCACATGGCTAGCCCTGGAAGAAGCATAGAGAGGGACTTGGGGGGCCAGGAGTGCAGACTGAATGGAGTGCTATTGGTGCTGGAGCAAAGGAAGGTGTTTCCTGCTATTTGATTCCTCCTGCAGGAAATGCAGGACTTCGTACATTCTTCATAAATAAACAACATTGCATTGAAGAAATACTTGACCATCAACAGGGTGACCAGACCGCAATTGTGAAAAATCAGGACAGGGAATGGGGGGTAATAGGAGCCTATCGAAGAAAAAGACCCAAAAATCGGGATTGTCCCAGTGAAATCGGGACAGTTGGTCACCCTAACCATCACCAATTTCTATTCCCAAAGGGAACACCCACTGGACTCCAAACTTTGACTGCTTGCTTGTATCAAAAATATTACCGTAGTGGCCACAGGCCAGGACCTTATTATGCTAGGCTCTGTACAAGCACAGTATAAATAGACAACTCGTTATTTGATCCAGCCAGCTAAGTGCTGATGCATTTCAAAGTGCGGAGGGATCCACATATGTCAGTCTCTGATGCTGCCATTTTACATTACAAGAACATGCCAGAATCATGTACAAATTCATATTTACATGAGCACAATCAGCTGCTGACACATGACAGTCACCTTTCATTCAATGGAGTGGAGAACATGAGAGAGGAATAGAAGCTATTTTCCGTGAGGTCAGGAAGGCGTCATCACCTCATCTCAAAGCAGCTTCAAGGTAGGCCATCGACACGCGTTGTTTCCATTAAAAACACTGACACCGCGGTAGCATTTAATACCTTTCACTAGCTGCTTAATAGAGTTTTCCCCTCTTGAGACCCATTTCACCACTGAAGGATCTGAGCAAGTGACCACAGAAGTATTACAGAAAGCTATGGACAGCGACAGGGGAGGATGGGCAGAACGGAAAGGGTAAAACCTACACAGTGCTCCAGAAATAAAGATGAGCAAAGTGAACTCGTTGAAGGTAAAATAAATAAATAAAATATCTTGTTTTAAAATGAGTTTAAACCCCTGGATCTTTCAGAAATAGGAGCCTAAAGTTAGGCTCCTAAATCCATATCCTAAACCAGGGCATCTTGGCACAGATCTTCAAAGGTATTTAGGCACCCATCCCCCATGGGATATCATTGAAGATCTGGGCCCTAAATCTGTACTAAGGCCAAACTGGAGTGGTATTATGCCTCCGGGTGTGAGGTCTCAATGTCACTCACTCAAATTTGGAGCGGGTAGAAGCAGGGGTCATGGACCAGGCAGGTCAGGCTGCTGGTTGGTGGGGTGGGGTGGGGCTCCAGAGCAGGGAAGAGGAGGATTGAGCTGGGGGTAGGGAGGGAAATCCCCAGTCTAGCAACACACAAACACACTTTAAAGGGTGCTTCACCGTGCCAGCTGAACCATTTCAGTGAATGCTCTGATTTCCAAAACTGGGGTCACCCAACAATTTCCATTGACTTCAGTCCAACTGGAACATCAGACCACTAATTCAGTTGTTTCAACGTGGATTTAGCAACCTAAGTTGAGGCTCCTATTTTTTAAAAAACATTGGTCTCTATCAATAATGTTAATTATACCTTCCATTTCTGGAGCCCCTTCCATGAAAGAGTGTCATAAAATCCTCCGGGACTGTCATTATTGCTGTTCTACAGCTGGGGAAACTGAGGCATGGAGAAACTCTGAGCAAAATTTCCCAAATTTGGTTAGCCAACGTTAGGCATCTAAATAAAAGACCTGGTTTTCAAAGGTGATGAGTTTCTGAGATTTTTCCCTCAGGTGTTATAGTTAAAAAGAATGTTAGTGGCTGACTGTGGCAATAACATTATATTCATTCTGTCAATAGGTTACACATCAAATGTCATTTGCATCACTTACTTTAACTGTGAGCCCAGTTTCATGAAACCAAAGCAATGCTCTCTCTGACCCCCACATCCTCCTGACCGGTGACAAGGATTCTGCAGCCGGAGGCTGGCAGACAGTTTTGTTGACAATGCATGAGGTGGAATGGAATCCAGATTACACTCTCATAGCTACTTTGACTCCACAACGTTGCCAAGAGAACAAACTACAAAGAAGATATAACTCAAAGGTGCAGTGTGTGTTCTGTATCCTACCCTCAGCCCAATCCACAGAGGACGTAAGTCTGTCACAGCCCCAGCTACAGAGTCTAGATCGGGGATCGGCAACCTTTGGCACACAGCCCATCAGGGAAACCCACTGATGGGCCGGGATGGTTTGTTTACCTGCAGCGTCCGGAGGTTCAGCCGATCGCAGCTCTCACTGGCTGTGGATCACTGTTCCAGGCCAATGGGGGCTGCGGAAAGCAGTATGGGCCAAGGGATGTGCTGGCTGCTGCTTCCCGTAGCCTCCATTGGCCCGGAACAGCTCACTGTGGCCAGTGGGAGCTGCGATCGGCTGAACGTGCAGATGCTGCAGGTAAACAAACTGGCCCGGCCCGCCAGCGGATTTCCCTGATGGGCCGTGTGCCAAAGGTTACTGATTCCTGGTCTAGATCTTCAGCAAAAGTCGATTTCAGTGAGAATTAGGTACCTAAATACTTTTAAGAATCTGGGTTTACATGACTTGCCCAAGGTCACACAGGGGGTAACTGGCAGAGCCAGGACGTAAACACAAGTCTTATCATAGTACTCTAACCATTGGACCAAGGCTATAGGCTCACTTCCTGGGATCTTATGTATTCTGCACTTTGGGGCATCATTTACACCTCTGCAGAGAGAAAGTGAGAGTAAACTGCTGCTAAATCAGAATAGTAGCATTTTACACCTAGGTTGCACTCACGTTGCACGGTGTAAACGACAGCACAAGATGCAGGGCAAGGGAGAATCAAGCCCAATGTCCCTACAATAACTAGCAAATATCACTCCTTTGAGTGGGAAACAGAAGAAAGGATTTCAATTACCACAAATCAGATGAACTAATGGATCTTTTCTATCTTACTTCTATGACTGGGCCTCCCATGTGTCCCTAGTACACCCTGCCAGTGGCGTGTAAGGTCGGCTCCAACTTCAAAAGGATCAGATCATTCTCCTATCCCATCCACGTCAGCAATAGCTTGAGAAGAAAGGGACACACCTCAAAAACTCAGATGACGTTCCACATCCTGCCAAAAGACAACTCACGCCAAATTCTCTCAGCAGATGCCTGCATGCCTCTGGAAATCAATGCAGGCCACGTATTCGGAGGGCAGCACATTGCTGTAGTCCAAAACGAGGGACATGAAACCGATATCAGAGAGAGCGCGATCAAAATTAGTTGCACGCAGGGATTAGAACCAAAGACGCTGGTGTTGCATTGAAGAATGCTCCTGAAATACAAGAAAGATGGAGGAGTGTGATCTGCATTCATAAAAGGAAAAAGAGCAGAAATAGTTTGACAGAAGCTGGGGGGCGGGGATTGGGTGGTTGTTGTTTGTTTAAATTGTTAGTAAAGAATCCTAAACTTGGTGGGGGATCAAAGGGAATAAAGATGGGCTGTCAATCTCAGTAGATATATATATATTAAAAATAAAACGTTGCTTATTACTAATCCCACTGAAGTCTCTAAACTGGTGTTGTCTCAGCAAAACATATTCTATGAAGAACTTTGAAAGTAATTTTAGCACCTCTGAAGTGCTTTGTCTTTCATTGGCTCATCCAGTATTAAATCATCTGGCAACCAAAAAAAGCATTTAAAGTTAACTTTCGCACAGAACAAATTCCTCTGGAAAACTCTTGTCATTCAGCCTGGTTTACCCTAGTCTGTTAGCACTGATTAGGCTTGGATTTGAGGGGGGGTTGTTTTGGTTTGGTTTGGTTTTTTAATTAAAGGGGGTGCAACTAACTTCTTTAGACTTAGGCATGTACGTAAAACTGATGCTTGAGATGGTAAGGGCAGAGTTAGGGTTAGCCAGGTGACAAAGCTGTAAATCTGAACACAGTCAGATTTTAAGTCTCAAACCCCACTTCCCCTGGCTGTTCAAAGTGAAGAGCATCCTGCAGGTGATACTTGCAACTCCAATAAAACAAGGAACATCCATCCCAACGCTGAAAGCCCCATGGCTTGGGGCTTTGAAACAGGTCTGGATAAAATATTAAACACAGTTGGAGCTCGGAGATGGACTAGATGACCTAATAGATCTTTTCTATCTTACTTCTATGACTGGGCCTCCCATGTGTCCCTAGTACACCCTGCCAGTGGCATATAAGGTCTGCTCCAACTTCAAAAGGATCCTGCAAGAGCTCCTCTTCAACCCGCTGGGCAGGGCGGGGGCAGTAGATCTATTAGGCATACACCCACCTCCAGCTAGCCTGCTGCTTCTGAAGCAGGGTTACACAGAGATGCAGCTCCTCACCAGGCAGACTGGCAGGCACTGTGAGTTCTCATGAGAACAGACATAGCTCCTCCTCAGGTGCACCTTGTTCTATCTGGTCCCTTCAGTCTGCTTGGCTCTCGTTGCTTCTCCAGCTACATTCCTCACCCTTCCTGTTGCCCCAAACCTCTGCCAGTGGTCCCTGCTCCCTCACCACTTGGCATCCTCTTCACTTGCCTGCTGGCCTCCTCCTTTACTGCTTCTTTTCCCTGCAACCCTGACCTCCTCTGTTTTCTTGCCCTGCCCATTTCTGACCTGATTCCCTGCTCTTACCTCTACCACGCTAGTCCTGTTCATCTCCTCCTAGCCGCAGTCTTGGGAAGCCAACACACCTCAGCACACACCTAGCCACTTGTCTGATGCTGTACGTAGGGAGAAATTCCACCCCATCCCCTGATTACACCCTAAAATGTATTTGAATTCCATTATCTTCCCATTCATTAACTACAAGTACCATTAATGAGCATATTATTCTGTCTCTTTATAACCTACCAGCAGGATTTGATGCAATGACCACCTGATGCTGGCTGATTCTGCAGGCCTGGTTGTTGTTTTTTATTACTAATAGCATTATTATTTTGTAACTGAGAAAAATCCTAGACTCATACAGTGAGGGAAATGGAAATATGACAAGGAACGGACGCAGCACAGCAGCCATACAAGAAAAGACAAGTTTTGGAAAGAGACTGAGTTATAGTGGACTTACAGAAAAATAAAAGCACAGGGATCTAGCTCACTAGCTAAATATTTTTAACACATTCTCTACTAGTGTTTATGAGACATGTTTGAGTTTGAAAAAGGACAGAGAAGGGCAACAAAAATGATGAGGGGTATGAACCAGCTTCCATCTGAGGAGAGATTAAAAAAGTCGGGGACTGTTCAGTTTAGACAAGAGATGACGAAGGGGGGGATATGATAGGAGTCTATAAAATTATGAATGGTGTGGAGAAAATGAAAAAGAAAGTGCTATTTAACCCCTCACATAACAGAGGAACTAGGGTCACTTAATGAAATGTATAGGCAGCAGGTTTAAAACTAACATAAGGAAGTACTTCTTCACACAACACAAAGTCAGTCTGTGGAACTTGTTGCCAGGGAACGTTGTGAAGGTCAAAAGGAAAACTGGGTTTTAAAAAATTAGATAAATTCATGGAGGACAGGTCCATCAATGGCTATTAACCAAGATTGTCACGGATTCAACCCAATGCTCTGGGGTTTCCCTAAACCTCTGACTGCCAGAAGCTGAGATTGGACAACAGGGGATGGATCATTTGGTAATTCACCTGTTCTGTTCATTCTCTCGGAAGCACCTGACACTGGCCACTGTCCTAAGACGGGATACTGGACTAGATGGATCATTGGTCTGACCCAGTAGGGTCATTCTTATGTTCTTATGAGTCCAGGGATCAAGCCTTAGAACTTGATACTGTAACTGCCCCATGTATAAAGTTGCTTTTTACCCCAGTGGGAACTCCATACGCTGAGAGACACAAGACTGGGCTCTTAGTGAGAAATTTTGGTTTCTAAAGATTGTAGGACTATATAGAATGGTCAACTATGAAAGCCATTGCTGCCATTCAACCTAGGGATTGATCCCATGTCCTGTGGCATCACTGGAAAAATTCCCATGGGCTTCAGCGGACCAGGCCCATGGGGATCATATTGTTTTTATAGATCTCTCTGGCTATTATATCCTCCAGTCACCACATGTACCCATGAATACTTGGTTAAAATATTTACAACAGTATTGAGGAAGACTATTACCATTTTCACTTGCATTAGCTAACAACTTCACATAGGGTCATGTGGCCTATACTGCTATTAATCTGAGAATTTCATGTCATGAGTGAGTTGTTGTTTCTTGCTCTGTGTTGAAATAGCGGTAATAGTAATTCCAGATAATTGCCTAGGACTAACATTTGCTAGTATAAACCATAAATCATTCTTGCCCATTAAACCATCTTAGAGCATTTTGCACAAGCGTTACCATATTTCCTGGCCAAATTCCAGCTTGGGCACTTTACACTCTGACTTACCTAAATTCTCCTTGTAGTTTCAGCTAGGGAAGTTGTTGCACTTTTCGCTTCCTGGGGTATGTCATGTCCCTCCACACGCGTATGCATTTCAGAGGTCCTATTTCTGGTCCATTTCAGGAGTACCTACCTGATAAGTACTCATGCATGTTTTGGGATTCTTCTGGATAATTGTATACGGTGCCTATATTACCATTAGCCTCTGGTGAAGTTTTAAGGGCTTTGCGTATATGCAAATGCATTTTTAAAGGTTTGCATGAGAGCCGTCTTTTTAATAATTCATTATTTGTGGCTGTGCAGTGGCAGATGAAGCATTGTCACACTAGAGACCTGGATTTGGGAGTTCAGGACCAGGCTCGGGGAGATCGGAGGCAACTCAGTTGAAGAGATGGAGTCTGCTAATCCAGCTACTTCTCTGGTCACTTCAGGAAGCAGCACTAAGTTATCTATTATAATTCGTGCTGTCGATAAGCATAGGTAAACACTGGAAGCCTACCTGCCTGTCTGCAATGCACCTCATCTCCACCAGCCAGGACAGCAAATTCCCACACCTAGATATCTCTCATCCATCTCTCAACGTGTCACTGCACTGCAGAGTCAGCTTGCCATACACACTTCATCACTCGCGCAAATGGTCATTGTGTAACACTTTCAATAGCGTTTGGAAAATGATCAAAGCAATTAAAACCTCATCAGAGATGACTGTGCCTGAACTTGCCCTCCTGATTGAGGACAGGGTCTCTTTGCTTGGATACAGAGTGCTGGATGCAGCCCGTTCTTTTTAAATACCTTACCAAGCTCGGCTCTCCGCCATCCTTGTTTACATTTGCATCTGGTTTTGATCCCATCGGAATATTTTTGAAGTGGATGAAATCAGCAAACCTAAGCACAACATGTCAAATTCCGAGCAGGGTAACCAACGCCAAGTGACTGATGCGCTGGTTTTGAAAGCTATTTCAGTATTGCCGGGCTCGGTGTCCCAATGCCTAACTGATGTAGGAGCCTACGTCTCATTTTCAAGAGGGATTTAGGCCCTCCTCTATTCAAACACTTGCAATATGCAAACTCCAAACTGCACTAACAACCTGTTCCACCAACCATGCGCAGAACGTCCACTGGGAATTTCCATGGCTGGGATCAAGGCCTCATGTCATTGGATTGTCCCGGTGAGATTGTCTTCCTGCATGCCTAGTTTTTCTTCTTTTATTTTAGCTATTCCCTTTGGGAAAACTGGCGAGCCACTGCACTTAGTAAGAAGTTGATCAGGGTGCATTTCATATTACACCACAGCTTTCTTTCCAGGGCATGCGCTGGAGGTGTTGTTTGTTTTAGTTGGGTTCTCTCACATGCGATGGAGGTTTCAAAAAAAAAATGGAACGATTACATCTAAATCAATAAGAACTGCTGGAAAAATCCCAGTAACTTGCCATCCTACAAGCCAAAGTTGCCTGGGGTAACTGTAAGTCCCACTCTGTCATCTAATGAAAATGCTAATGATTTCTCATTTGGAATTTGTTTCAGCTTCTAGTTTGAACAAGATGCATCTCTCCGCTGATCAATTCCACACCGTTTTTGTGCACGCCCCTCAAGGGCAGAATTAAAAAATGATCACCTGGCTCTACCCAAAAGGAAAAAGGAGCAGAAAGCTGAGGGGGATGGTGTGCGGGAAGGGGGTGCAGGAGGGGGCAGAGAGGGCTTTTCATCATAGCAATAAACCCATTTGTGTCTGATCGTCTTAGAAAATCAAATTCTCAGCAAAACTTCTTCAGGACACAACGCTGTTAGGTCAGATCCTCAGCTGGTATGAATCAGCTTAAAGCCAATGTGGTTGCATTGATTTGCACCATCCGAGGTTTTGGCCTGCAATGTGCAAGTCTCCTGTTACCAGTTTCTGGAGCGCCCTTCCTGAAGAATTAAAAGAAGAAACGAGAAGGAGAAAAGGAGAAAGTCACCATTTCCAAAATGGAGCAGCCTGTCCTGCCTTGCCGAAAACTTAAACTGTCATGTTAGCACCTCATACTTCCCCCTTCTCCCTAGACACGCTGCGCTGGTGTTTCACTTCTAACAATAAGTGAATTCAGTAGTACGTCAACAGATTTGCATGCTCTGGCTCCCCAGCTTTTGACTCCTTTGTTGTATTTGTGTATGTCCAAGCCTGTAACAACAAACCCGTCACTTAAAAATAAAAGGAACTTCCAAACTGGTTTCAAAAGCAAACAACCATTCTTATAGCCAGTGTGCCTGAAACTGCTAGACACCTGAGTTGAGGGTGCAGACTCGTGAAAGGGGATTTAGAAGACAAACACCTTTCCCTGAAACAAGAGCTGTTCAGAGAGAAGGAAAGAAACATTTGTGCTTTGCATGGTGTGGATTTCTTGTAATGCTCAAAAGTCAGCGTGGGTCTTGTTTTAACCAAGTTACTAATTCTGTAGCATTTTCCTTATGCGCTAGATTTTAGATTAGCCTAGCATGGGTTGCTAAAAAGCTTTGACTTAAAATGAACTTCTGACTGGGAATTCGCATACAATAAAGGGCTGATCTCCATATGGGGAAAACTGGCCTAACTCCATTGATCACAATGGAGCGGTGCTGACTTCTCCCGAAGATCTAGACCATGGGTTCCCAGCAAGGGAGTGCCAACTCCCAGAGGGTTTGGTATCAGGTCCAGGTGGGTCACAACTTTTTCCCCTTTCTTCTGATTAAAGGGAAGTAGGCTCATAGAGCTATGGGGAGGGGATTGTGGGTTTTTTCTCTCAATAAGGGGTCATGGTATGGGAAAAGTTCAGAACCATTGATCCAGCCCAACATGCTTGTTCTCGTCTATAGTATCTCCTGACTGACAAACTGAGGCACAGAAGCACTTGGCCATGGACACATAAGTCAGCAATGGGGCTGACAATAGCACCCAGGAATTTTGATTTCAAATCCCCTGCTTTAGCCATCGGTCTGTCTTGTTTTCCACTAAACGAACACTCCCTCTAGGTTAGTTTAGGACAATGGTCCCAGATACTAATGGGCTGAAATTGGCCAAGGGCTTCCGAAAGCAGCATACAAAGTCACACCACCCTCTCCACTGACACATACGGTAGCTGGCCCACCATCATAGCACACTATTGATGCACTGAATATGCAGTAGATGATCAAAGCACAGGGAAGGAGATCTCCATTACATATAGGTCAGAAGCACCCCTGGTGCCATAATCATACTTTGTACTCTCATGTGGGTCTTGCTTATGTCTATGCCAGTACTCTGAAAACAGGCATTTCCAGGCTCTGGATCATGATGGTTGCAACCAGTTTCTTCAATACATACCTCTCTATGGGCTAAGAAGCCACACCTTACCTAAGGATAAGAACTAGCTGATTTACCTTCTCAGCTTTTACCTCTGTCACCCTCTTTTCCTTACAGTCAGGGTTTGTTTTTCCTAGGAACAACCAATATATGCAATGCCTCCTCTTTGCCTTTCACCCGCATAAGGAAAATCAAGCGCCATGCACCTTCCGGAGATGTGGTGTCTGTCTGCACTTATGTGCTTATCTCTTGAAGCAGGTGCAACAGTTATGTATGGGCTCAGCCCCTTGAGCTGACAATGGGATGGATCTTGTCTCCAACGCCATCTTTGTCACAAGTTTGTATTCTCACAATGCATGTTTATTGTATGTTGTACATGAGTTTCAGATGACTGGAGTTCTCCAGATGTAGAGAGGGGAGTTAACCAAATCCCTGTATTCAAACACTTTGAATGTTGGGGGAGTTCAGATCTGGGTCTGGCCTTGAACTTCACACTGTTGGACCATTTCTGCCAGGAACTGAGAGTAATATATCATGTTACCCATCATTTTGCCATCAACAAGACCACAGGTGCTCCATGTAAACATGGAAGTAGACATTGAGGCTTTTGTGTTTTGGCATTGGCATACCTGAAGCACAAGTGATCCAGTGTGACACCACCACCTTCTATCCAAATGTCAAGGAACTCCCACACTTGAAATATCCTGAGGCCACCCATTCGAGGTGCATGGTGACTAAACACCTGTGACCCCAAAAAGGAACTTACTCAGTTCCTATTTAACATTAAATCAATGTGCAGCAGCAGTCAGAAAAGCTAACCAAACGATGGGAACCATTGGGAAAGGGATAGACAATAAGGCAGAAGGTATAATGCTGCTATATAAATGATTGATGCTCCCACAGCTTGAATACCACTGCTGTTCTGGTTGCCCCATCTCCAAAAAGATATATTAGAATTGGAAAAGGGACAGAGGAAGGCAACAAAAATGATTAGGGGTATGGAATAGCTTCCATATGAAGAGAGATTAAAAAGACTGGGACTGTTCAGCTTAGAAAAAACACGATTAAGGGGGGGTACGATAGAGGTCTATAAAATCATGAATGGTGTGGAGAAAGTAAATAAGGAAGTATTATTTACCCCTTCACATAACACACAAATCTGGGGTCACCCAATGAAATTAATAGGCAGTGGGTTTAAAATAAAACAGATTATTTCTTCAGACAATGCACAGGCAGCCTTGTTGCCAGAGGATGCCATGAATGCCAAAAGTATAACTGCTTCAAAAAAGAATTAGATAAGTTAATGGAGATTAGGTCCTTCAAAAGCTATTAGCCAAGATGGTCAGGGATATAACCCCATGCTCTCAGTGTCCACAGACTTCTGACTGCTAGCAGCTGGGATTGGACAGGGGATGGATCACTCATTAATTGCCCAGTTCTATTCATTCCCTCTTGAAGCATCTGACTCCAGCCACTGTCGGTAGCAGGATACTGGGCTAGATGTACCACTGATCTGACTCAGTATGGCCATTCTTATGTTCTTACGTTGACTTCAACAGGAATTTTGCCTAGATAAAGACTGGAAGCCCAGTTCTGCAACCCTTAAATCAGTTGAGTAATGCCTTTCTCCATGAGCAGCCATACTGATTTGGGTTAAATCTTCTTATAGGGTGATGATGATGATGATTTATCAGTACAGCTCTGTGGCCAGTGCAAACAAATTAGATGAAATAAACAGGATTACTGGTTTGCAGAAGGAGAGGCAACTCATCATAGGGAGCTATGTCAAAAATTGGTCTTTACGATTTGGCCCAACATGCCTTCATAACATCTCATGACATCTCATGATCTTTCACTTGGGTAAGCTTTTTCCTCCCCTTGTTTACCCTCATTTCTTGCTGGGTTTGTCTTATTTAAACTCCAAACTCCTCGGGGCAGGGGCCTGTCACATAATTTGCTTGTAAAAGACCTGACACACCTACAAAGCTGTATGAATAATGAGCAACAGTATTAAGCAACTTGCGAGCAGATTTGACCCACTGGGAGAGATGTGTTAGGCAAGCGCTGTGCCTATGACCACAGTGAGCACTCTTGGAATCAAGAGATTTCAGACGTGTTTGTCTAGGCAGGAGACCAACCAACATGTGTCCAGGAATTCTCTTGTGGCTATATGCCTGTTTGTTCTGGGGTAGGGTCTATGCCCTGGTCTACACTAGGCGAGGAGGAGAAATCGATCTAAGATACAGAACTTCAGCTACTCGAATAACGTAGCTGAAGTCGACGTACTTAGATTCACTTACTGCAGCGTCTTCATGGTGGTGAGTCGACTGCTGCCGTTCTCCCATCGACTTTACGTGTGCCTCTTGCGGCAGTGGAGTACAGGAATCAACGGGAGAGAGCTCGGGGATCGATTTATCGCATCTAGACTAGACACGATAAATCGACCCTCGATGGATCGATCGCTACTCACTGATCTGGCGAGTAGTGTAAACATACCTTATGTAATTCACCTCTTGTTTGGATAAAGTTCTAACACTAAACTAATAGGGTTTTTTTTCCTTTTTGTTACCAGTCTATAGAACTCCCTTTCCAAGGAATTGGAAGGAGGGGGGAAAAAATCTAGAGTGACCCTGGCTGATTCTCTGCCACCTGACACCTGGCAGAGTCATTTACACAAGTGTGTGTAAAACACTACCATCCTGATCTGCATTCATCTTGCTCAAGTAAAAATGACTGCAGAGGGCGAGAGGCAGTGAAGAATCAGGCACCATACCTTGAACCCGTCTGGCCAAAAACATATTGGCTTCCTCTGTCACCATGCAAGTGTAACACATGGGCAGGACCAAACCATGAAACCTCTGGAGCTTAAAGTAGGAGCCCCTACCATATGAGCTAAAAGCTAACTTCCTGTTAGCTAAGGCTGTAGAGCAGACTCGTTTTATCTCTCTCTAAGTGGTCTTAGTACTGCTAGATTGGACAGAACAGAACATCCGAAGGTGTGTGGATTACACAAGGATTATTTCAGGGGCCTAACAGTCCACATTTCTTTGCCTTTCCATTTCTCCAAAGGAGCCAATTGCAATAAAAATAGGGCCAGAACAATTTTTCTCACCCGACTTGACTCTCTGCTAAATAGGTCAGGGCGTGGAACCCGATTGCCAAACCTTTTTGCTTAT
The DNA here is from genome assembly GCA_007922305.1 of Dermatemys mawii. Classification (NCBI taxonomy): domain Eukaryota; kingdom Metazoa; phylum Chordata; order Testudines; family Dermatemydidae; genus Dermatemys; species Dermatemys mawii. The sequence goes on along the minus strand of ML677341.1, from coordinate 6,773,745 downwards.
CACAAAGGGTGTGAAAACGTATTTTGCTGGAAAGCACCTCCAAAAAACAAACAAACTAAAACGCCCCCTCAGACTGTGTGATTCTTCGGACATCTCCCAGTCTAAGGAAGAGAGAGTCCTTTTCAGAGATGCAGCGAGAGTCACAAAAAGGTGATTTGCTGGGAATAAAACTGAAGCCTATTAAAAAAAAAATCTTAATGTTAAAATATTCCAGATGGTACTCTGGTGGATGGTCTGTAAGTAGGGACAATCTCTCAATGCAAAATGAGAACTGTTACAGGTACTTACCAAGCAGCCAACCAAAAAAAAAGGACAGAATCAACACACCCCATATAAAATACCCCAAAATGGTAAAAGAGGGAGGTGGAAATGAGCTTCAGTGCAAAAAAAAAAATTAATGTCAATTGCAGAGTAAATTCTAACAAAACATTGCGAGGCTTTTCAAGCACCCCTGGGAATTACACTGCAGTTCTTGGGGGACATAAGGACTCGTGTGTCATCTAGCTGGGCAGGTTTCACATGTGTTGTTCAATGAAAAAGGCACGCTAACCACCACATCACAACACATTGCTCCTACCTCCTCCTCCTCCTCCTCCTGACTTGTTTGTGTGTTTCATCTGCCTCCTGTGCCTTGTCGTTAATTCAGGCCTTGCTCCTGTAATCTGATGCATGTGGCTGCACCTTTAGTCCTACAAGGCATGCCATTCAATTTGGAGAGGTCGGTGTGGGTTAGCCTGTGGGACCCGTAAATTTCTTACACTGGCTCTTATCCTTGACTGGGGTTTCTAGGTGCTACTGTGATAAGTATAGTAGATCTCATCTCACAGGTCTTACAGAGGCAAATTTAAAATATTGAGAAGGATCATCTTCATAAAACCATGTAATTTATACAAAGTTGAGCCTAATCCCGCAAACCTGTGCTCATGTGAGTAGCCCTCCCCAGACAAGTAGCCCATTTGACTTCAGTATTTTGCAGGATTGGACCGTTGGCCATCTCCAGCTTTGGAGAACATTGTACGGACAAATCCATGGATTACCAGTTGCAGTAAGTGAGTATTATTAAATAACAAGAAAAATTCTGTATTGCAGTTGCGCTTCAGAGCCTCAGACATAAACCAGGACTTCGTTGTGCTGGGGGCTGTACAAACACGGAACAATATGGGTGTGTAGACTCTTTTCAAGGGGTGAAGAGCAGGATGGGGGCTTAGAGAAAGGAAGTGAAGGCCCGTGCTTCTGGCTTTTTATCCAAGCTCTGCCACACCAATCTGAAGTTTAACTTTGAACAAGGCATGTAATCTGTTTGTGCCTCCCCTTTTTTAATCAATCCATAAAATGGGTTTCAACCCATTTTCCTAGCAGGGATGTTGCAAAGTTACATTAATATGAGCTAGCCACGCATTTGCAGATGAATCTAACTATCCAGATAGTTATACCACACTCATCACTGTAGTAGCTGAACACTTAGGTGCTTATAATAAAAGAGTACTATGAGAACAAAGCTTTGCACTGACTGTTCTTTTCTCACTGCATATTAATATCTTTGCAGTGGGTTGCATGAAAGTGAGAGTTTCACTGGGTGTGACATGAAGGAGTGCCTGGCTACTGCTAGGCAACGCATTCGAGCAATGATTTCTTGTATTTCCCTGAATCAGGATTCTACATTTTTACCATGTGTTAATTACACCTTCCCTGGGCAGCCAACTCTTCCCTCCAGGCCCTGCTTGCTTTCCACACATGAACCCTCTACAAGCTGACACAAGCTCCTATCACTTCTTATTATAACCTATCTGCAAACTCTGCACACCCACTTTTCATGTTCAAAAAAAGAACTGGGAAAGCCACCATGCAAATCAGAGGAACAATTCTGTGCTTATAAATAAGGCCCAAGATGTTTGGAATTAGACGCCCCACATTACAGATGTTGACTAAGCAACAGTGAACCCTATATTCTGAAGACTACCTATTCCCGTCAGCCTACTCATCCAATTGGGACTGCAGCAATGACCAGCCCCTGACTCTTCATGCTACGCTTTCAGCTCTATAGTTGCAGAGAGGGTTTACTTCAGATTTTAAAAGGAGGAAATAATCAGGAAACAACAGCCTCTGTTCTGGCTTTTGTTGTGACTGGTGCCATCAGAGAATACTATAGAGACCCACCCTGGTTGGGGATTGGATTAGGTTGCCTCATAGATCTATTGTTCATGAGACCAGGAACATGATTAGATGAATCAAAGAATCTTAAGGCATGTCTACACTTATCGGGGATCGATGCTGTGGTGATCGATGCCCCAGGGGTCAATTTAGTGAGTCTAATGAAGACCCTCTAAATCGACTGCAGATTACTCTCCCGCCAACTCTGGTACTCCACCACAATGAGATGAGGAAGGGAAGTCGACGGGAGAATGTTTATTCACGGAGCTGGAGTTGCATAATTTAGATCCGCCTACCCCCATAGTGTAGACAAGGCCTCTGCGATGGAAAAAGACCTTTAGATCAACTAATCCAGTGGCTTTCAACTTTCCAGACTACTATGTGTCTTTCAGGAGTACGATTTGTCTTTCATACCCCTAGGTTTCACCTTACTTAAACTACTTGTTTATAAACTCATACTATTACTGAAAATTTGCTTACTTTCTCATTTTTACCATATAATTATAAAAATAATATAAATATTGTACTTACATTTCAGCGTGTAGTATATAGAGCAGTATAAACAAGTCACTGTATGAAATTCTAGTTTGTACTGACTTGGCTAGTGATTTTTACGTATTCTATTGTAAAACCAGGCAAATATCTAGATGAGTTGATGTATCCCCTGGAATACCTCTGCATACCCCCATGGGCACATGTACCCCTGGGTGAGAACCTCTGATCTAGTCCATCACCCTTCACTGCAGTACACTTCTTAGTATACTGTCTCAAGTGTTTGAGTTTCCAAAACTCCCCTACAAAAATTATTTCTCATCCCACTACGTCTCATTGATAGGAAGATTTTGCTGATATACAGTTTAATCTTGGACTTAATTTTGCCTGATCAATCCTACTTTGTACCCATCACTATAGCATGGGTGTATGTCATCCCTTTACTCCTTGTTTTATACTTTGTGCCACTCTAAATAATCCTTTCTCCTTCCTATTTATAGAGTCAAATATCTCTAGATTGTTATCACGTCTCTCCCTACCTTTGGGTGTGTCTTGGCCAAGCTAGATGTATTTAGCTCTTTTTCATCTTTCCTGATAATTCATTCCCTCCAACCCCATCTTACAGTTGTGTAACTCTGAGCCCATGTCTACACTGTAGGGGTGGGGATGATCTAAAATACACAACTTCAGCTACGAGATTAGTGTAGCTGAAGTCGACATACTTTGATCGACTTACTGCGGCATCTTCACGGCCGCTCCACTGTCGACTCCACCTATGCCTCTCGAGGCGATGGAGTACCGGAGGAGACAGGAGAGCGCTCGGGGATCGATTTATCATGTCTAGACTAGACACTATAAATCGACCCCGATGGATCAAAATTGCTGCCTGCTGATCCAGCAGGTAAGGTAGACATATCCTGAGTGTTAGAGGCACCCCCTGGGCCCAGTTTGCAGAGGCTATGGGCTGGTCTTCATTACCTGCTGGACTGGCGAGTACTGATCGATCTATCAGGGATCGATTTATTGCATCTCGTCTAGACGCAACAAATCAATCCCCAAAGGGGCTCCCCATTGACTCCGGTACTCCAGCTCGCCGAGAGGCACAAGCAGAGTTGATGGGGGAGCCCACTGCCGCCGTGAGGACACCAGGTAAGTCGACCTAAGGTGCGTCGACTTCAGCTATGCTATTTACGTAGCTGAAGTCTGCAACAGCCTTACTTACACAGTATTAGCTCAAGAAGGTATAGCAGCAGGTGCTAGATGCTGCAGGTTGCCCTGGTTCAGTCCCCCCTGTATTGGCAAAGATGATGGTTGTCATAACTGTTCTTTTCTGAGCTGGCTCCATGTGTGTTCCAAACAATTGTGGGAGGAGATAAGATGGGCATGAGTGGGAGGCAACATTCCAAGTTTTGTGGAGGCAATTTAGCAAAACTGGGAGCTCAAAAATCCCTACAAATCAGTGGGTGCCAAGTCAGAGGAGCCTGTACAACACCCTCCGTTACTGGCAGACCCGGAGCAAACATTTTGCATTAATCAAGCCTTCAAAATGTGATCGATGCGGTAATTAGATCTATTAAATGGCTTGCAGGCCTCTAGAGTCCTTTTCCTGAGTGCATTAACAAGGCCTCGGTGTGGGTTTGGGTTTTCCTGGAACTTGTACTCATGTCCAAGTTTCCCGTGCATGCTGGGTGCTGAGTTCTCCAAATGGGCCCAGCAAGGGCATGGTTAAGAAGCTGTCTGCTCAGTGAGCATTTTCAAGAGTGCTCATTGGTCTCTGCTTGCTCAGACAGGTGCTTCTGCCTTCGCCATTGAGCTGGCTATGGATTGGTTGAGCTGGCCACACCCACAGGAATCCTACTCTAAACACCTGCACATACAAGAAAGTATAGTTGGGGCAGAGATTCAGACAGCCAGTGCTAACAGTGGCTAAAGGGTTTGGGAGAGGGGAGCGAAGCAGAGGGCAAGAGAGATGCAGAGAACAGGGGCAGGCAGAGGATATTTGAGGGGGTGCAGCTTCAGTATGGCAATTCAGAGGGGCCGCTGCTGCACAACAGCTGTGTGAGGGAGGTAGACCACAAGATAAATGAAGGAAAGGAGGAGGGCAAAACTGGCCCTGAATCAAGATTAAGGAATCATCCAGATCACATCAAACAGGGTCCACACACCATGGACTTTCCACGAGGCATAGGTTATTCAGATGTATAGGCCATTAAGGACTTCTTTGGTGAACTGAGTGGGGAGCTGGAAGAGATATCATACAAAAGTCACACCCTCTGAGTCCCTGCCAGGGTCATCAGAGCACTGAGTAATTAGACCCTGCTAGTCTTTTCAAAAGGTATAACACACTGGCATCAATCAGTTTGCTTTTCCTCACTGCTTCAAGGCTTATCTCGACATCCAGGTGATGAGAGCAATTCAGTGTCACCGCATCTCTGTAAAGAAACAAGCAATTGAATAGGTCACTTTCCCTCAGCGGTAGACACAGCATATGGGACACATATAATCCTGAGGTGGAAAACATTGCCTATGGAAATGGAAGACATATGTGCTCTATGAACATGTCTTTGTGAGAGCAGGGGCGGCTCTACGTTTTTTGCCTCCCCAAGCGCAGCAGTCAGGCGGCCTTCGGCAGCAATGCCCCTGGGAGATCCAATGATCCGGCCTATTCAGTGGCAATTCAGCGGGAGGTCCACTGGTCCTTCGGTATTGGCATACTTGCTGCCGAAATGCCACCGAAACCATGGGACGGGCAGACCTCCCAGAGACATGCCGCCGAAGACCGCCTGACTGCTGCCCTGACAGCAACCATCAGGCCGCCCCCTGTGGCTTGCCACCTCAGACACGCGTTTGCTGCACTGGTGCCTAGAGCCACCCCCATGTGAGAGGACAGAAGATGATTGTGAATTCATCTGCATATGGTAATGAACCCTTTCCATATGCTTATGAGAGGTTTCTAATAGGAGATTAAAAGGAAAATCTAATGGGGATCAAGAGAGGAATGAGATAAGGTTATTTAATGTCATCAATTTTATTCAACATTTATAGAGAGTGACTAAATAAATCAAAGAAACAAAAGACAGTATTAAAATGAATGGAAAATGGGTGAATAACATTCTCTGGGCAGATAACACAGTTCCGTTGGCTGATTCAGAAGAAGGTCTGATGAAGTTAGTGGAGATTATATATGAATATGACAAAGAATATAATCTAGAGTCGAATGTGAACAAGACAAAACTGTGACAGGATGCAAGGATTCTGGGAAAACTTGCAAGATTCAAAGGAAGGACACGCCCATACAGCAAGTAAGAAATTATTGCTACTTAGGAAGCATCATTATGGAAGATAGGATACTGAAGTCCGCACCAGAATAGCAAGAATCAGAGGCCTGGTCTACCATGGAGTGGGGAGGATTGATCTAAGTTATGCAATTTCAGCTATGTGAATAACGTAGCTGAAGTCAACGTACTTAGATCTACTCACCGTGGTGTCTTCACTGCGGTGAGTTGACTGCTTCCACTCCCCCGTCGCCTCTGCCTGCACCTCTCACAGGAGTCAATGGGAGACCGCTTGGGGATCGATTTAGATGTGATAAATCTAGACTAGAGGCAATAAATTGACCCCATTTGGATCTCCAGCGGGTAGTATAGACATACCCAGAGAAGAATAAACATCTTAGAAGAAGGCAAATAAATCTGAAGACTAAATTTGACTTTGAAAAAACTGACATTTGGTCTATGTGAAATAGGGGCTAGAAATATGGACATTTAACAATCAGTAATAAAGAAACTACAGTCTTTCGAATTATGGTGTTACAGAAGATTTTTGAAAATATCATGGATAGATCATGTGACCATCTAAAAAGGATTAGAAATTATTGGAATTCAACAAACTCTATTAGAGATTGTATGATAATAAAGATTTGATTTGCAGGGTACATTTTAAGAGGTCCAGTGGGAAATGCATGTTGTCTGACGCTGGAAGGGAAGGTTGACAGAAGAAGAACACAAGACAGGAAAAGGAGCTCTTTGATGGATCTTGGGTAGATCAAAAAAATTACTCCTCCTCAAAGAGATTAGCAGAGAACCATATAGAATGGGCTATCACAGTTGCAAACCTCCAGTAATGGAGATGCCACCTAAGAAGAAAATGAGAGGTTTGGGAATGGACCCACACAGCACTGTACACAAGAAGAAATTGCATAGTCCCCTTCTCCAGAGCATTCAGACAACAGTTCAGATCATCCCTGTAAAGAGAGCCCAGGTCAAATGAGTCCTCACTGTGTATCCCAAATGGTGGTTGGTCGGTTGGCAGTCTAGCAATTGCCATCTGCTGAGCAGCCTGCCCAGCAGATGAAAAATATCAGCAGAGTGTTTGGAGCTCATTAACCTTCTCAATAACTGTACATTTTCACCATACGGATTGTTGGCAGGGCAAGGGTGTGCAGCCCAACAGGGAAGAATCTTACTCAGCTTTCCATAATGGATGGCAGATGTTTGTCCCAGAGGAGACATGGGATCATTCGGGTTTGCCATGTAACTCACACGTAGTTGATGATTTAGAGGTTACCATGAGCCTCCATTGTTTTTGTAGCAAGACACCAGACAACACATCCCATTCACTTCCACTCTATTCTATATAAGTTCTTATACTGTACTGATCACTAGGTATCTGAGCATCTTCCAGTTGTGCCATAAGCAACATGACTAAAGACCTGAAGAACTCCTTGGAGTTTGAAAGCTTGTACCTTCCACCAACAGAAGCTGGTCCAGTAAACGATATTACTTTACCCAGCCTGTATCTCTCATGACTAATTTCTATCATAGATGGTGGCTACACTTAGCCAGAGGCCAGAAGCCAGCAAGCCAAAGGAAAGAAGCAACAGTGGTGTACTCTGCTCACAAAGTCTCCATTTTTTGGTTGATTTGCATGTGGACAATGAGAAGGTCTTGTTGCTCCTCAGCTACTCCCCTTGCCTTTCCTGTTGTAACATTGATTTGTCCTGGTGCGGTCAACATCATTGTCATCTATCTTGACTGTTAAAATACAATTAAGCTTATTACGGAAAACAAAGATAAAGTTCTACTGTCCCAACCCATCACATGCCTGCTAATGTGGCTATGAGCTATCAAAGATTTAATATGGTGCCCTTATGCTGGTAAAGCTCAGTGGGAAATGCTTTAACAGAACAGCCTTCAGAGTCTTAAGGCAAGGCAAATATTATTGCGCTTCCCCATCAAGCAGCTTCCCTTCTGTCAGCAGCCACTTTGGGCCTTTCGTCTCGGCGCGCTCTTGGCATTTATTATTTTAGAGCTTTTTCATCTAGAGAAATGATTATTTTTGTTCTTGCTCTGAGATCATGCCATATTGGTAGTTAAATAAATCACAGTTGTGAAGAAAATAGTCAGTTCTTCGGGGTGAGGGAAAGCAAATGCTTTAGCAAAATGCACATTTCATCCAATATCTGATCCTGAGTATTCCAGCTACATACTCTACCTAGAAAATCCACTCAGCTAATTAGCTGGGTAGCTAGATGGATGGATGTGCATCGTGATGGGTTCTCACCAGCCCCAGGGAGTTTGACAAACAGTCACTCTAGCTTAGCCTTCCAGCTATGGCCCAAATCCCCCAGCTCTACATGTCACCACACCATTGCCTGATGGTCCAGGAAAACCTGACCCCACAGAAAGTGTGAGATGCAAGCAAAGGGGAGGGAATGGTGCTAGAGAAAACATAGGAGTACTTACAAGAGGAGTGGATCAGTATTTACCCATCTACTCCCAAAGTCTTTAGTCCTGTTTCCCTCACAGGTTCTCTTTATCATTCAGGCAAGTTCAAAGTTTGTTAGGCACGCAGGCAAGCACCAACCTGTGCCCAGTTCTCCACAAACTCAGTACCATTTTTCCACAAGGCGATTGCCTCTTTCCTCTTGCCCCTTTCTGAGGCTGGTTTTCCACTTGGCATTTCTTCATCCTCTCAGTATTCTTGGGTTTTGTCTCACCTCTTCTCTCTCTCTCTGGAAAGAGCTGGGTCTGGCCTATGTAGATCCCAAGCCCCTCCCACAGCCAGCATGCCTCTAAGAAGAGTATTTAATTGGGGACAGCTTCTTGGGGTTTTGATTGTTTTGCTCCTTTCTCTCCCCATGTGACAGTTCACCCTGTCGCTATATATAAAAAGTAACAGCCAAACCCAGGTCTCTGTTTGCTGCTGAGGGTGGCCACGCTTCCCTGAAGTGTGACTATCTCTTACCCAGGAGAGTCAGAGTTCCCTCTTCCAGGAGCCCTTCGCCCCTTAAACCTCTGCCTGTGGGCAAATGAAGTTCTGCTAAACCAGTGGTTAAAGTGGACTGTAGCAGAAGACTGAGCTGGGGTGGAATCATAGGTGCCGACTCCATGGGGGACCACCTACAGGAAAAAAATAGTGGGCGCTCGGTACCCACCGGCAGCTGTGTGGATCAACGCCTCCCCTGCAGCGCCTCCCACCGTCAGCCATCGGCTGTTCAGGAGGGGAAGGAGCTGGGGCAGGAAGAGGCAGAGGAGGGGGCGGGAAGAGGCAGGCAGGAGCTTGGGGGAAGGTGTGGAGTGGAGGCAGGGTCTGGGGTGGAGCAGGGGTCGAGCACAACCCAGGAACTGAGGGAGTCTGTGCCTATGGGTGGACTACGGCTGAGTGAAGCCAGGGAGAGGCCTCCAGCCCATTCCCTTTTACTTTTTGACTTAAACCTTTGCCCCTTGCCTTCTCCCTAGGGTACTAGCTACCACAAAGAGACAGGGGAGGAGATGGGGCCGTGACCCCACCCACCCTGCTCTGTGTACCCACCCGTAGGGCAAGCCAAACACAGATTGTGAAGGATACTGAGCCATCCTAGTAGATGGTGCAGAGGGTTTCCCTTGGATCCTACGGTGCTTCCCAGACACAGTCCCTTCTGGAGCATCCCCTGAGACAAGGTAGCTCCACACAACCTCTCAAATGCAAAGTCGTGCCTGAATGGCACAGAAAAGCCCTCATTGCATCAAAACAAACTCCAACAGGTGCCAATGGGTGATTTGCCTGAGCAAGATCTGAATGGAAAGGACTTCTGGATCGGACCCATGCTGATAACTGGTTTCTCCAGTAGCAGAAAGCTGCTTTCAGTGGCACACTTTAAGAGGTATTTTTGTTTCTCATATTTCTATTCACTTAGCAAATTAGCACAGTGTCATCTTATGTAAATAAGAGATCCAATTTCCTCGTGTACATTGAAACATTTCCTCTGTCTTCACTACTAATGTGCAATACTTTTCCTATTGGACTGGGTTTTCTTTATTTGCTGCAACCTTTTGAAGTTATTATATGTATGTACTAACCAGTAAGCCAAAGACATGCATGCCAAATATGTGTATGTTTTACTACATATGGAAATCATAGCATGGCTTTTTTCAGATGACTTCTGTTTCAGCAGAAGGAAAAGAACAAAGAATAAAGGACATATCTAAAGTCTGTGTGACAGAGAAGCGAGAGTGCACAATGACTCCATCCTTAACAATCTGCATCTGATCTGAAACACAAAATGGCAGCTGCTTCACAGTTTCCTCTACAGAGAGACAAGATGTCTCCGAAGTTTAAAGGTGCAGTATGCAGAAAACAGAATGACTGTGTTTCCTTTCCGTTACAGATGCATACGTCACAAAGCCAGCTTTTGTGGGGGTCAGTCTAGTATACCAATTATTGTAACTCACTTACAGCACCAACAGTAGAGCTGGTGATATAGGGCTGAGCAACCAGGCAGGAGAAAAACATAATGAGAAGGAGAAGAAACGGCGATGACTCAAGGCAGCAAGGAAGTGAGAGCAGAGTGGGAGGAGTAGAACTGTTGTGGACAGTTACTGCAAACTCCTGAAATCAAAGCACTGAGACCAGGTAGTAATATACAGAATTAGGTGCCTTCTTGATCACCTCTTCCCAGCTTCAGTATTCAGACAGCCCTGACTAAAGCCTCAGTATGCACTGAGTTCAGTGTAAAACCTGGAGCGGATTGTCCAAGGCAGCTTCTTCTGTTTGTTCCAAACTCCTGGTAAGGCAGAGAGCAGATGTCCGCCGGATGTTACAGGGAGCTCAACTTATAGGTGACTCCTTTGTATTCAGTTCCTTTCCACATTGCTAAATTAGGGGTTCACTTATTTACAAGTCTCCATCTAAGGATTTGAAATGTGCCGACACCAGGAAAGCAGAACACAGGATCAGACACTACGGTAGTGATAGCCACTAAGTCAACGGGTAAATAGATAGACACACCTTGGAATGAAGGATTTACATCAAGGTACATTTAGCCGAGTGCATGCCAGATTGGACACATTACATGTTCAAGGTGGAACATAGGACATCAGGGACCTCCTGGGTCATCCAGTCCAGCTAGTGCAGGCAACCCCATTGTATAATCCTATTTATAAACTTAACAAGTTCCATCTTAAACCTAAAACTTAAAACTGCGTGTCTTTAAATACAGTGAAGTAGTTTGACTGCATTGTGGACTCTCTAATGGTTACAGTAATTTATGTCGGTAAGGCCCAATCCTGCCAGAGGCTCAGAACCCTTAACTCCATTCAAGCCAATAGGAGCTGAGAGCCCTCAGGATCAGTCCCTAGAACTACATTTGGAAGGTCTGGCTGGGAATCAATGCAAGTATCCATAGAGGAAGGAAGGTGAGTGAATTATGACTTACCCCAGTCTTTTCACACCATGACTCAAGATGTATTTAAATAATAAATAAGCAGCAAGATTCCTTCTGTCAGCACATTTCAATTTAGAATGTCAGTTTTGGCAAACAGCTTCATAATAAAAAAGCTTCTTACAATACCCAAGATGGTGTGAACACAGCTGATTCATGGTCACTCTTCTGGATCCAAGAACACCCATGCCAACCTGACATGGGAAATACCTCCTGTCATTTGTTTAAACCTTGAGACACTTGAGAGGTTTGTCTGCCCTTGATTTTTATTTAGAGCAACTATACCGTGCTTCTGTGCTGCACTAAATCCAAGTGAAAGTACCTTTTTGTAAAGCCAACACCATATACCAACATCATTTTTAACAAAGGCAGCTTTATAAGAAGCATAGAGCTTTGGAAGAGAAACAGCGCAAATAGGTGACTGTTACTCTCCTGTTACATTTATGGCTGTATTCTCTTTCTCTTCTTCCTCCGGTCCCAGTCTATGGGTCTGATCCACTCTAATTAAAGTCAGTGGTAAAACTTTCATTGAGTTCAATGAGAGCAGAGTGTTTGCCAGCTCACTTAGATTCAGAGAAGTACCTGAACATTCATGTTAGAGAGGGCTCAAGCTTCAAAATTCAGCAGCAGACGTGGCTCCAGGTTTCATTTTGGGTGAGTTAGGAGCAAGTATTTTATTTTGGCTTCTTATAGAGATAAGAGTCATTTTCAAAATTTGGATGCAGCCCTGGATTCAAATTTCTAATGCCCTTAAAGTTCAGGGCATTTGGATCAAGGGCCATGGATCAAGCCCCATCTGTAGTTCAGACACTTCTAAAGACCTTATCTCCAGCACCAAATATTCTGGAGTCTGCAAAAGCGTGTGGGAAACCTTATTAGACCAGGCTGACCTTGCGGTCTTTTTACACTTCCTGCTTGCTGTCCTAGCTGGAAGCAGGAAATGCTTGTGTGAGAGGAGTGAAAATGAAAATGTTCATATACTTTACAAAACCTCAAAGTAGTTTTGGTTCAAGGAAGGGAGAGGAGAAGCAAAACTTTGGTTTGGTTCTTGTTGCCTATCCAGGATCATTCTTCCTTCTTAGCAGTGATCTTTTGTGTTTGCGGATGCATACCCCTTATGAAAGAGCCCAGCCTGATAATCTTGGAGACTGGAGCCAGCTGGAATGAAATTCAATAAAGACAAATCCAAAGTATTCTACATCGGAACGAACAAGCAGTTGCACACATACAAAATGGGAAATGTCTGCCTAGGAAGGAGTACCGTGGAATGGGGTCTGGGGGTCATAGTGGATCACAAGCTAAATGTGAGTCAACAGTGTAACGCTGTTGCAAAAAGAGCAAACATTCTTCTGGGATGTATTAACAGGAGTATTGTAAGCAAGACACGAAAGGTCATTCTTCCGCTCTACTCTGTGCTGATTAGGCCTCAGCTGGAGTATTGTGTCCAGTTGTGGGTGCCACATTTCAGGAAAAAATGTGGAAAAATTGGAGAACATGCAGAGAAAAGCAACAAAAATGATTAAAGGTCTAGAAAACATCACCTGTGAGGAAAGATTGAAAAAACTGAGTTTGTTTAGTCTGGAGAAGAGAAAACTGAGAGGGGACGTGATAACAGTTTTCAAGTATATAAAAGGTTGGTCCAAGGAGGATGGAAAATAATTGTTTTTGTTAACCTCTGAAAATAGGACAAGAAGCAATAGGCTTACATTACAGCAAGGGAGGTTTAACTTGGACATTAAGAAAAGCTTCCTAAGCACTGGAACAAACTGCCAAAGGTGGTTGTGGAATCTCCATCATGGGGGTGGGGGTTTAAGAGTAGATTAGACAATCACCTGTCAGGAATGTTCTAGATAACATTCAGTTCTGCTTTGAGTGCAGGGGACTGGACTAGAAGACCCCTGAAGGTTCCTTCCAGTCCTACGATTCTATGATTCTACTTAATCACAGCAAAGGCAGCATCAGTGCAAATTTCCCCACACTGTCCCGCCAGTGCATTTCAATCTTGTAGGGCTGAGATAGCTTCAAGTCCCCATGTCCATTTGATCTTTGACCTTGACACTTAGGCCCAAGCCCTCAAAGGTATTTAGGCCCCTAACTTCCTTAGACTTCAGTAGGTGTTAGGCACCTAAATACCTTTGAGTACCTGGATCGTAATCTCCCTCTGCCTAAATTTGCACATTTGAGGATAACACCTACCTACCGCCAAGTGATGTTGTCATGCTTAACTAACATTAACACCTCTGTTCATAAATGTGCTTTGCGATGTCCAGATGAAAGCTGCTATAGCTCTGCAACAGATCTGCAGGAAAGAGTCTTTTTTATAATGAGTCCTCCAGAGAGAGAGACCACCAATGCCCATTTCATATAGGCCACAAAACAACAACTAGATAAGAAGCAATGCTGGTTGGTTGTCACCACGGGCTGGTTTAAATCAAGAACCTCAGGAGTGGTTCCCAAGCAGCTCGTGGAGCAGGTAGGCAGCACCATCAGGTAGCGGAAGAACAGCACATTTTCACAGCAGTGGCCGCACGCTTTCGGTGGCCAGCAGCAGGTCACAAACCCCACATGGAGGACACAGGAGCAAGGCCATGAGATCAGGAAGGTGGAGCGGGTCTCAGCATGCAGGCCAGATAAAATGATCTGGCAGGCTAGATGTAGACTCTGGGACACCACTGGCCTGTCCCTTTCTTTTGGTCTAGTGGTTGGGAGGATGCCCTGTGAAATGGGGGGCCCTCTGCAAGTGCATATTGGTTAATCTGGGCCTAGCCACCCACTCATAGTTTTCAAAATACACTGCTAAGGGACAGGGGCATGTGAGACCTGGGTTTTATTCCCAGCTCTGCCATTGGTTTGCTGGGTGACCTTGGGCAAGCTGCGTCATTTCCCTGTACCTCAGTCTGCCCCATGTGTAAAATGGACACATTGATACTGATCTCCTTTGTAAAGTGTATTGAGCTCTATAGATGAAAAGGGGTATGTATTATTGTCATAGAGTTTGGGGCTATTTTAGTAAAATGCTACAGTATAGTTCATATGGGAGGGGCATAATGGAGCGTGGCCAACATGCCAGGAGACTTGGCTCAGATATTTCAGCATGTATACATATGCAGCCATCCTGATCACCTTATCAGTGCATCTATATATCTATCAATTGATCTATGTATTTTATATTTAGATCCTATCTGTTTATTTATATTAGCATGATAGCTAAGCTCCTGCCTATGTTCAACTTCCCACATATATAAGGCCTGGTCTGTACAAAAATCTGGCCTGCATAGTTATTTCAGTGAGGAGTCTGAAAAAAAAATCAAACTGCTAACCAGTGTAGCTATGCCAACAAGAGCCTTAAGCTACATGCAGTTGCACCAACAAAACATTCCTTTAGACGGGAGAGTTTGTTTTGTTCATTGAAACCAGCCTAAACTGAACCAACAAAAGCACTCTTTTGCCAGTATAAACTCCACTAGGAGGGTTTACTGGTACAGTGACATCAGCAACGCCTTCCTCATATCACCAAGGCCTTCCTCATACCCTGAGCAGGAAGAGACTGCCCCAGGAATGTAGGGTTGATCTCAGACAGAAATATTTGATTAACGATACTACTTCTGAAGTGTACTAATGCCCCCAGATAGTGGGGGAATTGGGTATTATGGCTACTTCCACGCATGGGGTCACTGATTTTTTCCCCCCGACCTCTATTTTTAAACCCGCGCTTATTTTACAGGCATATTGCGCTATCTGTCTCGGGTATTAAATACAGGGAAGTAAAGTCAAATTGTGGGGTTTTTTCTCTGCGTGTGCTGGAACAGTTTAAACACTTACAGTCTCGAGGTCAACGTGCTGGAAGTGTCAGCTTTCGGCCTAGGAGGAAGCCTGTGTATGTGTGCCCGTGGTAGGCCCAGCGAATCACTCTCCAGGGCAATGTACCTGAGAGTCTCAGATTCTGCCCGGAGGCGAGGAGAAACACACTTTGAACACTATTTATCACCCCGTCTTTCAACAGCTCTCACAGAGTCATCCAATATCTGCTCGAGCACCGAGCAGCTCCTGTCCACGTTGGAGAGAAAGGTCACCCGGAGTGCGTCAGCAGAACCAGTCACAGATGTGGAAGGAGGGGGCACTGTCAACCTTCAGCAGGTTTTGGGAGGCCTGCTCCCAGGGTGAAATGATTTGAAGGGGGTGAAGTGGAGGGAGTATTTTCTATGGTCTTTGTGCAGATATTATTGTCTAATTTTAAAGAAGTTAATGAATGGTGAAGATTAGTATTAATAATTAGAGGCTCCCCAGATACAACACAAACACATACTAAGAGACATCCTCGGCCATGGAGAATTCAGACTCAGTAGACAAGGCAGCCAAAGCTGGAGCTCACTGGCTTAGCCAGGACTAGAAATCAGGTCCCCTGACCCTAAAATAACTGCCTGTAGTGGGGCGCCTGCCCCACTCCAGGAAAAAGGGGTTAAAGTCAGCCCTAGAAGATGGCTGGGACAAGGGAAAAGCTAGGCTGATTAACAAAGCAGTCTCAGCTGGGGGCCACGCCCCAAACAGACTACACTGGCCCTACAAAGGCCAGGAAAGCCAGGGGATAGAAAGAGAGTCTCCTCCTCTAGCTGTGGAGGCAGACTGGCCTGGCTGCTGGGGATTTTAAGAAGGTACCTGGAGTGGAGCAGGGCTGGGAGGAAAGGCCAGAGGAGCTGGGAAGCTCCAGGCTGGCAACTCCCCAGGCTGCAGGGCCTAGTCTGTAGCCAAGAAGGGGAACTGAGGTTGCAGGGGGCAGCCCAGGGGAAGGCAGAGACAGCAGGCCAAACCCTCCTTGCCTATGATGACTGGCTTAAACAGACTGCAACCAGCTCCAGTGAAAGGGAGCTTGATGGAGACTGGTAATAGTCCATAGGCTGACGCAAGGTGAGGATGGGGGTGGGGGTGGGAGTTCCCTGGGGAGGGGAGACCCAGAGACCTGAGTATGACTGTAAAATTGACCAAAATGGACTGTGAATTTGGTAGAACCCAACTTCTGGCCTTGAAATCTATGAGTCAGTATCATATTAGAATTAGTAGTAGTAACGTTGATACATATTTCTTTATTAATTTATTTATTTATGTATTATTTATGCAATTCGTACAGTGCCTGAAAGCCAAGGATCTCATATAGCTTTACAAACATTAATGAGGTAAGCCTCACAACAGCATGATGATACCATGCTTAGAAGTGGATGAGATGCAAATGTCGTCCTGGAATAAGGGTTTTACACTAAAACACAACCCCATACCTAGATCACGTAGGAACCAAAGAAGTACTTGTCGTGATAGATCAAACCTTTGATCCATAAAGTTGAGCATCCTCTTTTCAAGTCTCACCAGCACCCAATGCTTCCAAATCAGCTTATATATCATTATTACAGCCATCCCAGAAAAAATCTCAGAACCAACAAACAAAAATGCATAATTTACAAATGTGCAACATTCATAGATCTTGATACCAAAAAGAGCCATTTTTGTCATCTAGTCTGACCTCCCGCATCAGAGCATAATTTTTTAGCCAGTGATTCCTCGTTGAAACCCATAGCTTGTAGTTTAATTAGAGCATCTCTCTTAGAAAGACATCCAGTATTGATTTAATATTAATGTTGCTTCCTGGCACCAACAGGCAGCCAAAACCCTGAAGCATCAGGTTTGAGTACCCTGTAGCATTGTTTCCATTTTGCATAGCTGCAAAGGTAACTGATGATCATAAGTCTTTTCGAACTAAATATATCATAGTCATAAATATTCACCATGGCTCCAGAGAATACACTCAGCTACCATACAGCTGGGTGAAATGAAAGAACTACCCACATTGGATAAATTTTCTGTTAGCTCTAGCAAGTTGACAACCAGTTTAACTCCCTGCTAGAGCTGTTTTGCCAAGATATCCTAGTAGTTCTGCATGCCAAAAATCTAGTGGGAAGTGGTATAATTATTACTTGACAGCTTAATTGATCATTATGTAGCTGGAGCCCTTTAGATTTATGTGACCAACCAAGACCAACTCTTTACTCGGGGTGGACGTGCTGTTTTACACCGTGTTATTATTATTGTTTGTCACTGACTGATCATGACCTTCCTGGGTGGTGGTCAAAATGTCACTGTTCCATTCACAAGAAAAAATAGAGCTCTCTTGATATTGGGCATGTTCCTAGGGCCTTTCCCTTTACATCTATATATTAATTTAACCTCTTGATACCGCCGTCATCATCCCTGTTTAACATCCAAAGTAAACTGAGGCACAGCACATTTAAAGATGGGATTTTTGAAAGCACTCAGTGTTTGGCCTACCAAAGGAGGCCTTTACTATTGATTTCCAGGCAAGCAGAGTTAGACCAAAGCTGAGTGATTCTGCAAATCTTCCCCTCTTGCTTTAAGCACAGAAGAAACACATTTCCATGCCCAGAATAAAACTCACATCAGTTGATCAGTTGAACTCAACCCTGTTCCTTAATCGCAACACCATCTTTCATGTCCCGTATTATCTTTCACATTCTTCATTTCCATCTTCACAATATCAGCAAATGAAGTGACTCATTGTATTTGCTGGAGCTGCATTTATAGGGAAGTACCATGTTTACATGATTTAGAAGGGCTATCAATCCTTTGTCTTCAGAAACCACCCTCCTATAAATTGAGTTCCCAGCTGGATTCAAGATACATATTTTTCCCCCACTACAGTGCAGAATTGCAATATTGGCTAGGTGCATAAGAGGTATGTAAGCCGGACTCTGAAGTAGCTCTATTCCTCTGGCACGGGTCAGACACCAGAGTAGATGGACCATTGGTCTGTACTACTGTGGCAATTATTATATTCCTATGCTTATAGTTTTGAAGCTTCCAACGCATTATAATTTGCCACCCTGACATGCTATTGTTAATAATCATAATATTTAATATTTGGCACATCTGTAATGTTTTTCCTCTGTAGGGCTTTGCGAAGGTGCATCATCTTATTAGCCTCGTTTTTCAAATGGGGAAATTGATGTGCAAAAAGATTAAGCTCAAAAATTTTTAAAACCCTGGGTGCCTGAAGGTAAGTCCCTAAGTTTATTTTCAGCCATCCCCAAATCAGGTATCTTAAGACCAAACTGGGCAACCAAAAAAGAGAGAGGCCCAGAAGTAGAGACCACTTCTGAAAATCTGAGCCTAAACAACTGTGCAATGAATCAGTGGCAAAGGAGGGAATAGAACCCAGGAGTCCTGGCTTCTAATCATTTGCTCTAACTACACCCAACATCCTTCATGTGGTACAATGTAAGATTGAGAGGCAAATAATGTAGTTGTTTATTGACATTTCTAGGGCCTTTAACATCATCATAGCAGCTGAGTGTCCTTTAATTAGCCACAGCGATACTAGATTAGATAAATATTAAAATTATTTGAACCCACAAATGCTGCTGATTCCAGAAAGGCTTTTGAAACCACATACAATGCAAAAGTTTAATCATGTAAATTCATCAGTCGTAAAGGGAAAAGGCTAACCAAGAAGCATGTCAAAATGGCTCAAAACACTAGCTGGTGCAGATAAAGATGGAGAAGTTCAGGCTGGAAGAGTCAGAACTCTGGGAGTCTGCTGCAATTGAATTGGAAGGAATCACCCTTTCAGAGAACAAAGGGGAGGGACGCCTCCCTCCCCCTTTGCCAGTTGTACTTCATCTCAGAGAAAGAGGAGCCCCCTGAGACGTGCAGACTCACCAACAGACTTGCCTGCAGATCTATGGCATAAGATAAACATGGCAATGGGATGGATGGCCGACGGAATCATCTCTAGACCAGGGGCCTTATCCAACTTGCCCTGTGACCAATGGGAATCTATCCACTGGCTTTAGCAGGAGCTCAGTCAGGCCCTATGACCTGGACATGGACTGAGGATAAGGAGACCTAGCACTTGAGAAGTGACTATCTTATCCAGCCCAGTTTTCAACCTGCGGCCTGCCTATGTGCAACATTGCACTGACGCAGCCTTTTGTGTGAGCAGTTTCCAGCCCAGGTGGTAGAATTTATCCACGCCAGACACACAGGGAGACCGGGTTAAGGCCTCTTTAAAATTTTTCCGCCTCTCATCTCCCAGCTGCTCCTAAACTTTGGGGAAAGTAATGGGACTGTCATTCCACCTGTTGGTAAAAGGGGATTGTAGCGGGGTGATCACCCGGCTCTGGCCCTGAAGGGGTGAAATCAGCCCAGGGCTGAAGCACTGAAAGTCTGATTGGAGAAGCAGCCACAGCTGTGGCCTGCTCAATCAGGGCCCAGCTGGCCCTTATAAGAAGGCTGGGGGCCAGGAGCTGAGAAGTCTCTCTCCAGCTGTAGAGAGAGGGGGCCTAGCTGCCTGAGACCAGCGTACCTAAAGTAGAGCAGGGCTTGAGAATAGGGCAATAGGGGCGCTCCAGCCTGGCAAACCCACAGGCTGTGGGCCTTGTTGAAGGCCCAAAAGGTACTACTGGAGCAGTGCTGGGGAATAGGGCAAGAGGAGCTGGGGAGCTCCAGCCTGGAAACTCCCCAGGCTGCAGACCTTGTGTTGGGCCTAAAATAAGTACTGGGGTTGCAAAGGTGCAGCCCAAGGTTAGGCAGAGGCAGCTTGTCCAAACCCTCCTTGCCAGTGATGAGTGGCCATTACAGACTGCAGGCTGCCTCAGTAAATGGGGGCAAGATGTTGACTGGCAGTAGCCACTGAGGCAAGGTGGGGATAGAGGGTGGAGTGTTCCCCTGGGAGGGGAGACCCAGATCTGTGGGTTACTGCAGTGGGCAGAACCCAGTGACAAAAGGGCACTGCTGGGGCAGAATCTCAAGGTAAAAAGGGCACCGGGGTCCAGGAGGGATAGGGGACCCCTAAGGCAGGCGAGACACCGGCCACCAGGAGGCGCTCCAGAGCTGAAAAGAGCTAATTCCCTGGACAAACAGCAGGAGGCGCTGCACCAGTGAATGGTCGCATTGCTACAGGGAAATAAAGAAAAGCTTCGCCTCTGCTGAAATAAGTCCCTAACCTCTGCCTTCAACATCATATTAATTAGCATCAGCTTTAGGGACAGATAATATAGACTCAGCCTCTACAATTTAGCATGAAGGAGTAAAAGCTTACACTGAGACCAGATATATCCACATACAGATGATTCTTGCATCACTCAGACCAATGCCTGATGGAATGCAGTGTATGGATGGGATCTGTATGCAATGGGCATCCACTCAGCTGGGTATTTAGCTTTGCATAGGGATACAGGCCAGTACATGACAGGGGAGGAGGTGGTACCAAATGAGCAAGGCAGCAAGATTCACAGATTTGGAAAGCTAACGCAGATGGGTAATCAGTCTTTGCAGCTAAGTGCCCTTGGCATTATGGGAGGCATCATTGTCATCTTTACCATGGATTTACATATGGTCCTGAAATGATTCAGGAAGCAGGTGGAGGCGATCATATGACCCTCCAAGAACACGGTTTTTCAGACACGTGTCTTGCCCTGGGACAAGGCAAAAGCAGACTTTGACTTTGGTGGAAGTAAATCAAGACAGAACTTGGCTCTTTGGACTCAGTTCCAACCTCAGTCTGACACGTGTCACTCTGTTGAAAACAGTAACAGCGGGCAAAATTAAGCCTATTTTGTCTGTCCAAAACATAAGAGATTTAGTCCAGATTCTAATCTCATACCAGTCCAGCTCAGGAGTAATGCCCCTGAAGTCAGAGAGATTACATCAGCCTAACAACGGTATGAGACGAGGGTCAGCCAGGCCCCTTCTCTTTTCAGATCTTTATTTATTGCAGAACATGCATCCTATCAGCACTTCAGGGAAACAATCCACCACCCGCACCAAATCCCTGAGCATTGAAGTCAGGACAAAATCATGTTCCCTGCTTTGGTCTCCTTCTACGAGATTCTTTTTAGCAAAGTCTAGTGCTGGAAGGCAAGTGGGGACATTTATTGATCATCTATGACAAGTTATCCATTCCTCTGAGGGCCGAGAAGGGCTGTCAGCCCATGAAATTCAAAGTCTGTCTTTCGCTTAGGGTCAGATCTAAAGCCCTTAGGATTGAATGGGAGTCTTTGCACCGACTTCAGTGGGCCTTGGATCTGACCCTAACCACAGAGGCTGAGGAGGCAGTGAATTTTTTAGAAGCAGCGGCTTCGGGAGAATTGGCATAAGCAGACTCAGTTGAATCGATGCAGCTTGTCTGAAAACAGCCCATTCCTGCTGCTGAGTGCACTGATAGAAGCTGCCGCTGTTCAGCTGAATACAAAGAGCCATGTCAGCAAGTCAGCATTTGAGCAAGGGAAAATATAGGCTGGATATCACAGCAAAAGTCTTAGCAGTGAGACACGTTCAGCTGGGGAATAGGCTCCAGAGGTTGGTGGTCAAAACCCCATCTTGGGGACATTTAAAACAGGGCTGAGACAAAACACTGTCAGATGTGCTGTAGAAAAGAATCCTGCATTGGGCTGTCATGGGGAGGGAGGGGGAAATAAATTACCTCATGGGTCTCTGCCATTGCTGTGGGTCTAATTCCACCCTGGGGACTGCTATGATCTCCGTGGGAGTTCGGCTTATGTTTCAAACGGCAAAATCCAGTCCTAGGATTCTATGACCAGTACCATTGCCCTAGGAATGTATATTGTCTTGGATCCATCGGTGTAACTTCTATTGGCAGCTTCTATTGGCAGCTGCCCACATGAACTGCGTGCAGTATATGACCTTACTTAGCTAAGCAAATGTGCCCATATTCCTAATCCATATTCAGACACAGAGTTAGTCAAATTCAGCAGTAAATTCAAATCTAAATTCAAGAGCCAGGTTGTGATACAACGGACCCTTTCCATTTATTTTTATGGCACATTGGCTCAGGATCCCAATGTACCATTCCTCTTGCAGAAGAACTCTGTAAGGTGTCGGCAGGATTGGGGGGGAGAGGCAGAACATATATGAGTCTAACAGCCAGAAATCAGAAGAGAGGCAAAGGAATCCACATATTAGCTCTGGAAAGGGAACGTCTAACGAGACAAAGCAATATATTTCAAGAACAATGAGACATAGGCCTGAGATGCAAAGTTTGGATCTAATGCCTAACAGGGGTGTTTAGAGACCCAGCATTACAAAGATCGGTCTGAAAGTAATCTTCAATAGATCTTAAAGTAGAAGAGGAAGGTTGTGTCTAGCATCCGAGGGGTATAGAGAAAAGCCCATGATGTGAGAATGGCCAAAACTCCCACTCAGTTTTTCCTCCTCGTTCCAAAAGAACCCCAAAACTTAAGGGAACTAACCTCTTCCAGTCTGACGTGGGTGCATGCTGTAGTCCTGATCCAGAAAAGCCCTTAAGTACTTGCTAAACTGTAAGCATGTGAGAGTCCCACTGAAGTCTCTGGAACTAATCGTGTGCTTAAAATAAAGCATGTGCTTAAGTGCTTTAGTAGCTCAGGCTCTCTATTAGCGAACACTCAGTCACAGGGAACTCCCAAGGGAGGACTTTAAAGACCTATTGCTCCCTCCCTTGACCTCCCCTCCTCCCAACCCAAAAAACCCCTAGACAACTGCTATAGCTCTTAGAACAGTCAGTAAACCATCCAAGCTGAATTTCTCTACACAATAGAGGACTGACATATGAAACTTGCTGCAAAAGTCAGCAAAGACAAGTACGTTACTATGTGTTTTCAGTTTAACAGGTGGGAGCTGGAAAGTCTGGAAACAGGGACTCAGGGCAGAGAGACTGAATTCGAGTCCTGGGGTTAGCAAGATAAAAATTCAAGTCAATTTTGTATTTTAAGATGTGACAATAAAGACAGGTGTCCTCAATGGACTCCACCTGGCCCTAACATGGCCCAGTATAAAAGGACTGGTCTGCCTTGCAAAGGTAACAGCAATTCATGCTGTGACATCAAATGAAAGACCTACGTATGCTGAGCAGACCCAGTTCCCCAAATAAATATAGTGATTCAAATGTCACAGGAGAACAAAACGTTCACCCCATTCCTGATGACCCATCTGGAAAAGTCTCTAATTAAGGATAGAATCAACAGGGTTCTATAGACATTAAAATGGTTTCTTTTGAAACTATTCTGAACACCCTTAGAGTTTTACAGAGTAATCCTCCTATAGAGAATTATATCCCCATGAATGAAGATAGATAGATAGATAGATAGATAGATAGATAGATAGATAGATAGA
>ML677341.1:6725433-6750217 GCA_007922305.1 Dermatemys mawii | reverse complement strand
AGATAGATAGATAGATAGATAGATAGATAGATAGATAGATAGATAGATAGATAGATAGATAGATAACGTCGGTGAATGGTACAGGATGCACATCACAAGCAGAATTTTTCTCCCTGATCCTCATGAAAGACTTTTGGTCGTAAGGCCTGATCCAGCTTCCATTAAAGACAATGGAAAGACACCAGTTGAGTAGGCATTAGTGAAAGAGTCTTAAATCCATGTCTGAGCTCATTTAGACTGGTGTCAGTCAGATCAGAATCAGTACCTTACTCTTTACCGTTGATGAGTCAAAGGAGGGTAAGGTTGAAGTGTTATGAATTTTAAAAAGGCAAAAAAATCTCAAGCTTAATATCGTCAAAGATGATAACTTTCTTTGATTAGTCAGACTAATTGAGACTAGCTTTATTATTAGCAGATGATTAATTAGGAGCCAATGAGATATCTATTCGCATCACCTCCATTCCATTTTAATTCAACATTTGGTCTTTATGTTTTAAATATTCATTGAGAAAGGAGATGATTAACATAGATTTATTTCGATGTTATGTTTACACATCTTTATCAACCGCGTAAAAGGGAATCAGCCAATGTTACAAAATCATTACTGTGTGTGCCACATACGTCCCGTTAATTCCTCAGTTGTGATGTAGACTTATTTTGGCTATATTTATTTGGAAACAGGGGGAAGAAGCAGCTAAAACAAAGACAAAACAACAAATCAAAGTCTTCTTTGGCCCACTTTATTTTCATCTTGAACGTTACCAACAGGAACCATTGGCCCACTCCTGCAACCCTTTGCTCACATGAGAAATTCCTACTCATGTGAGTAAGTCCACAAACCTGCACCCGTTGCCCTGCGCCTTAAATAGTCATGTACCCAGTGCAAGACTTGCATGAAATGTTACCAGATCAGAATGGTATTTCATGTCCACACTGCACTGGAGTAAATGGTGACACACAATTCAGCACAAAGATGACGCAAGACTAGTGGGTTTAATCCTGATCTCATGTAAACTAGTGTTAATTTTACTCTGAGTTCAGACCAGTATCACTGAGAGCACTGTTTGGTCCAATGGGACTATTTGAATGCGTAAGCATTATTCATGTAAGTGGCTGCGAGACAGAGCTTCCACTCTGTAGGTAAAAGGAATTCAGCTGTTGTATTGGCCTTATATGTTGCCAGTCTTAGGGCATAATAATTAATTTGCAGGTCATCTTTGTTGAGAATTGAATATTATTTGTATTTAATGACAGCTCTGAGGTCTACAAGCCTGACAGTGTTGCCAACCCTTGCGATTGTATCACAAGTCTCATTATGTTCGGTGCTTTTCTTAAAGCCTCACCTCCTGAAGTCATGTGATTATGTAAGAATTTCAAAGTTCTTTTTAAAGTTTCCAGCCCCCATGTTTGTGGAGAAGCACTAGAAAAATGTGAACCCTAAAGACTCAGATACTAGAAAGCAAGTTGAAAGCCCCACCCACAAAAATATATATATTTATTTATTTTAAATCTCAATATTTTAAAATTAATCTCCTGAATTTTGGGGGCCTGGCTCATGCTTTTTGATGGCTAGAAGTTGGCAATATAGATTTCATCATCATCCTTTGTATGCTGTTAGATTCCTGCTTCCACAGTAAGATCCATCCACCTCTCTGAGGCTCAGCAGGAAGGCAGGCTTGGTCCACATAGAGCGCATTCTAGGATCTGAGCCTTAAACATCTTGCTACATAAAGAAGTGGTTTAGGGAAGCAATCACTAGCACAGAACATGAGGAAAGCTTATCACCGTACAGGATTTTTTCCAAAGGTCTCTAGGCCTTTTTTTATAGGCCTAAAGCAGAGTTAGGTTCCTCTTGGCTAGTAGTACCTTTGAAAACCTCCCCACTAAATTCCTAACAGTACATTTGTTATCAGGGTTAGCATAGGGGCTTGAACCTGCAGCCTCGGTAGCATAAGTTTCTAGAGCACGAGCAAAAGGAGTGATTCACCTAGCTGGGAGCATCACAGGCTCTGCAAATGAAGGGATCTGTAACAGACACTGAACAGTGGGTCACTCTAACATGCACTTCATTTATTTTATTTCATTTTTAAACCACCGCAAACATTGCACTGGCCGTCGAAAGGAGCTGGAAAAGATACACGTCGCCCATACCCAGGAAAGCTATTTAATAAATATCATCCAAACAAAAAATGAAAGGAATCCCCCCTCCACACACCGCCAAGCACAAAACGCCTGTAAGTCAACAGAATTGAATCTAGTTTATTCTCCAAAAAAAAAAGAGAGAGAGGGAAAAAATATGAAAACAAAACAAAACCAAAAAAAAAAAAACAGGTCTTAACACTAGCAGTAAATAAATTTATACAACCATTCAGTCTGTATAATAGGATGAAATAAATCTACATCTTTCTTAATTTGGTGCTTTGAATTATACATACAAACAACAATTACAGGAACTTGTTCACAATGCATATAGGCCTGAAGAATGGCTATCTGAAAACCCTCACTGGCAATATCTGTATGTTAACACTGATTGCCCCCAAACCATTATTACTTCCTATGTAAAAGGCCTGGTGCCTTGAATGAATGATCTGCCTACAGCTTTTAGTTAGTTAGTTAATGCATCAAACACTGAGCCAGCCAGAGAGATAGAGAGAGAGAGAAGACATGACTGGCGGTTTGTCCATTCGTTCATTAGACCTGGTTCTTCTCAATCGGCATTTATATTCTCCTCCCCATCCGCCTTTAAAAAAAATTTTCTCTGAGTCCTTCATGCCTGTCTTTACAGCTTACCCAGATGCAATAAAGTCTTCCTCAAATGTACAGTATTCCTTACAATATAAGTTATATGCAATGTTCAGCTTTTTTTTTTCACAGCACAAGAGACCCTGTTAAATAGGGAATATGAGTCTGAATGGCTTATTCACAGATGGAGTCCAGATTCAGAGGTTGAGAATACAGACACCATAGTGAGTTCCTTTAAAAAGTGGCAAACATCACTTTTTTTTTCCTTTTTTTTTCTTTTATGCCTTCAAATAACATTTTTTTTTAATTTTTATCCATTCGTTTTGGACTTCAAATGGATAACCGCATGCCTGCAAAAATGCAAGTACATAAAGTAAATCTCATTTTGAGACTGTAAGCATTCAGCAGGGGGAGTCTGTCTCTAACCCATGGCAGTGACCATACTGGAAGGATGATGAGGTCCAAAAGAGAGACTGGACGGCGGGTGCATCGGTGTCGGCGTAGTCAGCATGTGGCTAGAGTGACTGAAAGGTGAAATGTGGCTGATGGAGGACATGTGTCTGGAGAGGGTGGCGGGATTGAAGGAGCTGCTCTTGGGGAAATCTTCCAGGCTGTCATGGACCTTTTTGCATTTTTTGGATTTGCTCGACATTTTTCGGTTTCTGGTCTGAATTCCTTCTTTCTTCATAGTCAGGGGTCTGTTAATCTAAACAAAAATCAATTATTTTTTTATTGTTTTGGTTTTTTTTGCTGCTGTCCCTCCTCTCCTGTTCACTGTGGAACTCATCACCGACACATTGTTAAGACCTTGGAAACGGCCAACCGAGTTCCAGATCCGAACCAGACTTTTGGGGGCATGTAAACAAAAAAACTGGCAGGGCTTCATGGTTGCCCAGACTAATGTATGTAACTTCCAGTGACCAAAAGGTTTAGGTTACACCAAGTAACCAGAATGCATCTGCAAAAGAAGCTGTGAGTGTCAGCTTATATATTCCTTAAAGGCACTATCTCAACCCTCAAGGCTTCTTGTTAAGGCAAATTTAAAATCATTAAAGCAAATATCCAGTGAAAGAGTTAAATCTCAATCTTGTCTACAAAGGACCAAAAATACTCTTGTCACCATCATAGAACTGGGAAAAGACTGCAAAACATGAGCAAAAAGTATTATTGGTATTTTTTAAAAATAAATTTGATTTGGCCATGCTTACTCCTTTTTGTGTGTTCCTTTTCTGCAGACATTTGCTTGCTCTGAGTTTTACTGGCAGGAAGCAAATTTAAAATTCGCACGCACAAATATTGGCAGGAAACCCAAACATTAAATTCTCATGCATGAATATTTCCCCCAGAAGTGAAATTCACACATCCAATCAGGGAAGAGAAACAATATCATGTGACTTATCAAACCAACCACAACTAAGCTCAAGTAGGAAATGCTGAATATCTAATTCTCACCGGCTGAAATTCATCTCTATTCAGAAGCCAGTATCAGACAGATGTCCCATTTAAGTCCCACTTACGTTCACGGGCTTAGCCGGGACTTAAGTGTTGCAAAGGCCTTTTGCTGACTTCTCTGCACGGGGATGAATTTGACCCACAGCAAACTATACTCCATCCAGAGAGTTCAACAAAATCCCCAAAATATTAACCAGATCATTTTGAATATTACTGTTAATAATATATTTGAGGGAATCACAATTAGCTGATGGATATAGTGCAAGTGGGAAAAGAAGTTAAATATATCTGATAAATTATCCACTGAAAATTATTCTCTCACCTCTAGCAAATGATGATAAAGGTGTAAACATATTATTATGCACCATTGTGACATTATTTATGACTATAAGAAAATTTACTCTCTTGTTTGTGGGTTATTGCATGGTGCTCTCCACCGTAGCATATGAATTATTAATTAATTTATGTAATAGCCCACTCAGGTAAGGCAAGTATTATCTCTGGTCTATAAAGGGGGCTCTGAAGCACAGAGAAAGGTCCAAATCAGACAGGAAGCCTGTGGAAAAGCCAAGGAAAAGACCCAGCTTTCCTGGGTCCCAGTGTAGCATCTTTAACTACAAGACCAGTATGCTTCTCAATTGCCTTTTGCAACTCAAAGGATTGGAACCTCTGAGAGATTAAGTTTTTCACCTGTAGAATTCTGGCTCAAATCCAGTCCAGGTCAGTAGTAATCAAAAGTTGCTATCATCTGAGTCTTTTTGATGGCCTATTTTAAATGAGTCAATGGTGTCACTCCAGATCCTAGCGGAGAATTATTCCCATTAGATTGCTAATGAGGCTGCCAATTGCAAACAGAGAGGCCTGGGAGTTGGGCTGAATGAGCACAGAATGTGAGCTACCCATTTAGTTCTACGAACACTTAGGTTTGAAGGTTATTGGGGACAGTTTGCACCTTTGCTGACCACACCCAGATGTGTTCGGTAGCTACACAAACCACGGCCGTCTGCGGGGGGTCAATTCTGCACTTTCCACCAGTACTGGGTGGGAGATACCAGAACATGTGGCCCCATTTCTCCCAGCAAAGTGAGTGCTCGTGAGTTCTGCATGGCAAGATCACATTCAATATGCACTGGGCGCAAGTGCCATGCATGGGTGCCCTCAGTGATCCAGCAGGAGAAACCTGAAGCTGAATTTTGGTATGATCCCAGTGGCAGCATAGAAGGAGATTTTGGTTCCCCACTGACTTTAAAATGCAGTTGCGGTATAATTAAAAGGTCACCAGAGGAACTGAACCCACGGATTTTTCTCTGTTTCCACTGCCCATAAAGGTGAGGTCCAGAGATTAGGACACAGCTTCCTTTTCAACAAAATTACCTCTGCAGTAAAAATGCTAAACACATGCTAAAGAAGAGATTATTTCAAGGAGAAGAATAATAGAACTGGGCCAAACACTTGTATATGAAAATCATTCATTTCACATGGATTCCGTTCATTATGCAAGGAAATATGGTCTCTGCTTTAGTGTATGCAGCATACAGACTGTTCTGTTCTTGGGACACATCGTTCTGCTGCTCTGTACCTTTCAGCTATTGCGAAATAAGGGTCAGAACTTGCACCTACTGAAGTCAGGAGCAGCTCACACATTTAAAAGGGTGCCCGCTTGAGCTCTGTGAGCCCAATCCTGTGAGATGCAGAGGGCCTCCTGCAAGGTGCTGAGCACCCTCCACTCCCTTTGAAGTCAGTCGGGCCTGATCCTACTTCTAGGGAATATTGCATGTAAGCTCAATGCGGCAAGCTCAGCCCTGAAAGCCCAAAATTCAACACATCAAACAGATGGGATAGTCAGACGACCCATGCCTGCCAATAGTGCGGGGGTGGGGGAGAACTGAGAACAGCCAGCTTCAGTTGATGTGAGCATGCTCAGTCCAAGCCAAGGAGCAAATCTGGGGGCGGGGCTCTGACTCTGCATACTCACACCCCCCACCCTCCGTGTCATCTCTGGATAGTCTTATATATTATAGGTCTGATCTTGCTCGGACTGAAGACAGTGGGATTTTTGCCATTGACCACAGCTTTCCCTGTGGCTGCAGCAGATTTAGTCATTTTAATGTTCAGTTAATCTCCAGGAGTCCCTGTATCTGAGAAAGCCCTGGAGGATCCTAGAAGCGCCCTATAAATATGAAATATTAGTAATTATTAATATGATTGTAAATGGGTCCTATTAAAGTCAATAAGACATTTGCCAGTGACTTCAATAGAAGCAGGAATGAGTCCCAAGACTATTATTACTAATATCCTCCAGGCAACTGGGGTTGCTTTATTTGCAGGAATCTAGTGGAACACCAAAAATAAATGAACATAACCGGGAGGGTCAGGGAATAGCATCAATATTATTCCCTCGCTGTATTAGACAGCACGCTAGCCCTGCTGTCATTTGAGCCATAGAATTGGTCTCATTGGGAGTTTTCCCTACAGATCAGCTGCAAGAGTGGGCTCTAATAAAACATAACAGTTTAAAGGTTTGAATAAAACCCATTAATAAAAACACGAAAATGCAAGAACACTAACAAATGCATTCCATATATTTGATCCATTATATCCGGTGACTGTTCCTCACGTTGCCCATACTAAAAGATGTTGAACACTTCTTTGGAGCGACAGGGGGCCTTACATTCATATTGATCACCACAGCTTATTAGAGACTCTTAGCACCCGTTAAGAATGGACTTATCTGTTGAGACCCTGAGCGGTGCATACGTCTGTCCCATTGCTCACTAGAAGCTAGTGCTGGTTTGAAAACACTTTGTACACTGGGGTTCCTCCATCAACTTCAGGGATGTCCCTTTACAGCACCTGAGGATCACTACGCTTTCTTATAAAGATATTAGCCTCCAGAGGAAGCCCGTCCACCTGCCATAACCGGCCCCCTCTGTAGCAAAGCCTTGACTGAAGGATTAGGCTGGCACTATTCACCAGACAGTTAACACAATCTTATCGATCCTGCCTCCCAGACAGACAGCGAAGGAGGTGGCCTCCGCTTAAAGGCCACTCAACAAAACTCCCAACGCCTTCACGGCACATCACGGAAACCAGCCACCACACAGGATGCTGTCTTCCTGCCCTCTCCCTCACCCCACTCCCAGGTATCTGCTTTCACAGACTGTCCTCTCCCAGCTATGTTCCCTCTGGTTTGGTTTCTTCGCTGGTATTCTCTTATCTCCCTGACCTCTACAACAGACTAGGGCCTTTGCAGTCAGAGGCTCTTACATTGTCCGGGAAGGAGAAAGGTGTTAATAAATAAAGCCTTGATCTTCCACCTCGCAGTCAAAGATCTTGAGATCTGGAGGGGAGGTTGAATTTTCAAGTGAAAAACCATGCCCGTCAGGGCTAAAGACAGCGGTAACTGGCCATCATCCACTAGGAAAAAAGGATCTTATTCATTAAGAGCCAGATTCTGAAACTCTTGCTGATCTGTATCTTACTCCACCAGTGGTCCCATTTAAGCCAATGGCTCCACTCAGAGCAAGATGCTGTTCGACTTGAGTGAAGGGTATCAGAATCTGGCCCTTGTATTATAGTCGCCACCTGGGTTGTCGTTGTCACCCCCTGAAGATGTTTTTAAAGAATGTGAAAGTGCTTCTAATCCGCTCAGCCTGAGCAATGTGCCCATGTCACAAATTTCACAGCTGAATCTGAACTTTCCCCAAATTTGGATTGGGGTGGGGGGCGGGATCAGGGTCACGACACGCAGGATACATAGTCATAAAAGAATGAATGGGTGGGTGAACCTGCAAAAGCCAGACAGGTTTGGCTAGGAACGGAGTGTTCAGATACTCATGACCGTAGTGGAAACGTTGCAGTCCTCTCCTGAGATCCCTGCTACTTTCTGGTCCCTCTTGGACTGGAAATACCATGGGACAGTTCAGTGCTTTCACTCCAGTTTCCTGGAGCTGGCAGTCATTGGCGGCAACGGCCGCTTTTTCAATGACTTCAATAGGAAGCGTGTGGTGTCTTTAGTTCACTCCTTGAGACCAAAGGAGTGTGGACATAAGTGAAAATGAAAACTAATGGGAAAAATTAACCAAGCTTTGTTCCGTGCTCACTAAGGGGCACACGGCTAGGCTTGGGCAAAGATTTTGGTCATTTTTTCATTTTACCCAAACTGGTTCTTTCATTCCTAGAGACAAAACAGCGTGAATATTAAATGGAAATGATGGCCCAGCTAATGCCCTCAGCTACGCTCAGGTCTGCCCAGAAGGCAAAACATAGCTCAGTATTTCTAAATGAAACATAAAGCAAACAACCACTCCAAACGAATGGGACAGTAAAGCAAAGCAATCGTAAGTCTTTGCCCTCTTTCTTATGTTGTTATTATTATTATAATTTATTATTAATAATAATAATAATAAATTATTATGTATTATGAAATGTATAGAATGAATGTAACAGTGTGACTCTTAAGAGTCTATTATTTATTATTAATAATAATAATAACAACAACAACAATTGGTATAACTCTTTCCAGACCTCTTTAGCTCTTTCCTTAGGGCATGCATCCCTGGTTTAGGTGAGCTGGCTTTGCATGGAGCTATTAGATTATATCTGCAAGACATTTCATTTTATTTCCCCTTCCCTTCCTCAAGCAGTGCTTTAAAATTCACAGCACAAGTTTAGCAGCCTCTTCATCCCACTAACTAAATCAAATCCTCTTCATTTTAGGAATTGCATGTACCTTCCTGGGCAATTATATCCACTGTACCTTTTTGAGTGGGGAGGGGATATTGGGGCAAATGAAACAAGGAGGGGCAAAAGAAATAATGGCTGATGTGTTATTTTTTTCCAGCGTTCATACTTTCTCAAGGAACCGGACTTAGCATCCAAAGCGTATCAGTTTGCAACATGGCATGTTGTCTTTTCCAGTGTGCAGAGTCCAACACAAAGTAGATAATATCATTCTCTGCTGATAGATTCCTCCTTTCTTGGCTTGCCCATGGTAAAAGTATATCGTTACTGATCTGTGGTCCTGTCTTATAACGCTTCAAACCGGGTCCTGTTACATCAATTCTATTTTGATCAAAATCATTAAAGAGGGGACAGGGAGCGTTTCCTCATCCTGGCTAGTGGTCTGACCCTGGCAGGTCCCAAAGGGATAAGTCGGTGCTCAGAACCGCTCAGGATTAGGGCCCTTTAAGTTCGGGAGAATTTTTAATGTATGAGGCTGAAACCGAAGCTTCCTTAGGAGAGTTACAGTTACACTTACATTGTGCAGCTTGTAATAGAGCCCGCAGGCGTTACAGACGGGATCCCCATTGGCATTTCTCCTCCACAGCGTGGTGGTGGTGGTCTGACAGTTTGCACAGGACGTGCCTGCCCGTCTTGCTGCAGACTGAGGTAGGGTGGGAGAAATAAAAAAAAGCCCCCGTATTAAAAAGATTCAATCAGCAAAACCACTGAGCCAGCAAACAGAAACTGGACAAAACTATTGCAAGCTGCTAAATGACTCATGAAAACAAATAGGCCTTCTGAAAATCCCCAAGGTACATTCATCCCAAATTATACAGGAATGGCGCTGGGGGCCTAAGGTAAGTGCCAAACCTCCAGAAGAAATCATCCAAAACAGCAGCTCTGGCAGATCATGTTGCAGAGGGGGAAACATTATTTAAATGCCAGCACACTTTTCCATTTTGAAACTTTCGGGTGTCCAGAGTCTGATTCTGCATTGAGGGCCCAACCTAGCAACCACTGAAGTTAATGAAAAGTCTTGCATTGACCTCAGGGGGTATTGGATGAGGCCCTGAAGCAGGGGTAGGCAACCTACGGCATGCGTGCCAAAGGCTGATTTTTGGTGGAACTCACACTGCCCGGGTCCTGGCCACCAGTCCGGGGGGCTCTGCATTTTAATTTAATTTTAAATGAAGCTTCTTAAACATTTTTAAAACCTTCTTTACTAAACAATAGTTTAGTTCTATTTTATAGACTTATAGAAAGTGACCTTCCTACAAACCTTAACATGTATTACTGACAAGCACAACCTTAAATGAGAGTGAATAAATGAAGACTCGGCACTGCCGGCTCCTGCCCTAAAGCATATTCAAAACTTGGACTTCACTGGGCCTTTTGGATGTGCAATGAATGCAGGATCAGAGCCTAGATAAGGCCCAGTCCTGTAGACATCCCTCACATTGAAGCACACAGAACTACTGCATAGGATCTGGCTTGTAACTAATAGTTCATCCAAGGGTGGCTGCAGCGGACTTATCAATCACATAATTTTAAACCAAACCTTTCCATTTATTTGAGTATTTATAGATCTGAAATAAGACTTCACAGTTTTACAGAAGCCATATAAGAAAAGGGGAAAAAAAGAACCATTTTCATTACCTGTAAAATAAGAATTTAGCAGGACATTTGGGAATGTACTCCCACTTTTATACATATGTTATAATTAACAATCCAGCTTTTACAATTTTACTGCACTCCAGCCATCTGTGATGGATAAACTGAGCTCCTTACACTTTGTCATGTTTTAGGCTTTCAAATAAGATCTTTAAAGCCAAAGTCCTGTCTGCCCCTTATGAACATTAAATTATTATTGGGCTCTGATTCCACACCTATTCATTGGCTTCAAAGGGGCGCCTCATGAACTGAAAGTTAAGCGTGTGCGCTTAAGTGCTTTGCTGGAGCTAGGCACCGCTCAGCGCCTTGAGGAACTGAGGTTTAATCCTCTTCTTTGTGCCACTAATCTAACCATTTACCCCACTCCCCCGCCTACCGCAGCACGTACAACATTCAAAAACCACTAAGTCTCTGGATGCTGTACAGGAAAATCTAAAACACAAATGTGGACATTAAGGGTAGGGTTAACTTTAACTGTGAATTTTCTGGCTTTCGGTAGATCATGTTACAACTTAAA
This sequence comes from Dermatemys mawii, assembly GCA_007922305.1. NCBI lineage: Eukaryota > Metazoa > Chordata > Testudines > Dermatemydidae > Dermatemys > Dermatemys mawii. The sequence continues at coordinate 6,739,110 of ML677341.1, read as the reverse complement.
TAATAATTAAATGTAGTGTGGGGAGTGGAGGCAGGGAGGAGGCTGTTTTATTGGGCAGTGCATGTCCTTTATTTATTGGCTGCTTAAGATTTTCATTATTTAGACAAAAGAAGTGTGAAATATAAAGAAAATACATACACACACAATGGCCTGCTTAGAACACTCGCCGTGATCGAATACAAAGGGGCTGCCACAATCTGGGCCAATGGGAGTTTAGGGTATGTAATGAGTGCAAGGACAGGTCCTAGTTGCGTATAGATAGTAAGGAAGATGTGCAGCAATTTTTCTGTAATTCAAGTCATTGAATTTGCTTTTCACTGTTAGTCTGCATGTGATGGGCTATAGCCGGAAAAACACTGTGAGTGAAATCCTAGTCCCATTGACTTCAAGGAGTCTTGAGGTCCTGGAACCTAGGTTTTGCTCAGTGGAAACTCCCACAGACTAAAGAATCAAGCTCAAAGGATTTCATCCCAAGCACCGAAAAGTTTCCAATTGGCTTCAGATTGGCCCTAAAGTGCTAAAACTAGCCTCCAAACATTACATTTTCTGCCTAGCCCAGGCCACTGAAAAAAAAAGGAGTGAAGTCAAGGTGGGATGCAAAAATGGCTAGCAATCATGATAAAGGAAAGAGTAGTTTTGTTCTGATCTCATTAAGGAAAACGAGGTTTAATAAAGAGATCTGACTGGCACACTTTCAAACAGGAGAGCCCATGCAGAGTAGTAGTATATTACGCAACATGTGAAGTAAATAACCAATTGCAGTCTAGGGCTTTGTCTGCTCTACGGGGGGAGATCGATGTAAGTTACGCAACTCCAGCTACATGAATAATGTAGCCGAAGTGGACGTACTTAGATCTACTTACTCCAGGGTCTACACTACGCAATGTCGAGTGGAGACACTCTCCCGTTGACTCTCCTTCCACTTCTCATTCAGGTGGAGTACAGGAGTTGACGGGAGAGCGATCCGCAGTCAATTTAGTGGGTCTTCACTAGACTCGCTAAATTGACCGCCGATGCATTGATCGCTGTGTGTCAAACCCCTGGTAAGTGTAGACAAGGCCTAGGATTATTTTCAACCTCTGGAACTCCTTGCCGAGGGTGTTTTGAAGGCCAATATTATAGCGGGGTTCAAAAGGGAGCTAGATAGATTCATGGAGGATAGGTCCATCAATGGCTATCAGCCAGGATGGGCAAGAATGGTGTCCCTAGCCTCTGTTTGCCAGAAGCCCGGACTGAGTGACAGGGCATGGATCACTTGATGATTACCTGTCTGTTCATTCCCTTTGGGGCACCTGCCATTGCCCACTGTCAGAGGACGGGATACTGGGCTTAATGGACCTTTGATCTGAGCCATTATGGTCATTCTTGTGGTCTAAATTTGGCAATTCTTTTTAGCCCATCATAACAGATTTTTCAATGCAAAAATTGCAAAGAAGTTAAATGTTAACACTCCAAATTGTTTCGGAAATCATAACAGGTGTCTGTATGCTCTGAAGCGAGTATATTCAGATTTACAAAAATATGAACTGCGGACACATAGTTGCTAGGCAGAGGGAAAAGTAAGAGTGTGTGTGTGTGTACGTGTGTGTGTGTGTTAATTTCTGACCCTGCAGTCTTTTCTAGGGCAAATCTAAAGCCCCAGTCCTGCAGATACTGAGGCACATATTTAACTTCAAGCATATGAAGAATCCCACTGAAATCAATTCAAGTTAAGCCTGTGTGTCAGCATTTGTAGGATCAGAGTCGGAAGCTGACTTGGGCACTGATGTTTCAGTTTCTGCACAGGCTCATTTCCCATTCGCTCCAATGGCCGTTCCATGAGTGGGGCAGGAGCAACACCAGGCTCTCGGCTTTCAGTGGGAGTTTTACCCTCATCAGGCCTGAAGTATAGGGCCCCTGGGGATTTCTAAAACCAGTGATATTTGACTCAGCCCACGCATGAGGAAATGTCTCCCTTGGCGACATTTTGCGGTTTGGTGCTCTATGCCACTGATGTTCACAATCAGTAATTCCACACGCCACAAAAATCCTCATGATCAATGCAATTTAAAGGCCAAAAAAGCATGATTCTTGCACAATGATCACTTTCTGAAAAGAAACACTGCAAAGTAATAGAACTAAGGGTCTTATCCCACTCCCATTGATGTCAATGAGAAAACTCCCCCTGATTTCAATGGAAACGCGCAAGCCCAACATTAGTTGTACGTATTACAACCGGAGTGTGAGATTAGCATGTAATGTCCTAGCAGAATGCACAGCAACAATACTTTGCACTTATAGAGCATTTCCTGGGAGAGGATCTCAAAGCGCTTTTCTATTCACTGGTGAACCAAGCTTCACAGCTACCCTCTGAAACTAAGCAGATCTGGTTTTAGGGGCTATGACCCACAAGGATTATTAGTCTGATCCAACTCTCATAAATGAACTCTGCATTGATTTAAGTCAGAGCTGGGTGTTGGGGGTCCTATCTTTGGCTTCAATGGGCCGCAGAACAGACCCGCTGAAACTAGCCCAAGGTCATACAGGAAGCTTGCGGGAGAGAGAGAAATACATCCTCGACCCTGTGCCTTAACCACCCGCCCAGCCTGTCTCTCTCACTCTCCTTTGGAAAGCTGGAACAGATCAAGTGAACCCTTTTTTAAAAAATACATAATGAAATGCAAATATAAGTCACAGCTCTGTTGACATCTGCCTTCTTGGGGAAATTTGGCAAAAGCAACGTGGTATCAAATGGAGGCAGAGTGCTTACTTTGTTCAGTTTAGATAGACAAGGGAAAGGCACAAATCTAGAAATCTAACATTTATATGTCATCAGTTAGTACTGACTGTGTTCGAACTGCAGGGACTTTCTGGGGGGCCGGGGGCGCGGTTACTTCATTTTAAGGGCAGAACACAGGATATATAGACATCTATATTGTAAGTGCAGGTTTGGGGTGATTCAGAGCATTCTTTGATGGTTCAATCACACTTTCTCGGAGAGAACACCTTGCAGCTGCCTGGGGTTTTGTTTTGGGGAGGGTTTCAACCCCCTTCTCCTTCTAATGCATTCAAACTCCTTAATGTTTGGGTTGGGGAAGCAGAGCTGTTGTTTATGAGTTATCTCCAGGGCTCAGATATCCGGCAGCTTTTTCCTAGGAAGTTAGCTTTACACATGAAGAGAGACAGAAAAAAAAGAAATAGTAAAGAGAGAAAAATGTGCGGGTGTGTTTAAGACAGGGGAATGGACGGAGGAGGGGCACAGAGGCTAGAGCTTCCCAAACTCAAAACCCTACAAGCACGTCCCTCCATAGAAAGTTTTTCCGTTTACTAATCAGGGCAGGAAAGATGAGACTCCGTTAAGTAGGACCAACCGTTTCTTTTAAGGGAAAAGTTCATTGTAAGTCATGGAGCAGTATTGCCTGTACCGGGCAGCATTTAGAAGGGAGAGGCGGATGTATCGGGGAACTTACCCCTCCATCTCCAAACCTACATGTCCAGTCAAAAACAACTGCATTCTTCCTTGCAGTGTTATCTTTCCGCTGGTCACTTAGAACGTGATCCAAAAAGCACGTAGCGTTTGCATATGTGAATAGTCCCATTCACTGCAACGGGACGAGTCATTGGCATATAGTTAAGCAAGCACCTCAGGCCTTGTCTACGCTATGGGGGAGAGATCGATCTAAGATACGCAACTTCATCGAAGTGAGTAATATAGATGAAGTCAACATACTTAGATCTATTTACCGCAGGGTCCACCCTATGTTGACGGGAGATGCTCTCCCGTCAAATCCCCTTGCACTTCTCGTTCAGGTGGAGGCGACCTGCAGTTGATTTAGTGAGTCTTCACTAGACCCGCTAAACTGACCCCCGATGCATCGATCACCGCACATCGAACCCCCGGTTAATGTAGACAAGGCCTTAGTGTTTACAGGGCTGGGGCCTTAGGTGCACGCGTAACTCTACTCATGTGAGTAATCCCACTGGGATCAACAGGACTATTCCCTTGAGCAAAACTACACACGTGCCCTGCAAAGATCCTAATGGCTAACTCGTGCGTAAAGTTAAGCATGATTTGCAGGATGGAGGCCTAAGTGTTTGCAGGGTCTGGGCTTTACGGGGCCTTACATTATTCTGCCTGTTCGTTCTGCTGTTAAGTACCATGGGGCAGGAATCACACTTTCCTCTGTGTTCTGAACAGCAGCCAGTCAGCATTTTTATAATAATAATGAGACTAAATGTTCCTTCGTTCTAAACATGCAGTCACTTCCCAGAGAGGGAATATAATTTTGTCCCACTTCCCCCCTACCTTGTTGCTTGCATGATTATTTGCTAAGTACATTAGCCAGGCCTTCCAGACTTTTTGTGGCTTCCCAGGACATTCACGAATAGATCACTGGGGAGGCTAAACACATGATGTGTATTACAGTTCCCAGACCTGAAACCATTATTTAATGGAATGAGGCATTTATTGAGGTATCCCTCTGAGGGGGATGTAGCACATGCTTAACTTGACACACACTATTCACTTCAGTGCGATTACTCACAAGTTCTGATATGCTCCTGTCTTATGCCCCATGTCCTCATTTACACCCGTGGGTGTAAAACTCCTACCGGACTGGAACAGTAGCATTTTACACCCACATTGCACCGATGCAAATGACTATGCCAGGGTGATGGAGGATGGGGCCCAAATGTAAGCCTGGGTGAAATTCTTTGCAAGGTTTGGGGCCTAATTCTTGCAGGGTCATGGTGGATCACTGACCATTTTTAAATCAAGAGCGGCTCTTTTTTGGACAAGGTTTGCCCTGGGACTTCTTTTGGGGACATTCACTGGCCTGTGTTTTCCAGAAGGTCAGACTAGATGATCGCTATGGTCCCTTCCGGCCTTAGACGCCATGAATCTATGATCGATCAGTGCCAAATACCAAGGCGATCTGTCGTCCAATCAGCAGAAGTCGACCATAGTGGGTGACATGCTCCATCCTAAAGACCGCAATAAATAAACTCGGAAACTCTTTTGAGTTCAGAAAGGGGAAGGGAGGAAAGGATAAGTCTCTGCAAAACCCAGCTGTCCCTGTAATCCCTCTTGGATGGAGGAGAAAGAAACGCACAAATTTCTCCCCAGGAGGGTTTCCAATTTTTTTTTTAAAAAAAATGGGTTTCAAAATATCCCTCTTTCAAGCTGAGGCCTCTCAGACCTTGTGCTCTGCCACACTTCTCCTCCAGCCCCTATTCCCCACCCCAGACCCTTGTAAGACAATCAGCATCCTTTGCAGTAATTCCTAGAGATCGAGATTTGTAAAGGCACAAATATGGAGAAAAAAAAATGGTACGTAACTTGGCAGGCACAGTGTAATGTGGGGGATGGGCTGAGAGTCTCGCTATAGCTCGTACTTTAAAACCCCTCTTCAGTACAGACAGACATGCCTGCGGGCTCTCCTGCCCTGTCCCTGCAGAAAGCTCGCCATCCTGGGCTGAGGAAAGCAAACACAACAACGACAGAGAGTTAGTGCTGTCTGGCGCGACGCTCCGGAAAGGGACTTACCAGCCTTCTCTTGGGCTTAATCAGGGGCCGGTTCTGCCCGTTCATTTTGTGATAGAGTCCACAGGCGTTACACAGATAATGCCCGGTGCCATCTCTCCTCCACAGGGGGGTTGAGGTAGCGCCACAGTTTACACACTCCCTGCCTTCTGGAAACAAGAGGGCACATAGTTCACTTATGGAAAGCAAAGGGGGAGGGTGGGGGTGGGGGGGCAGGACAAGTGCGAAAGGCCTCTGATCTAGCTGACCCCCTGCTCTTCCTCCAAGCATCGTCTTCCCCCAGGCCCTCTGCAAAGCCCTGGCCATCGGCAGGCTGTGGGAAAGGGCTGTTTGTTCATTATTTCACACACACGGTGCTGTTCAGGGGGCCAAACCAACCCCAACCTCAAAGCTTTAGGGGCCCGATCCTTCCCCCACCCTCCCCATCAGTGGAGGCAGGATCAACCCCTGGCTTGTTTCCTCTGCGCTGCTGGAAACGCACACTAGCCTGCGTGGAGATCATTACAGTGAGCAAGGAAAATCAAAGGTGGCCTGGCTAGCACCAGTGCGTTCCATGGGCCTGCTTCTCCCACCAGGAAGGACACACACGAATATCCGCGGACGATCAAACCACAGGGGGCCCAGCCTATAAGCCTTACTCCCCGCTGTAGCCCTTACTTAGGGAGTGGTTCCATTGCGGCCAGTCCTGTCAGCAAAGGCTCCATAGAATTCTTAACTCCCCCTGCCCCTGGCCTTGGTGGACAGGTCAGAAAGGTTTGATATATTCCAGTGAGTTAGGGCATCAGCTAAATCGCATCGATTTGGGCCGGACAACACCAATCGAGCTATAAAGTCTGACTGAAAGCCCGAGCCCAGCCCTGGCACTGCCAATAAGGAGTTCCTAGAGGGCTGGGTTTTCTTTTAAGTCGGGCAGCATAACAAAAGCACCAGCAACCGGTTCAGTGAAGAGAGAGATTTGGTCGATTTCTGGTGTATTCAATTAACAGGGAGAGTATTTCCCTCCACTGGTGGAAAACAAACTCAGATTCAGCGCCTCATCCACACGGGTGCTTGGCCATTCTCCTCTGTTGATGAGGCTTTTAATTAAGCCTCTCTTCCAACAGAGATACTTAAGGGACCCTGCAATACACATATGGGGCCAGCGCTGTGGATCTAAAAATATTTTCTCTCCTCCTTATCAGCCTGCTTCCCAATTCCTTTCTGTCTCAAGCAGGGAGAGAAAGAGGTTGTCGGCTGTCTACGATTTTCATTTTGATCCTCTATTAATGCCATTGGTTGAAACTAAACAGGCGGTACCTTTAACATTGCCCTGGCCTATAGTCTCCATTGCTTCCTTATTCCCCCACCTAGCTACGGTCAGGCTGAAATTGCAACAACAAACATTAGGCTTCGGTTCAGGCAAACCATTTTTAAATCTAACCGCCCACCCCCAGAGCTTGCAATAATAAAATAGCCTGGTGATTATGCTCATTGGTTGGGTTAAAGATGATCGCCTGCAAACTAATACATGTGCCCAGAGAGCAAACACTGAGATGATCAAAGTTGATCCCTGCACACACAGGAAGGCTCTGGCCCAACGCTTACTTTTAGGCACTGGGAACAGGAAATACACGCGTTCTTGCTACAGTGGCAGGAGTGGTTTTGGTGCTAAGGGCTCTGTTGCACCAACCCAGCCGCTAACAGTACAGGGCCCGTCCTCCCGCCCCGCAGCCCTTCATTCCCGTTCCTTCTTTGACAGAAAAGAGCGGCTCGTTTGCAAACCTCGGCGCTGAGCCCCGCACGGCTTTAATGAGCCTTCGATTTCAAAGCGAACCGCTTCGGGCCCGATCCTGCGCTCCTCGCCACAGACCCGGCAAGGGGCAGGAGCCCGCCCGCCCTTGGGGTGGGGGTGAAGGAGGTCCTGCCCCGGGGGGGAAGGGCTGCAGGGCCCAGGGCCCCGTAGGGGCCTCCCCGAGAGCGCAGCTCAGGCAAGCGCCCCCAGCCAGGGTCTAGACGCACCTAGCCCGCCCCGCGGTGATTCCCTCGCGCGCGCACCTGGCTACCCCGCGTTCTAAGGCCGTGTCGCCGCGTTCCACACACACGATCCGGGCACGGCTCGAGCCCCGGGCCCGGCTGCTGCGCTCCGCGGTTTGCTTGCGGGGCCTGCGGGAGCCGGGGTGGGGGCGGGGCGGCCCGCTCCGGGTAGGCACCCGGGTGACACCTTAAACGTGTCACCAGCCCCCTTGCAAAGGGCTCCCCTCTCCCCTCCTATCACGCTGCTCTCAGGACACTCACTCGCCGGGCTGCTGCCGGTTTATTTGATTCACACCGGGCCTTGGGGGCCCATTACGATCCGTGCATTAAAGAAGAAGAAGCGGGGGGGGGGAGAGGCATCCGCACCCTAACCACAAACTTCAACCGTTTTTCCAAAACGCTGCCGCCTGCTCCGCCTTTGCAAACAGCAAAGCCCCACAAAGGTAGCGGCCGTTTCTCCCTCCTTCACCTGCGCCACCTCCAGTCCCTTCGCCCACCCCCCTCCCCGGCTTCCCAGCTGGCTGAGGTCGAAATGGCAACCCCGCCACAAAGCCGGCGCTGCGTTTGGTGCTGCAAACCGCAGCTGCCTTTCTAGAAGTAACAGAGAGCGGCAGGGGGGAAACAAAAACAAACAAGCCAACAACAAGCCGGGAGGGGGGGAGGCTTTGGAAATGACTGGCTGGGTGCACACACCAGGGCACTGTTGCTGCTGCGAACGCCACCTCTCTGCCATCTCCTGGGGACCCTCTTTCCTGAGCTGCCGGTCCGGGTCTTAAGGGCTGGGGGCTCGCCTTTCGGGGGGCGCATGGGCTAGCTAAACTCAAGGCAAGAATGCCCTCGACTTGGTTCCCCCCCACAGTCAATTTGTTTCCCTTCCCCCTTAATACACTGATCAGTTTGTTCCCCTTAACACTGGATATCACCCATGAGTTCCTCTTACTATTGTATTCTCTTTCCCTCTCTTTTGTTTCACTCCATCTCTCTCTCTTTCTCTCTCTCACACACACACCCCACCGTCTGCTTTCATGTGCAGAACATGCAGGTCTGGGGTTTTTTGTCACCCTAACCGCATCCGGACCCTATTAAAGTTCCTGGCGTTGGATAAACAATGCAACTGTCGCGTGCAGCAGTCTGAAAATAATTGGATTAGCTCGAACCTACCAGCTAAATAGAGACAGTCCCTGCCCAGACAGTCAGAGTAAATGTTACCCTGGAAAAACCCTGAAAACGGATCGCGTTCACGCCAGGCAGCCCCGCAGCAGCCGCCGCGGAAGCGGGAGCGGGGGAGTTTGGGCGAATCGGGCCCACGGGGGGACAGATCGTGGGATCGATCTGGTTTTAAAAATCCGGTTCACTTTGGGAGTGAGACCCTCAGCCGCACAATGTAAACGAAAACTCCCTTTGCAGAACGCTTTCAAAGCTGGTGCAAGCTGGCTTCTTGGGGAGGGCTCTTTGCGGCGGCTGAATAAATCCTAGCCGGTCTGTTTGCCTCTTTCCGATTTCCCGATGCTGGGCTCTGTGACAGCTCCCCCGATGGGGTGGGGAGTAAAGTTGAAGTCCCCAGTTCTCCCGGGCCACTTCCAAGCCCACCCCTTACAGAGCCCTTGGTTTTAGCAGCCTGGGGGCTGCGAAAGGGGCCGGTACAATTACCCCGGCTCTCCTGCGGCCTGGAAGGGCCGGGGCAGCCACCTGAGGCCTGGCGACAAACTAGCAGGTGGATTCGCTACCCTCGAATTAATCTCGGGGTGCAAACGTGGGCTGGGATTTTTTTACAGCCTTAACCCTGAGGGTGTGGCCGGGCAGCTGTGATGTTCTCTCCCCTCCCCCCCCCCCACACCTTTGTTTTATCACAAAGTCCTGCCCCCCTTCCTAGCTCAGCGCCGCTTGTGGAGGGCAGGATCATGCCCCCGAGGAGACTGACCGCACCTTCTCCCGGGTCTGAGCTCTAGAGAGATGGAGGAGTGTGGCTGGAGCCTACAGGGCTGATCCTCGATCCTGCAGGTTCAGGGCCCCTCCTCATTTCCCCTCCCTGTCCCTGAGGTTAATAACCCAAGAACCCTACCTGTACTGGAGCGCGCTTTGGGTCTTGATTTGCAGCCAAACCCGGTCGGCGAGCCCCCTAGGAGGCTGCTGGGGGGGGAAGAGTCCAGAGCCATATTCTGGGACGTAGGGCGGGTAGGTGGTGATGGGGTGATGGGCGGAAGAAGAGGCCCCTCCTAGCGAGGCCATGCTGCTGCGGGAGTGAGAGGACTCGAGCTTCATGGAGTCCGCCAGGGACACCTGGTACTTGACGCATTCCTTCTCGTCCTGCCGGCTGGAGCCCGTGGACCCCGGGGTGGAGATGGAGGGATCCGGGGAGACATCTTTGGGAGGGGTCGGCGGGAAGGTGAAGAGGTGCGGACTGGAGTGGCCGGCCGACAAAGCGGAGGAGGAAGCCGGCGGGTAGACGGAGAGGGGTCCCGGGGAGCTGTGGTGGATGGAGGTCTTGGAGAAGGGACTCAGGTTCCAGGGAGACGCGCCGTGGTGGCTCCCCAGGGCTTTGCTCCCGTCCAGCCAAGGGAGAGATCCGTGGAGAAGCGGCTGGCGACACACCTGGCTCCCTGCTTGGAGAGAAGAGAAGCAGGCCGGGTTACACTCCCTCGGGGATGGGCCCCCCGGGACTAGCTCGCTTTGTTACCCTCCTAAGACCCCTCAGCGCCCTCCACCTGAGAACCTCGAGAAACAGCCCACAAAGCGCTCTGCTCCCGGGCGTCAAACCAGGGAACCAAGAGCCCTGGCCCGAGCAAAACTGAGCGCAGGGCCCCAATCCTGCAAAAATGTACCCCCTGGCTTAACTGTACCCTCTCCCCCCCAGTCGCCTTGGCATCAGCCCTATGCCTACAAGTAAGAGGCTCTCAGTAAAAGCTCTTGTCGCATATGGAGGCCCCCAGTGGCGCTCAGGTGTGGTTGGCTGGGGGGCAAAAGGGAACCAAGTCTTCGGGTGTTGCGTCTGGGTTTATCAAGCCCTTATTAAATTCCCCCACTCCAGTCAATCGGACAAGGTATCCCCAGTGAAGATCCCACATGAACCTGCAAAGCCCCCGAGAAGAATCCGCTCTTGCTAGTTTTGAGCTATTATCGGGTTCATCATCCCCTGCCCTTAAGTAACCATGAACTCAGAGGCATGGAGATATTCTGTCCACAAGAAGAGAGCCAGGAGAAGACACTGATGTGTTAATAATCTTTTTTTTCCCCAACCATTAGTCTGTTTTCGCACGGACTTGTGTGTGTTTGACTCAGACAGCTTTATAAGGACAATACCACACAGACACACACAAAGTGTCAGTGGTCTCAAAAGATCTTTACATTAGATATGTTCAAAGCTTATCTTAAAATACACAGCTAGACTTCCTAATATGGCCCTGGATTTTTGCAATTGACTTTGACCTGGCATGTGATTGCAAAATAAACCCACAAAACCCTTAATGAAAGGTACATTATTTTTTTTAATCTCTTATGACAGAAAAAATATTGACCCCGGGAGAGCAGCCAAATTATACTTCTTGTGATCTAGCTAACGATATATTGATCTCCACCGAGACATTTAAATCTATAGCTAGCTATTGTGATCATTCTAAATATAGAAAGCTACAGAGATGGAAATAGATACAGATATTTAGAGACCCAGGTAGCTAGCCAGTGATAGATAGTCCCTCTCTCTATATATATAATCTCTCTGCATGCGGCCCATGTTAGCCAGTTGTGAACAATACTGAAAGTCAATGTGCTAAAGGAAAGGGAGGTGGGTTATATGAACATGAAGGGTCAACATTCATTATCTTATCCAGGAAGTCACATAGTAAATAATATTCAGGCTACATCCGAGAGACCGCACTTCCACTTTCTGCTGATAAATTGGAGGGGGGGGGGTGAGATAAAAGCTGCTGATGCTTAGCAATAATTATTTTAAAGAGCCTAAAAGCAGAACAATACATCCACCGAGCAGCGATTAATGCGTAGCAGCTCACTCAACAAGTAGGTGAGGTCCTGTGCGCAGATCAGTGAATCCGGACTAGCTCCGGCTCTCAAGCGTTCGGTCCTTTCCATTCAATTTGGGTTTATTTGAGGGGATCATCTAATTTCAAACCTAGGGCTTCCTCAGCGTGCGCCACAAGCGGGATCGCTCCCAGCCGCGCGAGGTTATGCCCTGCTTTTGAATCCGAAAGAAAACTCCAGCGCCGGGAGCTGAACCGCTTCAATGATTCTTTTTAAACAGGGAGCAGGAGCAGATTTGAAATGTATTTAGGCCCCGTAAAAACCAATGCATGTGTCGCCTCGGTATAGCTCTGTGTGAGGCGATGGGTTTGAATGATGACAGAGAGAGTAAATTCCCATTCAATGCACGTTATATACAGCCACATACATAATTACATGTATCATGTATGTGATGTACCATAGAGCAACGTTATGTAGAAGTACATGCACGATAATGTATAAAACACACGATCCTGGAGCACAAGATTAGAAAGTCAGGGTTTAAAAGCTAGTCTTTTCCCATCCAGGGTGAATTTAACATCCCCGCCGTGAACACACACACCTATCACTATTCCGTCGCTTTCCCCCTTCCCCTAACATCAGCTGACAATCCTACAAAGAATTCTAATGTCGAGGCAAAATCGAATTTAAAAAAAAACCCATAAATCCAAACGCAGTTTAACGGTTGAGGCGAGGGGAAAGACTCGCCTCCACTATTACTTCTTTAGCGCTTATTTGGGCCAGGCCAACTCAAACATTTCAACAGGAGCGTCGTTTTCCTACCGATAACAACGTGGGTGGGGTGTTTGTTGTATTGGATGGTTGGAGAAGTAAATAGGATCTAGCTGCTTCTGGCAGGATTGATCTATAATATATACCTAGCAATAGGCCCATACCCAAAGGCCGTGCGTTGCGTTTTACGCAACACGAGGACAGTTTTGCAGATGCCAGGGTTCCTGGGATTAACCCAAAGCGCCGTTGTGAGTTGCTAACAGCTACTGGTTGCCTGGCCCTGTTGCCGATCATGCTTTAAACAAGCCGTTTATACGACGATACACACAAACGCGGTCCTGTTTCCGGCGCGAAAGCCGCTGTCAAGCTGCGCGCAGCGAGCTGGGGTCCCCGCGCTTGGGCGAGGGAGAGGAGAACTCACCGTGATGGGCCGGCGGATACCGCTGCACCGTGGCTCGGACCGAGTTGCCGTAATAGGAAGGGACGTGGTTGCCTTGTCCGTCGATGTTAAAAAGTACATCCACCTCCTCGGGCAGCGGGTACTGAGTTGGATCCATGTAGGAATGGCTGAGCGCTGGGTGGTGTGAATCCGGATGCTGCCCATTCAGCACCGCGGGGTGATGGTGGCTAACCCACCGCGGCTGATCGGTGGTCACCTCCATCGCGCTCTTTCGGTGCGGGGCTGTCTCGCTTCCTCCTCCCCAAAGCCGGGCGGACTTTCAAGGGGAGGGTAGGCGGGGAGTTTATACAGAACAGAGAGGTGTTGTCGTGGTTTGAAAATCAAAATAAAATGATAATAACAAGCGATTCCAAACGGATGGAAAAAAGGGAAAACAAACAAAAAAAAATCTAAGACGCGAGATCCCACCGGTATCTTCCGCTCTTTGCAGATGTTTCTCTTCTTTGATCACCTGCAGTGAGAGAGAGGAACGGGGAAAGAGCAAAAGGGAGAGAGAGAGAGAAACGTGTTTGAGGACTTCTGCGCTTCATCACCTGACTCTTAGGCAAGCGAAAACAGGCCCCTCCATAAACAGCGATCGCTCTGCAAGTCCACCTATTGTCCTATGCGCAAGAGCCACCTAGTCTACTAGGACACACACACAAACTCTCTCTTTCTCTTTCGATCTCTCGCGGTGCAGCCGCGGAATGAAACAGACCAGAGTTACCGGCGCAGGCGTTGCTGCGGGCGGCTGCTGCTGTTACCCCCTTTTCTTTTTTTAAAAAAATAAGAAAGTTTGGTCAGTTTCACCAGCGATGCGCCTGCTGAGAAGCGGCGCAAAGAGCTGCCGTGGAGAGCCTGAAGCATTTTCAGGGCTTATTCATTCTTGTGCGAAAGGAAAGGAACAGAAAGAAAGAAAGAAAGAAAGAAAGAAAGAAAGAAAGAAAGAAAGAAAGAA
>ML677341.1:6580346-6725423 GCA_007922305.1 Dermatemys mawii | reverse complement strand
AAGAAAGAAAGTTGTTAAAGAAATTGAGCACAAACCTTGGTGGAGAAGGAGTATGTGACCCAGGAGAGATGAAGTTGAAACTGCTTGATCAGATCAGATTGTGCTCTCTCTCTCTCTCTCTGTCCCCCCCCTTTTTTTTCCTTTCTTTTTTTTTACAGGGAAGGCATTCTTTCTGAAAGGAGCAGGATGGCGCCAGCCGGCTCAGTGCTCACAGACAGCTGTGGCGAGACGCAACTTAAGGAGGTTCTACTGTCATCAGCCCTGAGTGGGAGGAGCCTGTCGTGGGATAAGGAGGGGACAGGGCACGAAACACAAGGAAACGGCAACCCAGATTTACTCCCTTCTACTTCCCCTCCCCCTCCCCCAATATTCCTTTCCCCCCGCCCCCCCGTGACCGGAAAGTATTTGAAAGCGTCCCCTCGTTAGGCTGGAAATCCTGAGAAAGAGTTAACGAGACTTAGGGGGAGCATAGTCTAATGTACGTTAAACAGACATGTTATTAAGGGCGTCTCCGATGCGTGCGTGTCTTATTACATTATGTTATTAATTATTATTATTATTCTCTTTAATTCCTATGCCCCAAAACGCACCGTCCCACCCCTACTTTTACTTACTGACTGTGTTCAGGAGAGACACAGAGTCTGCAGGCACAATACGGACATCAAGACATGATTTTCTACGGTGATCTCAGGCCGCTCTCGGGAGAGTTTCAGAGAGCAGGTGGAGGGTATGTGTGGGACTCTACATTCTTTGCCAAGATACTCATCGATCTTTTTAAAGCATTACCCCTTCCAGATCCATTAGTTAATTCCAGGTAGAACTAATTGTACTTTCTTATGTGCGTACGGGAGCGTTCCTTAAATGTGTCAACGTGCTCGAACTACGTGAAGAAACATTATTTCAGAAAGCCCCTTTCTTTGTGGGTTGTTCCTTTATTCCACCCGATTCCGTTCGGCTGAGAAGAAAAAGAGAGATCCAGGAAACAAAGCTCAAGCTTTTAAATAATAAAGGGGAGGAGGATTGTTGGGGGATTATTATTATTTTTTAATTTGCTTTTGTTCTGTTTAGTTTGTTTTCTGGTCGTGACCCCAAGCTCCAGAGTTGCTGCTGAACTTGCCCGCCGGGCTCCTTTTGGGGGCTCACACTCCCCCAGCGGGAAAGAGAAAGTTCCTGTTTTCCCCGCGCTCAGCCGACCACTTTCCTTGCCACCGCCGGCACAAATCATAATTAAACCATTAACGCCCCATTAGGACCCATGTGGTCTGAGAGCGCAAAGGAACAGCCCAGAGCCGGCTCAAGGGGCGAAGGACGAGCCAGTCCGGGATTGGCTCCTGGGAAGGCGGATGCACCAATCGGAAAGGAGCAGGAAGTGGGCGCCTGTGAAAGCCTTTTCCGATTGGCTGGGAGCGTTCGACCCGGTGCTGGCAGGTCGGTCTATTGAGCCATTGCATCCCCTAGTGGCGCAGAAGCAGGCGCGGTCTCCCGCTCGTTAAAGGTGCAACCAGTTGCATGGATTCCCCCGGGGGGATTTGCAACATTGCAACGTGTCACGTCAATAAATAGTTAAATTCAAGGGTGCACGGATCGGGGCGAAGGGAGTGCGGGGCGGGGGGGGGGAGATTTCAAAAGGCGAGAGCGAAATAAACTAAAGGGCGACAAGAAACACATGGCTCTGGACAGGGGCGGCAGATGGGCCATGTAATGTAGCCTCCCTTGAAACCCCAGCACTGATCGGGCTTAATTTCATCGGGCCAGCACCGTGTTGATTTGGTTCACAGCAGGACCAGGAGAGGTATAAAAACGTTCCGCATGGGTCAGTCCTCCAAAGCTTTATTTGGCCAGTCTTGCGTTTAATGTGCAAACTGACAATTGCTCCGCACACAGCAGGGTGGGTGGGGGAGACAGAGAGAGAGAGAGATTTTCTGATAAAATAGTCATGAGCTATAAATACCGTAACTGTATTATGCACTTTTGCATGTATGCAAATTGGATGGTTTATATGACACAAATGATATAGTCTAATTTGTTACAAATTAGGGTGACCAGATAGTAATATAGGGTAACAATATATTTGTTACTATTTGTAGATCTCTTGGTAGGGGATAAATTGCTCCCTACATTCAGTTACTTTGCTGAGTCGGGCAGTTCGGAGACCTACTGCAGCACTGTTGTGCTCGCAAGAGTAAACTCTTGGCTAAATATCGGTTTATCCAGCCAGGTTAGAACAGGAACTCTGGGGATGCAAAACATTTTAAGGGGGGAGGGTGTCACGGATATAAACAAGTCCAAGGGCTTTTAACTAATGCAATAACACGAGATGAGCTAATCACTCCATAGCTAATCTCCCGGGCTCTCTTTCGGATCTGCGGCGTGTACAGCTCCGAGCACCGTGCTAGTGGCTTGCCCAAGTAGGTCGGTTTGATTTCTGGGTGTGCTGGCACGGCTTGTTTGTTGCCTACAGGGCGCTGAGCAGTCAGGTGGGCACCCGGGCTCTGTGTCATGGAGCCGGGGCTGCAAGGAGGGGTATTCAGTGTCTGCTTCCCAGCTTCTCCCCCCGCCCCCACCTTGGACTCCTGGATTGACAGTGTGTAATTGGGAAATGGGAGGTTGCTCTTTTGATGCTCTCTGCTTTGCCCTTCGCTGGCCAGCCTAGCCGACGCCACTGGGCATTGACGTCAGGGGCCGCGCTCAGAGCCATGCAGCCGAGGGGAAGCCACGCGGAGTGCCAGGGAGCCCATTAGCAGGGCAAGAGGCAGGCAGGCGGGGGGGTCTGCCGGGGGGGGGGGCTGCAGAGGGGGGGCGCTTCTCGGGGCTGGAGGGCGGCGCGCGCGCATACACACACCCCCCACACACACCCACACCCCGCTCCAGGATCCCCCTGCCGTAATGCAGCTGGGACGCTTTAGGTCTGGACCAACTCTTCAATCCTTACGGTGCCAGTGTGTCCACACGATTCCCCCTTCCTGCCGCTCTCTCTCTCGATCCCCGCTCTTCCCCTCCCCCCCCGGCTCTGGACTGGGATAGAGGGGGAACCTGGGCAGGTCCCCCCGCCCCGTAACATTTACTGGCCTCTCGGGTTCCGGTTCTGTACCTCAGCCGGGTCTCAGCACTAGTCAGTTTCAGAGCGGAGGGTGGACGCTCCAGAAAGCGGGGTCCCTCTCCCAAGACACACAGCGGGCTGTCTCCTCTGGGTAAGAGGGGCTCTACCGGGATGTTCCTGTTTTAGTTCACGTCGTTATTTATTGCTTAAAGCGATCACAGGAGCGGGGATCCTGCCGGACTCCATCAATGTCGAGAAATTCTCTTGGGGTGGGGTGGGGGCAGAGGGTCATTTCAAAGGCAGCCCCGACTTCCCCTCTCTGTCTGCCCAATGTTGCAGTGTGTCTCATGATGAGACAAGGGGCATTTCATGAAGACCCCCTTATACAGACCGAAAGCTCTCGAGGGAAACGGGAGATTTCTAGAGTAGATTGCCCGTCGGACATGTAAAAAAACCCTCCCCCCGTAAAACAAAAGTGAATGAAGTGGTTATAGGATGGTCATCGTAAGAAGATCAGCGTTTTCAAAGCGCAGATGTGAAGATCCCGGAACAGGTTGGGTGAGATAAAACGGCATTTGGAAAGAATTACAGCCAAGCCCACATAAACTCGCAGAGGTAAAAAGGAATCTCCATGTCGAAGTCGTAAAGTTGCTAATCCATGCAAAGAAAACTTGTGTTTCTGGGAGCCTTGGGCGATCGTTAAACTTGTTTACATAAGTGATTTGGAGGAGAAATGGAGAAGAAATGTTTCAATTTACTGCAAAAACATCAGTATGCGCATTAGGGCAAATATGGATCATATCCGGCAGGAGGGGAGAACTAGAAATACGTACTTTATGGGACAGTCTCACACGGATTAGGGTATGGACAAGAACGGCCTAACGGCCCAACTATAGCTCTAGTACTGAACTCCCCTTTGTAAAGGACCCTGGGCTAATTAAACCTGTATCCCCAACTAACCCTTCTGTTACCTTCCAAATCTGTCCCAGCCTTCTCTTTAACTTCACATGTTCTGTGCAACTCTTGAGACAGAGCGGGGGTTAAAACAAAATGTGATCACACGAATCCTAGGCATTTGGGGCTGATGGGTTGAAAGCAAACACCCCCAATGACACGCGTATGAGTCGTTATTAGGCAGAAAATAAGGATGAAATATTTCTTCCTTCGTCCGAAATACCCCTAAACCAGTCCGGGGCTCGAGTTTAATAACAGCATAAATAACAGTAATGATGACAGGCCGATCTATTCCCCGCTTGTGGCTCCCTGAATGTTATCCTCACTGGGGAGTTAACGGGAGTTAGGGTTCCCTATGCAGCCCATCATCCCACCCCCTGTCCAGACAGCACCGTCTGACTCGATTCAGCTCAGCCTGGACTCTTCTTTTCCCATCCTTGTCCATTGGAGGACGGTACAGCTGACATCATTCCGCCCACCCCAGCGGGGGCCCTTAATTGACAGGCCGGCTCTAACAGGGGCCCATTGTTGGAGCAATTAGCCACAAAACAATAGGGGGTGCCGGGCGGGGGAAGGGGGAGACGTTTAATTCGGTTTGAAGGTGGGGGACGAGGTACTGAGATCACGCAGGGCGGGCTGTCGAGCTTTTCCAGCGAGAGGGCGAGGAAGGAGCCAGACACCCCAGCTGCGTGGGGCAGGCAGGAACTGGAGGGGGGAAGGAGGCCGTTTTCGGGGATGTGGGGGAGAAGGGAAAAGGTCCGTCGCACTGAAAACAGGCAAACAAAGGTCCCCGCGCGATCGCGACCCCTCGGGGAGGTTTCTCTAGCGCCCACAGATGCCCGCCCCATGCCACCTGTGTCCCGCTGCAACGGGACCCGAGCCAGCCCCGCTCCCTGTGCCTGTGTGAACAGCCGGGCTGCGAGGGAGAGCGGGATCCCGTCCCTGCCAGCCGGGGAAATAACTCCCTCGGTAAATGTCCCTCCCTCTGGACTCCTCCGCGGCGTGGGTCCCTCCTGTGCCCATCGTTATGACTCGCACCTGGTCCAGATTTCAGCGTCTCCTCGGGCCGGGGAAAGGAAGAAGGAACCCCCCGCCCCCGTCCCTCAGCCCCTTTAGACTACAAGTGACTGAAAGCGGATTAAATTACGCGTGCCGGGCTGGGGCTTTTCCAGGGGACGAGCGGAGGACAGGTAAAAGCTGTCTAAACAGCCGGGGGCTGCAGATCGGAGGGTTACGCAAAGGACACGGCCCAGGGCAGCGCTCGGAAGACTTTCTGCCGTGTAAACCAACTCGTGCTCCACCGAGGGGGAGGGGCGGGGAAAGGGGGAGTGGGGGAGCCCCATATTCCAGCCTCCGCTGGCGGGGGAGGGAGTATAAAGCGGCCTAATGTCAACCCTGCGTTGTTACCCCCCAGGAGGAAGACAACAACTGCGTAAACCCAAACAAATCCCCCCCCCACACCAAAGCTCGGTGTGTGCGACCGAGCTGGCTGGGGATGGGGCTGGATGTGCTAAACTGTTCTGGGTTTAAACAAAGAACGAGAAAGGGGAACGCTTTCCTCCCCCACCCCCCACAACACCCCACCCGCCGCCCCCTCCTGCAATGAATCAGCCAGACATGATCTGTCCTCCCCCATCCCCTTTAGCTGTGAAAGGGGAACCACGAGCGGGAAGCGCTGCTCCGGTAGGATGTTTGTGGGTTTGTTGTAGTTGATTTTATTTTTAAAGCGAGCCTGCCGCACGCTGGACCCAGGGGTCTGAGGGGGGAGAGGGGAGCTGCCTCGCGCCCTGGGCCCCGAAAGGAGCCACATGGGTTTTCGAATAATTTCCTCTCTCTCTTTTGCGAATCGGGAGGAAACCCAGAGGCCCCGGCACGCACCAGACTGAAAGAGAGAAAAGATCAGCGGCCGATGACACCGTTTCCAATGATCTTTCCCCTTCCCCACTCCGACCCTAGCCCCACACCCACCAAAAAAAAAACCCCCAATGAATTGCAGCGGGGTGGGTGGAGAGCGGGGGAAATCCCTCTTCTGCCCTAAGCAAACAAATTCCAAGAATGAAAATTGCGGGGGAGGGGTTGGGCCTTTTCCTGCGGGGGGGACACCCCCCCCCTTTGAAGCTGAGAAGAAGGGCCGCTGCCCCGGGGGCACAAAGTCTGAGAGAGGATCAAAACCGGCTCCGCGAGTCCCGGAGGCGCCCTCTCTGCCCCCTGACCATGCCCAAACGGCAGCGCGGGGCCGGGGAGAGAGAGGGCGGGGAGCTCGGGGAAAGAAGCGGTGTCCTGTCGGAGTTACTGGGACCCCCCCAGCTCCGATCGAGGACACCCACAGCCGAGCAGGGCTTGTTGTCCGGGCAAGTCAGTTTCAAGCGCCGACCTGGTAAGTTTCTCTCTCTCTTTCACACACACACACACAAATAATATTGTATAACCACCTCCCCCCATCTTTCAAACGCAGCTGCGTCCCGATGTAACACGGATCAGGCCGTAGTTTGCAAAGATCTCTTGGGGAGGGGTGAACCCGAAGGTACAGCAAGATAATTCACGGCCAGCCAGGAAATGCCCGGCACGGTCTGACAGCCAATTAAGCTATCGGCTCGCCTGGAACCATCACTTAGATGTAGCCCCCCCAAAAAATCTATCCACCCCCCAACTCATCCGATTGATCTCAGCGCTGGGAGGGGAAGAAATTAATGTATAAACCAGCCCGGCTCAAACCCACCGGTCCTTGCTCCGCGGCTCTCGTGGGCTGCATCGCCTCGGCCGAAGAAGGAAGGACGGTGCCTGTCTCGTTAGGAATCCCTCGCTTCTTCCTAAACAGCTGAACTGTCTCCGTCCCCTCCCCATCCCTAACGAAGGCTCCCTGGGTAAGGGGGGGGGGGGGATTTAAGCGCCTATCCAGCAGTCAGGCCGGTTTGATCCCTAGACTCAAAGGCGAATCTAAACGACTCTGGAGGGCAGCTAGTAAAGCGGCGGGTTTTTAATTCCCGATCGACGCTCGATTTTTACCCCGGGAGCCCCGCGAAACGGCTACGAACGAAACTAGAACCAGGTTGAAAGACTTGGGAAAAGATGCTGGTCAGCCTGGCCTCTGGGGCCCGTAACAAAGGAAAAGACAATGAAAATAACCGGGGATCAGACGCCAGGGCGGGGGGCGGGAGGTGAATTAGCAGCGCCGTTTGTTTTAGGGGTGAAAACATTTCTCTCTTTTTCCTTCCCTGAGCAGCGCGGTTTTTTGAATGAAAATGGACTTTTGGAGGAATATCTAATTCTCGTTCCTGGACGGGAATCAAGATCTGTGTGTCTCTCCTAAGCTGAATCCTGCATTCCCTACAATAAATCCCCCTGTCCCTGGATGCCTGTATATTCTGTGGCATGGGTGTGACATACACAATTGCAGACCCCGCACGAATGCACACCCATCACACACTTCTCCAGATATACACACCCGCCTCGAAGGGGTCCCTAGTTTGGTCATGAAAACAGAAGCCGGGATCCGGTTTAATTTGCCCCTTTGCTAAATGCAGCCTCGCTGCGGCTGGATCGTTTTATTTCCCCGATCTCGCGCCGGTCGCTCGAGCCAGGGGGATCGCAGAACAACGAGACCTTTGCACCAGCTGGTTTATCCCATCGCCTTCCCTGGGCGGTGGGATCTGCAAGGGACGGTCGGACTGAAGACACATTATCTGCCCCCAAGTAAACGCTCTCGCAGCGGGGCTTTTCCTCTCTACAATCACCCAGGCAGAAGCGGCCGTTTGCAAGATGAATCCGGAGTTTTCGAGGCCGGTCTCGGGCCTTTCAGGGGAGTTTGAGAACATCGGATTTGAATTGCCTCGATTCTGTCCCCCTACCTACGGACCACACAACTTAACCCAGAGACTGAAACACGGGCACACCGGCTGCTACACAAACACACTAACACAACACAAAGCTGACACAAGTTAACACAATCCACCTCTTGCACTAACGCGCAAGCTGACACAGCTTGGGAACTGAAAGCTCCTTGGGAACCGAAAGACACGCTCACACACTACACAGATGACAACACACACACACACACAACACAGAGAGGGAAACCTATACGAACAATGCCCAGCCTCGCGCAACACAGGGATGGAAACAAACTTAATATACTACAGGATACATCAACCCACATCCTAATTAAGAACACACTCCCACAAAGGCATCAACCTCGAAATACACAAACTTCACCATTCTCTCGGACACACACAAATACGGATCTACAACTTGAAATACCCACCCCCCATGACAATCTTAAACCATACAAGACCCGGTCTCCCTAGCTTTACAACAGCCGCCCATAAATAATGAAGAAAACAAGTCTATCCGATGAGCATTAATTATCCGGTTACAGTAAAATCCATCACCTAAAGCTCCCGCGCCTATTTATGGGCAAACGAAGGTAAGAGGAGCTGACATTTTTGAATGAGTTCAATTACAGCTAATGCTCCTTTCTTAACACTCAAATCCATTGCCAAGGCCCCCAATTACGAGCTTAAATACCCTACCTGATCTAGCGGATGGCAAGTTTGGGGAGGGAGGGCGGAGGGATCCAGACACGCCTTAGGAGGTTGTGAAATCATCATTCTCCATTATACAGGTACCAGTCCCGTCAAAAAACCTGCCTCAAAACACCCGGACGCGTTTAGCCGGACCATCTACCGTTCTCTAGAAACCAGATCAAATCGAGATCTCACGGATCACCGCTGCGCTGGGAATCCAGCCAACGAGATCGCTGAGTGACAGTAGATGTGTGATCTGGTAGCAAACCCATGTAGGATTTTGTGTATACACACACGCAGACGTGTGACCGAGCTAGGTTGTGTGTTTCTGTTCCTGGTACACGTATGTGTAGGTGTACTTTTATTGCAGCGTAATACATGCAAGTGTGTGTGTGTGTGTGTGTGTGTGTGTGTGTGTGAGAGAGAGAGAGAGAGAGAGAGAGAGAGAGAGAGAGAGAGAGAGAGAGATTAGCTATACAAAGAATAATCTAGATTTAGGGGAGAGTGTATACACCGATCCATTCATTAATTAATTACATTCTGTCGGTCTATCACACATGTCGTGACTCGCACGTTTCAGGCTAATACCATTACCCACACATCTAGACTACACACTCCAGTAGACACACGCCTGTACACTTCTCTCATTCCTTCTGTCCACACACGAAAGCCAGCCCCTGTCCCCGGCTACCCAGCCTTGTCCTCTGGCACCCATAGGCAAAACAGTTGTTGTCAACCTTTTCCAATGCTTCCCCCCGCCTCAGCCCCCATGTCTAGCTTTCAGAGGTACCAGGCTCTGGGGCGAGTTGTGTCTTTCCCCCAAGGTCACTGAGGAAAAATCCAAATAGCTCCAGCGACCGAGGACGGATCAGTGGGGTCGTGTTACATTTCACCAGCGTCTGCTACCCCTTTGAGCCGAGATCCCTTCTAATTCTCCGCACGTGGAGAAGGGGAAAGAGTGAGAGTGGGGCGGGAGTGGGGGGGGAATCTCAATATTCACTGACCTGGGCAGCTGCTTTTTATTGTTCCCTGATCTGCTGGAGATCTAAAGGCAGCGATGACAGACAGACCCGACTGCTCCGGCGGCGGCTGACGGCATCTCTGGGGCTTCCAGCGAGAAGCAAAACGTGGGTGATCTGCATCCTCTGAACACCCACCCGAAGCTCTGACCTTCTCCTCGCCTCCTCCTGGCGGGCTAGAAGATCAGAGCGCTTCCGGGTTGGAGAAGGGCAGAGCAAGAGTGAGAGCAATAGGATGGGCATGCTATTACACACCCACCCTGAGAATCACACCGGGGGGGGGGGCGCGAAGGGAGGGGGACGAGGCAGGTACCGGGGCTGGAAATCGATTGGAACGTGGTGTAAACGGGGCCAGGACAGTGGCCGTGGCTATAAAACCCTGCAAAGGGGTTTGTTTTGTTTTAAGGGTCTGTCGTATCCATACCACCGGGGCTCTTCCCATTGAGATCAAACGCTTTCGAGGAAAAGCGGTAACACGCCCCGCCTCGATTCCCGTCGTTATGTGGTTCGTTTGGGTTTGGGTTTGGGGAAGCACGTTAGAGCAGGAGGCGAACACCCGGGGGGCAAATTTTCTCTGGAGAGAAAAACTCTTCGGTCGCACAGAACGAGAGAGAAAACACCGATCCGCCAAAACACACACACACACACACACACACGCACGCACACACACACACACACACACACACCTCTCTCTGTGGAGACAACTCCCAGCCAGACACAAAGACCCGAAGGAAAAACGCACACGTTCACAACTCTGCAGAGAAAACTCTCCCACACGCTCCCAAACCGATGGCGGATTTTTAATTAGACCCGGATCCCACCGGCACCTTCCCATGAAAACTGTTCCAAGGGGGAAATCGACTTGCTAAACTTCTCCCTCCCGGAAGTGAGATCCACCAGGCACTGTCAAAATCCGATGGTGAATTTCCTAACACGCCTCAGGGCCAGATCCAACCCCGTCCACAGCAGGGAAGGGCTGACCGTGTTAGAGTCGGGCCCTGCACCCAGGAAACTAAACTGTGTACGCTTTAAACATGCAGAAATCACCTTATGTTATGTCCCTCCCCAGAATGATACCGTCAAATGCCGTAGCTGATGATTTTTAAACTGTGTGTGTGTGTGTGTGTGTGTGTGTGTGTGTGTGTGTGTGTGTGTGTGTGTTTTGTTAAATACACCTCTGTTCTTGTGCCAGTGAATTTGGACAAGACAAAAAATAAAAAGCTCTCGATCTGAATTCAGCTATGAAAGGGGGACGCGGGGAGAGCCCCCTTTCGCATGACTCATGACTGGGAAAACACCCCGCTTCTAAGCGGGTGGCCGCGTTTCAAACGTAACCGTGGGCTCCCGGTGCCCGGAGAGCCGTGCAAATAGCGCAGAGGGGCAGCCTGGCTGTGAAATTTTCCTTCACGGATGCGCTCGTTGGACAGGTTAAAACAGAGCGACAACCCGCTGCAAGAGCTCGCTTCCAGGCCCTCCTCGTTGGGGTAGACAGGGACCGTGCTAGCGTTAACCCTAAACCTCCCGACAGCCGGGAACCGTCGCGGGTCAATTTCAACCCGGCGCGTCCCGAAAGATCCTGGTTAGAATGGTCCCGATTTCGCCGGACTGGGGGGGTGGGGGCGAGAGGAAGACAAAGGGCGGGTCCGCCCGGGCGATCCGGCTTTCGATCGCGTAGCCGGGGCATCGTTTACATCGAGCCTCCAAATCGGATTGAGACCGGAGAGGCATTTTTCACGGGGAACGTTTTATGTCGCTACCGTCCAAACCGCACGGGTGTTTTTTTGGGTTGGGGGAGGGGCGAAATAACCAAAATAAAACCGAGCCACCGATTTCTGCTCCCCGCTGCAGTTGCCGTGGCAGGGCCGCCGCATGGGAAGGCGATTCTCCCGCCAGGCTATCGAGCTAACCCCCCAACACACACTCCCCGCGCCAGACGCGTTTCTTTCGTGGGTGGAAGGAGCTCTGGTAATTGATGAAAGGCCACGGGCGTGTCCAGCAAGTCGGACGGACACGTGTCCTAAGGAATCCACTGGGCCCTAGAAGAGAAGCCCGGGGCAGCGCCATGGTATTTTTCTCCAGGATGTCTATTTCACTTTTAGTAGAAGGCGGGAGGGGGAATACTCCGCTTGAGTTTAGGTGCAATCGCTTGTGTCTACACTTCACCAAACGCTGTGGTTGCCCCGGATCGCGCCCTCCCCCCGCGCTGCGGCGGGGCCCTGGTGAACATTGCCCCGGACCGGCTGTTCATTGATTTCAAGTCTTCTATCCCCGGACAGATAATTCACCTTCCCTGCTCTGCCTTTGGGTCACCAGCCCAGCAAAGGGAGCCCGGCCTGAACGCCAGCAGTAGGGACCCAGAGAAAGGGGGGTTCGTTTCGTTTTGTCCCACCCCTCCCTCAGCTGAAACGAAGCTTAGTAAATCAGGGAGTAAAATGATCATTTACAAAATGAAAATAAAATTCCCCTCCTAGCTCCGGGCTGTTGTTTTTCTGCTGACGCCGGCGATGGGCGATCTCCCTTCCCAACGTGGCTCGCTAAGGGGAAGAGTAACGCGATCCCGCGACCCCCATTCTAGCTGCCGAGACCGCATTCAATGAAAGGGAGTCGCTTCTCGACGAAATACAAATAAAACCCGGCAAAGCGGCACCGCTGCCATTTTTAATTCGGAGCCCGTGGAAACGGGTGGAGAGCAGGTAGAGGTAGTAGAGAAAAAAAACAGGGGCTCGCTCTGCAAGATCGTGTTAAAACCACAAGGCGTGCGAGTTTTGAAAGGCTTGTGTTAAGCCGACAGGAAGAGCCTAAGCTAAAGTCTTGAATAATAATAATGATGATCGAAGTGGGAATAAAACCTTAAACTAATGAATGGATGGATGGCTTGTTTCCTCCGTTATTCACCAACAGAATTCTTTGCTGCGGTATAGTGGGGTTACCTTGTGGCTGGTTAAAGGGTTGTAAGTTCAACCATTAAAGCTCGCCCCAAACTCAGTTGCCTGCTTGGAAATATGTAGGCACACTAGACATGACGCTGCAGTATTGTGGGTCTACCCAAGATTGCGGATATTACGGGGATCGGGGGGATATTGAGCTTCCTTGGATCTAGCTGGAGCCAACTTCCCCTGGGTAAGCGAGCAGCCTGCAGACGATCCAGCCCCCGCTTCTCTTTTGTTTCAACCTTCAGCCTGTCTCCAGCCCTTTTCCGCAGCAGGGCGCGCGCGCAGACACGCGGATTAACCCCGCACCGTTCAATTCATTTCCAGAGAGGGTGGCTGGCGATTCAAAGGTTAAACAGCACCAATGAGGCTTTAAATGGCACGCGGGGTTTATCAGAAATCTCTCAGCCCTCGCTGTCTGCAGTTCCCATCCCAAAAGACATTGGAGCCATATTCAGATAGGAAGGGGGGCTTTCAAAATATGACTTGTATTTTCAAAATCCGCCGGCGTTCAGCGGTAATAAACGTGCAGCGTTTGTGAGACAACCACACAAAGGCACGTCTGACATTCGGGGTAGATACACGATTTAAATTTGTAGCCATCGAAATCAAGGACCTACCTAAACAGAATCTACCCAGGACCCAGCAAACCAAGGGTTTGCAGACGGTTCCTCCATACACGGCGTGGTTCTTGCGAGCCACTCCGCCCTAAGGAACAGGCTGATTAGCAAAGCGCAGGAATGTTTTATTCTCTATCATTCAAGCGCCTTCGTCTGCTCTTTTCTACAACGGATCTTCCTCGCCCGCCCGTCCCCCAAAGTCAGTAACAACCCCCCTCAAAGAAATACCCTCATCTGATATTATTTTTTTTAAAAAAAATCATTAGCATCTTTATTTTCCAAGCTGAACAGCTTCATCTGATGCTTCCAAGCCAGCCGCTTCGGCATTGATTCTGTGCTCTGGGTATCCCCTTTAAAACGATTTCCCTTCGCTTTAGCGTTATACCGTCCTAGGATCAGCCTAATGACCCAATGTAAAAGGTGGGGAGGGAACTGAACACGCAAAGTTCATTCCCTCCACCCCTAATCAAGGGGCTTCGGGAGTAAAGCCAGAGCGAGAGTCCAACAAATAGCCCCCGATTGCAAATTCCTATCAATTATAGACAGGATGGGGGAAAAAAAGATAGAAAATATATAAAGCACGTGGAAGTGCAGAATTTTAATTAAATCTTACTGCGGCTATAACAACACAGGAGTGATTTTTCATTCGGAGCTCGCCTCTTGCTTGTGTTTTATAGCCGTTTCCTTGCCTCTGACTTTATTTTAAAATATTAGACGAGGTGCAGAATTATAAATGACTCTTTCCTTATCTGTGCTGCTCACATATCCAGGATCAGAGGAGCTGATTAAGAAAGAAGTCAGCGGCACCGTTGGATTCATAATGATTCGGAATAATGAATCCTTATCTCTGCTTTCCAGATTATCAGCCTTTCAGCTCCCAATGTTTTGTTACATGGGATAATTTATTGCATCTAATACATCACAATGAATCTGATGGCAGAAAGCGATGGGCAATGTTGCGAAAAGGGGGCGCTTTTTTTTATCCCGGGGGCAGCGCAACTGCCTTTTTTAACAGTTTTTAATTGGGAAATATAAGGTAGATCTGATAAAGAAGAAGACGAAGAAGGGTGTACGCGGCGCTTTAATTAGCGTGTCAATTTCAGGCTGAAATTAACAAAATCGACCTCAAACCGGAGCTTGCTTATTTTCTCATAAGCAGCGAGATCCTAATTTTACATGATTTATTTTTTTATGAAAAAGGGAGATAATTAATCACAGACACTGAATAAAGCACGGAGCCAAGTTAAGATAAAACCTAATTTGCATCTTTGAAAAAAAATAGGGAAGCCGCCAATAATATTAAATTCTCTCCCCGCCCCCATTCCGAACAAACACCCGCATAAGAAAAAAAATCGATCAGACATTTCTGTTATCAATCGCCTTGCTTGTTAAAAAAAAGAAAGAAACGGAGGGAAAAGCATTTATTATAAAGTGGAGAAACACCTCTGGTTGCTTTGTGTGCAAACGAACATTGGATTCTTTGGTTCTCATTGCAGAAATTGGGGGGGGGGTCACTTGAAAGTGTGTGTGTGTGTGTGTGTGTGTGTGTTTCAGACGGGGGCAAGAGCTGATGATATTTTGCTGCCGCTGAATGTGTTCGTTTTAATCCTTTAAAGAAACAGCCATTCAAAGCGCTGCCTCTCACCCTCCATATTGATGCGATGGGACGCAGATCGGATTTTTCTGCCGTCTGCCCCGACCGGTGCCAGGGGCTGGGGATCGCATCGCCATAAGAACTCATCGGAAAAGTGCATCGCGAATTAATTTGGTTTTGTTCTGGCGAAAGAACCATTCCAGGGGGCACCTCTATGAGGTTAGCTGAGAATTTGACCTTAATTGGTTGGATCGGGGCAGAGACAATGGGGTCAAAAAAGCTCCCCGCGTTCATAGCCAATTTAATAGGAGGTGGGTGTTTCTCGGGGGTCTACCTTGACCATCGTTTTAGTTGACTGATATATTAGCAAACCCAGCTACTGTGGTACTCAGCCTTCCGCTGCCAGGTCGAAGGTTACCTGAGTTGCTCTGACCCCTTCAGTGGCTAAACATTAACCAGGTGGAATATGGTCCCTTTTCCAGGGAACATGGGGTCGGATGGTAACTCGCTCCCCCTTCCCATCCCATCTCGTAAGGGACACGGCCCTATTGCTTTGCTGGATTTAAATGCCCGGGCATTTAAATCCAGCAGCGAACATACACCCGCTAAACCTAGGAGCAGAGGTTTAGATCGGGTGGGGTTTTCCTAGCTCCCGTCCAAGGGGAATCTCGGTTTCGTTACTGTTTCTGGCCGGGGCCTTTCGTGCAAAGTTTATCAAGGGATCGCAAGTATCCATTGTATCGAGCACTTCCCAGCCCCCAATGTGCAGATGGTTTGATAGGACGGTAGCTAGAAGCCGGTTCTGCCCTAGCTGACTCGGGGTAGCGGAGTTTATCGGACCACGTCCCCTCCCCAGCTGAACATTCAATTTCCCAGCTTTATCTCCGCACTTAAACTCGCTTCCCCCGCCGCCGTGCCAAGAATAATTTGCATAATATTTGCAGTTGTAATTAGCTGATGAACATCTTCCAGCCTCCCCCCTTTGTTTTCGCTCTTGGTCCTCCCTCGATGCCACTTTTGATCTTCACTGTGACGGGATCCCGAGAGAGGAGTTGAGATCTGATCGGCAGCGCAGGAAAGTCTCACAAAGGGGGTGGTGGGGGCTGAAGACGAGCTGGGGACGGGGGTAGGGGCGGGGGACACGCCGCTTTTAACTAATCGCCGTGTCAAAGGGTGGCTGGAGAAGCAGGAATCTAGAGGTGCGGAGCAAAGGCGACAGATGTCGGGTCCGATCCGTTTCCAATAAAGTTGGGCTTGGGCAGGTTACAAATATGATCCGCTCTGGTGCCTGGGCTACAAAGAAAGACCGCGGGCGCCGGCTAAACCCCGACACCCCCCCCCCCCCAAATGCAGCCCCGGGACAGCCTGGGGGGGGCGCATCGCCCAGTCCAGGCAGCGGATTTGGGGGGAGGGAAAGGGACACACCCCAGAGCTATTTCCCCTTCTAGGGGCGACGCCCCCCACACCCACGGATCCGGCGTGGGGCGAGCGGTCCTAGCAGCCGCTGGAAGTTTGGGAGCAGGTGGTTTTACCCGGGGGGGGGCGCACCCCTCAATCAAGCTGCCTCATCAGGGCAGATCGCGACTGCGCCCCGAATCGCCCAAACAAACGGGGGGGGGGGGTCTGTAGCGCAGCCCCCCTCCCCCAGTCCCGCGAGCTGCCCAGACCGAAGAGAGGGGGCGCTGCCTGCTCAGTGGGGCGGGGGGTCCCGGGGCTGGGATGAGCTGGGGGGGGGGGACTATTCAACAGCCCCACGAATGGGGGCCGCGGGGGCGCACAGCCGGTGTTTCACGTTGACACCCGGCCTGGCGACGCGCTGGCGCCCCGCGGCCGCCTGATCCGGGCCGCCAGGCCCTGGCGCGCCCCTGGAGAGAGCGAGTCTCCCGCTATCAGGTTCCCCCGGGCTCGCTCCCCCGTTCACATGGCTCCGGTTTCAGGCCAGGCGGGGCCCGGGGCCTCTCCACCGCGGCGCGCCCCGGACCGAGTGTCAAGGGGGCAGGGATCGGATGGCGGCGGGGGCAGGGCGGGCGCTGGGCTGGTGGCTTTAAACTTGGGGGAGGGAGGGTTGACTGGAAGGGAGCTAAACCGGGGGGACCCCGGGAAAAGGGACAGACGAGGGGCAGCTTGACCCGGGTCTGGCTCAGGCAAAGCTCCTTTGGCCTCTGATCTGTTTGGAAGAGCCGAGGGGGTGGGGTGGGGGGAAGCTCCCCCAGGGCTGCACCCGGAGCCAAGGGCTGGGAGGGGTGTGTGTGTATGTGTGGGGGGTCGTTTGTGTCTGCATGGCAGGGCGGGATGGGTGTCGGGTGTGTAGGGTGGGTGCAGTGTGTTAGGTGTGCGCACATGCAGTGGGCGGGCGCTCTATAGATGTGCATAGGTGCGGTGTGTTATATGGGTGTGTATAGGTGTGTGGAGTGCTATAGACGGGTGGGTGGAGTGGTTGTGTAATGCCTTATATATGTGTGGTGTGTGTGTTATATAGTGGGGTGTGTTATTAAGATACGGGTGTTATATAGGTGTGCATGTGTGTGGAGTGGGTGTGTTATTAAGGTGTGGGTGTGTTATTAAGATACATGTGTGGTATATAGGTGTGCATGTGTGTGGTATGGGTGGGTTAAGAGCCATGTATGTTATATAGGTGTGCATGTGTGTGGAGTGGGTGTGTTATTAAGATGCATGTGTGTTATGTACGAGTGTGGGTGTCTTATTAAGATACATGTGTGGTATATAGGTGTGCATGGGTGTGGTATGGGTAGGTTAAGAGCCATGTATGTTATATAGGGATGTATGTGTGGAGTGTGTGTGCAGAGCTACAATTCATTTGCAAAAACACCATGAACTTGTGCTTAGGAGTAGCTGGCTCCTTACAAAAATCATTTCCCCTCTCTTGGTAGTGAACCCTGCTCAGCAGTTACTGGGAGTGGACCACCCCCACCCTGATCAAATGGGCCCTCGCCGCAGTGGTTCTCCACGGCTCTTCATGCATCAGTATAACAAGGCCTGCATCTGTAATTGTCACTCCGTGCATCTGAAGAAGTGGGGTTTTACCCTCCAAAGCTTATGGCCAAATAAATCTGTTAGTCTTTAATGTGCCACCGGACTCCTGGTTGTTTTTGTGGATACAGACTAACACGACTACCTCCGGATACTTGTGTATGTATGGTGTGTTATATAGGGATGTGTGAAGTGTATGCATGTGTGGTGTGTGTCTATGTGTACTGCGTTATACAGGTGTATTATATAGGTGTGCATATGTGTGGTGTGTGGTTTGTGAGTATGTAATATAGGGGTATGTGTGTGATGTGTGTGTAGGTGTGGTGTGCTATATAGGAATGTGTATGGTATGGTATATAGGTGTGTGTGTACATATGTATACAGGTATATAGGTGTGTATATGTGTAGTGTGTGTTATGAAGGTACATGTGTGTTATATAGATGTGGGGTGTGTGTTCTATAGGGATGTGTGTGGTGTGTGTGCTATAAAGACTGCACATCATATAGGTGGATACACTATACAGGAGTGTGTGTTACATAGCTGTGTGTTATACAGGCATGTGAAGGTGTTATAAAGGCATGTATGTGTTATATAGGAGTTTTTGAGTTAGATGGGGTGTATGTGCTATATAGAAGTATGTATAGTGTGTGTGAAAGAGGTCTTTGTATTAACTGAGGATGTGTGAGCGTGTGTAGGAAGTGTGTTTGTGGGACAGTGTGTTTGAATAGGTGTAGTGTATAGTGTGTGTCAGTAGGCCAAGTGTGTAGGAGGCAGAGGGGCCTTTACAGCTTTCTAATGTGTGAGTGTGTAGGGGGGGTATGTTGTGTGAGGGAGGCTTTCGGGTGGGGGAGAAGGATCAGGAGCGAAGCCCAGGTATGTTGTACAAGGATATTCGTTTGTGAGCATGTGTGTGAGAGAGCAAGGTGTGGGAGAGAGGGGTGGCGACTGTATGGGTGTGCGAGAGAGAGGTGGATGGGTGTGCGGGAGTTCCAGTGACAGAGTACACATTTGTGTGTGCGAACAGGCAGAAACTGCTGGGGTGCATATATCTGGATCTGGGGTGTGCCCAGCAGCCAGTGTGGGTGGGGGGATCTGAGTAGGCTGGGAGGCATGTGGGTATGGGAGTGAGTCTAGAGTGTGCGTCGTGGAGTGGGACGCATAGATAGGGGTTGAGTGTAGGCCATGAGCGCTGTTAGCATTTATATTTTGAATTGGTACTTCGGAGACATGAACTTTCTCTTCCTCCCCACATGGCGAGTGTCTAATCCCCCAAACTCAAAGCACACTCTCCCCATAGATAGAGGCCTGGCTGGGTTTTATTTTTATCACAAGGATCACTGGATTTTTAAAATGTATTTCCTTTAAGAGAACATGTCCTATTCTTGAGTGGGTCAAGGAGCAGAATTCAAAACTTCTCTGCTTGGATTCCGCAATCCTCCTTCCAAAGAAACACTTTATACCTCTCACCTTCTTCCAACGTTAGGAGAAGAATCCACACGGATCCCCGCTAATATAAACCTTAGAAAGGATCAAAGACAGGATTCCCCCAAAGTGAGTGGACACAGAGAGCCTTGTCATTTCTTGATAGTTTTCCGATAGCTCAGTCCAAATGTGGTTAAAATGTTTTTAATGGCCGTGCCCCAAACTTTTGTGTTTCATGAACTAAAATTGGAAAAGTGAGCCAAGATTTGTCAGAAATCACCCAGGTTATCTAAGAGATGTCATGCCATTGAAATGGCCCGATTCTACATGTCTAAATTGCTATAGGGCATCAGTTTCTTATAGTGGCCTCCTACAGATGCTGCACATTTCGTATATGCTACTGTACTTACAAAAGGGAATTCACGAGGTTGTGCTGCAATGGGCACTTGATGACTTCCCAGATAAAGCATAATTAGGGGCATTTGCACATTAGGTGCAGCAGAAAGTGAGTAAGAGGCAAAGGAGAGAGAGTATGTGTGTGAGTCAGTTAGGAGATTTAAGGAATAAACACACCGAATCATGGCTGATTGTATGCATTTGCACAGTGTTGTTCAGTTGACGAGTACAATCTTTCTCTCCAGTGTGTGTGTGTGTGTGGGGGGTGCATTTTGTGCGTTTATATATCTATGCATATATATAGATGCGCAAAAGTGTGTGCATTTATATGTAAGGGGTGAGAGTAAGGTGTGAGGCTTTTATGTGTATGGCATGGAGTTGTGAGGTATGTGTGTGTGTGGTGTGTGTGAATGAATAAACTTGTGTGTGTGTGAACATATAGGTGTGTATGCACATTTCCGTGTTTCAATCTATATCTACGTACGTATATATTACGTAGGTATATTTTCGTGTGTGTGCCTATATATATATCTATCTCCACTGAGGTTGTGTTTCCGGAGAAATTCTCAAATAGAGCAGTGTAATTTCTCCGCTGCTTTTGATTGACATGCTGTCCCAGGGATCATGTGTTAATCCC
The DNA here is from genome assembly GCA_007922305.1 of Dermatemys mawii. Taxonomy (NCBI): domain Eukaryota; kingdom Metazoa; phylum Chordata; order Testudines; family Dermatemydidae; genus Dermatemys; species Dermatemys mawii. The sequence goes on along the minus strand of ML677341.1, from coordinate 6,705,299 downwards.
TTCTTCACTCAAGCCTTTTCATAACTCATTTCTCTCTGCTAGATGGAGACTCTGATGGTTACCGAGGCAACGATGATAGCACTAAGCCATTTCCCTCTCTGCAAGGAGACCATTATTCCGCATGCATAGGCCATTTGCAACAAAGGTCGCCACAAAGTCATCCCCAGCCCAGCACACGTTTATTAAACTTTTATTCTTTTTTTTCCCTCCTCCCTAACAGAGACACTCATCGGCACGTGTACGTTTTGTGGGGAGGGGAGAGATAAATCGTAATATAGCTAATAATAACTGTAGCAGATACTATTGTACCCAAATGGCAATATCCTACAAATCAGGAGCTTAGAGTTCCTGCTCCAGAAAGATCATGTTCAGATGGGTCGGTTTTGCATCAATGATTTCTATTTGTCTTTTGTTCGCCTCTCAAATAGCAACTTTTATAGCTGTTGGAGAAAACACACACCCACACCTGGGAGAGCTAGGATGTTAATGTTGAATATAAAAACCACATGGAGATTGACAAACCTCTGTTGATCTATTTGTTATACATCTTCCTCTCTCTATATATTGTGTATCTACTGTAGAAAGAGCTCACTCGATCTATCTCCCGCTCTTTCTACAATCATCTTTCCTGCAACATATGTTTTCCTTTGAATTAAATACAAATTCCACCTTGGATCCATACCAGTGGTCCCTGGAGCTGGATATAAATAGCTGGGAATGAGTCTTCTCTCAATATTAGTAACTGCACAACGGTGTTAAAGTCTGCCCTGTTTATAACAAAACAGGATGTTAATATAGTACCTGAGAGAGGCCCACTGGGAGCTGCAGCACTTCACTTTTGTCCAGCAAGGCATTCAGGTATTTCCATTTTATGTATGATGTCAAACTATTCTCTTCTATGGCTTACTAGTTCTTTGCAGCCTTTCAGTTCGACTTGGAGAGACGCTATTTAGCTCTTATATCGCTCTAGATCTCAAAACATTTAATAAGGGCAGGTTAAAATTATTAGTCCCATTTCCCAGATGGGAAAACCAAGGGAGGGAGAGTTACCAAAGTGATAGGGCCAGGAAAAGACCCTAGATCTTCTGAGTCTCACGCTAGCTGCCCTAGCCACTTCCCCATGCTGCCAACAGGAAGGGATGCTCTTGAAAACCCATTTGGAAGTGTGGAAGTGTTGGTTTTATGTACACATATAATGTCACCATTTTTGTGTCTTTCTTCCAAGACAGTCTTGTCCCTAATCTCAAATTCAGCAAATAGAAGGAGCAAGTTGCAATATTGTCCATAGCGTATCATTCAGGCAGATATTTTTTTAACAGTTCACAAAGTTGATGGTGGTGTTCAGACAAGTTGGTGGAAGTTTCTGCTCACTCATATTCGCTTTCTGGACATACTTCTGTGTCCCCATGCACCTGATGTGATATCTTCACCTCTGTCTTCTTTATCTCACTGGATATTCATCTAGGTTTATCAACAGAGACCAATATCTAAAAATGTCAAGTTGATTTCTATAACCACTGGCCATCATCTTTAGGTATCAGTGACCGTAAGGGCTCAGATGCAGGTTTTAAAATTATTACAAAGTTAGATCTGCAAAGATTTGATCAATCTCATGACTTTCTTCCCCAGAACAAAGAGCTCTTTACTCGCTTCAGTAGTTTTCTAGGTAGCGCTATCCTTGAAATAATCCATTACAACTTTTAGTGGCTTAGTGAGACAATGTGGTCATTCCAATAGCTGCCTTGAAATGGGCTGCCACTTCAGAGGTAGGACGTAAGTGTGAGGATGTGCAACGGCAGAGAGTCCTCACACATCATACACTGAATGGGAAGAACATGCGCCCCAGTTGCACTCCCCACTGAATTCCTAAAATAACTCCTCTTCTTTCTGTCCAGATGGCTACAATACCCGTCAAGGACCCTCTCCTCTCTCATTCAGATTCCTGCACCTCTCTGGCGTCCCTCCCACTAGGCCCCACTCCCACTCAGCTTCATACACAACACAGCTGCTAAGGCCCATCACTCTGACCACTCTCCTATTTGAAGCCTTCTGCTAGCTGCCCTGGTTTCACAGGCCTAGGGTGACCCAGATGTCCCGATTTTATAGGGACAGGCCCGATATTTGGGGCTTTGTCTCACATAGGCACCTATTACCCCCCACCCTGTTCCGTTTTTTCACACTTGCTGTCTGGTCACCCTACCCAGGCCAGAAGGAATGACCAGATCATCTAATCGGACCTCCTGTCTAGCACAGGCCACCAACACTCTCTCAGCTCCCCTAAACCCAACCAACAAAATGAGACCAAAGCATTACAGCCCACAAGAGATGAAACTATTGTGTGCCACAGGCAGTGAATAGGAAGGACCGAGGAGCACAAATGTCTGAAGACCCCTCAATGACAAGGAAATTGATTACGGGAGATATACCCAGCTGATCCCAGCAAATGGCCCACATCCCATGCGGCAGAGGAAGGTAAAGCTCCCCCAAGGTCACAAGGTCTCACCACATCCAGATTGAGATTTTTGTCCTCACCTTCAAAGCCCTGCACTGTATGGTCCCACCCGCCTTGTCCCACCTACTCTCCAGCAATGACGACATTCTCATGGGCCTGTTCATCAACTTTTCATACCAACACCTCTGCGCTTTCTTCTATGGTGCCCCGTGTGGTTAGACCACCTCCCCTTGGCTGCTGTGAACGGTCACTTCCCTCTCCTCCCAGTCTCTGCTGGGCTTCCTATGAGAAAGCAGCCAATTAACGGTGCCTTGAGGGGCCAGCAGGATTAATTAGTTTATCTATTTATAATGATCAGAAAGGCAAAGGTCTACAGGTACATTCTTACAAGTGTGTGCATTTGGTTGTAGCCACCTCCCCCACTCTTCATATATGACTAGGTGTCTTAGGCACCGATACTGAAGCATGTGGGATCACTCCTGTATTAGAACTTCTAATCAAAGGCCCACATGTCATTAGAGAGGCAGGCCCTGTTCCCATTGAAGTCATTGGGATTTTTCCATTGTCTTTGCTGAGAGTGGAATCCAGGCTGTAAAATCACTTTCTATTGGATGCAGGACACTCATATGGTTGGAAAGCAATTTCTAGCTTACCCAGCACGTACATTAAGTCCAAATCCTAAACCCAAATGACTCAAGGATCACCATCATCAGGACCTGTTTGCTTCCAACTGTTCTCGTTTATAAATAGAGTGAAATAATAAAACAAAAATTGATAACTCGTAATGCATTTGACTTACATCCCAACGATGAGATACAACCCTATTTCTCTTTCCTCGTCTTGCTTCTAGTTTGATTTTGAGTTTTTAGTCCAGAAAATTGACAGTCTTATAACGGCAACATCTGCTTTTTCTGCTGCCACCGTAGGCCCTGACTCAGCAAAGCATTAAAACAAAGTGCTTAACTTTAAGCATGTGCTTATGTCCCTTTCACTTCACGTTAAGTAAGTGTTCAAGTATTTTCCTGAACCCGGGCCTTTCAGAGGAACGTCACTTCAAGAGTGAGGTGAAACAGGTTTAAAACAAGCAATATATTTATTTGCAAAAGAAAGTCTGTTTTGCAAGATCTAAATCACTCCCAGGGATAAAGAAATCACCTGAGACAAACAGGAGCTTGAGTTAAACCTTAAGATTTGCCACAGACCCAAAGAATTTCCATCCCACTAAGGCTAATTTAGGATCCCCCCCCTTTCTGCTGGAGAGGGGGAATGGGTTGATCCATTTTATAGGTGGGACCACACATCCCGCTTTACAGCTTGGGATCGGATGGTTTCTACACAGTGATTGATCCAGTGGTCTGAAAAAGCAGCTTCCCAAGATTCTAGATGCTGCTGTCAAAGAATTGTCGTCTTTGCCCTTCTCGGGCTGAGGTGAAACTAGCGAAAGTGAGAATCGCTGCTGGTAACGTGCGCCCACTATGGGTGGAGGAGGGCTGTTATTTTAAACTGTGGGGGCGGCCCCGGGAGAAATTGTGCTGCTTCTCTGGCTAGTAAAAATCATCTGCAAATGATGTCTCTGCACAGAACAGCAGGAAATATGCAGCCATTCACTGGAGAGTCTAGCAGTAGCCCCAAAGTAACGGCTCAGGTCTTGAAAACAAAAAATTGGGCCTGGCTCCCTCCCCCTCTGGCTTGATTGCCCAGTAGGGTCATGTCAGACATGCAGAGACCTAGGCTCCTAAGGGGGAAACATTCTACTAAGATCTTGAGCCATTAAAAGAGAAAGTTTCCTGGCGGTGGAGCCCTGTCACCGGATAGCCTAGAGCAAGGTGGCCCTGGCGACACCGAGAGCTGGGAATAAAGATAGCATGAGCAGGCAGGTGGGGAGGAGTGGGGAGAACAAAGAATGAAAATTGCCCCTTCTAAATCTAGGGGAGGCGACTGTGCTTGGGGAGAAATCCAAGGCAGCAAGTATCTAGTAGCTATAGGGCCCACCAGAGGGAAGACTGGGAAGAGGGGGTAAAATCCAGTCCCACTTAAAGTCAATAGCAAAATTCCCTTTGTCCTCATTGGGGCTGGTACTTCATCGTGGGTGTCAATTCTGCTGTACTATTGGTGCATGCTGATGACTTGAGATTTCCAGGTGTGTGTGTCGGAGGGTCTACTTCTTAGTAAGTGTCATTACGTGCCAATTTGGTCCTCGCTTCATAACACTCACATGTTTCTCTGTCCCAGGACTCTGAACAAGCCCCCGCTCCAGTACACGCTTCCTTGGGCTACTAGCTCAAAGCTGGGAACATTTTCTCACTTTGGGTTTTTATGAACAAGTATCCATCATTTCTTCCATTATTTATGATGATGAAAACAGGATCTTCAAGCTCCAAACACCTGTAGCTGAGGCCCATAAAATGCTGCAATATCATTTGAGAAATAAGCCATGGAAGCTACCCGGGGTTTGGAGAGAATATATGGCAGGTATCTACAAACCCCTTGCACTAATTGATGGGTTCTCTATATATCATCCTAGATAAAGGCCTCTTGTGCAGTAAATGCTGATGTTTAGAACATCCTGATAGTGTTTTGTTAACAAGAAGATAACGGAAGAGCAAGATACGTTTGTTTAGCTGCCTATAGATAAACCCAAAAGCGTCTTTGTTAAGTTTTCATGACTGATGGCAAGCACTAAATGCGATAAATAATACCCAGATCCTGATTGGGTGCTACTGTAATACAAATAATAAATAACAGTGTCGAGAAAGAGAACTGACCTTTTAGTGGATGGGATGGAGGCAGGGGAGAATTTTTAATTCCTTATATTGAAGGCTAGTGATTTTATAATATAATATATATATAATAACCCAAAGTTCCTACACCCACACTGATTTGATAAAGATTTTCCATACATACACATTTCATATGTAATATATACACTGCATTTCAACTATACTATACATATGGCATATTTATCCATTTACAACCTAAGACTTCAATAATCCAATGGTTACGGGTGTGTGTTTGCATGGGGGAAAAAAAAACCTGTCACAAATTTGTGTCTGCCTTTTATAAATGAATCACTACTCATACACTGGGAGAAGTATTGTAAAGTTTTAAACTAGAGAAAGTGTCTCCCAAAACACACACAAGCAAGGAAGACGATAGTTCACCTCTGTGCAGGCAGACAAGTCTAAACATTAATGTTTCCCCCTCAAGGGAGAAAGCTGAGTCAATGACTAGCTGAAACTCCCTTCTCCGATTTTCTTTAGCTAGGGCGCTTATTATTTCTCAAACCACAATTTGCTAATTGCAAGGTCTGTTGTATGGGACTTGTTACCAAAGGAGGGTCATTATTTAAAGGGTCAAATTGTTCCCTGATTCATTTCCAATGCAGGGCTGGGGAGTTGCAGGTTTTTCTGACTGTGTCTGTTTTACGTTCAAACACTTCCACCATCTCCTTTCTACAGCTCTTCTCTGACTTGATTGGGACTAAACAGGGAGGGGAAAAAAGAGCTGATTACAAGCCACCAGCAGGGGGAGGCATGCCCAGAAAATAAAACAGAAAAGACCTGTCCCGACCCCCCAAGGTTGCAACACAGCAAGCTTCTGAAGACAGGCTATGAAGCAACAAAACTCCTTTCATTTGTTTCAGGAGTTTGTAATTGTGACATTCAGGACAATGTGCTCTTTCACAACAAATCAGTCCTTTGCACTTATTTTACGTGTTTATTTTTGATCTGTTGAATGAGTGGAAGGGGAAAGTTCACTCCACCCAGGGCACTGACACTTAACCTCCACACCAACTGCCATCAGGAGGGATATTAAAGGCTCTAGAGCAAGCCAGGGGCTAGCAAATTCCCAGGCAGAGAATGGCAGGAGGTTTTCCCAAACAGCAAATGGAACACACTTTAAGAAAGGGAAAAATAACTAGCGGCAAATAGCATGGGTTAAAATGTGCTTTCATCATCTTCATCATCTTTCTTTTCCAGCATCAAGGTTGGAGGTGATCAGTAATTTCAGTTTGTCAGTTTCTTGGCTTAGATAAGTCCCTACATAGCCAGCCCCCGTAAGTCTAGGCAGCTCCCTCCTATACGGGTACCAAAGGGTTGCATCATGAAAAAGTTGGAACAGAACATTGGATTTGTGGCCTGCTCCCAATTAATTACCATAGGGGGTGGCCTTGCCAGTGTTTGGCCCGGCCACCAACTTACTCTGATAGAAAGAAACCCACTTTGATTATGGGACTCTCCCCCTTCCCCCAGGTGGCAAAAAATAAAAAATAAAAAAAATATGGCTACATCCAATGTATTCCTTTGCTCTGTTTGCAAGAGACCTGACGGCACGAGCTGACTTTATGTTCCAGCTGTTGAATTACTGGCAGTGGCTAAAGTTAAGATTTCCACATTTCATGTAAAAGAGGCCTCACCCTAAGACAAACTGAGTCCGTTAGGGTTTTCATGCCAGTTGTTAGTCTATTTTTTTTCTTTTTACGGAGGAGTGAAGGGCCCGGTCTCTCAGTGGGAGAGAAAAGGGCAGAAATGACAGCAAAGACACCCAAAGCCCTGGGATCTGAATTGTCTGCTTTAAGCACAGGGGTTATCACTGCTCCCCTCTCCCCAAGGAGACGCTGAAGGGAAGATGTACCCTCTCAGTTCTCACCTCATTACTGAAGCATTCCTCTTCATATATAGCCAAAGCATTAAACATAAAGCACTCTGCCAACCCTCAAGCCAGTTGGGCAAAGCTCATTCAGTGTGTAATAATGATAAAGATCTCACACTGGATCCACTTGGCTGAAAGGTGTTAGATCAGAGCGTTTTACATCACGAGTCTGTGTGTATATTTTCTACATGCACGCTTCCATGCAAAAGTAAAATAGGATTCATGCAAACACCGGCATTGAGAAAACAAGTTCTCTGAAGTGCAGTTAATGGTTAAAGTCCATTAATAGCTATTAGCCAGGCTGGGTAAGGAATGGTGTCCCTAGCCTCTGTTTGGCAGAGGAGGGTGATGGATTGCAGGAGAGAGATCACTTGATCATTACCTGTTAGATTCACTCTGGGGCACCTGGCACCGGCCACTGTCAGAAGACAGGATACTGGGGCTAGATGGACCTTTGGTCTGACCCAGTACGGCCTCTCATGTTCTTAACTTAAAATGCCTTGTTTAAAGATTTTAAGTAACACTCAACTTTCAAACACCTGAACAGCAAATGTAACTTTTCTTGTCTGCATAGTAAACACTGGCATTTTTAGCTCTTTGAATAGTCAAAGTGGTGCTTTCTGTGCCTTCTTGGTTGTAAAGATTTGAACTGCTTCCTGAAGGTCCACAGTCTGGGCCAGCTCATGCTCTATTAAGATGGTTGCAAGGAAAAACCAGCCTCTCCTGTGTCATTGTGGAGCATAGATGTGCATACCTTCATCTTGGAGAAGCTGCGTTCTCCACTGGCAACCATTACAGGAAGTGTTAGAAGTGTGCGCATAGCAACAAAAGCATTTGGAAAGGGGGTAGTCATCTTATTTGTGCACATATATTCCAGAACAGCCTTTGGAGTTGATCCTGCTGAAATGTATCTTGAAAGGGCTTTCAGTTTATCACCTAAATCACTCGCATCAATATCACGCATGTCATCATGTGTCAACACTGTCTCTAGTGCCCTGCACTGCTGGTGTAGGTCTTCTTCAGGTATAAGGAGGAGTTTTGGAAGATCTTACAACATCCCAAATATACTGCTGTGTTCCTTGAGCTGAATGAAACATTCTTCAACTGACTGTATTGCACAATCTAGCAACTGGTTAAAGAATTCAACTTTGAATTGTTGTTTTGGGTCTCTTATAGGATTATCCCATGCCTCGTAATCAAAATATCATCTTCTTCGGTTACTCTTGTATTCTTGAATGGGTCGGAAAATAGCTTCAGTGTGACGTTCCTCTGCCAACTTCTGTGCACTCTTCAGAACATTTTGAAATCCCTCATCTGACCAGTAAGACTGTAGGTGTGACTTTACTTTGCCCAGTTATTCCATTGCTTCAGATAAATCAAGGTCAACACCTTGGAGTCTCTTGCTTACAACATTTATTTCAACCAGTATGTCATGCCACAACACTAAGCCACACAGAAATCTGAAGTTATGTATGTTTCTGGTGATTCCATTTCCCTTTGCCATTGTTCTCCCATGAACAGTTCCTGTCACAGCATTATCCTCCATAATGGCAACTATGGCATCATCTATCTTCCCAATTTGGTGTTTGATAGGCTTTATCGTCTCCACTCCACTTTCCCATCATGTGGCACTCAGTGGTTTCAGTGTCAGAGAGGATGTTCCCAGATGTTGCTTCAAAATTTGCCATCGATGAGCTGATGCAGAGAAAAATACAGAGATGCTTTGAATTACGTTAAAAAAAATCAGCAACCTCATTAGAAGCTGATGTTGCATCACTGACCACCAAGTTCAATGAATGAGAACCGCATGGGACAAACAAGCTAGAGGGTTGGATGGAAACTTCTATTTTCATTGTCTTTGGGGAACATGAAGTTTTTCACTTGCTGTGGCCCAGGCAGTACAAGGAAATCCCTCAGGCTACTGCTCAAATGGGTCCACAGTCCTGGATCATCTAGACTTAAGGAACTAAACTCAGCAGCAGCTGTTTCTTGCGTCTCCACCACACTCTGATCTACACTTTTCTTCAGGAATGTGCATGGTTACAGCCATTTGAAATGGAAATATGGGATGCTGCAGTAGCTGCCAGGTCACCTTCACTCTTGACTAACTGGACGATGATCAGACCTCTCCTCACCACTCACATCCTCATTGGGGCCAGAAGGCTCACTGTGAACATTTGTGTCTATGTATCTCAGGAGAGCTCTTTCCTGCCTAGATAGAAAAGCTTCTTTTGCTTTCTTTCTTTTTCTGAATGTTGTCCCAGAGGGGCGTTTTCTTCTTTCATTCATGACTGCTGTTCTGTGCCAGTCAGAACACTCCGTTCGAGGGGACAAATAAGCAGGCTCATAGCAGGGCCTGAATGAGGGAAGATATCAACATCTTAAGGGCCTAACTCGCTCCTCCTACTTCAGTTGACTGCCTGTTCTCTTCAAGTGGGTTCAGGGAAGCAGCAGGAAACAGGAAGCTCCCTGAGAAGCTGGTGTTAATCAGTCCAGGTACAGAAGAGGCTCCTCTTCTCTCTCTCTCCCTGCAGCTCCTGCTGCTTTCTGTTATTCCCTCTCACCTTTTCTCCTGCCTGTTATGTCTCCGGTGCCCTCCTTCCTCCAGCCCAGCACTCCACCATCTCTGTGTGTCTAGAGCAGAGAGAATACAGATGCACCAGCAGCAGACACAATTTTCTACACTCTGGGTCCTAGTGCCCCTCCCCCCAGTCTGGTACCTGAAGCAGCCACCTCAGTTCGCCTCATGGTAAGGCCAGCATTCAAAGCAGGACCCAGTAAACCTAGACCACCCCTGACAGGCGTCTAACCTGTTCTTAAAATCCTCCAATGATGGGGATTCCACAATCATAGAATTGTAGGATTGGAAGGGACCTCGAGAGGTCTTTTAGTCCAGTCCCCTGTACTCAAGGCAGGACTGAATACTATCTAGACCTCCCAGTCTCTCTTGGAAGCCTAGTCCAGTGCTTACCTACTCTCATAGTTAGACCGTTTTGCCTAATATCTCACCTAAATCTCCCTTGCTGCAGATTAAGCCCATTATTTCTTGTCCTGTCTTCAGTGGACATGGAGAACAATTGATCATTGTCTTCTTTATAACAGGCCTTAACATATTTGAAGACTTATGTCCCCACTCAGTCATCTTTTCTCAATACTAAGGCATGCCCAATTTTTTAACCTTTTCTCTTATGTCAGGTTTTTTTAATCTCTTCCCATTTTTGTTGCACTTCTCTGGACTCTCTCCAGTTTGTCTATGTGCTTCTTAAAGTGGGGTGTCAACAACTGGACATGATACGCCAGCTGAGGCCAAGCAGAGTGGGACAGTTACCTCCTGTGTCTTACATACAATACTCCTGTTAAAGCACCCCAGAATTATATTAGCCCTTTTCACAACTTCACCACATTGGTGACTCATTCAAATTTGTGATCCACTGTAACACCAGATGATCCATTAGCCCCTAACAGAGTTACTTTTAAAACATGTTGGTTGGCCATGGTCAACCCTGGGGGAGATGGGGAGGCTGCTCAGAGGTTCTCAGGCATGATGGTGATGGGGTTACCTTATTTTTTAAAATAAGTCTTGCTAGAGCATGGGACCTTTTCAAGAGAGAGAGCATGAGCTGCCCAACAAGGATGCTGGTTTTATCGCTCTAAAATTCAGTGTAAGGTTTGGCTGTCCTGGAACTCTCTGCTCGTCGGTTGACCTTCAGTGCTCCAGAACCTGGCCATTTTGCTACTGAACAATCAGCCACAAAGCGAGAGTCAGGCCAAGGTGGACAGTGAAATGTAACTGTAACTAACCACCAGGCTTCCATGAGAAAACTTTGAACAAACATCAAAACAAGTGAATTGGTCATGTTCTAACTGGGCTTGTTCATTAGCTCTCATTGAGCGCTACAAAACAAATCACGTGTCGCAATCCATTCCACTATTGTTCATACAAGCACAACAATTCTGACCGCAGGGAAATTTTGTTCCAGGCATATGACACAAAAACTATTAAAGGAATTTTGATGCCGCTGAAAAATTCATCTCTGGGCAGAGATTAAACAAACTGAAAACAGCCATTTGTGTGTCTGTATATAATGATGGTGGCTACAACTCAAATTAAAACAATACCTTTACTTCCAAAAGCTATTAAATATAATTATATTAATTTTAACATGTTTTTGGTCTGGGAATATGTTAAACTGGAGTTCAGGGTGAGTGTAAATATAAGCAATTTAAGGGTAAAAAAAATCAAGAATGTTGCAATTTCCCCAAGTATAACAAACCTGAGGAAATTTACAGTTAAGGTGAAACTTAGAAAAGAAATCCCATATGGGCATGGAAAGTGGAAATGCAGCCAAACAACCTTTACTGGGGTCCCGATAGGGAAAAAATGGAGGGAAAAATGAATTGTACTTTTAAAAATCAGTTTGATAGGATTTGGGATCAGAAACACTGAAATGCTACTTAATTGTATAGCTATTGAATGGCATCACTTCCAGCAATGGGTGGTCATAGCTAATCAGGGAGCATGCACCTCCATGTGTGAAATCTTTAGATTGAAGTATTGCCCACCCACAAACTTGCAATGGTTTTAGTTAATCTGACACAAACCCCTAGGTGGGCCCTTATTTTGACGTGAGTGGTTTATTTTAAATTTGTTCCAGTCAAACTAACCTGAATGACATCTGAAAGTAACCTGGCCCAACGCTGGATGTTGGCAAGTCCTGAATACGATCTGGCTATCTGGGGAAGCAGAGATAAACAGCTTAATTGTACAGTCATCCCAGAAAATTAAAATAGCTGGGGGAGAAAAAGTTACGAGCACACAATTCATAAACAGCTTAGAATATAACATAAGAATGGCCATACTGGGTCAGACCAAAGGTCCATCCAGCCCAGTATCCTGCCTACTGACAGTGGCCAATGCCAGGTGCCCCAGAGCGAGTGAACCTAACAGGTAATGATCAAGAGATCTCTCTCCTGCCATCCATCATCACCCTCTGACAAACAGCTTGTGCAACATATGAAGCCAAATCTGGATTCATGCCAGAATTCCAAGCAATAGCACTCTGTAAGTGTGCAACTTCACAACCAACATACGCAATCCAAAAGCCACAGAGAGAGCAAAGAGAAATAATGCAATCAGCCAGCCATTTAACCTCAGCTCTGCCTGTTGTACCAATGTGAGGTGAAATTAAAATTGGATGGATATCAAAATCTGCAGCCAGCTGCAGATAAAAGCCTGGGGACCTTTGGTAGCCTCAAACTTGCAAACCAAGGTCTTGCAAGGATGGGCATTCAGGCGTGGGAAAAATGTTGGCAGGATGAAGAAGTCATTAAGGTGGAGCTCTGTCACCATCTTGGGAAGGAATCTTGTCCGAGTCCATAGTGCCATCTTAACCTTGCAAAATGTAGTGAAGGATGGATCCGTCCCTAAGGTTTCCCTGCTCTACAAACAGAAGCCAAAGACACTGGAAAGAAAAACTTTCCATGTAAGAAACCTGAGCTGACGGGAATCAAATGGCTCTGAAAGAGGATTCAGTAGCTTAGGTAGACCACAATGATACTTTATATATAACAAAAGAAGCTTCTGGACTTGAAGAGGGGGATTTGAAACACAAAAAGACCCTCATGAACCCTTGAACATGGGCGCACACACACAAAAAATAGAACCTATATTAACTCTGATGAATTAAGAGCCAAATTTTCAGAGGAGCTGGGCATCTGCAGCTCCCATCCACTTGAGCTGGAGTTGTGGATACTGAGCCCTTCTGAAGAGAATCAAAGTCCTATATTTGCAACTTAGACTAAGACAGATGAAGGTGAATGACACTTGGGAAGTATTTGCTTCAGAAGTCTCCGATCCACAGGGTCTGTTAGCAGTTGGCCCATCTTCTGGGATCATTCTCACCCTTTCCTTGCTAGTGAATAGCGACCAGGAAAATCCTTGCTGACCACTGCTCAAAACGAGAGAAATACCAGCACCCCACTGCTTGTTCTTGAACAACAATAACTGGAGGTTCATCTGAGACACCATTTGGGGCCCTGAATGTGTAGAGCATCTTCAGGCCTGCCTTCATCTCCAGAGCATTTGTGATGTTTTAGGTTCTTTGTGAAAACAAGTGCTCTGCCTACATCAATGTGTTCTACTGCAGCAGTGCCTATAGGCCCCAAATCAGAGCTCCATTGTGCCAGACACTCTGTAAATATTATAACTGGACACAGGACCATTGATCAGGCTGTGTCATTTTGCACTTAAATATATAAAAATAGCACATGCTCTGAAGAGTTTTCACTATAAAATAAGGACAAGACTCAAGAAGAAGGTATAGAAACACAGACACACAACCCCTCCCCCAAACAAATTAACAAGAGATTTTGATGGATTCATAACAGGCCTTGAGCATAGTCATTGCCATTGGGTAGTTTACTGTGGGCATCATGGCAGAGTTAAGTCATCAGAAGCGATTGAAAGGACAGCCATGGCTTTCTGAATTGATTTGAGGAAGGTGTTTCCTTGCAAACCAAGCAGCGGGGAAGAAAGTAACTGAGAAGGACAAATGGACAGTGGAGACCATAATTATTGCCTGGGTGGAAGGGCTGTTTCAAGGCCATGATCACACTGAAAATATGGAAGTCATTCATGGGCTTCTCCATCCTAGGCAGGATGTGGCTACGGTCACTAGGAATTAGAACCTTTCTATATTGTAAATTGTCCACTGAGCGAGAGCTTCTCCATGGGAGTCCATCGGTAGATGTATCTCATGAATATGAGTGGACTGTGGCTGGGCTCCACAAATGTTTCCGAAGGAGCGTTATGGATACCAAATGATAAGGAGGCCAGTAAGCCCAACATTCAGTGGTGAATGTCTGAAACATCCTGGGCCCGGCAAATTCTTTTTAGTCAGCTCATGGTCATCCTGGAGAGAAGGAAAGCAGATTTTGAGACAACAGCATCCACGGGGACAGGTGCCCATGACGTAAGTGTGTTCAAATCCTTGACATGCCACAATTCCAACATAGCAAGAGTCGGCCTGAAGTAGAGCAGGTAGTCCTATCATAGTCAATGCCCAGCTGGGTTACTGGATGCTGAAGCAGAGACTTGTGCATTGAGATCTTCTGGGTAGACTTGGCACTGGGCTTAGTAGAAGCTTCAGGGGAGCACTGTCTGTTTTTACTATGCTCTCATCTAAGTACCTAGCAACTCAAAGTGCTATCTCATAGATGACACAGCCAACAGAGCCACAAAAGATAGTGATCACGCTCATCTGTGAGCGATATATTTTGACACACCTCACAGAAGCAATTGAGGGCAACAAGGAACTTCTCAGACGTGCCTCAAACCTCCCCCGCCCCCAAGCTGTGGAGAATAAAAGAATTACCAACAAATATAAGACCTTATTGTGGAGCTTAGTCCTAACTTGCCTTATTCCACACAAAGTATCTGAAGAAACAGATCTGAAGCAGAAGGACTGATGGCTATAAATCCTGAGGAAACATGGTGGAAGACATCCAGGTATAACCTGAAAAGACACAGGATACCTTGTGGCTCAGCAGGAGTGTAAGTGGTTTCCACTACCATCAGCAGTCAAAATAGAACTAACAGTGCCCCCACTGATGAGCCAGTTCAGAGAGACTATTCTAAAGCTAGGAGAATTCCTAACAGTCACACAACACAGAGGCCTGGAGGGATTGGCATATATAACCAATTATCATACCCACAGGAGGCTTTGGGCATCCATCACAAATCTAACATCAGGGCTGGAATGAGCTAGGCACTGTACAAACATATAAGAGCCAGTCTCCAGTCCTGAGGCATTGATAATCTTAACAGACAAATCACAGAATGGGGGAAAAGAAGTGTTATCCTCTGTGACGGGGTGTCCACTCCACACAAGGCCTGACAGGGTTAAGGTGGACAGGTGGGCCAATTAACTGTCCAGACTGCACCTGGAGGAAGAGCCAAGGAGCAGGGATTAATTAGATGAGGCTCAGCTGGATGGGAACAGGAGGGAATGGTATAAAGTCCAGAAGCTGAGAGCAGCCAGAGGCTACAGAGAAGGAGTCTGCAGTCACTCCCTGGGAAAACGGACGTGTTTGGGATAGAGGATAGTTTACAGTTACTCCCTGGGAAGAAGGAGTTCGGGCTGGCAAACCCAGAGAAAGGGGAGAGTGGAAAGGCTCAGGGAAAAAGCAGCAAGGTACAGAGTAGAGCTGGTCTCGTCTGCTGCTGAGAGGGTCACTGAGCTGGAACCTGAAGTAGAGGTGGGCCCAGTTCACCTACCAGTCATGGTGGAAGTGACATAGAGCAGGCAGAGGACAGCAGACTGCCTGGGATGGTTAGCCCCAAAAGGTTTTGTTACCCCAGAAGAGGAGGATATGCAGTGACCTGGCCAGAAGGCCATGTTGCTAAGGAGCTCCTGAAATTGCCAAGACGGGTGGAGAGACTGCCAGAGGATGGCGCAGCACCCCTGGAAGGAGCTAATCCCCAGACCTGCCAGGAGGAGGCACCCTAGTCTAGCGGGCTCCATGACATCCCCATTCTATAGGTGGGGAAACTGCGGAGCAGAGAGATTAAGTGCCATGGTCACCTGTAAATCTGTAACAGAGGTGAGGATGAAGTCGGATTTGCTGATGCTATCCTTCCTCCTCTGTAGTCACTACTGAAAGAGAACACGTCCCAGCAGTTACCACATTTGCTATTATGATAGAGCTTGTCAGTAAATGACTGAAAAAGAAATTTGGATTAAAAAATGGAAATAATTTTGTGCAACCCCCTTCACACTCCTATTTTCTTACCAGCTCTTGTATCAGGAAATTCAGTGGCGGAGCCCCTGCATTATTTGGCTCCCCCCAGATAATGGAGACATTAAACTGAAAAATCTAAGAGTTTAACAAATCAAATACTGATTGTCCCCAAACATGAGGAAGAATGAGGCTGGCAACACACCCGCTCACACGAATCAGTTTAATTTTCATATCAGCAGAGCCACTGCAGTTAACAGTTGTGTATCCAAGACCTCTTGCACACAGTCCACTACCAGCACTGCTGGAGTGCTCAGATTGCACCAGTTCAGTGGTCCAACAACATACTATCACACACCTCCCTACAAGAACAGTAAACAACAACTGAGGCTTAATGTGTCTTGATCTAATACGCTGTCAAAACTACATTTTAAAGGGACGTTGTCCTGCAATGGTTTTTATTTCATAAAACAAATCCTCACACATTTTAGATGATTCAAGCTGAAGTTTAAAAATCAAATTTTACTAGTCATACTGGTTATTTTTTGTAGCCTCCCTGCCAGTTTAGGCAATTCAATAGGCTCCTTAATGTTTATTTTTTTTCCAGTTTTTGCTGATTTTGCTTTCAGGTTTCCACACAATAGCACAACACTGAAAAATGCTTCAATTGACAACACAGCAGGAAAATATCTACTCACTAGTAACAACTTTCAATTTGAATTTTTAGAAGTATCATGGAAAATTTTCCGCTTACATTTTCCCAATAGCTTTGTTTTACAAAGCCTGTACAGTGAGCAAAATTTTGACATCCTATGAACTCTCGAGCAATGCTTCATTGCTAACATCCTTGAACACAGTCCTTATTTGTATAAGGTACAAACACAGGTACAAATCGACATTATCTCTGTGCCCACTGTAGTCTTGTGTTTATGCCTCAGTCATGAGTGTTTATTCATCAGTCAGTGACAAAAATGAAATAATATTTTACATACGTTTCCGGGAATACAGAACTCCATATCATCAGGCTTAAAAATCAATATCCCAGGAAAAGCAAAATGAATCCTGGGGGATTTAAAGTAATTGTAAAAGTAATCACCTTCATGTACAAAAAGCCCAGCCCTCAGCAGGTGTAAACAAATATAGCTCCATAGACTCCAATAGATCTATGTCAATTTACACCATCTGCGGATCTGGCCCAAAGACTGCATCCCAGGGACAGTTCTATGAAGAATCACAGCTGCGCCTTGGCTTGTCCCAAGTGAAAGAGCCAAACCGCCAGTTGAAATATTTCATATTTAAATGAAATGCCTCTGCTTACATCAATCAGGTACAAGCTGTTTGGCTGCCTTAAATCTCCCATTACAGCATCCTCTGCGGTACTCCACACATGGATTAATAGATGCTTTATACTTTTTAGGTTACAGCTGATCCAAGATTCCAAAAGAAGAAAGAGACAGTTACCTAAATAGAATGACTGACATGGCTGTGAAGAGAGACTTTATTCAGAACATTATCTAATTGAGTCTACAGTCAAGGAAATGCAGGTACTTTGAGACAAACCTCTAAAGACAACTGCTATGAACTAAAGAGATTGGCCATAAAACTATTTGTATTGAAAACTTAGCCAGCATGTCTTTAGAGAACTTCATTCATTAACATTCTTTCTGGCAAGGTTTCCATATATCAGTGTTCATTTTATACTTTAATTTGGTTAGTAGGTCTTTGTTTAATCGTCCTATTGAAAGGAGAACAAAGACGGTTTAGGTGATACAGTGTAGTAATGCACTATATTTTATCTTTGGAAAGCCCAGGACAAAGTCACAAGCTCTGACACTCTCACAATTTTTTTTTCTCCTTCCAGGACATTTGGAATTGCAAATCAGCTGAGGAGCATAAAGATCCTCACTGTATTTAACTGCAGACACCTTCAGAAGAGAAACACCTTGTCAACCATAGAAATTATGCTCTGCGTGCTACATATTCTTCTGAAGTTAGATTACTGGGTAAAAGAACATCTCCATAAATCCCTGCCAATAAAACTGCTAGGCAAGACATTTCCTTCATACAGGCTTTTCCATAAGATCTTGCTACTAGGTCAGAGATTTTTCTGGGTGCAAAATGTGATTACACAGTTAATGAGTTTGGTTAATTACGAACACACCGGGAGCTAGTTTTTCAGGATTTTCCACTAGCTTTCAGGCACATCCTACATTATCGATGAACACACTACACACCTGAAACATTTCTGTGTGACTACATTCAGTTAGAGATCCCAAAAGTGGGTCTTTAAAAGCACAAAAGGGCAGGTTCTCAGCAGCTGTAAAATGAAATAGGGTCCCTGACGTAAGTGGGGCTATGTAGATTTACACCACATAAGCATTTGGCCCAGTACCGATAGTGAGATTCAATAGTTTTTTCCCCTCTAACTTTTATAAAGTTTTCCTTAATTTTACTATTAGTATTCCCTGCAGTGGCTTAAATCTCCTAACTGTTCTGATTTACTGATTAATGGAAAAATAGCCCATCTTGTTTTTCACGTATATGTAGTTATCTCTGTCTTCTTTATATATTGAAAATTATTTCTTTCCTCGTAGATCTTTACTTTCCAAACCTTTGGCTATGTTTATTATAGTACTCAGAACAGTCTAATTTACAAGACAGAAACTTGTCTTCTGAAGACAAAGACCAGCAAACTTTCTTCTTTGAGAAAGCCTTCCCAACAAAACAGGCATGACATTCATCACATGGACACCGCTCCATCAAAAGAAATAAATTTGAAAGTCCTAAAGCCACAAGAAAAAAAAAATCAAACCAGAAAACTCAGCAGAAGAGACTCCAAACAAACATACAGATCAAACACCCAACTAAAAAAAAATAATAACTAACCTCACACCATTAGAGTTTCTATACCATGAAAAGGGATAATAGCCAGAAATTCCATGTGGTCTATTTGAGACCTTGCTAATGTCCATCTCTTACATGGAAGGAATTAAAATAATCCACTGAGGGGTGGCCTACAAAATGCTAATGTAGGTAATTTTAAAATGGCCACTCAACAGCAGTCAGATAGCAGCCACTTTTGGACCCTGATTCTTGCCTTACACCCAGTACTAATCCCCTTGACTTCTGATCTATTCCAGTGCAAGTGAAAGGAGAATCAGGGTGTTCATTTCTACTATCCGAGGCTGGACTGTGACCTGGTGAAAGGCTTCATCTCCCCCTTCCTAATCCCATGAGCCATTCAAGCCTCCTGATAATCATTCTTTGGGGATATTACTGCAAAGATAATTTATAAAAAAGTGAACTGAGTTTAGGAAAACAACCCTGAAATAGCAATGGACAAACACACAAATTCCTGATATGCAGAAGTGGCAAATGTGAGACTTTTCCATTTGACTCTCGGTTGCATAATTTAATACTTTTAAATGTGGGAAGTTCTGATTCACCGAACACAGGGGGAAACTGATAAGTTACCAAAAGCTAAATTCTTTATTGTGCAACCAAAGCAAAGAGGACCAAAGACAGTATATTTTGTGTGTGTCTATGATACAGGAAAAACAAGAATAAGTTTTAAAACACTGAATGATCCAAAATTAGAAATTAAAACCAAAAACAGTCTTGGCTAATGTGTTGACTGGTAATTAGGGATAGAATATAAATGAGGTGGCATTGAACAAAGCAGGTAACAGTGCACTTTTAATAAACCAATTTCATCCATATCTCCACTGATTTGCAATTTAACAGTCATAGCAGGAAAACTTAATTTCTTTAACTAGACAAGATGGTTTAAAAAAACATGACTAATTCATTCTCATTAATATCAATTTAGATGGCATTTTTAAAAAGTAATTTGTAATATCTGTGCAACAGGTTAAATGTTTGCGTTCTAAAACTTAAGATACTTATCACTGTACAGTCCAGAGTAGGAGCACCCCAAAATTAAATAATGAAGGCTGGATTTACCCTATAGCTTTTGAAACATAAGGCATGATACGTAAAATTTAATGCTATATACTTGATTTGCCTCTCAGATGCACTGTACTAAAATATCTAATACTGTCACAATTTTGTGACATTCTAGAAAATTATTCCTTTGCTTAAACTGGAGAATAAACATACATTTCCACAGCATACTTTATTTGTCTTTGCAAGGTAATACTGATTAAAAGATACACTAAAAGAAAACATCACAACAAACACACAATGGCATAGTATGCTTTCTAGCCTTCATGGAATACGAATGACGCTTCCTTTTTCTAAATGCGAGCACAATCATTTTGACAAACACTTGCAAATAAAAGGATCAGCTCCAGCTACAAAGTAAAACTCAGTTGCTACCATTAAAACTGCTAGAGCCCACTGCCTTAGGTTTTGATTCAGAAAGGCACTTCAGGACCTGTCTCACTCTGCATAAGCACTGTCCCAATTCCATGCACTGGGATTACTCCCTTCTTAGAGTTACACATATCCTTAAGTACCTGCCTGAATCAGGGCCTTACGCAGAATGTTGGCTGGTTGGTTTCATTAGTGGGTCACCTGGAATGTCCCTTTTGGGGTGGGTCTATCACATTAGTTTAAAGCTACAGTAATGGCAATAAATCGTATAGAATTTTCATACCTGCTAGGATTAGACACTCAAAAAACCCCAAACCCATAACCCTTAAAAAAAAAAAAATAAAAAGAACTTTATAAATATCTGGTATTTACACGAAAGAACGTCTTTTAATGAGAAGTGTTTTTACACGCTGATGAAATATACAAGCAATGAAAAGGTACACTGACAATGACTAAAAACAAAAAGTATAAAATATATTACAGGTCCACTGAAAACAATTCACATGGAAGGGAAAAAAAAACCCTGACACAATAGAAACTTTCTTTTAAAAAATAGAAGATATTTCAGAAAAGCTTGAACATGTTTATTTTATGTTAGTCCTAAAAATCAAGGAAAAAAGCTTCATATATTATCACAAAAATATTTACCAGCCACTTTGTTTATTTTCATGTTCTGATTATCTGGCTATGCAGGGACAGAGCTTTGAAAACTGCATTCTGACTACAGAAATCATTCCAGTAGGTCTCCTTAGATTACAGTTACTTGCAATTTCCATGTTTGTCCTCTCTTTTAACACCTTAATGCAAAGGCTCAGGAGAGAATAAAAATCAAAAAGGACAGCGGAGATATCTTTATTTACAACATTTGTCATGGCTGCTGCCGATATGCAAGAGCGGGGCTGTATCGTTAACTATTTAACCCTCGGTATCACTCTGAGTTTCCTTCAGTAAGTGAAAGTCAGTGACAGAATGTACTAAAATCTAAACCACTGGGGCCCACGCAGTTTGGAAAAAACAACAGTCCAGAATGGACAATGTATTTTTGTTCCTGATTCATTCACGAATCAATCCATAAAACCTGACGATGGATGATGAGGCAGAAGCACAATGAATCCATCAACCAAGGAGTCAGGGCAGAAGTGCTGAAGTGATTGTACGACTTAAATCCACTACGAAGACATCAGTGTGCTCTGTGCTTCCGCTTCTTATGTTTTTTATCTTTCTTTTTGCTGGCACACTTAGAACAGAACCATTGCATTTCTTCTGGGGGCGCAGTCGTAATTCCAACACAAAGCCTATAAATTTGACAAAAAAACCACAAGGTCTCAGTAAATCAACATGTGACTTTTCTTTCTTATCCAAACAGGATGAACTTTTCAGATGGGAAACAGAATCTGACTAAATTTTTTAGCCCCAAACCCCATAGCTTGGAAATGTAAAGCCTCTTGTTTTGAAACCATGAATTTCTTCGAATGCCACTTAGATAAGAAACGGGGTGGTTTTTTTTTGTAAAATAATATGAGAAGTCTACTGCTTTTGGGTGTAATAGGCCAGATTTAAAAAGATGCTACATCATTGTTTAAATGATTTGTGGAAAAGGCTTTTGATTTGTTCAGCTGTCTCAAAAAACCACAAACCTATAAAGTGATTCACTTTTTTTAAAAAAGAATATGCTTCATAATGTGTTTTTCATATAATAAGCCCATAACTTGAAACTCTATAACTATGTTCATGGTGTTTACAGGCCTGTTGGTCTTATAATACATATCAATATCTGGAATTATAACAGTTTCAAAACTATTATTATTGTTTTTAGAAGAACATTTTCCTATGAGTTCTAATTGAACCAAACAAAGAACCACCATGGGCAAGCATACGACTTAAAATTTACTTTTGCAAACTTCCAAAGTAACAAAGATAAAAGTAAAATCTTCTGAATTACTAGTTTAAATGAAAAGGAACTGTTCAAATACTGTTCTAGCTTTTTGTGAATAACCAGGTGGTTTCTAGGACAGCAGCAAGGTGTGAAAGAACGGCACAAAAGAAGAGGTTACAACAACTTACCAGTGATACCAATCATCACAGTCATCACAGCCTATCATTGGACTGCCATCATCAGCTTTGTTGCAGCCAGGACAGATCCAGATCTGGTTACCCCATTCATCTCGGATCTGGTATAAAAAGGGAGGAAAAAGTTGATTCTTTTAAATGTCAAGTAAGCAAACATAACTGATTTTCTTTAACTTGCATTTCCTGTTTATCAGTCAAAGCTATCTAATGTTCACTCTACTCCTGGAAAGTATACCTAAGAATACTCTAACGACAAGTGCTTGGCAATACCATTCTAATTGATTTTGCTATACTGGATTCAGATGGTAAAAACAAACACTGTTTTACACAGCTCTGGAAACCAGTAAAGCCAGTTAAACTACTTGACCCAAGAGAATAGTCATTCACTTAGAGCAATCACCATAGCTTAACAGTACGGATTCTTAGCTGTTGATACCCTCCCAGTGATCTGAAGACTGATTACTTTTTTAATTTTACACTGCTTATGGATAGAACAATGGTAGCCCTTTGCATAAGATAATAGTCTTACATGTATGTAATAAATACAGTGCAACGTGCATATATTGCCTTATTACTTATTAGCCAAACTCAACTAGTTGATAAGATCAAGGATATAAAAAAGTTGTTACTGAGTAACTTTCCATTCCTTTTATGACATTGATGTCACAGTACAATTTACTAAAGGGTAAATGCAATGAGAGAGGCAGATCATTTACAATATTAAGCAACTGTTTACTAAATTCATCTCATTCACTGCCTTATGATGGATTTTTTGGGGGTATTATTTCCAGTTTAAACCACATTACACTTTTTAAATTTCAAGATTGTTTCATTAAATAGGTCTTTTGCATTGTTTGGTAAAATTCACAAAACCAATTTAATAAAATGCAATTTAATAATAAGTTCATATGCAACTGTCAAAGAAGCTACACTGATTTAATCACTTCTCTGACTTATAAGTATTTAGAACGGGACTTCATGTATTTGGCTTTCAGTATTTGCTAGAATACACAGTCATATATCCTGTATAGTACAGAGAATAACTTTTCTTTTTACTTGCAAGAGGCTTGTAAGGATGACTTTAAAAGTACGTAGGTTAAAAACAATAAAGGGTATTAAAAAACAAAACTAAGTACATTTTGCTCTGTAAATCTCAGATCACCATTCAAAGAAATCAGTGAAAATGCACAAGGGCTGCACTCAATTTATAATTCATGAGTGATATCTCTTAGCTTTTTGAAAAGCCCTGTAGTTTTTTGTCATTCAAAACTAGATTGCAGAAAGCACAGGAAAATATGATGCAGGGCACTATTCTACACTGTCAGGGAGATGGAATTTGGTTTGAATGATCTTGGATTGTAGTGATCATTCAGATCTACGTCTCAAATCTTACTCCGCAAAGTCATTTCACGTTGGTGCAAAAATGTGTGCTCCTTATGTAAACTGACTGACTGGACTTTTGGATGTTAGGATCACACAAAATATTTTCTCTGAAGGAATCAAAGCTAAGAAAGAATCACACACAGTCACTCGGCAGCAAACAAATAATGCTGTGGCCTACGGGAGTGCAGATTATGACCAATTATAACCTGGTTTGACCAGTCTTGGCAATCAAATGCCTGGCAAAATTAGCAATGCCCTTCCAAAATAGGCCCTAATTCTTTGTGGGTGTCTGTTTTCTTATATGAACTGCCACTGCAATAACCTAGTCTGACCTCCTGTATAATACAGGTCATAAGATTTCTCTGAATTAATTTCCAGCTGAACAAGGGCACGCCTCTTCGGAAAAAACCCTATCTTGATTTTAAAATTGCCAATGATGGCGAAAGCACCACAACCTTTGATAAGTTATTCCAATGGTTAAATATGCTCACTGTTAATAATTTGTACCTTATTTCTAGTCTGAATTTGTCTATCATCAACTTCTATCCACTGGATCTTGTTATATTTTTGTCTGCTGCATTGAAGAGCCCCCTATTATCATGTCCATGTAGGTCTTTGAGGTTATACTGATCAGGTCAGCCTTCAACCTCCTCTTTGTTAAACTTAACAGATTAATCCCCTTGAGTCTTGCACTATAAAGTACGTTGTCTAATCCTCTAATCATTCTCGTGGCTCTTCTCTCAGCCCCTCTCCAATTATCAACATCTTTCTTGAACTGGATACAATATTCCAGTAGCCTAATACGGAGCGAATATAATCTCCATACTGCTACCTGATATTCCCACTTATACATCCAAGGATCACTTTAGCTCTTTTAGCCACAGCACTGCACTGGGTGCTTATGTTCAGCTGATTATTCACCATGAACCCAAGTCCTTTTCAGAGTCACTGCTTCCCAGGAGAGTCCTCCATCATGTAAGTGCGAACTATATTCTGCTCCTAGATATATGACTTCATATTTGGCTGTTTTAAAACACGAATTGCTTGCTTGTGGCCAGCTTACTATGTGATCCAGATCACGCTGTATCAGTAACCTGTCCTCTTCATTATTTACAACTCCCCCGATCTGCCTCATCTGTAAATTTTATTAGTAATGATTTTCTGTTTTCTTC
The DNA here is from genome assembly GCA_007922305.1 of Dermatemys mawii. Taxonomy (NCBI): domain Eukaryota; kingdom Metazoa; phylum Chordata; order Testudines; family Dermatemydidae; genus Dermatemys; species Dermatemys mawii. Next base: position 6,680,498 of record ML677341.1, on the reverse strand, counting down.
CAGGTCATTGATAAAAGTGTTCAACAGTGCAGTGGTTTTCAAACTTTTTTTTCTGGTGACCCAGTTGAAGAAAATTGTTGATGCCCGCGATCCAGTGGAGCTGGGGATGAGGGGTTTGGGGTGTGGGAGGGGCTTAAGGTTGGGGCAGAGGGTTGGGGTGCAGGGGTGAAGGCTGTGGGGTGGGGCCAGGAATGAGGGGTTTAGGGCATGGGAGGGGATTCACGGCTGGGGTAGGGGTGTGAGAGGGGGGTCACGGCTCTGGGGTGGGGCCAGGGATGAGAGGTTTGGGGTGCAGGAAGAGGCTCTGGGTTGGTGTGGTGGGATCAGGGTTGGGGCAGAGGACTGGGGCACGGGGCTGGGGTGTGGGCTTACCTCAGATGGCTCCTGGTCAGCGGCGCAGTGGGGGTCCTAAGGCAGGCTTCTTGCCTGTCCTGGCAAGCGGCCAGCAGCAGGTCCGGCTCCTAGGCGGAAGCATGTAAGCAGCTCCACGTGGCTCTCGGCTGCAAAGAAGCTCCCCGTCTCAGCTCTCATTGTCCAGAGCCCATGGCCCCCCCCGCCTAGGAGTCAGACCTGCTGCTGGCCGCTTCTGGGGCACAGCGCGGTGTCAGAACAGATAGGGACTAGCCTACCTTAACCGGGCAGCACCGCCGACAGGACTTTTAATGACCCAGTCGGTGGTGCTGACCAGAACCACCACGACCCAGTCCCTTCCATTCCACGACCGAGTACTGGGTCACGATCTGTAGTTTGAAAACCACTGCAGTAGTGTGTAGCCAAGAAGTGATCCCTGTGGGACCCCACTAGAAATATGCCCACTTAATTATTCTGTTTACAATTACATTTTGAGACCTATCAATTAGCTATTTTTGAATCCATTTAATGTGTGTCATTTTGCAACGTTTTAGTTTCTTAATCCAAACGTCACGCAGTTCCAAGTCAAACGCCGTGCAGAAGTCTATGTATGTTACATCAGAACTATTACCTTTATCAGTCAAGTCTGTAATCTGATCAGAAAAGATATCAAATTAGTTTGACAAGATCTATTTCCCACAAGCGCATGTTGACTGGCATTAATCATATTATCCTCTTTTACTTCTTTATTAAACTGAGTCGTGTATCAGCTGTTCCTTTATTTTGCTTGTGATCAATGTCAGGCTGACAGGCCCATAACAGCCTGTGTTATCCCGTTTAATACTGATGCAACATTAGCTTTCTCACAGTCTTCTGGAATTTTCCCCAATGTTCCAAGACTTACTGAAAATCAAAATTAACAGTAATGGCTCCTTGGCCAGCTCTTTAAAATTCTTGAAGATCAGTTATCTGGATCTGCTGATTTCAAAATATGTAACTTTTGTAGTTCTGTTTAACATCCTCCTTAGTTACTGTTGGAATGGAAAGTATTTCATCATCTGATATAACTACACTAACTGGTTTTTCCTAAACAGATGTGACAAAGCTCTGTCCTTATTTTCGTGGATTCTGCATTTCCTAGCAGATTTCACTAGCCTCAGAGGCTCACTGTGACCCTCCACATAGTCCTCCTCTCTCTAGAGACAAGGTCACAGCCTATTGAGCCATTTTCATCATAAGCCAGTGAGGAGAAGCTATCCTTCCTGGCACAGTCTCTGTTGTCTCCCAATCTCAGTGATTAATTAGGGGAGGCAGAAAGGGGGAAGCCCGGGCCCGCCCTCTACTCCGGACTCCAGCCCAGGGACCCTAATAGTATCAGCTAAGATGGATGACCTTTTAGCCACAAAACATAATACAATTGCCTGGGCTACTCCCCCACAGTAGTCCCCACTTCTTCAAACTCCACTTTCCCCTTACCTCAGGGCCTCCTTCCTTGCGTATGATATGTCTACCACTCAGTCTCACCAACAGCACATTCTTCCCACAGCTCCTGACATCCACCCCCAACTGACTAACTGGGGAGGCTTTTAACTGGTTTCAGCCAGTCCCTGATTGGCTTCAGGTGTCCCAATCAGGCTAGCTGTTTCTACTGATTTCTAGAAGGTTCCAGTAGTACCAGGGATTTGTTTAGACTGAGACTAACATATCTGTTCTTCAGCACTTTCCTATAGCCATGTGGCTTTGCCCCATCACACAGAGAACAGAAATATTTAATGAACATCTCTGCCTTTTCTGCATTATTATTTACAATTCTGCCATTTCCATCTATTAATGGACCCATTACTGTTAGAATTTCTTTTGTTCCTAGTATATTAGAGCAACTCCTTAATCTCTTTAACTATGCTGGCCATAGTTTTTTCCTTGAGTCCTTTTGCTTCCCTTATACATTTTCTACAATTCCTAGCTTCTGGTGTATATTCATTACTATCAATTTCTCATTTATTTCATTTGTTATATATATACAGTGGATTCCGGTTAATTGGGGCAGCCGCTTAATTGGGACACATCACAAAAAACGGAAACAAAGCTTCCCTTTTTATTTACTTTGGTTAATTGGGGCAGCCGCTTAATCAGGCCAAATTGCTCCAGTCCTGATGTGTCCCTATTAACCAGAATCCACTGTACATATTTAATATCTGATTTCACTATCTCTTAACCCAGGTTCATTCTTTCTTGATGGTGGTTTTTAAGCATCTAGTAAAATGTTCTTAAGCAGTTGCCAATTATTCAAATTTTTCTGATTGTATTGGGAACACTTTAAGGAACATCCAAGTTTTAATCCCACCCCTGAGATATGGCAGGCTCACAGCACATGGTGGAATGGCTACAAGCTATACGAAGGAAGTGTGCGAGCTTCAGAGTTTCACAAGTATCTGCAACCTTGGTACACTGATAAAATAAATGAGTAAATAACAGTGTACTGTGCAAATTGGAAATTACTGCTAAGTGCTAATTCTAACTTCTGTTATGTGACGGGTTCTTTTCCTCACTGAGGGCTTGATACATGGCAAGCATTAAAAAAGAATCTGAAAGATCTCAACAAGAAAAACATTCATGCTCAGACTACTAGAAAATAACCAAATGGAACTGTAGTAGACTTTCCAGAAGTGACACAACCTTTGGCTGAGAATAAGCACAAGACATTTCTGTACAAGCAATTTTTTGACTATAAGCTATCAACCCATGAAAATAGGCGCATGCAGAGAAAGGGTAGTATATCTGTGACTAACACATGACACTGTATTGGCATGGCACCTTTACTTTGAAAATGAAAAGCCGTCAGGAAGAAGAATTCTCCAAAGATTGATCTCAACAGCATTAAGCCACACATTGAAGTATATCACATACCACGTAGGTACTGACAGTCTCCGTCACCACACTTCTGACCGGTGCTTTGGAGCCTCCTGCCACAGAGACCGCAGGAGAAGGTGGTGGAATTAGAGCAGGTGAGATGGTAGCTTGTGGAGGAGGAGGAGCTGGAGCAGGAGGAGGGGTCACGTGGACAGGAGCTGGTACTGGGGATGGCACTGGAGGTGGTGTTTTGGGCCGATTCACAGGAGTAGATGGTTTAGCCTCTGGGGCTGACACCACTTTGCTGATGACTCTGCCAGACAAAAAGACAGACACAGAACAGTTGATGTAAAATAGTAAAATCTTATTGGCTACATATAAGAAAACACAAAATCACCAATTCACTTCACCTTTCAAAAAGCAAAAAGGTTGCTTCAGTACAGCAGTAGGACAGTTTTCATTGCACATCGCTCCCTACCAAACGGGTTGAAATAGACAGCCATTACAAATTGAACTCCAGTGCATGACACAGCCACAACTGCTCTAGAGCTCACTGTACAAAAATACTCTCTATGGCTTTACAGAAACTAAGCTTGCTACAGAAACTGACATTTCCAGTTAGTGGGAAATATTGGAAAGGGAAGTTAATCAGCTGTGGGCAGCATTGAATTTAATCTTCAAGCTGAGGGGCAAGACCACTCTCCAGGAGTCTACATTAGAGGTTCTACAAATATTTGGTACTTCTTTCTTCAAATGTTTATAGAACGAGTGGTGGTTTTAGTCAAGATAAATAAATGAGACACACACAATATTCTTAGCAGCTAGCATTAACTGCTACCTTCTTAGTAGTTGTAGTAGTAGACAGGATGTGGCTCTAATAAATATACACTAGGAAACACCCATGCAAAGGCAGGGGGATGGGCTAGATAATCTGATTATTATTAAGTAAAACTTGCTTACTATGCTATAGGAGTGCATGGCACTTCACAGAAAGACTAAAGATAAGGTTGCTGCTGTAAGAATCTTACAAACTAAGTTACAGACAAAGTAGGGTGACCAGATGTCCCAATTTTATAGAGACAGTCCCGATATTTGGGACTTTTTCTTATATAGGCTCCTATTTCCCTGCAGCCTCTGTCCCGATTTTTCATACTTGCTGTCTGGTCACCCTAAGACAAAGTAACATTGAAACAGAAAGATGATATCATGAAAGGAAGAGGGGTGGTTTAGACAAAAAAAGATTTCAATACTGCTCGTCTTCACATGGGCACCTCTTGTTAGATCACTTCTTTAAGTCATTTTTACTTTTCAAGGTTAGTATGGGAATGTGGGTCACTTCTGGAGAGACTGTGCAAAGAAGTAGGTTTTGAATACAGGAGATCACATGGCATATGATCAAGGTGAGCACTTCAGGTATAGGAGGAAGTAAGTAAGGGAAAACGGAATGGAGAGGCTTGTGAGTGAATACAAGAGTCACAAAGGGAAGTAGAATCAGAGCAGGACAGTGGCTGGAGACAAGAGACAAAGGGTGAAATCCTGGCCCTATTGAAGTCAAGGGGAGTTTTGTCGCTGATGTCAATAGGCCTGCAATTTCAACAAAAATGCAGACAAGTGAGAGCTAAGTAGAGCCTCAAACTCATCGGGGGAGTGACTTCTGCACTAATTTCCACAGTAATAGTGATAGGAAATTATGATAGATCATCACCTGATCACCAGCACAGACAGACAAAAAGTAGTGACAATGAACATCTCTCTTTCTAGGAAATAAGTTGTTAAAAAATACTTACCATCCTACACTTAAACATTTTCATTAAAAGGGGATAAAGCATTCTTTACTGTCACAGCTGATTCCTGTTGACAAGAATGCCCTAAGAGTACACTGCAGCTATTCTCCTGCAAGATTCAAAATACAGTGCGGCTAGGACTGGAGCTATGTCTGCATTCAGCGCATAATCAAAGTTAAATTGTACAAAAGATTTGAAACTGTAAAATATTGAAAGCTATGCTGAGGTATTAAAATAAAAAAATGTATTGTTCTTCTATTGAGATTGCCTACCCCTGCAATAGAAGAACAAATAGGCTATCTATGGCACGTGTGCCAAAGGTGGCATGCGAGCTGATTTTGAGTGGCACTCACAGTGCCCGGTCCTGGCCGCTGGGCTGAGGAGGCTCTGTATTTTAATTTAATTTTAAATGAAGCTTCTTAAACATTTTAAAAAAACCCTTATTTACTTTACATACAACAATCGTTTAGTTCTATATTCTAGAATTATAGAAAGAGATCTTCTAAAAACGTTAAAAGGTATTACTGGCACGCGAAACCTTAAATTAGGGTGAATAAATGAAACTTCTGAAAGGTTGCTGACCCCTGTTCTATTGAGATAGCTTATTTGCTCTACTAAATTAGGAAAATGACAGGAATCATAATAAAAATATATATAGCTCACAAAACTAGTTTTGATATAATTAATCCCCATACCAACTATATTACCGTTCATCAAGGTTCAACAAGGACATGTGCGGAGTCCTGCACTTAGGAAGGAAGAATCCTTAGGCTGGGGACTGACTGGCCAAGCAGCACTTCTGCAGAAAAGGACCTTCGGATTACAGTGGACAAGAAGCTGGATATGAGTCAGCAGTGTTCCCTTGTTGCCAAGAAGGCTAACAGCATATTGGGCTGTATTACTAGGAGCACTGCCAGTAGATCAAGGGAAGTGATTATTCCCCTCTATTCAGCATGGGTGAGGCCACATCTGGAATGTTTTGGTTTTGGTCCAGTTTTGGTCTACAACTACAGAAAGGATGTGGACAAATTGGAGAGAGTCCAGTGGAGAACAACAAAAATCATTACGGGGCTGAGGCACATGACTTACAAGGAGAGGCTGAAGGAACTGGAATTATTTGGTCTGCAGAAGAGAAGAGTGAGGGGGGATTTGATAGCAGCCTTCAACTCCCTGAATGGGGGCATTCCAAAGAGGATGAAGCTTGTCTGTTCTCAGCGGTGGCAGATGACAGAACAAGAAGCATTGGTCTCAAGCTGCAGTGGGGGAGGTCTAGTTTGGATACTCGAAAACATTATTTCACTAGGAGGGTGGTGGAGCACTGGGATGGATTACCTAGGGAGGTGGTGGAATCTCCATCCCTAGAGGTTTTAAGGCCCGGCTTAACAAAGCCCTAACAGGAAGATTTAGTTGCAAAGTTGCTCATGCTTTGAGCAGGGGGTTGGACTAGATGACCCCCTGAGGTCTCTTACAATCCTAATATTCTATGATTTTATTCTATTAATCTATTTCTGCCTGCCAAAGCCTAAATGTGAGAGGCAATTAAAAAAAGAGGACAACCAAAGAGGAGAAACATTAGAAAACTAGCAATGTGGTAGCGATGTGGGATTAATTCCTCCAGCATTAGTAAATACTGTTTACAGCTTCAGGCTCATGATTGCATTTCTGATGTAAACAACCTGACAATAATACAAACGAGCTGAGAGACAGAGGGCAAATCAACGCAGAAGATAAATTATTTGGCACAACAAAAGTCCTTTGGATAGTCCAGTGGAATATCTTTATCCTTCCTTTGGCATATCTTTTTTTACAGTCATATTACAAGCTCTTCAGGGCACCACCTTTGCTCTAATCTGTTTTATTCAGGTTTTTATATGAGGCTCATCATCACAGTATCTAAGGCCAGGATTACACTATCCGCCGGATCGGCGGGTAGAGATCAATCTTTCAGGGATTGATTTATCATGTCTTGCTTAGACATGATAAATCGATCCCCAAGCACTCTCCCGTCGACTCCGGAACTCCACCGCAGCGACAGGCTCAGTTGACAGGGGAGCGACTCAGTGCCGTGAACACACTGAGGTAAGTCGACCTGAATACGTTGACTTCAGCTACGCTATTCGCAGATAACTTCTGCTATGTTTGTGGTGAAGTGACTTTTGCATCACAAAAGCGCAGTATAACCACTATGGTTAAGAAAGCCTATCACCTTTATTTTGGCTGCAAAATTGGAGATCAGGACAAGAGGTGGGCCCCACACATATGCTGCAACGCTTGTGCAACAAATCTTCGCCAGTGGTTGAACAGGAAAAGGAAATCTATGCCTTTTGCAGTGCCAATGATTTGGAGAGAGCCAACAGATCATACCAGCAATTGTTACTTCTGCATGGTGCCTCCAGTTGGGAAAGGTGTGTCAAAGAAGAAAAAGTGGACTGTGCATTATCCAAACATTCCATCAGCTATATGCCCAATCCCCCACGGAGAAGGACTGCCGGTTCCTGATGCATCAGAATCATTCTCACTTGAGTCAGACGAGGAAGGAGGATGAGGATGAAACTTCTGGTCCTGAACCATCAATGTCACAGGACCCACATTTTCTCCCAACCTCCTCCTCTGAACCACACCTCATAAAACAAGCTGAACTGAATGACCTTGTCAGGGATTTGGAACTACCCAAGAGTAAGGCAGAGCTGTTGGGCTCCAGACTACAACAGTGGAATCTCCTGGCAGGTGATGTTAGGGTTTCCATGTTCCATGACCGTCAAAAGGATCTTGTCCCATTCTTCTTCATGGAAGGTGATCTTGTAGCCTGTAACGACATCGATGGTGTGATGGCAGCCCTCAACATCGTTCATGATCCAGATGAGTGGAGACTCTTCATTGATTCATCGAAGATGAGTCTTAAAGCTGTTTTGCTGCATAACGGCAATGTTTTGCCATCAGTTCCAGTTGGTCATGCAGTGCATACGAAGGAAACTTATGACAACATGAAACAACTTTTGAGGTGCATAAACTATGACCAGCATCAGTGGCAGCTTTGTGGCGATCTGAAGGTTGTTGCTCTCTTGCTTGGTCTGCAGACTGGATACACAAAGTACTGCTGTTTTCTCTGCGAATGGGATAGTCGTGCAAGAGATTCCCACTACATCAAGAAAGATTGGCTACTCCGACAGTCATTGGAGCCTGAGAGGAAAAGTGTTCAGCATCCACCACTTGTTGAATCAAGGAAGATTTTGTTACCACCCTTACACATCAAGCTAGGTCTGATGAAGAACTTTGTCAAGGCCATTGACAAAACACAAGCAGCTTTCAAGTACCTCCGTGGAAAATTTCCAAGGTTAAGTGAAGCTAAGATAAAGGAAGGTGTCTTTGCTGGTCCTCAGATTCGTGAACTTCTTCGAGATGATGCATTTGACCATGCACTGCGTGGCAAGGAGAAGACGGCATGGAAAGCCTTCCAGTCAGTGGCAATACATTTTCTCGGAAACAACAAGGCAGATAACTACAGGTTGTTGGTGGAAAACCTCCTCAAGGCATACAAAAGCCTTGGTTGCAACATGTCACTAAAGATATATTTTTTGCACTCTCATCTAGATTTTTTTCCACCGAACTGCGGAGCAGTGAGCGATGAGCACGGCGAGCGATTTCGCCAGGACATTGCAACAATGGAGAAACGCTATCAGGGCAAACGGAGCCCATCAATGCTTGCAGACTATTGCTGGACAGTGACAAGAGATGCTCCATTTAATGAACACAAGAGACAAGCCAAGAAGCGCCAAGTAGACACTGCATAGGACTAAACTATGTACATAATCGTTTTTTGTCTTTTCTTTCATAATACATTTTATTTATATAACCCTTTTGCTGATTTTTGAAGTGTTACATAAACAGGACAGGTGAAATATTATCATGTAAAGCAACCATAAACACATGAAAAGACGTAGGTTTACAATTTATGATTAAAACTCTACTATCTACACAATATACATAGACATAAAATGTAAAAACTTAAATATCTTAGAAACAGTAGCCAATCAGTTGTTTTAATTGTCATATCTGAATTCAGCACATCAAAATACATAATAAATATCACATTTTATCTCTGAAGCAGACGACTTCTAAAAAATTGTAGACCAGTGTTGTTATTATAATAAATATATCTGTTGCTATATGTTTATATTAGAGAAGGCAAGGTCTAAGAAATGCACCTTGCACTTGGAGTGGAAAGTGGTGAGGTTGTTGTGATGGTTCTTAGATCTTGGGGGAGTTCATTCCACAGTCTCATGCCACCCCTGGAGAAAGTTCAGTCTTTGGCCTCAGCCTCTGTTTTTTTCCAGAGAAGCAAAATATGTGAGCTAACAAGATTTTAAACACAGCTTTGCACGTAGCACAGACAGAGTTTAGCAACTTTTAATAAATGCATTAGCTGGTCATGGTCAGCCTTAAACAAACTTGTGTTAGCTCACATGTTTCCAAAAAATGTATTTCCCTACTCTACACAAAGACAGGCCATTACCCTGAATAGGGCCGTAGGAGCGACTATAATAAAACTAAGTAATAAGTAATAAGTAATAAGACTGCAGAAACTCAGTACATGGGTATGTGAGGAACAAACCAACACAACTTAAAATATTCACTGATAAGTGCCAAATATTAATCCATTTACTTCTTTGTTTGAAGAGTGTCATTAGAACATGTACATAGTACAAGACTGGCCTATTTGTCTTGGCACAAGTGCTCAGGTATAACATAGGAGAGCTGCATTCTGGAGCACACTTGGGCTTACAACTCCCTTGGGCTAATGAAGTTCAGAAGAGAAGAGAAATGAATTGTTTAGGCTTATGCTTAATTTCAGAGAGGGTGGAGATCCTTGTCCTCCTGTATGAAGACAGGGGCTGCACAAGTGGCAAGGGAGAACCCAGGGTAAAATGGCAGCTCCAGGACCTAATAATTAATAATACCTCTGACTTCTACAGAACCATGAACACAAAGATCTCAAAACACTTTATAAATGAGGGCAAGAATGATCAGCCCCATTTTACAGGTGAGGAAGAAACTTGCCTAGGGTCACACCCAGCAAATTAGCAGCACAGGCCAGAATTAAAGCCAGTCCTCCTGGTAGTCAGTTCTGTGCTCTTAGACACCAGATTACACATTAGGCCATCATCATTTGGAAGAAGATAATATTTCACTTTAACGTGTTTACCACATAATTTCAAACAGAATAGGACTTAGTAAACTAAAATGTATCCTTAGTTTCACTTACTCCCAGAAAAATGGGGCAGGATTAAATTATTTAAATTTAAATTATTCTTAGCAGACCTCAGACAAATACTCAGGCAAGTGAACAAAAAATGCCTACAGCCTTGAGATCAGAGTTTGGTTTCTCTGTGGGCTGCTCTCCTGGCAATATGTCATCCCAATTATTTTCTATATTAAAAGATAAAAATCAATTGTTAAAGGTCTTATGCAAATAGCTGCACCAGAATTAAGTAGTGTGAGAAAACCCTTTGACTAGATGTGGTAATGGGCGTCTACATCAACCACATAAATATAAGCAGAATTATTGTAGAGACTTTGTAGTACACCTGGTTTTATCCCCAGTTTAAATATCCTTTCTACTCTCTTTTATGCTAACAGGAAATATATTTCTCAGAAAATGTCATAATGTATTTATAATGGAATGAAATACACGTATTTATAACTCTAATTCTAGAATGTGTTTAAAATAGACAGTGGAATCCTTTTATAAAAGGTAGATTTGGTCAATCCCCACTTTGATTCTTGCTTTGCACTGATTACTACCTTCAGATCACAAAACTAAACTTCCCAAACCAGACACATGCACAGAAGCAAACTGCTGAACTTGCAAACACAGAGCAAGTTCTGCCAGGCTTTTTAATGCCAAGGCAGGTTGGTCAGGTTATAACTGGCTCTTATTGCCACACGTTGTAACATGCTGCATCTGGAGCAGAGTAAGACTCAAAGGTGTGAAATAATTTCCTCTCTCTAGAGGTAATTGATTTGATTTCAATCTGTTTCCTACAGGTGAAAACCCCATTGACTGATTAGTATAAACACAGGGCAAACCAAAAGGAAATGGCTTTTAAAAGTATGATTTGCTCCAAGATTGCTCCAAGTTCCGGTCACAAAAAATGTCATTGTACTGAGATATAATAGTCTAGTCAGAAATCACAGTCTGATGATCTTTGTTTTTATAGAGGGTAAGGTTCCAAACATGCAGCCCCTTCAAAACTATGGGGAATATTTTCAAAACTCCTAACTTAAGTCCCATTTTTAAAAGCGACTTAGGAACATACGGCCTTGCATATAAGGGAAAGCTGGGCCACTTTTAACTATACCGGTATATAGGATACATCTAACAGAGTCCCTTCCTAGAGAAATGCACATCAAAATATATTTTGAGAGCTTGGACACAAAAAACAGTAGAATAAAAGTGTTTTCAAATAATCAAGTATTTTCATTTGTCTGTTATTTCTGTGTATGTCTATACTGCAATTAAACACCTGTGGCTGGCTGGTACCAGCTGACTTGGGCTTGTGGGGCTCAGACTACAATTGCGGTGCAGACATTTGAGCTCGTGCTGGAGTGCAGGTCCTGAAACCCCGCAAGGTGGGGGATCTATGGTGCAACTGAACAGCTCCGTAGCCCACGCCCTGCGAGCCCACGTCAGCTGACTCTAATCCCTATTGCTTTTCCTTGTTTTAGCAAATATGCCCAGATACTATGCTGATAAACATCATACAAGTTTGTGGAAGGGAATGGTTCTGCTCCACCATATATAATGGGAATCAAGATAGCTGAAGGCACTTAAAGCTCTATCAGAAAGTGATCCTACTGCAGCGCAGGGCTTGTCTACCCTTAAGTACAGCTACGCTGCTGTAGTACTTAGTGAAGATGCCACATATGTCAATAGGAGAGCTTCCACCTTGTCACTGGCTCCCACCTATGCAAAAACTAAGTGATGTGGTCTGTCCGAAACCCTGATCTTTTGCCCAACGATACACTGAACTACCAGATGAACCAATTGCCTAACAACTTTACCGAGACTGCAAGCTTTTTAGGGTAGGGATCACCTTTTTGTTCTGTGTTTGTACAGTGCCTAACACAACAGCCCTGGACCATGTCTGGGCTCTTAGGCTCTTATTAATAATAATATCTCAAAACTTTGGCTCTATGCAAGCTATTTATTTTTGTTTTAATTTCATTTTGAAACAAGTGAGACTTTGGTAACAAAAAATAGGTATATTTAAGGGAAAAAACGGAGATATAAAATTTCTTTTCTTTTGCACCAATTCCATAGCAAAGCCAAGCCTTTTTTCGTGTGTGTAATGAATAAGCACCTGCCTTCAATTCTGTTACATACATTTGATCAGTTTCTGTTTTGCCATAAAGGGAGATTGCGTATACCCATTTCCACATGCAACCCTGCTGAAGAAATATGCATCTAAATCCGCCTGGAAGTTTTTTTCCCTTTTTAACTGAGGTACACAATACACACATTTTAAACTCTTGTGCAACAGACAGCAAAATCAAAAAATCTCACATGCGGTAAGTTGTCTTGTTTTGTAATGACTCAAACCTTGTTATGGATTCACATTTGGAGTCATCATTAAGCACGATCCGAGTGCAAAATGAAAATAGTTTTGCATGAACCTTCCAGCTACCAAAACCATGGTGAATAATTGGTGGGGTGGATTCTGTAATTAAAGGAGAGGGTTGGACTAAGCTTGAGGTTTGAAATAACTCTCACGCTCAAGGGAAAAAAATTCTACGTCAGCTTTGAAAGCACACAGGAAAAAGCAATGTTTTACCCATTTTGGCAATGGGGTCTTATTACTTTCATACACATAGATACTTGCACACAAAGGCCCCGATCCTACAGTTAGGTAGACCCTTGTGGAGTCAGAACAAAATCAAGAGAACTCTAAATGGATCCCAGGGTCCACCAGTGGGGGTTTGAGTGCAGGACTGGGGCCAAATATATTATCCCTTTGCCAAATGCTCCCTAGAGTATATGAACCACACCCTAGACAACATCTTCAATAAAGAGCACACCCATTCTGTATTTAAAAAGGCATTAGCTCACTAGAGAAGTCCTCCAGTTCTTTATTATAATCTAAATGTAGTGATTCCAGGGAAGTTAGGCTTGGTCTACTCTTAGAAAGGGTGTGAAAAATGTTTCTGTCGCTGCAGCTACAGTCATTTGGGGAATTGGTGTTCCTAAACTGATGGAATAATTCCTTCTGACAGTGTAGGCTCTGAGGATATGCCTGTATTGCTATGGTGACATAGCTATGCCGGTATAGTCTCCATACTGTAGACATACCTTTAGCAAAATGTAAAGTTCACTGGAGTTCTGAAATCCTATATTACACTTATTACTTGGCTGGAAATTAGATCATTTTTCACTTCCCTCCCTCCTCTCTCTTAGGTGGTTCATTAATTATATCAGGAGTTGATTTAACCAGTATATGTTCTTTTTGGTTTTGTAGAGCAAGTTGATGGAGCAACACGAAGTGTTAATTCTAGTATTGCACTGTTAACATTTAGCCTTTTGTTGCTAAGTGCCACATTGTAAAATAATTGGGATACCCATTAGTACTGTAATAAACATAGACATTCACTGCCAGGACTCTACTGTTTGATTTTCCAAACAGTGGTTTACCCTTCTACATTTTTCTCCCTGAAGTATCACTTTTTGCCTCCTATTTAATTCCACAGTAAGTTCTCCTCTAGAGCTTTCTGTTGAATAAGCAATGTCTCACAGGGTAACCAACACCGCCCACAGCTGTGTCCCACAATAGCCCCATGCTGCTTGCATTACATCTTTTGGAGGATTTGGTCACGGTCCTTAACTGCTACAAACACTGGACTCATTCATAAAAACGTGCAGAAGGAGGGGCTTCCAGCAGGATTCCTTTACCTGTTTCCCCACCACAAAACAGTGAAATAAATGGAATGGGTCATGAGCTGCTTGGCCTGTAATGCAAACCTATGGCTTGACAAGTCAATAAAGAGCCAATCCTTCCCTCCCCAGCCACACAGAGAGCCAAGGTTAAAGGCAAACACAATTTGGATATACCTACACAGGGAGTTTAATGATCCCCATTATTCAGATACTGTGGGCAAACACTATGAAGCCAGTAATCTAAATTATCAACGTCTGAATAACTTGCCACTAAATGGCACACAAAGTTCAAAAGTTCCTTCACAATGGCTTACTTATTTATCATTAAAAGGAGAACCACCATCTTTAAAAAGCCTACAAATTTCCATTAAAGAAGATACCATGTAAAAACTAAGTATTGTACAAAATTGTATGGGGCACATTGTAGTATCACTGAAGCCTGTGGCAAACTCCTATGTATATATAGGTCCTTGTACAACTCCCAGTGCTGCAGTGTTTGAGCACCTCATATTAAAAAAAAGAGTCTGTATATCTGTAGCAACTAGAAGCCTCCAACCCTAAGGCATTACACCAACACTGAGAGAGTCCCTGTTCTCAAGAACTTCCAATGTAGGCAGGAGGGGCAAAAATCTGGAGCCTTATTTCTATGTTTCTCTTTCGGTTCTCTGATTTCTCTCAATCCTGCTACTTTTTGTACAACTTTTCCTAGAGATTTTGACTTCACTGGGAGTTCCTGTGAGCGCAGCTGTTTTGTAAGTCAGGCTTACACTTAGGAGCCTAATTGTATGCAGTCCATTTTTGGAAATCTTGGCCTATGGTAATTTTGGTACCTGTCTGCATGCTGCACAATAAAAGATGAAGCCATATGAAAATGCAAAAGCTCCATCAATATATAACACAAAGGTATTCTACTGGAGTATTAATACACTATTATATATGTACTTAAAATAATTTACAAGTGAATAGGTTTACAGATTGGTAGAAGAAAAAACCCCGTCTTTGCCTGTGATAATCTAGATGTGTTGCAGGTAGCCATGGAAGGTTTCCACTTGTTGATCCTTGTAGTTCCCCACCAGAATGTTTTTCTATCCATGCTATTTCATTCCTATGCCTTTTCAGGTAGACGACATTTGTGCCAGTTTACATAAACAGGAGTGTGTTATGTGAGCTTATTGTGGATGGAGTTGGACTGGACAGCCATGGAAACTGAACAGTAACAGACTCAAAAATAGCAATACTGGCTTTCCTTCTTTGTTCCACCAGCGGCTTCTAGGTCACCAATGGTTCGTAGAGAGATCACATCTAGTGGGGAGTGGATAATTCACTCTCTATTGCCATTCAGTCCTTAGCCTCTATTGAGATTTCCTACCAGGGTGTCAATCAGTGCCAATTATGGTAGTGGTTTTGGTGATGTGGACTTTTATCCTCTATGCTAAGCAGTGGAATGGGCCCACCAACAAATTTTAGCTAGATCATTGAACGTCTTGCTCACAGCATTTGGGATGAAGATTCAATGAATCAATGAAATACCAGGAGCAAAAATTTCCTTTTTTTCCACCCATCAATTCTTTTAAGATTCTTGTTCAATAAATAATACCCTTAAGATGATCTACGCACACATTTATATTCTAAAGAAAGGTCACATTTACCCACTTCAAAAAATTCAAGAAAAATGGCAATTTAATTAGACTGGGCACATCAAATTACAAGTTAAATCAGTGCCAAAACAGCTATCCTCCACTCACTATTAGCCTCCAGGTCCCCTACTGAAAAAAGAGCTAAAATACAATACTGTAAACCTGGAGTAAGAAGCCTGACGTTTTAAGACACAGATTAAAGACCTGATTTCACAAAAATATATGCCTTGTTTCTAAACCACAGAAGCCCTCAAAAAGTCAATTGTTACACTGTTTCTGTGGCCCTGCACTGAAGCTAGATGTTGGCATTTTTGTTTTCTATTTGGCTGTAAATATAAAATGAATTTATCACAAATATCAGGAATTACAGCACATAGTTAAACTGAAGTTCATGTCAGTTGCATGCCAATGCATTATCAGTAGATTAGTATTCTTAAACACCACAGGTGTGAAATATGATTATGTTTGGGAAAAAATAACTGGACAATGGACAGACAAGCCACCACACGATGATTCAGCAAAACAGCTAATTACAGGAGATTTACATTCAGAAAGGGTCCATACCAGCTTTCTCTACATGATGAATCTTAAATACCTTCCTACACTGACCCAATTAGCGATCTTGTGCCTTGATAACACTGCAAGAAAACAACAGCAACAACAACGACTTTCCTACTTACCATTCAAATCATCTCTAAAAAGGTGGCCATAAATATTTTAAAACCCAAGCAAACTAATAAGACCTAGGCCCATTAAGGATAAGATCTTTTACAGCAAATTAAATAAAACAATTTATTGAAGTCTCTACTCAAGATAAACTAGATTTACTAGCTGACCTTTTATTCATTTAAAGAACAAAATTAGCTCTAATTGCATTAGAATGGAATCCACTAAATTTCTTTTAATGTGGCATCCATGCAAGTATTGCTGTAATTGTTTACTACTAAGATGGAAATGTTTTGATTATAATCTACTTTCCACTTGTTTTATTGTGCAGTTAAAACACTTGCAAAAACCTAATGTGTAGCAGTCTTTCCTACTGTTCCATTTATTCTTCAGAAATGGCTACAGTTTAATTTATACTACCCTGACAATATACCCCATACTTATTTAGGACACCACGAAGACCCGTATTCTTGGGATTGACATCATATGCTTATGTAAGGCAAACAAGAAATTCAGAGATTACTTCTATGTCTAGGACCAGCCAATATTAGCATTCACAGAAAGATAAAGAATTAAAATTCATTGTCACAATTAACTTTGACTTGCACCTCGACTGTCAATCTCAGCAGAGATTAAGGGCAGGTCAACACTACCCGCCAGATCAGCGCTCTCACGTCGACTCCAGTACTCTTTCGCCATGAAAGGTGGAGTCGACGGGGGAGCAGCAGCAGTCAACTCAGTGCCGTGAAGACGCCGTGGTAAGTTGACCTAAATATGTCGACATCAGCTATGCTATTCCCGGAGCTGAAGTTGCGTATCTTAGATTGATCCCTCCTACCCCAAGGGTAGACCAGGGCTAAGGACTGAATAGGCAGAGAGAATGAGCTAAATTCTCACCCAAACAGATAGCGCCTCTAAATAAAGATTAAGACACGAGTGAAAGCTTGCACAGCTACTGTCTTGCTGTACTTGTTCTGTGCATAGAGTTTCCATTCAGCAGTTGACACAGCAGCCACGCCAGAAGCTGTCTTTACATCAGAGCCAGGCCCCAGCCCCCTCACCCTCAGTGGGGACTAATATTGCGTTGCCTCCACTCAGGGCATGTCAACATGAACACTTATTGTGTGGCAAACAGTACCAGTGAGACAGGATTTGCACTGCCTGTCCACTCATCTCTGACAAAGTGGGTTTTAGCCCACAAAATCTTATGCCTAAATACATTTGTTAGTCTCTAAGGTGCCCAAGTACTCCTCGTTCTTTTTGTAAATGGTGAATTCTCTGTAACTTGAAGTCCTAATGATCTGAAGATTTCAGTAGCTCAGCCAGAGGTTAGGGGTCTATTACAGGAGTGGGTGGCCGAGGCAATGTGCAGGAGGTCAGACCAGATGATCATGATGGTCCCTTCTGACCTTAAAGTCTATGAGTCCAAAATCATCCTCCTTGTATCTATAAGGAAAGTGCATTGTTTGACTTTAAAGGGACATTGTGTCCAACTGTCCTGAGTCAAGTCATACTTTAGGGGACAGAGAATAATTTTGAAAATATAATGCTTGTCATAAAATGATATGAGACATGTGAGCTTTGGGTCAGACTCTAACATTATGAAGGGCAAAAAGGCAGAAAAGATTCAGGAGCATTAAAAGCAGAGGAGAAAATATACTATTGATAACTTTTTAGAGCCCATAGGAACTGAAATTACTTAATTCAGGAAAATTCCCACGGCAAGTTCATAATAATATAGTTCCCAGCTAACATAACCCCCCGTTCCAGTATCAGAACAAGCTTTTGTCTAGTGTTTTCAGGTTGAGGGGAAAACACTGTCAGGCTTAACTCAGTCTTTCAAGACTGCAACAGGTAAGCTCCCAAGTTAAAATGAATCTTTCAGGGCTGGAGCAAATCTTTCAAGTTGGGTAGGCCCCTACCTAAACAAGCCATCTTATCTTCCAAATCCACAACAGGCCTATGACAAACCCAAGTTTCCAGGATACATTGATTCTTTCAAACTATGGCAAAGCTTTCTAGTTCCCTTTCCCCACCCCACTGAGTCAGCAGTCATCTGAGATAGACCACTCCATCACAATGTCATTTTGTAAATGGATGACAGGTAAGATGACACACTGAATACTTTGTTCAGCACTAGATACCCCATCTCAAATCAGATGTGTCAGAAAAGGGTCATGTAAAGGTCAAAGAAAATGACAAGAGGCATGGAAAGACTGCTATACTATAGTAATAATAATAATGGATGATAATACAACTTAACTCATACATCAAGAGAGATAAAAAGATTAGACTATTTAGTTTGGCAATGATACAAAGAAGCAACAACATGTCAGAGGTACATAAAATAATGAATGGTAGGGAAAAGATCTGTTGGGGGCTAATATTTACCATATCTTCATGTAAGAAACCTGTGTAACTAAAAGGCAACACATTTTGAAAACGGATTAAAGGAAATACTTTCACACAATACATAACCAATCTATAGAACTTGATGCCACTTGTCCGTCCCCTCCTCCCTCCCACACTCTTTCCCCGCTTGTGTTCTACACTCACCTGGTGCATCTTGTCCTTGTTTAGATCATATGCTTTTTGGGGAAAGGATTGTCTTATTTATTTATGTTTGTACAACACCCACACAAAAGGACTATTGGGTCCTTTTGTATTACTGTACAAGTAATAATAATTAGTGAGCTAATGAACAAAACCAGGATTTAAAAAGGATTAGGCACCTACATGAATAACCACTACCAACAGTTTATACTAGCTAAGATAAAAATGTATAAAGGGATGTCAACCATCATGTTTCAATGCACAAAGCTGTTAACTGCCTGGGGCTCTGAAACTTCTCCCCGGTGTATGGTATGGATTATGAAGATTTTCATTGGCTACCGTTGAAGATTGGACACTACTCCAAATTGACCAGTGATTTAAGACTCTGTTCCTAGAAGAACATTAGTGGGGAATGCAGCAGGACAGACAATGGAGAAATTCAGAGGTATTTTCTTGGAAATGCCGCGGTGTTCTGTTCAGAGGTTAAGAAATAAATTGGGTGAGATTTCTTTCATGGCAAGTATTTTGAGTTATTCTTTGTAATGTCGGGAGGAGGTTTCACACACAAATACCTTTCTCACCCAATAATTCTGAAAGTTTCCTTTATAAAAATAGGATTTACTAGAAGCAGTAAGCAATGAATCTGATAAGCACGCACTCCTTTCCACTGGATTTCTCTGTACTTACATCTTGTCTTGACCAGCACCCACTCTCAACGTCAGCCTGGGAATAACTGGGGACGGAGCTGGAACAACGGGTTCCACTTTTATCTGTTCAAGGGAACACATTCAACAGTAAACACACAGCTTCTCTAAACAGAGATTTAACACTTCTTTACTAATTACACTGGAGCCGAGTTCAATTGACAAAAGGAAGTTTAGATTATCACTGTTCCCCATACTGCATGCCGTAGCATGTAAGGACACTGTTTGTTGGGAGATCCCTGGAATATCTCATCAGAAATCAGTTATGGACTGAAGTCAACCTGGAAGTTCATTGAGTTTGTAAATGTATGTGCAGGATGTTAATTACTGCTTAACTATTCCTGTAGAGTTATGAAAAGATTATGCTGGTCTCAACACAAAGAGGTTATGTCTGCACTATGCTCCAGTATGAACTACACAGCGTTCCTCAAAGTTTTTCCGCTGTGGCCACTTTCCACTGTCCCGCCCCTACTCGTGGCCCCCGTGGTATGTCCGCCGAAATGAAGCCGAATAGAAAGCTTCCGCTTTCTGCAGCGGCATTTCGGCGGGACAAAAACAGATCACTTGCGAGTTTGGCAGTCTCCTGAGCGGGATCAGCAGCAGCGCCGGGGTCTTGTGCACCCCTGGGAGTGGTCTTGGGCACCCCAGGGTGCACGCACCTCACTTTGAAGACCACTGGACTACGGGGGTGTGAACTGCAGAGCACACCAAAGTGTTGCAATCTAACTGGCTGTTGCTGGTGTGAACTGAAAGGTAACTTGTTTGCATTAATGCTTTCAAACTATACTATGTTAATGCGAACTTGTCATCTTTCAGTTTGCACCAGCAGTGTTCGCATGAAGCAGTTACTGCAACACTTTGATGCTCACTGCAAATCATACCTCATCCACACTGCGATGCACTGTAGACAAGCCCTGAGACTGATATGATACAACACTTGTGAACTGTGGGTCAGACTCAAACATTGTACAAATATTCTTATTGTACTCAATAGGCCCTCGAGAGAAGCATCTTCAAACCCAATTATTACGAACCCATCTCAGTATCTGGGCACACTTCACATAGTTTAGATTAAAGCAAATATTTCCCAAAGATAGCAAGCAAACATACTGGGACCCCTTGCAGAATCAAAACTTCGAACACAGAGAAGGGAAAAAAACCTAAGCCCCTTACCTGCAAACACTTATAGAAGTGCTTAATTATATGGTTTCAACAGGATTACTGACATGTGCAAAGTGAAGCACATGCAAAAGTGTTTGCAGCCTTGGGACCACAGTCAGGATGCTTTGCAATATTGTTAAGAATGGGGCTGAGTTACTAAGGACAAGTGTCTGTTGTGCACCCTGAATTCCAAAAAATAGCTGTTTATGGTGCTCAGTGCCCCAGAGGATCAGCCTTTCAACTCAGTTTTTAGAGGGGGAGTTATAGCAACCCCTATATTTAGGCTGCCCAGCACTTCCCACAATAAAATATTCTTGCAATTTTTCTCGAAGAGGTCTCACTTTAAATGCATGCTTAAATCCATCACTGTTCAACAAATCACTTTAACACGAGCTTAAGCACTGTATTGATTCGGGGCCTTGAACTCTAAATGAGAAAAAACAGTTCACACAATTCACTGCACAACCTGATGGACTGATTTAAAGAAAAAGCGACAATTCTTGAGGGGAGATGCATGTTTTAAAGGAGGTATTTAAAGGAGGAAAGAGGGAACTTAGGGTATGTCTACACTACCAGCTGGATCGGTGTGTAATGATCGATCTATCGGGGGATCGATTTATTGTGTCAAGTCTAGACACGATAAATCGATCCCCGAGTGCTCTCCCATCGACTCC
Organism: Dermatemys mawii; assembly: GCA_007922305.1. Classification (NCBI taxonomy): domain Eukaryota; kingdom Metazoa; phylum Chordata; order Testudines; family Dermatemydidae; genus Dermatemys; species Dermatemys mawii. The sequence goes on along the minus strand of ML677341.1, from coordinate 6,659,189 downwards.
GGTACTCCACTGCTGTGAGAGGTACAAGGAGAGTCGATGGGGGAGCGGCAGCAGTCGACTTACCGCTGTGAAGACAGAACTGTAAGAAGGAACTGAGGGGATAGAGGGTCGGCAGGGCCATATATTGGGCGCCGTTGCGGCGCCACTTCCAGGGGGAACCCTGGGCCGACCCTATGGATACTGCCAGGGGAAAAGCCTTCCGGCTGGAGTGCCCACAGCACGCACGTACCTGCTTGGAATGCACATGAACAATCACTCGAAGAAGAATGGCCTTGCTCTCTTTCTCTCTCTCCCCCTTGTGTCTCTTTTAATTGCTCTCTGTCTGTCTCCGTTAAATGCAATTTGGTCCTGTGGACAGGGAACTGGATTGGACTCAGGAGACTTGGGTATTGTTCCTGGCTCAGCCACAGATCTGCTGTGTGACCTCGCATAAATCATTTCACTGCCCCATGCCTATCATTTCTCTATTTTGACTACTTAGACTGCAACCTATTTGGGGCAGAGACTGTCTCTGTGTACAGTGCCCAGCACAAGAAGGTTCAAACCTTGATTAGGGTCTTTGGATGCTACTGTCAAACAAATAAATAAGGGCTAAATCATGGCCTGGATTGTGTGACAGCATGATGGGGCATACAGGGCCCCCTTATTCCTTTGTGCCAGCTACCAGCATCACAAGTAGCTGTGGGGGAGGGGAAGCAGGCTCCACAGAGCTCCATCTCCACACCATATAGCTCTGTCAGTGTGCAGGATCTATACCAGAAGTGGGCAAACTTTTTAGCCCGAGGGCCACATCTAGGTATGGAAATTGTATGGCAGGCCATGAATGCTCACAAAATTGGGGGTTGGGATGCAGGAGGGGGTGAGGGCTCTGGGGTTGGGGTGGGGATGAGCAGTGTGCAGTGAAAGAGGGTGCTCTTGGCTGGGACCGAGGGGCTCAGAGGGCAGGAGGGGGATCAGGGGTGCAGACTCTGGGCAACAATTACCATAAGCAGTTCCTGGAAGCAACGGCATGTCCCCGCTTTGGCTCCTGTGTGGCCAGGCAGCTCTGTGCGCGCTGCCTTGTCCACAGGTGCCACCCCTGCAGGTCCTACTGGCTGGGCTGCGAGGGTGGTGCTTGGGGCAGGGGCAACGTGCGGAGCCCCCTGGCCGTCCCTAAGCTTAGGAGTCACAGGGGGAACATGCAGTTGCTTCCAGGAGCATCGCGGAGTCACGGCACGCATGGAGTGGGGCAGGCCCTGGACCCTGCTACTTGGCAGGAGCTCAAGGGTTGGATTAAAATGACTGAAGGGCTGAATGTGGCTCCCGGGCCATAGTTTGCTCACCGTGATCTATACACAATGCAGGTTACTCCCCCTGGAGCAGTGGGGAAACTGAATCAAAATCTCCCTCCTGGAGCAGCATAATAATGCTCATGGCAGATCATACAGTCACAATCTAGTGCTAAAGAATCACCATCATCATCATCAATCCCCCTTTCCTGCTTAGGACTTGTCACTGAATGCCTTAATTAATTAAGCATGTCAAGTCTTCGTGCTACTACTTTTTTTGTGTCCTATATACAATACACTGTGGGCTGCCCTGCATTTATCTGCCAACCATTTTGGCAGACAGGAAACATATTAACAAAATATTTTTAAAAAAATAAACCAAAACTAAGGTATGAAATCACACTTACTTAACAAAAACTTGTTATAACAAAACACAGTACCCTGAATTAGAAACGTTATTCCCTGTCACATGTTGTCTAGTGCTAACACAATTTTTCTAAAACACACAAACATCCACTAACTGCTTTATTACATTATCTAACACATTTGACATTTAAAAAAAAATAATCAAGTTGATAATGTGGAGAGACTGCCTACGAACACCACTCATCTTTCAGGTCATTCTTATTTCTCTTAAATTGACGCGTCATGGAATGTTAAGTGTCCAGGCAGTAACTTGATCACTTGTGCTTACAGCACAACTGCTGGTTAAGTAAGCCATTGTGTGATCCAAGAGCTAAATTAAGGAAACGTGCTTTTAGGGGTTAAAATGAAAGAGCAGCATTCTGGAGTAATACTGGGAATTGGGGCCAGCAGAAGAGTATTTACAGTGGATTACTAAGCTTCCCAAATCACCAAAGAGGTAAAGTCCAGCAATGTAAGACTCCTTTGTAGCTAACTAAAAATACATTGTCAGTGGATTTGTCCAGTTTTATGTATAAGCAATACTTCTTTCACCTGAACTAATACTAGTAGTCATATAAGCCCCTTATTGCCATGTGCTGCATTTTTTTTTGCTAATCTTCAAGGATTTAGCTTCTTTGCCACATACCTCAGGGCACCAACTGATAAAGCTCTAACTCTCCATTTTTCCAGAACACCAGCAGTGCGGCCTTGCAAAAAATGAAAATCGCTCAAGAGATTTAAAGGGGAAATTTATTTTTAAAATCCTGACTTGCAGCAAAGAGGTGGATTTAAAAAAAGCTTATCTATCAAGAATCAGTTTAAATTTTAATTCTATCTAGGGAGTCTTTCATGCATTCTAGCTTTAAAGTTTATCTTTTGACAGGGACTTTTTGCCAAGGTAATGGGCAGCTTTGTCAATTTAATCTGACTGAGTTTTTATTACTGTTGAATTTCTTTCCTTAAAATATATATTATATTTAAGACTATAACAAATCTTTAATAGTTCAGACTCCTTTGTGTATACATTCTATTGCTCTAAAATAAATTAAGAACAGAAATAAACAGAAAACAAAAAATAGTTATGTATTTATTAGGCCATGTAATGTGTGAAGAATGGTCAACATCTTTTTTGTCTTCATTTTACTCATTGTTAAAATCTTTGGGGCAATAGGGCCAAAATGTCCCAGATTTACAGAGGAAGAGATGTCATGCACACAGACTAAAAAATCCATGAAATGTATTCTGTGTATGTTGCAGTGGCCCAATAGTCAGGTAAATCAATATGGACAGGTAGAACAAAACCGTGATCATCATCAACTCCTCCATGCCACAGGGGACTGGACTAGATGACCTATTGAAGTCCCTTCCAGTCCTCTGATTCTATGAGGGAAGTTAATTCTCCAGAACTGAGAAGCTATGTTTGCCAACTTCTGAAAAATTTATTGCTCAAACCCTAGAAAGAAGACAACAGACCATAATCTCATGCAATGGCAGGAGGTGGACTCCCAAGATCAGGCATTTATATTGACTGTGTACTTGCTGCAAAACAGGGCACACTTAAAGCTAGTCAATGTAGACAAGGAGAACAAAATAGTACGTATGTATAAATAAAATCAAGATCGGGCTATAACCTGATCTACATCAACTAGTAAAACTGGGGTGGGCAGAAAGTGGCTTTAATGGAATAGTGCCCTGCATGTCTATGATTCTATAGCCTTTCCTAAATCAATAGCTGCTCAGTCACTTTGAAAATCAGACCCAAGTGACTAAAGTAAAACACTCAGAATGAGGCCACTTTTGAACATTTAGGCCATAATGACTATGTTTTGAAAAAATTACCATGCTTGATCAATGGGGAAAACAAGTTTGGTGTCTCGTGGCCATACTGTACAATTGGGATGATCAGCAGGAAGGAACCTGAGGCTTATTTAGGAAAATTTTGCCTTCAGAGCTTGGATAGGTAAGTAATAACTAAATCCATAATTCAAGCTAACACTGCCTATCATTATACTTGATGTCTACCAATTTTTCCAGTAGGCTGTGGAATTTTACTAAGTCCAAAAAACAATTCAATTTTATAAAACAGAATTTAGAACTCACGAGGAAGCTGTTGGAATGACTATATTAGCTTCTTTACACAGTGCTGTAAATCTGTTTAAATTCTGACCTACAGGAGTCACCTTTATCAGTGAAGGCCAGTTGGTCAATGTTGGAACTCTGGTACCTTAGGTCAGATGTAAATTGACCTCAGACAATTCCAAATTTCAGTTTTGCAAAACTGAATTCAACAAACATTTGGCAAATCTAAAACTACAGTGGCTCTGTCCAGTACTGTTGGACAAGCCCAGAAATTTACATCACACCCTTTTAACTTTGGTGACTTGTCATAAAATAAAGCCAGGTTATCTATTAGCATTTTTCCATTGAATTTTCCTGGAAAACAAAATTTTGTGATGAGAAAGTGTGGGAGCAAATGTAAATAATTTTTCTAACATGTAATATGTTAATAAGACAAACAGCTTACTTTGTCATGTTTGTGTTTTTCTTTTTCTCTGTCTTTCTTTTCTTTCTCCTTTCTCTCCTTTTCCTTCTCCTTCTTTTCCTTTTCTTTGTCCTTCTCCCTTTCCTTCTTTTTCTTCTTCTCTTTTTTGTCTTTCTTCTTCTCTTTAGGCTTCTCTTTTTCCTCAAACAGTTTTTCGGGAAGCATTGTGGACAAGGAAGTCAACATGGTAGGAAGTCTCATGGCACTAGGGGTGCTAAACAAAGGCAAAGGCATTTCTTTGGAAGGTAACACAAGAGGTGCTGAGGGACCCTTTATCTTATCTTCCTTACCTTTATCTTTAATTTTCTCTTTGTCTTTCTTATCTTTCTCTTTCTTGCCTTTTTCTTTATCTTTCTTCTTCTCTTTATGCTTCTCTCTCTCTTTTTTGGTATTGCCATCTTTCAACTTCATTTTTGTATCAACATCATCAAAGTCCTTCAATTTGAACTTATAGGGATCAAGGTCATCGTCTTTGAGTAGGTCTTTCCATTGAAACTTTGCTTCCTTGGTTCCTGTGTCTTTATCTTTCTCCTTATTTTTATCCTTATCTTTGCTTTTGTCTTTATTTTTCTCTTTGTCTTTTTGTTTTTCTTTCTTTTTCATTTTTGTCCTCAGCTCTTTTTTCAGCTTCTTTTTCACTTCTACTGATGAAGCCAGCTTGGTTTTCTCCTCATAGACTTTGAGCAGAGGTTCCGGTGTTGGTGGTGAAGCAGAAGGAGAGGAGAAGTAAGGAAAGTTTGGAGGCGGATTAGAAGGTGACCCCATCTTTGCTTTTCGAATGACCTCATCAATGGAGTCATCCATTGTCCATGAAATGTCTGAGCTTGAAGTTCCACCTGAGGGAGGCATTGGGGTGGCTCCCACCTTATTTAGATTGTTAGCAGAAACAGAAGCTTTAGGAGTTGGAGTTTCTGAAACAGAAAGTCTTTTAGGGCTGGTAAAAATTTCCCCTTCTGATTCTGAACCAGAGGAAAACTCAAATGGATCAGGTTCTCGTTCTGCACATGCACGGGCAATCACAGCATCAATTGAATCATCAATGGTCTTGTCCATCACTGCCACTTTCTTAGATGGATTTTCATTATTTTGTTTCCCAGGCTCAGATGGTGTTTGCCCTTGCTTTACTTGGATGTTCTCTTTTCCCATCTTTTCACTCAGTGCAGCCAAAGGGGTTCTATTTGGGGTTTCAGGCTTGACTGCCACTTGGGAAACATGAGCAGGAACCTTTGGACTTTTTGGACTTTTTGGACTCTTGGCACGACCTGGTGATTTTTTCTCTTTGGATCCAGTTTTTGGTGAACGTATGGGACTTCCAGTAACTACTGGTGCTGGAGTTGCCTTAGGCAATTTAGTCTTCTGTCCTGGAGAACCAGTTTTGGCTTTTGTTTTAGGTGCAAATGGTTTTGATTCTAATGTTTTAGGAGCCGGCATTTGTGATTTTGCAATGGGAGCCAACATTGGTGGTTCTGGTGAAGGAGGGGCTAAATCTGTACTATCCTGAACATGAACTGGAGAAAGCATTGGTGGCACCTTTTGAGTGTTTATTGAACTGAGAGGTTCACGTGGCTCCAATGCTCCCTCAATGGCGTCCCCTTTAGTGATAGCTAATTTTGGTCGTTTCATAGGAGGCATTTCCTCAGCTTCAGGACTTTCTAAGGGTCTCTTGCTCAAGAAGTTTTCATCATTAATGGCCTCATCCTCTTCCATCTCTCCTTCTTCTTCCAAGGGAACCTGCATGGCCTCTGCTGATGTACCTCCATCAGTGGGTACCTGTTCCTCTTCCTCCTCTGTTATAAGAAATAAAAAAAAAAGTTACTGGGATACTTTAAAAATATGTTATACAGGAACAAATAAATTATTGGAAACGAATAAGCATCAAGACAGTATTCAAACTGTATTTGGCTCAACATTACCATCATCATCTACCTGTTCAGTGACCTACATGAAGCGAGTGGAGCAATTACATTTAGTGACTAGTAGACGTCTGTCTGCAATACAAAATCTGTTGTCACAACTGACACTAACTGGAACCCTTGCTGGAAGTCTCAAACCAATGATCAAATGGGCTTGAAGGTATGTCTCACCCGTAGAGAAAGACCCTCCAGAATAGGTTTGAGGCACATTGACAGGGCAATGAAGGGAATTTCCCCTGCTGCTGTATTTTGCTTCACCTGTTCTGTGGATAGGACTTGGTCACTTTGTCAGGACTTTGGACATTTAATGAGTGCTAAAAGCTCACCTAAAAATATAGCTGCCATTTCACAAGTTAAACGATACTGGTATTACTGAATGGTATTGCATCCAAACATTTTGTATACCATAAGAAGAATGTTCTCAGTCACATATTAGCATCTTTCACCCTCTTGGAATCTCACTATAACCCACTGGAGTTGCTTGGGTTACAAACACACACAGGCACCTGGCTCATTCATTTAAAAAAAAAAAAAAAAACACGTGGAGGGGAATAGTAACAAAGTTTTCTATTATAATAAAACAAATCACAAAGTGCACATCCAATTAAATAAAATCCAGTGCATTTTAAATGCATGCCTTATCTGTATGCCCACAGATTTTTGACTGTCAGTGAACTTATAAGAGTAATATATGATTTTCTTTCATACTTTCAGAGAAACTATTTGTATACTTCTTGCTCACCATGAATATAGCTCCCAACATGAGACCTCTTGTCCACTTAACCATACTTTCTCCATGTTTTTCTTGCAACAGCATAGCCTAATGGTAAACAGAGGACTAAGCTCTACCCATATATTTGTTGTTTTTCCATTAAGGGTTTGTGTATATGGGGAAAATTTAGCAGCGATAACTATACTGTTATGATTATACTGCTACAATTATACCAGTATAACCCCTCATGTGGACACTCTTGAATAAGTACATTTTCTCCATGTACACAAGCACTAAGTCACTTAACCTCCATGCCTCAGTTTACCCTCCTGCAAAAATGGCACATCTTTTCTCACAGGGGTGTGGTGAGGTTTATATTATATTTGGAAGGTGTTTTAAGACTCTTGGATGAAGCACATACTACAAATTGTTTATTATGGTGAAGTACAAAAAATCTGCCCTTTTAAAGTGAGCAGGTTGTCTTTTTAATAAATATTTAAAAACTGAAATAAAATGCTGAAATTGTTTAAAGCCACTTAATAAGATGCTCCTTTTTTAAAAAAAACAAACAAACAAAAAACAAACAAAAAACCTCCTCTTTTGGAAGAGTTTATTTTCAGGTTTTCCGAGCTGATGTTTCTTTACTGTAATGTGTCAATACCCTGATTTAGGAGAGTTGAATCAAGAGTCCTGGCTGAAGCTTGAATCTTGCCAGCATCGCAAATTAAGTAAAATGAGCTGGCAATTCTGGCTTTTGCCAGGGCCCAGAGGATTTACAGCAGCCAGACCAGAGTGGAAACTTTGCTGGAGTATAAAGCCTTCCATGAGAAACAGAAAGTGTTACGGAGTTAGGTTTGCTTGGCTGGACATTCACATCCTATTTTTTAAATATTAGAGGGGAAAACTGACAGATCACTGTTGACTGAGTCTGCACCGGCTACAAATAGATCTAACTGATGGCTTCTGTTTCAGGATCATCAAATCAGTTTTGATCTCTGTCTGCCTTGCTGTATGAATAAGCTCTGCCCTTATGTTCCACACTGGCATGAGATGAAGGAGGCATAAATATAAGATCGTTATACAGCATTGATGGCAACACCACCGTGGGGTGCTGTGTCTATTTCCTCCCAGCTCCATTATGCATGGGTCCCCATCAGCAGTTTATTTTTGTTTTAAATGCCCTAAGTAAAAAGAAACAAGATACAGTTCAACAGCAACACTGCACTTTAAACTCCAAACTATCTACTTATCAAGGTTACAAGAGTGAAAACACAACACAGCCAAATCCAAAATGGTATGAGAGGCAAGGAATGTTACCATTCTCCTTTTAGGGTTGACATAAAATGTTTTATATGGATAAAATTAGGTATGTGGAGGTATATTTTGCACTAACTGAAAGCAAGAAAAAAAAAGCTGCAGCAAACAACATTGTTCATAGGCTCAAAAGGGTTTTGAAAGAGATTTACATTGACCAGGAAAACCAAACATTCCTGCTCCAAAGATTTCCACTCGGCGTCCCAATTAAACAGCTGACAAAGAATGCCCTAGTAGAGAATAGTGGAATATTTTACACTGACAGAACTTCTTTCATCCCAGGGACCTCTCACATTATAACCATACAGCACCATGGAAATATAACAGCTTCTGGAGTTAAGGAGAACAGCCAATGCTGCACGGGGTTCTGCATAACAGTTTAGGGAATGGAGGCAGGAATTTTGTACCATGACAAAGAGCAAACCCCTACTCCTACAAGACACATGAAGTCCATATGCAGCCAAAAGAGCTTCCATTTTTGAAATCCTGCCTAGAAAGCCACTAAATGGAACTCAGATGGAGATGAAGGTCTGAGACAACCTATCCATCTTCGGGTCTTTAGCGTCTATCAGAGCAGTACCTAAGCATTTCCTACCTGTCTACATATTGAATTTGAGCCCTTCAGTCCATCACATCAGATATCTGGGACCTAGTTCCAGCTCCACCACATACTTTCTACATGACATTGGGTGACTTACTTAACCACTTGGCACTTTAGTTGCCTTATCTGTAAAATAGGGTGATGATATTTTATCAGCACTGGGGTTTCAGTCAGGTCTCAAAAAATGAGTTATAGCCCAGATTGTAAACATGAGACCAGATCTGAGAGCCTCTTGGCTCCTAGCCTCATGCATATTGTTGTAAACCATGAAGACAATTTGGTAAGAAAGCAACTCACCATCCTTTTTATAAGAACTGTGATTCCCTGGCAAATTGAATGGGCAAGCTCCGAACAATTCAGGGGACTATGGAGGTTCATAAGCATTTAACTAATGACTTGGGCTGGTTGGGAATTTTTCTGACAAAATATTTCTCACTGGAAAATATTGGTTTGTTGGAACAATCTTTTTGTGGAAATGGCCAGTTTCAACAAAACTTGTCAGGATGATTTAGTGTGGAATTTCTGGTTAGAACAAAACAGAGAGCGAGTGATCCCCATCCCAGAACAGCCAATAGCCAAATATTTATGGCCGTCACCTGGGATGTGAGAGGTCCAGATTCAAGTTCCGGCTTTGCTTGATCTGGAGTACAGGTTTGATGAGGTCTCCCACATCAATGCCTTAACTATTGAGCAATTGGCTATTCTGGGATGGATCAGTCTCTCTTTTAGTGAGCATTTTCAAAAGCTCTAATTTTTATACCATTATGGAATAAAAACTGATGTCAAACCCTCAAATTTTATTTTGTAAAATGGAAGTCTGGTTTTCCAGCAGGCCATACTGTTGACACACATACCCAGTGCTCTTTGGACACGCTCAGGTGGCAATCTGGAAACACCCATATTTCAGTCAAATGAAACCCAAATTTCACTTGGAACAAGGCCATTTACTGATCCTCCAGGAGGACTATTTTCCTGCTAGTTGGCAGTTTTCAGATCTGAGACATTTTAGCTGTGTCCTGGTTGAAAAAAATGGCACACTTTTTCAATAGAGAAAGTCTGATCTCTCAGCTCTCCTCTCACTCAAACACTACTGGTCCATCTTCCTATAACAAATTCACACTGGGGCAAAGACCAAGTACAGAAAAATGTCACTCCAAAAAGGTAATTTGCTTGACAATATTATGAGTATTTGAAAATATGGGGGGGAATGGATTATAATGTAACTATTTTTCACCCTTCGCTATATCAGTCACTACCAGGCACTATTCAGTGTGCAATCCTTTGTAAACTGAACTGCTTTTAACTCTCTTTTGTTGTGATCTCCCCCTATCTCCAACCACCTTACGAACGATACTACTCCTGAGTCAGCAGCTACAGGTCAAATGGATATCACCTCAGCCATCTCCCATAATAACTCTCTCCTGCAATGAAAGAAGACTAGAGCCGTTCTGGACATTTTTCAAGATTACAGATATTTTTGTAAGTCAAGAGAGTGCTGAATCAATATTAATACACACATTACTAAGGCTATCCTGAGAAACTGTTTATTACACAAGCTGTTCACTTCTATAGTACCTTGGTTTAAATGTAGCTTAGTACTCTCAGTCTGACCATGAATGTCAATTTCTCCACCACCTAAGTCAAACAATCAGACAGCAATCAGCCCATTACTCTTGTCAAGTCCACTATTAGAACAGCAATTCTGAATGTAATGTATTAGAAAAGAGATGAGGGAAGCTTATATACTGCCTGACCCTACCTAATTTGATCAGTTTCTCACGTTCATGAAGAGGATGGATGGATTATCTTTAGGTTAAGGAACAAGCAAGGGAGCCAAGAGATCTGAGTTTTATTTTGGCTCTGCCACAGAACTGCTTTCTGACCCTGGGCAAGTCACCATCTCTATGTACCTCGGTTTCCCCAGCTGTAAAATAAGGATAGTTTCACCTACCGCCCAGTCATGTTGTAAGGCTTAGCTTAAACATAGTGTTTGAGATCCTTGGATAGAAGGTACTGGAGAAGTGCCAATATAAGCAGTCAGAACGTGTCAACATTTTTAACTGATGGTCTCATCTGCTGAATGTTGGAATGTTTTATTTAAGCTGAACCGTTTTAAATCAGCAAAAGATTAAAGCTGCTGAACCTTATTTAGGGTATGTCTACAGAGCAGCTGGGGGGAATGTTTCCCACCATGGGTAGACAGACATGCATTAGCTCAGCTCAAGCTAAAAAGAGCAGTCTGGCTATAGCAGTATGCAGGGTGGCTTGGGGTAGCTGTCCACGCACAAACTCTTCTGACCCTCTCTGGCAGCTAGCTTGTGCTGCTGCAGCCACACGGGTATTTTTAGCACTTAGCTTGAGCAGAGCTAGCCTGTGTCTGTCTCCCTCCCAGCTGCTGTGTTGACATCCTCTTAAAGGCCAAGTGGTTACTGGATACATAATTTGTTAATTTGGCTCTGGCTCAGTAGTAGGACAGCTGCTCTCAGAACTTCTATGATGAGTTTCCAAGTTCATGGTGATGTTAGGACTATTTGTCCTTAAGGCTGACACAAAGGCACAGTAGCACAGAAACTCTTGATTTCTGAGACAAGGCTAGCGGTAGGGCTAATTGCACTCCCCTTTCAGCAACTCCTGGCTGCCTACTACATCGAAGTCTGAGTTTTATTCTTTCAGGTGAAGGTCAGATGTAAAGGTTGCAGGCAGCTATCAAATGGGGAGGCAGGAGATTTCAGTGCACTCTCCCTGAACTCTGGAATTAAGAAGTATGCATCAGCCTATATTCAGACTTCAAGTAGGGAAAATAAAGATATGCATATACAATTTCCATACCTTTGGTGTAACCAGCTATTGTACTTATGATCTCCAGAGCTCAGAGCACAAGCTCACAACTTGAAGGCAGGAGAGTCTAGTGGACATACCACTGGATCGAGACACAAGACTCTGTTCAGCTCCTGGTTCAGTTACCCACTGTCACATAGTAAGTATGTAAGTCACTTAACCTAGCCTGTGTCTCAGTTCCCTTTTATCAAACGGAGAATCAAACATCATTCAATTATTGTGAGATGCTCATACATACATTGTGGGGATAAAAGCCAAATAAGTATCTATGTAAAACAGACAGAAGTCCCTCGCTGAGAGCCGTAGCAGAGTCATATCCTCTGAAACTGGCACAGAGGTGCACAGACCATACACACTGAACAGAACATACCAACAATGCTTTTACTATTATGAACAAAAGGATACAATGTTACTGTTGTTAAATGCAAAAAGGCCAGGCAGTTAGTTTCCACGTAAACTAACACCGCTTATTTGCATGAATTTAATATTTTGTCTTATCGTATTTAATGATAGCTTTAACTTCCCAAATATACCATACCAGCTATAACACCAGACCCAGTAAGATAAATTATTAAAATATGTTTAAGAGATCATATCGTTTCTATGAGATGGGTAAATGCTTGTCTTTTTTATATTTAAAATCTTACCTAGAACATTTTAGCAGTTTGCACACTTTTCAAAAAGAGTGCATAGGTGCCAAATAAAGGCACATTTAACATACTGGACTGTTCACTGGGGGTATTTCCCACTGTGTAGTGCATTGTGGGGAGCACTCGAGTGTTGAGACTGCAAATATCAGAGTTAGGCAATAAGGCTGGCAGACTTGTTGAGTTCTTTCTGTTCCTTACTTCAAAGGGTTACCCAGGAGGATCAGCTGGCTATGCGCAGAGAGAGTCGCAAGGCTGAAGAAGCATGCAGAGCTATTCAGAGTTACACTTTGATTAGTATGGTAGACAGCAGATCCTACATGTCTGGTATGCTATTTTCACTTGTACATTTCTTAATTTTAAGTGAATTTAGTATTCATGCATGGAGATAATTTAGCAGACCTGAAACAGAAATACTTACTATCTATTTCCTAATCATTTTCCTCTAACCTGACAAAGCACACATTCCTCAGTGAGGACCAGATACAGGTCAAGATTTAAATTTTATATTTTGAACCAATTTCGAGCTAGCCAAGAGCAAGAAAGAAACTTGCAATTTTTCCTAATATGTGAAAAATGTTTTTTCATGTCCTGACTCAACAATGGCTGAACAATTTTCTTCAAACTCAAAAATACACATACTCACATATTGCCTGAGATAAAGCATGAGATTAAGTCAAAAGATAATTTTGGGGAAAATTTTTAAGATACTGAAGACAAGGACTTGGAATGAATCAGAACTATAACACCTCAGCCACTATATTATCCAAATCAAAGTACTGGACTTTTGTTAAAAGTTGAATGCTGTTTTCTTACGGCACAATAGCTTTTATCCCTCTAACTTATAACAACTATGGCACTTTCCCTAAGTAACTAGAAAATGTGCTTGTACTCACTAAGAGAAATTGATAGAAGAGTAGCAAAATAATATCCTGACTTCCTAAAGACATATTAAATCTAAACCTCCCTCACCAAGATTCTTACTGTGCAATATTGAATTTAAAATGATGCCATGTTTACTTCTGTGAATTTTGTACATTTCAGTACTTATCAAAAGTAACAAGTGACCAGAATTAGAGACCACAGCCAACAATTTATTTACAAACTGATACAGTGTTGGTAGACTTCTCTCATACCACACCACTAGTGTTCCTCAATCTCTCATTCCCAGGACCACCTTTGGGGGCAGGGAAGAAGGGAAGTTTGTTTTCCTTGAGACACCGAGCTTGCCAATAAGTTCATTTCATCTGTGATAACACTTGTTATAATGTAGACACATGTCCATTGGACTGAAACTACGCATGTACTGTATATATAGAAATCAAGATTTTTCAAGAGTGGCTAGTGATTCTAGGTGCCTAACTTAAACACCTTAAAGGGACCTGATTTTCAGAGAATAGGTACTCAACACTTTCTGTAAATCAGCCCTGGTTTAAATTGTATAGTTAAATAACCAAAAAATTGGGGCATCCAAAATCAATAGTCACATTTGAAAATCTTGGCCCAAATGTTTAGATGCTAACTTTCTGTCACTGGTATTAATCTGGGTCAGACTGGAAGCTGTTCAATAGAGGTGACAGGCTTCATATTCCTTTGTCAGTCCTCTACCCGTAGTACTCAAACTGTCAAAGCACTTCCAGGTGGTCTAAGAAGCCCCTTCTGTCACAGTGGTGAAACATCCATCAGTCTTCAAATATTGATATTAACTGTAGCCCAATCCATGACTTATGAACTTCCAGACCAATTAAAATAAAAAACAGCATCACTCTTCACCCTGCATGCCTTCTTTGTGTTCTCCATCAGTTCCCTATAAGTTTATTTGGTATAAAGGGAAGGAACAGATTTTTGTTGGTAATGTCAATTTCACTGTACAGACAAACCTATTCCATCCATAATAACTGAAATTTACAGATAGGTGAAGTAAGAAAAATGCTGCTTGAGAACTTATTGGAATTCCATTTAAGAATATTTGCTTTGTATATTTTGACGTGTGAAATTGACAATTTGTCTCTTAACCGTTACAAAGATGTAACTTTTTGAATGCCAATGTCTACAGTCATTAAATAATTATTTTCTGATCCCTCACATAATTTCTTGCAAGTGTGAAAATTTAAATTAACAAAAGTTGAAAAAATGCTTAAAATAAACATTGATACATGTCAAAATTATTTTAAAAAACGGAAAGTGGCAAGCCTAGGAATAAAGTCAAGCACAATCAAATTTGTGGAGACGAAAGCAGGAGAAGCAGCAAACACACAGTAAATCAGAAATAAACTGCAATGGCTAAGGGCTTAGAGCACTAGGAGCTCCCAGCTGTAAGTATAATATGTGCACATAGTTTTTTTGAATGCCCACTAGTGGTGGTTCTAATTATAATATTTCACACAACAGGAAATGTTTGTCAGACTACATTACCCAGACTTCTTAAATGACACACCCAATTTCCTGGTAAGGAGTGAAAAACAAAAGTATGGCAGATTGTTATCAGTGAAGTTAAAAATCTCTATCTAACCTTACAAAATAAACATCCTACATTTGTGCAATATACTGCAGGCAAGAATATGAGAATCTGTACTAAAAAACAAAAAGATCCCAGAGAGGAAAGATTCTTCTTTTACTTTGCCCCCATCACATAGGCCTTATATACACATATAATATATATACACATATAATATTATCAGGCCCATAGCTGCTATGGATTAGAAGGGAAAGGAGCCATAAAAGGTTGTCTGTCTTAAGAAGTGACCCACAGAATGAAAAGCTTGGGAACAGACTCCCTATAGACAACACAATATTGTACTAAGCTCTTTTTTTTTTTTGGTCTGTTTGGCATCGTTCCAAATAATTTTCGATAACGTTTCTTCCCTGCGATATCCAAGCTACAGTGTACTCTGAAAGTCTCCTTGTTCGGAGGCACTTACTAAAACACATAGAATTGGAGCCAAAGGCCTCAGTGACAAATTACAAATATAAACAGATTTTGCATGCTTTTTATAATAGCTTAATTCCCTCACTACATTGCCCTACCTATGCTCCAACAGAAAGACACTCTGCACACAACTCAATACAGTATATGGACATAGGTGTACATTTTCTTTCTTTAAAAGAACATATTTGACTTTTTAAAAATGAAATTATTAGTAAAGACAAGGTAATTAGGCAATGACAATTCAGACAGTACAACCAATCAATAACAGAGTACATTAGCAGGACTGACAGAGGTGTGACGCTGATGTGTTATAAATGGCTATATACTGACCTGTAAAAATGCAGTGTTTCCTTAACATTCTGCACAATAAAAAACTAAAATGCTATATAAGCAAGCCAACCTGAAATGACACCTAGTATTATAAATGGCCTAATCTATATGTTAATACTGTTGTATCACATAACTGCAGCAAGACTAAGATAACAATATGACTTTGGGGTTTCTATGGCTACATCCTGGGCTAACGTGCCTGAAAGGCCTTGCTGCTGACACCACACAAGCTTTCTGAGTGCTTCTCTTTGGTTATTTATGATATGATTTATGATAACGACAACATCTCCTATTTTCTCCCCTTGTCAGATACAATAAATTGCCATCGTTAATCACCGCTCTTGGTTAAGCTATGATTACAATAGTATAATAGGGCCTAGCTATGGTAATATTGTGTATTAAGGCTTTTTTTCCTTTAAAGAAATATGCACAAGTAGATCTCTTTAGACAATGTCAATATCTGGAGTATTTTAATAATCTTCCTGTAAGTATTCTGGAAGAGAATTCTATTACATCTAAGATTCTGTATTGTTCCTCTTGCAAAGATCAAATTTATGATCTAAAGACTTGAAACCCACAGAGTATTACTTGTATCTTACAATTTTCAAAAGTAATACCAGGGTTTTATATGGTTTTTTTTTTTTGGACAAAGTGAAGCAGATGGTCAACCTTTTCACCTACACTTCTAACCTTATTGAATAAACTTTTAAAATGAGGAATAAGTATCACAGATTTTACTAAAAACAAATACACTGAATTCATATACATATTTTTAAAGAACTTTATACATAAAGTCCCTTACATAGCTATTCCATTATAGCTGAAAGTACCATATTTTATGTCAGACTCTTATTACCACTCAGTATTAAGGATTTCCATTAATTAACATTGTAATATTTTATATGCAAACTACTTCATTTTGCAAGCCCAGAATCAAACAACTGGCTATTTACTACACTATTCTAGCAGCAGCTAAGCTAGCCAAATAATTCATATGACATTGTTGAATTTCCTAGGTTTCACTCACAAATGAGTTCCTAACCTACCCTGTAGGCATTCAAATACTCTGAATACTGAAGAGACAAACTATTATTGAACATTGGAGTAGAGCTAAGAAGCCCCAGTCAGGATCAGGACTCGATTGTGTTAGACACTATACAAATGCATGCAAAGTCTGTCCCGAAGAGTTTACAACCAGTTAAGACAAAGAGAGAGTAGGAGAAATGATACAGTCTGAGGCCTGCGCTTATTATATTAATGAACCTATTCACACATGTTTTATTTTGCTATTATAAATATCTGAAGTAAGAGTCAGCTATGCCCGATCTGTCCTTCAACCTGGCCATCATTATTTAGCTGATTTCCTGTAGGTGCTGTGGCAAACATGGGTCTTAAGAACAGATCTGAAGTAGGAGATGCTAGCAGAATTATCACGACCATAGGAACATCCATACTGGTCAGATCTATAGTCCATCTAGCTCAGTATCCTGTCTCTAACAGTGGCCAGTGCCATAAGCTTCAGAGGAAATGACCAGACAGGAATGATCCATTTACTGAGTGATCCATCCCTTGTTGTCCAGTCCCAGCTTCTGCCAGTTGGAGGTTAAGGATAAGGACCAGACAGCAAGTGTGAAAAGTTGGGACAGGGGTAGTGGGTAATAGGAGCCTATATAAGAAAAAGACCCCAAATTGGGACTGTTCCTATAAAATCGGGACATCTGGTCACCCTAGTTAAGGGACATCCAGATCATGGGGTTGTGTCCCTGACCATCTTGGCTAATAGCCATTGATTTACCTGACCTCCATGAACTTATCTAATTGTTTTTTTAAAACCAGTTATACTTTTGGTCTCACAACATCCCATGGCAATAAGTTCTACATGTTGACCGTGTTGTGTGAAGAAATATTTCCTTTTGCTTATTTTGCCTGTTTCAAAATGCTTATTCTGCCTATGTTTCAAAATGCTACTTCAGCACCAATGGCAAAGTGCTACAAGAGTATGGGGCGATCATGCCGAGTAATAATTCTATGGGCAGTTACTTGCTTGAGTGAGTAGCAAAATACAGCATATTCTAAAATGAACTATCCCAGTCTTGTTAATCTCTCCCCATATGAAAACTGTTCCATACCTCTAAACATTTTTATTGCCCTTTTCTACTCTTTTTTAAATTTGAATACTTTTTTTTTTTAAAGGATCAACTAGAATGGCACATAGTATTCAAGGTGTGGACATACTATGGATTTATATAGTGGAATTATGATGATATTTTCTGTTTCCTTATCGATCCCTTTCCTAATGGTTCCTAACTTTATTAGCTTTTTTGACTGCCACTGAACACTGAACAGATGTTTTCAGAGAACTATCCACAATAATTCCAGGATCTCTTTCATGAGTAGTAACAGCTAATTTAGACCTCATTACTTTGCATGCATAGCTGGGATTATGTTTTCCAATGTGCATTATTTTCCACTTATCAACATTGAATCTTATCTGCCACTTTGTCACCAGTCACCCAGTTTAATGAGATTCTGTCATAAGTCTTCATAGTCAGCTTTGCACTTAACTATCTTGAGTAATTCTACATTGTCTGCAAATTTTGCCACCCCACCATTTATCCCTTTTTCCAGATCATTTATGAACAGCACTGATCAGTTCAGAAAAGGTGTTCCACATTTTAGGGGGAGCATGAAAGCTATTGGAATCTAAAACTACTGACCTAGTTCTACACTGTTATTAATAACTAACTTCAAAGTTCAGATACTATGGTGATAGATGTGGCATGAGAACCTAGACCTAGAATATTGGGAAGCACACCTCTACCAGGTGCTCTTGGAAAACTGGTAATGAAGGACAAATTATTTACACTTGAATAAGGCTTCCTCCTACTCAAGTAAACTCAAGGTACTTGAATATTAACCTATTGAAGAACAGGCTTGGATTATCCAGCTTCTGCACATTGAATCAGAAGAAAATATTTAAACCTCAGTTAGATAATTAAAGCAACAGTTAGACCTGCACTTCACTTACCCTGAGAGATAAGAACATAAGAAAGGCCAAACTGGGTCAGACCAAAGGTCCATCTAGCTCAATATCCTGTTTACCGACAGTGGCCAATGCCAGGTGCCCCGGAGTGAGTGAACCTAACAGGTAAAGATCACCCTCCTCTGACAAACAGAGGCTAGGGACACCATTCCTTACCCAGCCTAGCTAATAGCCATTAATGGACTTAACCTCCATGAATTTATCCAGTTCTCTTTTAAACCCTGTTATAATCCTAGCCTTCACAGCCTCCTCAGGCAAGGATTTCCACAGGTTGATTATGCGCTGTGTGAAGAACTACTTCCTTTTGTTTGTTTTAAACCTGCTGCCCACTAATTTCAATGGGTGGCCCCCAGTTCTTCTATTACGGGAACAAGTAAATAACTTTTCCTTATTCACTTTCTCCACGCCACTCATAATTTTATATACCTCTATCATATCCCCTCTCATTCTCCTCTTTTCCAAGCTAAAAAGTCCTAGCCTCTTTAATCTCTCCTCATATGGGACCCGTTCCAATCCCCTAATCATTTTAGTTGCCTTTCTCTGAACCTTTTCTAAGTATATCCTTTTTGAGATGAGGAGATCACATTTGTACACAGTGTTCAAGATGTGGGCACACCATGGATTTATATAGAGGCAATAAGATATTCTCCATCTGATTCTCTATCCCTTTTTTAATGATTCCTAACATCCTGTTTGCTTTTTTGACTGCCGCTGCACACTGCATGGACATCTTCAGAGAACTATCCACGATGACTCCAAGATCTTTTTCCTGATTAGTTGTAGCTAAATTTGCCCCCATCATATTGTACGTATAGTTTGGAGTTATTTTTTCCAATGTGCATTACTTTACATTTATCCATATTAAATTTCATTTGCCATGTTGTTGCCCAATCATTTAGTTTTGTGAGATCTTTTTGAAGTTCTGCACAGTCTGCTTGGGTCTTAACTATTTTCAGCAGTTTAGTATCATCTGCAAACTTTGCCACCTCACTGTTTACCCCTTCCTCCGAATCATTGATGAATAAGTTGAACAGGATTGGTCCTAGGACTGACCCTTGGGGAACACCACCTGTTATCCATCTCCATTCTGAAAATTTACCATTTATTCCTACCCTTTGTTCCCTGTCTGTTAACCAGTTCTCAATCCATGAAAGGATCTTCCCTCTTATCCCATGGCAACTTAATTTACTTAAGAGCCTTTGGTGAGGGACCTTGTCAAAGGCTTTCTGGAAATCTAAGTACACTACGTCCAGTGGATCCCCCTTGTCCACATGTCTGTTGACCCCTTCAAAGAACTCTAATAGATTAGTAAGACATGATTTTCCTTTACGGAAACCATGCTGACTTTTGCCCAACAATTTATGTTCTTCTATGTGCCTGACAATTTTATTCTTAACTATTGTTTCAACTAGTTTGCCAGGTACGGCAAATAAATAATAACAATAAATAAAACATTGCAATACATTGAACAGTTTCTTTTTGACCTAGACCTTAATGTATTGTAAACAGTCGAGCACATCAACTCTTCAGTGAGATGGAAAGAAGCATCCTGATCACCATCAAAGATCTTGGCTTGGATTCAACAATTCTCACTTTCAAGTTAATCATCCATATGTCCTTCTCCCTATCGTTCATTACCCTCTCTTACTGTGTCACATGGAAAAGTAGAAGAAAGTTGTTTGGGGGCAAGGACAACATTTTTATTTGTTCTTTAGTTCACTTTTGGGCACTGGAAGAAAAAGGAAGTCCACATGCCTAGAGACATTGCCAATCCTCCAGGATTGTCCTGGA
Source organism: Dermatemys mawii (assembly GCA_007922305.1). Taxonomy (NCBI): domain Eukaryota; kingdom Metazoa; phylum Chordata; order Testudines; family Dermatemydidae; genus Dermatemys; species Dermatemys mawii. The sequence continues at coordinate 6,638,856 of ML677341.1, read as the reverse complement.
CTCTCCAGGAATTAAAGAATAATTTTTAATTAAAGATTATGTCATGTGATGAAACCTCCACGAATATGTCCAACCAAAACTGGCAACACTAATCTCCATCAGACAAGCAAATGAAACAATGAATAAGGTGGCATTGCCCAAAGAGATCTCAAGCACGCTTCATAAAGCCTAGAAAGTCAGACTGGGGAGACTATTTTTAATATATGAATTGAATGAGACACAGAAATCAAGGACTTGATCCTCAGCTAGTGAAAACTGGCAAAGCTCCATTGACTCTATGGACTGAGACACGTGAAGCTTCAGTGCCTTTTCAGAATGCCACAGTTGGAGACAAGTCATGGAAATTTCAAAAACTGTTGCCATTGACCAGAAATTCTCCTTTCATTCTCCCTTATACAGCAAGCAAACAAGTCACCATTTCCCCAGAGGAAAAGCAGCCTTTTATCTAAACCGTATCCAGCAGGGTTTATTGTGTACTCCAGTTGTTGGGAATAGGTACACTGAGTAATTTCTTTAAAGACATCAGCAGCTCATCAACAACACTTGGGGATTTTTTGTGTGCCATCCAAGGCAATGCCCTTAATCAGCCAATTGTCAACACAGAATTATACATGCAACTCCAGTTTGTGACTACAATTCAATAGCCACCATACCTTTTGTGTTTATGTGTAGATGATACACATCACAGAAGTCAGTATTCTGGACCAAAAGTGTTGTGTTCCTACTATGAATATGAAAACTCTCATTCATTGGGATGTATCCAAAGATGCAATATGTGCCTATAAACAAAAGCAATCTTCTTGATCTGGCATAACGGGTGATAAAGGTTTAATAAGGCTTGACAAAATTACATTGTCTGTTTTAGGAAGGGAATTCCTTTCTCAGCACTTTCAAATGGGCTTTGGCCAACTAAGCAGGAGAAAAACTTCAGTAAAGGAAAGGGTTTATTTCAGAAGGTTTTTTTTAAAGCTACAAATACTATTAACACTTCTCTCCCTGTCTTGTGGTCTGCCCTCTGCCTCCCTCCCTCCACCATGTGTCTCTCTCTCACCTTTCCCTGAAAAATGCCTGTAGGAAAACAATCAGGCGGTGATTGCTTATACATAGACACAGTAGCACTTCTCAGGCAGCACTCAACAGCCATTTGAAATGGGATAGGAGAGCCCTATTCAAAGTCAGTTTCAAAATGCTGCTGTCAGCGCCACTGGCAAAGTGCTACAAGAGCATGGGGCGATCATGCTGAGTAATAATTTTGCGGGCAGTTTCTCACTTGAGTGAGTAGCAAAATGCAGGAGGGCAAGGGAAAATTTAAACCACATCCAATTTAAAACCTCTGCTTCTTATGCTGACCTTATAATTTTTCAGAGATGTCTACTACAATCTACTGCTTCTATTTCCAGGACCTCATGGATCACAGCAACACCCTCAAATAAATCTCACTTCCAAGTGAGTTCAAAGGCTGAAAATGGAGTAATCAGTGCAGCCTGTTAGACACACTCGGAGCTATAGAGCTGTTACCAAATGCAAACAGGTGAAAGGCCTTTGCAAGCCCACTGTTTTAGTAGCTATATTCACAAAAGTATGCAAATAAATTATTATACTGCTGCAGCTACTGTAATACACTTTTATATCACAATTAAGCTAGCCATCAAACAGTGGTGTAGCTGGAGAAAACAGACTCAAAGATGTGAGAATCCTACCAACGCCAGGAGAGAAGGGGTGACAGTTGTCCGAAGCAGGGTCGTATGAAGACAAATAGCATAAGGCTGCTGCATAAACATTGTGTAATGAAGTAAAAACAATTTTTTAATATAGTGTCTTCTGGCCACGTACCTGGAAACACAGATCCACAGAAATTAATCATCTCTGTGAAAGTCTCACATATACAAGTTTCAGTGTGTCCTCTCATTCCAGAACCATGAAAATCCACACACCTAGGTGAATAACGGCAACTGTTACAAGCCTCTCAAACAAATGTGTGAGGTTGCACTTTCTACTCAACTCACCCTTACACATGTAGCACTCAACAGTCAACTTTAGCAAGCCGTCTTCATTTTGAGGCAGTGTCTGCCCCAAGTGTGCAGAACGACCTTGACAAAATTCTGAAAAAAATCTCAGGTCCTGGGGCTCTAAAGCTGTTTTAGAATTAGGTTTGAATAATTGTCCCACAATATGAGTTTCTTGATTAATTGCTTAAGATAAGGCCTCCTTTCCCTTGCTGGCCTCCAGTGGCTCCCTCTACTTCCCATAATCACTTTTGTCTCGTTCTTCTGTACATTGGGAACTGCTAAGAGAAAAATCAGAGATACACCAATTCCATTACTTGAGGATTAGCCAAGAGATAACCCTATGTACTCCATTACGGACTATTATTTGAGTAATTATTCAATCAGTTTAGTCTATGTGAAAGATGCATTAATTGTTTTCTACAGCTTGTTCAAGCTGTATACCAAACTAAGTGAAGTTAGTTATGTCCTTTAACAACAAAACTATGTTCAGGTTGCAAAAAAAAGATGAGAAGCTGTTTGCATTGAATTATTTTTTTTAAACTAATTAGGCTGTTGAAGCTCTGGCTTCATGACGAAAAAGGTGGGGATCTATTCTGATCAGGTTTCTACTCAAACCAATCAGATTGTGAGCATAACGTAGACAGAAAATTGGCAGAATGTGAGCTTTGCCATATAAATTATACAAAATTGGTATTCAGCCACCAGGATCTTTGGCAACAAATCAGGACACACATCCAGTGTGCAGTGGAAGGAGGGAAAGGGAGAGGGAAAAAAACAAACAAAAAATACTAACAAGAAGCAGGTTTAACCTAAACAAGAAACTCGCACACATTTATAAAACACAAAAGTTAGACTGTTCTGTGCCCCAAATTAATGCTGCATTATCTTCTAGTAAAACAGCTTTATTTTCTTAAACACACGGAACATCCAGAAAAGAAAAAAATAATTTGATTAATAAATAATTGACCTTCACTGAGTAATTAAGTAAATCTGACTTATGGCCCAGACTTTTTTTTTAAATCCTCCTCCACCATCCAGAGATTTCAGATCCCTACATAATCTGTCGTTGTCTTGAGGCTGAGTACCATCTACTGACTATATACTGAGTACCATTTACTGACTGTGTCAGAAAGATTCTGTCTGCTCTGATTGAAGCTAATGAGAACTTTGAGCCAAAGACTGTAATGCAAGCAATACTGGTCCTTATTTGTGCAGGCGTGAGGTGCACACAAATAACAGCCCTATATTTTCAAAACCCCCATAACTCTGACTGCTTCACTAGAATGCATATGATGCCTTGAATCAGCGGCATTGTTTCCTCATAATAATCAGTGCTGTCGTTATAGACAGAAACAACCAAGGACTTTTCTGGTACCCTGATGGGCAGCATCGATATCTATCTTCATTATATCAATATCTTCATTAATCATCTGGAGGATGATGTGGATTGCACCCTCAACAAGTTTGCAGATGATACTAAACTGGGAGGAGTGGCAGATATGCTGGAGGGTAGGGATAGAATACAGAGGGACCTAGACAAATTCGAGGATTGGACCAAAAGAAATCTGATGAGATTCAGCAAGTACAAGTGCAGGATCCTGCACTTAGGATGGAAGAATCCCTTGCAATGCTACAGATTAGGGACCGAATGGCTAGGCAGCAGTTCCGCAGAAAAGGCCTTCAGGATTACAGTGGAGGAGAAGCTGCATATGAGTCAACAGTGTGTCCTTGTTGACAAGAAGGCTAATGGCATTTTGGGCTGTATAAGTAGGGGCATTGCCAGCAGATTGAGGGACGAGATCATTCCCCTCTATTCAGCATAGGTGAGGCCTCATCTGGAGTATTGTGTCCAGTTTTGGGCCCCACACTACAAGAAGGATGCAGAAAATTTGAAAAGAGTCCAGCAGAGGGCAACAAAAATGATCATGGGGCTGGAACACCCTCTGAGGAGAGGCTGAGGGAACTGAGATTATGTAGTCTGCAGAAGAGAAGAATAAGGGGGGATTTCATAGCTGCTTTCAACTATCTGAAAGGGGGCTCCAAAGAGGATGGATCTGGACTGCTCTCAGTGGTGTCAGATGACAGAACAAAGAGTAATGGTCTCAAGTTGCAGTGGGGGAGGTTTAGGTTGGATATCAGAAAAAACTTTTTCACTAGAAGGGTAGTGAAGCACTGGAATGGGTTACCTAGGGAAGTGGTGGAATCTCCTTCCTTAGAGGTTTTTAACGTCAGGCTTGACAAAGCCCTGGCTGGAATGATTTAGCTGGGGATTGGTCCTACTTTGAGCAGGGGGATGGACTAGATGACCTCCTGAGGTCCCTTCCAACCCTGATATTCTATGACTCTAATAGTTTTGAGAACAAGTCAACAATTTTGCAATTTAAACCATGTTAAATTGTTTTCTAAATTCCCTGACATTTTTGCTAATGCAGATTTCACACTGGCTTCTAGAAACTCAGTTTTTGTTTGTTTGTTTGTATACTGCATGAATGGGGGATTTATCTATGGGAGAGCGCATGAACTATTGGTATTCTTAGGATTCAGTTAGGATGAAGAGTGAATCTTCTCAGGCGTAGCAAGGGAGAGCCTTCCAAGTTAGGATTAAAGCCATTGGTTGGACGGCTTGTGTTTTAATGGATCAACTGTCGCAGAGAGCACTCAGCCAAACTCCTTCGCTGCCTTACAATTTGTTTATGAACAGGACTTGAAATTCATTGGGAAGGGGATTATCCTCCCGCGGTGGCACGTAATTTTTAAGAACACCCACCCTATTTACCTAGATGCATGCCAGACAGTATGCAACTGTTTGACCCAAATCCTATTAGCAACAATCAGTCATTACCTCTTTACCCCAAAATGAACTATATTCTGGGATGTGTCACAGAGAAATACATTAAAATGCAGGAGATAAAAATGTATTCAAAATCTCTTTCACAATTCAGACTGTAAACTCCTGGGGCATGGACCTGAGCTGTGTTTGTTAAAAAGCTGTGTGCTGCACTGAGACACCCACGTGATCAATAAACCACAAATGAAAAGTCTATAATTTCCTTCCACATTCCTTTGTTTCTTCCTCTTCTTCTGACTCCTGACGTTTTTTCTCACCTTTATATTTACTTATTTCTTTCACTTATTTCCCTCTCTGGGTACCTCTTCTGAAAGGCTTACAGGCTGGTGCCGGGTTCCTGTCCTGCTTCCTGTACTTCATTCTTAGGTCTCTCCCCTGCTAGGATTTAACAAACAATTTAGAATATTTGAGAGACAAGAACATTTTTTCTTATTCAGGCTGCTGCTGAGGATATTTCGTGAGCTACTGAATGAGGGCAAGAGTGGACAGGAAGAGAAGAGAACAGAGTGTAGAGTAAGGGACAGGAAATATTGAACAAGAAGGTCATGATGCACTGGATCTAAAAAAAGAACAAGGGAAAGAGGAAGAAACACAGAGAAGGACTGGTAAGTAAATATTAAGAGGGTGAGCAAAAGCTGAGAGAGGCAGATGAGAGGAAGAAAGAATATGGAAAGCAAAAGACACAGATCAGAACCCTGCCACATTCAATGTGCAAAGGGCAGGAGCCCTTACCTCTGAGTGAGCACCTAGAGCAAGACAGTGGGTAAGAATGGGATACTTTTGCTTACATTGAATCTGAATCCTTCCCATACTGTCAGATGCTGCTTAGAGCAAGAACCAGGCTCTGCCATCTCTATCTATCATGGGCTGTTCTTTCTATGTCTTCTACATTAAGTTCTATATTTTCCCTTTCTAAGGGCTTATCTTCACTACGGGTCTAAGTCAAGCTAAGTTATGCTACTCCAGCTACATGAATAATGTAGCTGGAGTTGACGTAGCTTAGGCCAAGTTACCCCGATGTCTTTGCTGTGCTGTGTCAACACTCTCCGGTTGACTTCCCTTACTTTTCTCGGAGAGGTGGAGTACTGTGGTTGACTGGAGAGCACTCTGCTGTCGATTTAGCGGGTCTTCACAAGACCCACTAAATTGAGTTTGACTGTAGCAGTATCAATCCTCCTGCAGTGAAGACAAGCCCTAAGTGCTGTGGGACCAAGGGATTGCTTTGGACAGCCCCTATTACACGCTCCTTTAGTTGTCCAACAGCACACTTGCCATAGTGGACACTATGCCTTCATTCTTAACATACATCCCAGATATTTCTGTCTTCTCTGGATAACTTTGGAGATAAGGAGTTGGTTAAATCTTGGCATTTGTTATAAATTCATTCCATTTGGTACCTGCTATCTTCCTGAGTCATTTGCTTTGCATGGCGTTTAGTCATCTGTTTGTGGATTTCCAGCTTTCATGTCCACACACTGAAGTGTAAATAACATCTGACGAAGATTTGTAGTTTGGTCTTTATCTTCTAGATATAAGATGACCAAATTTTGCTTAAGCTAGTGAAAGCAGCTGTTGCCTGCAGTTTGTTATATTATTTCCTTCTGGTTTACATGCTACTGCCAAAGCATGTGAACTGACTCAACTTTTGTATTCCTTTGCCTTCTAACATAATGCTTGAGTTGGGAGTTGCTCACAAGTAGCACCTTATTCCACAAGTTGATCTCTTGACTTCAGTAGCCTGCTTATCATGTAAGGTACCATTCAACAAGAGCGAGGATATCATAATCTGGAGGAATGAGTTCTTGTGTCATCCAGTAAGCGTTCCACACAGAACTTTGTTTTCCATTCTTTTTATAAACTTAGAGAACATTACCTTAGAACAGGGTTTCTCAAACTGGGGGTCGCTGAGCGCTTCCAGGGGGGTTGCGAGCTCCTGCCGCCACTTAAAAGCCGCCGAATTACTTCCGCATTTGGCGGCTTTTTGGTGGACATGCCGAGCTCTTTCGGGAGCGCTTGGCATGTCTGCTGAAAAGCCGCCAAATGCGGCAGTAACTTATTCGGCAGCTTTTCGGCGGACATAGAAGGGTCTGCCGCGGCAGCCGAGGAAGGAAAAATGGGTCAAGGTTCTCAAAAGTTTGAGAATCACTGCCTTAGAAGGTATAACCTTACTTTCCCTTTCCACTATATGGTGGCCTTTCTTCCTATTCTTGTTTACACACATATCCATGGGTGTGCACTGATACAGTGCTCTTTCTGGTGAAAGAAGCCACTAGACCCCTACTCTACAGCGGAGAGAAGAGCCTCCCCTGTGTTGGTTCTTACTACAAACAACTCTTATAGGAGCTAACTTTTCCCCCTCAGTGGCAGCAGCAGATCATCTCTGTACCCCGGACCTGATCCAAAGGAGTTCACTCTTCAAATTATCTTCCAACTCTTTGGCTTCCTATCCCCTTCCACCCTATAGCAGGAAGGTAGAAAGAGAGGGAGTCACCTGAGCTGGAAGTCAGGGGAAGGAAAATACAGCAGGCGGCAGAACTTTCTGACTTACTGCGATGTTCCAGTTTCTCTCCAAAGGGCCTGCCACTAAGATGTGTGAGAAAGAGACCTCCCACCACCTTTCTCAAAGACTCCTTGACTAATATGTTCAGACCCACACAGGTGTAAGTTGTGTTTAAGTGCCTGACAAGTGCTCAGGAGACTGTGGGTTCCCCTCTTTTTCTTTTAAACTGGTTCACTTATTCTTGGTTTCTGAGCTATGGAAACAGTCTGAAAAATGCTGTCAGGACATGTCACCTGTGACTGCTGCAATTTTTATACAGTTTTAATTATGGAGAGAAGTAAAAGGGAACTGGGAAGATGGGGGAAATACGTTTTAGTAGGGTATTTGAGAAACCGTGTAAACAAATTACTGCCATTTTTAATGTGTAGCAGAGAACTTCAACACTCTTGCCCTTTATCTCTCATGCTGGTTCACATCAGAGTAGCAAAAATATAAATCACTAATTTTCTTCAACTTTCTCAATTACTATGGGTATGGTGGTCATTAAAAAGCTGTATGTATATGGAAGAATTACACACATTTTGCAAATGAAGAACATAAAGATACCTTCTCATTAGGCTACAAATGGAAATTCATTCTTGTCCTGAAATAAAATCCTTACCATGCCATTATTTTGCCTAAGTTCCATTACCAAGAAGTACCAGAATCAGATGTATCAGAACAGCATGAAGAATTTTTCTGACAAAACTCTCACCAGTGCAACGCATTTGCAGTCCTTCAACCCACAGATTTCAAAGTACTTTGCAAAGGTGAAGAAATATTGTCCCCATTTTACAGACGGTGAAATTGAGGCCCAGGAAAGGTATATGACTTGACCAGGGACGCATAGCAAATCAGTGGCAGAGCTAGAAATAAAATCCAGATTTCCTGACTCCCAGTCCTATGCCCTGCTCACTGGTTCACACACTCATCTATTTACCTTTTGGCTAATAAGGTGTAGTTAGTTTACAAGCAACCATACTATATATAGGGACTGCATTTTGCACAGGCAGAGGGAGAAGTAGATATAACAAGTCTTTTTCCATTTGTCACTCCTGTGATTTCTAGGGATATCTAAAAAATCTAGCTTTGGGGGGATGAATGCTCACCCGCACTGTCATCCTACATTTCTCTTCCGTAGAGCATATGTTTTTCCTGCCCAAGAGGAAGCAGTAAGTAGGATGTTTTTGTTTGTTTGTGGAGAGTGCACTTTAAATCCTTTGCTTTATAAGCTTCTTGAACAATTTCTTAGCCACAGAGTTATGTGTGATTTGGAAATGACCAGCACTCTCACTAGTACAGCTTGGGTGAAGTACCACTTAAAGAGGTGTTTTCCTGAATTTTGCAATTCTTTTGCTGTAAGTTTTAATAGCTGTAACATCCAATTTTTGTGCCATCTCATTTTTTTTCTTGCTGAGGATTAGGAAGAAGAGAGGGAAGAATTATCTCTAGATAACTATAAACGACAGAATTGATTTTTGGTAAGAACTGTGTGGAAGTTCTTAATACCACCTTATCTTTGTGAATAGTACAGAACTGTTCCTCCACTGAGTTAAAGCCTATCTCAGAAACTATCCTCACCAATGTTATCTCTATCAGAAAAGTAGCTTTGAGGGATGGAAAATAATATATGTTCCTCATTGGTTGAAACGGAGTTATGTCAAAACCTTGTAATACAGAATTTAGGTTCCACATTGGGTATTTCCATAATGTAGGTGGATTCAACAGGTTTGCTGCTGGAAGAAACTACCATGAAGCAGAGATTAACTGTTCTTATGCTGAGTTATGGAATTTAATCAATGCCACTTACACATCAATGTACAGACACAAACCAAATGAAATGCCATCTTGCAAAACAAACAATCAAAGCATGCAAGATCTTAGATGTTAATGTTTTTGTTAACACACAAGTTTTTTAAAATTATCCAAATCCTGAATTAAAAATCCAGCATGTTGAATGATTCCTTGAAGGCAGCATACTGGTTTGTACCACTTACTCAGAGTATCGCTTTTCAAAAGCGGTCAGCCTCAAACCGTCCATTTGGAAAACAAGTCCCTGGTTTATAAGGTCTTTCTTCTATGACAGCCTCATTGAAATGTGTATCAACCTCTGAAAAGCATCTTCTTGCCATTGTGGGGTTATTTGTATGACTAACATCTTCCTTTTTATTTTCAGGGTTAGCTTGGCAACTAACAGAAGGAACATATAACAAAAATATCTTGCAGCTCCTCAATAAAGAATCTACTGCTTTTGCTGTGCCATCTCTCTTGAGAAAGAGAAGGATGTTTTGGTCATCTGTTGGGGCAAATAATTCTATTTTTAGGACTTCCAGGATTTCTGCTATCTGATCGAATATTTAAATTGAGTCTGCATTCCCTCTGGTGTATTGACTAACAGCTTAGCCAGTCCACTTCGGTGTTCAATGAGCTCTTGTGTTCTGTTACAGAAGAAGCATGATTTTCTGTCCTGCTGAAAAGTGATACTTTTCCCTAGTTCTGAGACTTGAACCCCCTCTAACCAGTTCAAATAGGACACAGTTATGTTTTCACAATATTAGTAATATGCTCTTACCCAGATGTGCAAAGTTTACTGTACTTGGGGCAATACAAAAATAACAGTTAATACAGAATATAGCAGTCTCTTTAGTTGGAAAAAAATAAAGCGGAGAACATGATACACCCCTATAAGATACTTCTCTTCCTCATATTCTGCTGTTTGGGATAGTCCTCTAATATCTCTCTTTGATCTTATTTCAGCTCTGGACAAGTTACTAATGCCTGGCTCTGGCACGGACCTATTCTGTGGTCTCTGACAAGTCACTTAGCCACTGTACTTCAGTTTTAACATGTCAAATGGGGATAATGATTCTTATTTTTTTCTTTAAAAAACATTCTTTGAGCTCTCAATGTGAAAAGCAGTGGGTGTTATTAATTATTGCAATTAATCACCTGTCCAAAAGAAGCTATGCAAATGAAGTGTGCATTATTAATTAGTTCTCTTGCGTAGGACTTTATAACATTACTGTTCCATATGCCAAAAATTTCTCAGAGGATCAGCACTGATGTCAATATATCCTGGCAAGCAGAGATCTAAGAGGAAATTGGGGAAACAATTCAAAATAACTACAATTTGTTTCAACTTCATTTCTTCCTCAGATTTCCTGTATTTTTGTTTTGATTATACTGCTTTATAGGTTTAAAAAATTATTATTAAACATTGGTTGCTAACGTTTTCTTTCACTGAAAGCTACGGGGCCCTGATTCCGTTCTCAGTATCAGTATCAAGTAAAACCCGTGAGAGTAGATTTAGACGCTAAGCGTCAAAATACATTTGAAACAAAATGAATAAAAAGTGGAAGAAAGAGGATGCTCACAATTGATTTTTCTAACAAGGCATTTACAGGCACTCAAAACATGATCTCTACTTAAAACATAAAATAGTCATTGTGCTGATTTGTTACAGTACGACTTGCAAAAGTATTTGATTCCACATTATCTGAAACTAGGTAGTTATCCGAAGTCTCATCTTCTTAATGGAATGGAATGTACAAAAGCTGAGCATTCAGTTTAACACACAATATATTATCTATACAAATTGGTACTTATTCAACAGACAAACTTAAAAACCAAATTATGGTAGGCTACCAATTTGTTACTCTCTTCCAGAAAACACTATGTACAACTTGATAGCTTATAGAGCTTTTTAATTACTTTTTTTTGGTTTAACGTGTCTGTGTTCGTTACAGACTGTGAGGCCTTGTCTACATTCTGCCAAAAGCAAGTTAGAAAGCTCCTCTCTAAACAGAACTCTTGCTAGCTGGTTGATAATTTGATTTCTCTGATCTGTGTGTACGGGGATGTTAGAAAACATTTTACAAAACCAATCTCCTACAGAATAAGGTCTAATAACGCAATGTTGTAAAACCATTTGTGTGCATAGTAGCCAGGAAAGTCATGTCAGAAACCAGATAAAATGTCAAAATATGCCTCTTGCTACAACAGTTTGAACTGAAGGACCTCAGAAAATATATTATGGAACTAACTTATATTAGTGGTCTTGTGGACACACAGATCTTGCAGCTAACACTCCTGTATTTTAGTCTCTCCTCTGTCACAAATGCCTTTTGGCCTTGGACAAATTAATTTGCAGTTTTGCTTCAGTTTTCTTATCTGTAAAACTGGGCTAACTGCTTCCTCACAGGAGTTTACAGACACAGCTCGTCACAGTAATTTGTTAAGAGCTTTGAAATCCTCTGATAGAAGTACAATTTTTTTATAATTATACAGCCATATTGTTTTATTTATCTATATTTACTCTACTTTAAATACTTATTCATTTTGAGAAAATTAGTCATTTTTAATTTCAGACAATTCAGAATTAACATTTGTTAATCCAAGTATGGTTTTATAAAAGGTCTTTGCCTAAATGGTAATACAGTCATTGTACATATTAACTGAATTAAGAGTGAGATTTTCAAAAGTATTTAGGAACAAACATCCCATTAACTTTCAAAGGACAGCTACTCCCAAATCACACAAATGCTAGTGAAAACGCCACCCTAAACAGATCAACCTCAAATTAAAAACTGTTAAAAGCCCTGAGATGTGAATTATGTAATAAAAATGGTCAAAACCAAAGTTATTTCTGTTGCTTTTAATTGGAATATAAAAGGGACCTGATATATATGGTATTGTATATGCTATTTGCAATCTAGTACACTGTACCAAGTGAAAAATATTCTATATGCTATATATATTGTGACGGAGTCAGTCCAGAAGGGTATAAGAGAGTGCTGGAAGGCAGGTATATCAGCCTCAGGATGTGCAGGTCCCTGTTCCCTGGATAGCCAAACAAAGGCTACTCCAGGCCAGTCAAGACACCTGGGACCAATTAAGAAACTTCTAGAAAGCAGCAGAAATAGCTAGCCTGACTGGGACACGTGAAGCCAATCAGGGGCTGGCTGAAACCAGTTAAAAACCCTCCCAGTTAGTCAGGTGGGTGTGGATGTCAGGAGCTGTGGAAGGAAGTTGTGCTGTTGGTGAGACCGAGTGGTAGACAACACATCATACGCAAGGAAGGAGGCCCTGAGGTAAGGGTGAAGTGGAGTTTGAAGAAGCGGAGACTGCTGTGGGGAAGTAGCCCAGGGAATTGTATTGTGTTTTGTGGCTAAAAGATCAGCCATCTTAGCTGATACTATTAGGGTCCCTGGGCTGGAGTCCGGAGTAGAGGGTGGGCCCGGGCTCCCCTCTTTCTGTCTCCCCTAATTAGTTACTGAGAAAGGGAGGTCACTCTGGGGCCTAGATGAGTTTCTGAGGCTCCTAAATCTGCCAGGAAGCACAGGACCAACAAATACAGACTTGGAACTTTGTCACAATATATATATTCTATATGCTATTAGCAATCTAGTACACTGTACCAAGTAAAAAATATTCAAGCCTGTAGTTCAGTGACAGATATCTGGATGCTGCTGGGAAGTGTGTGTTATAAACAAAGGCATTTCTCTTGAAAGTTCAATAAGGTTGAAAGCCAAAACAAGTGATACAGCATCAGGGATTTATCATCTAATAATAAAAGAGTGCTTGTTCCTTTGGAGCTGCTGCTAACAAATGGAGTTTCATGCTGAAAGAGCAGGCTCGGTAGGCATGCAGCTTTTCAGTTGCATTCCTTATTTTATGTTTTATATTAAAGAAAGCAATTTAACTTTAGAGCACAAGAAAATTATCTTGAAACTGAAGCCTTGTTTAAGCTTAACGCCAAGCTAGAAAAGAACATACAAATATTTAAAAGTCTTTGGTTATTTCTACAGCTAGAGCATTTGCGACAATTTATGTTGCCTATAGATTTTAACCATAAACCCCCATTTTCAGTAGTTTATAGCGTTCCTCTAGCAGGCTGAAATTTATCCGGTGGGGTCTACCAGAGGGTGATTTATTTATTTTTAATTTAAGTTTGTGCATCATAAGTTCAGTCCTGTTTCAAGTGAGGGGAAAATAAAACATAACCCAAAATATTTTTGAACCTATTACAGGTGAACTGCACAATGGGTGGAAGTAGAAAGAATAAATCTAGGCAAGCAATAGTCCTTACTGAGACGTGCCTTTGATTGGTCTGGAAAAAAACAGGTATTGGTTTCGCTGCATCTGTGCAGGTGCTGTAAAATATTTTTTAAAAAATAAAAGATGAAAGTGGCATCTTAATGGTAGCCAAAGTCAAGCTGGATAGGGAAAGAACATCCATAAGGAAGCTGTGTTGCACCTAATATGTGTATAGCTAATTTAACTGCATAAGCAAATGTGCAAACAAGTTTAGCTCCATAGGTCCTTGCCAATGAACGAAGCAGGACTCCACATAAGCATTCATTCAGGGCACACTGGTTTGTGTGTCAAGACAAAGTTTCTCCACAATACTGAAAATTTCTGATAAGTGGATAGAGCTTTCAGTGATGCAAGGTACACACTCATTAAGGTAAAAGAGAGACCACGCTGCTGGTGTGTAGCCAGATTAGGGAATGTCTTTCTCTTTTAGAGAAAGATGGGGCAGCGTGCAGAGCTCCTGGCTGTGCCTCCATGTAGGAGCCGGAGAGGGGACTTGCCGCTGTTTCCAGAAGCTGCTTGAGGTAAGCGCCACATGGAGCCTGATCCCCTGATCCCCCTCCCGGGCCCCAACCTCCTGCCCAACCCCTGACTCACTTCCTGCACCCCAAAGCCCTCATCCCCAGCCCCACCCTGGAGTCTGCTCCCCCAGACAGAGTCCTTACCCTCTCTCCGAGCACCTATCCCAGCCCTGATCAGCCCTCTGACCTCCGAACCTCTCCTTCCCATCCCGGAGCCCTCTCCTATACCGCAAACTCCTTATCCCCAGCCCTACCCCAGAGCTTGGGCCCCAGCTGGAGCCCTCACTCCCGCCCGCACCCCAATCTCCTGTCCCTTCCTGCACCCTGAACGCCTCATATCTGGCCCCACCCAAGAGCCCGCACCCCAAGCTGCAGCCCTCACCCCCCCCCCCACATACTCCAGCCCCCTGACGCACCCATAACTCCTTATTTCTGGCCCCACCCCAGAGTCTGCATCCTGAGCTGGAGCCCTCCCTCCCTCCCTCCCTCCCTCCCATACCTTAGCCTCAATTTCATGAGCATTCATGGCCCATCATGCAATTTCCATACCCAGATATGCCTCTCAGACCAAAAAATTTGCCCACTCCTGGTCTAGAAGCCCCAAATGAAATGGTTGCTTCATTGTGCTAGGCATTGTGTACATAGATTCAGTAAGAGACAGTGCCTGCACAGAAGTGCTTACAATCCAAGTAGACAAGACATAGAAAGGGTGGGAGAAAGGAAGAATTATTATGCTTATTATACAGAGAATTGAGACACAGAATAAGTGACATTTCCAAGGAAGTTTGACCCAGATATTCTGAATCCATCCTGTTCTTTAGCCACAATTCTGCATCTTGCATACAAAGCAAAAATTGACAGAGCAATTCTAATGCTATATTAAACAAATCTGTTAATTAATCAAGGCTAACATCAAAGTAATAAAATATCCATATTTATGGCAATAGGCCATAATTATGGTTTTCCTGACTCTTGGGAAAAAAGACTCTCTTTATCCTCCCCTTTCCATTGCCATACGGTGTAGTCTACATCTCTGATAATTGTGACCCCAGTTGTTCTCGTTCCATGGGGCAACTGGGTCTCTCTCAAAGGGATTCTCATGGTGATATGGGCACTTCCATGGTGGACTGAGAATTCTGTCTCTGAATAACACCCAGAAAAAAGTTATATATGCAAGACACCCTGACTATATTGCATCTCCTCTGTTTCTGAATGCCTGGAAACCAAAATTCCAGTATATACAGTTCTCTCTAGCACAGAAATAAAGAGTATTTGTCCTTAAGGTATTTTATGGAAGGATCTCAAAGCATTTTACCATCCTGCTATTGTTAAACCCAACAGCCCTATCAGTTAGGTATTACTTGTAAGTAAAGTACAGAAGTTCAACGACTTGTCCAAACTCACTCAATGGGTCACAACTGTGGATCTGGCAAGAGACTCCAAGGAGTATTGACTTAATTCCCAATTACAATAACAAAGTTGCACCAAGGGACCCAGGCAGAATGCCTTCAAGAACTTGACCGCATTTTTTAAAAAAGAATCATCATGAAAACATTGACACTGGAAAGCTGTGTGTGATCTGAGTCCTCCCTCCAGTCTGTAGTTGCACCAGCATGGGTTGACATAATTCAATGTGCATATTATGGTTAATTAATTCACCACAGCACAATGGAATCTTCCAACTCTGAAGCTTGGTATTAGTAAAGTATTTACATTTTAAATACTGCCTTCCATGGACCAGCAATGTATTTCAGGCTAGTTCTGAGGGACAAGTGCAGAGCCAACTCACATGACATACCAGTGTCTTCCACATTGTGGAAGCTACTAGAGAGTAAATGCTTACTGGTTAATTTGGTTATTTGGAATATTCCCCTATCAGAAGGTTGATACCTTCCTTCCAGCTGATGGATTCTGAAAAAACTGAAGCCCAGCAGCCAACAAACCTCAAGTTTAGGGATGATGTTGACTTTTTCTCATCTCCATCTACAGGAAGGGAAATGGGAAACTCCCAGTTTGGGCTGGCATAAGATTACTACTAAGAATGGGCCTCACTTAAAATAAAGATTTTCTTCAGAGCTAAATGGGATCTGTATTCACTGATTAGATGAATTCCTTTAGTTGGAGTTTGCAAAAAACGAGGAGTACTCGTGGCACCTTAGAGACTAACAAATTTATTTGAGCATAAGCTTTCGTGGGCTATAGCCCACTTCATCAGATGTATAAAGTAGGAAAGTTTCAGGGTATACACACACAGGCTCTGGATAGACACACACATCATATCTTAATTGCCATGCCAAGATTTTATTTAAGATGGTTTCTACATATCTTTAAACTTTTAATTTAGCACATTAAACACAATTAAGAGGTCAGTTCCTTAGAAATAGATGTTACGTTAAAACAAGGGCATTTGGCCATTTATATGGGTCATAACAAAGATGATAACTTGAACTTCCATATTCAACATTGAAAGGGAGTGTGGTGGTGAGGGGAACAGTGAGAAAGTTGCAGGCAGTTTTCATATCAAACTTCTAAATGACCTGCATATTTGACACTTGTGTTTGCTATTGTTTGATAGACAGAAAATCAGACTCAACAAGCAAAGCTCACAGGGATTCAAATAACTGCAGAAAAACCGCATGAAATACAGGCCTGAGTCAGCGCAGCTCCACTAGAAGACATTGGTATGCAGTAGGAGAAAAGGGCTGTGGCGGCCAGGACCCAAAGAACATGCAAAGCCTACTCTTCACTGCAAACGATTTGTCAAACATGCAGCTAAAAAAGGGAAATACCATGATACCCCTCTAATGTCATTTGCACTAAAAGTCCTCTTGACCAGGGCTATTACAAAACATACAATTTGTACATCCCCCAACCCGCCCATCCCACCCATAAGAAGTTTTTATCGGCTCTTTTCTCCTGTCCCCCGCAGCTGCAGCCTGGCGCCAGACTCAGAAGAGTAAACAAAACACATGTTGTAACAACTGATATTTTCAGACACGTACCCATTGATGACATGCAGCTATGAATGCCTTCTCCTTTTACTGTATGGAATGAAGAGTGGTCGGGTGGCATTATTATTTTTACCAAGTTACATCCTCAAGTCCGTCATTAGCTACAGAAGAAGCCTTTATGGAGCAGTTGTACTGTCCCACTTCCTGGCTTCTGTCAAGCTTAACAAAACGAAGTACTAAACACATTTTATGCTGTGGAGTATCAAATGTTCTTCGCTATCAGGCGAAATGGAACTCTGTTCATTTTCATTATTGCTTCATATGAAAATGTTAGCTCTATTCATATTCCATATTCAAGATGTTTAACCTGGGTTCGCTGTATGAAAAGTCAATCATGTGTGCATAAATTCAATATTTTCCCTATTTATTTCAATATAATGAATATCTTACAGACAGCAATGTTTGTATATTGATTCAAAAATATTATCTTTTTCTTTTGCCTAAGTTATTTCGTGTGTATTTGAGGTGAAGTCAGGTATATTTGGGTTAAATAATAGTTTTATCATCATTCACAGTCTATTATGTTTAGCACAAGAAAGAAAGCCAGCACAACAGAAGAAAAAAAAAAATCCACCTCAAAGTCATGCCGGGGGGGTGGGATTTTGCTGATAAATGGGAACATTTTCTTTCTAAAGTTCACATTCTTAAACAAGAAAACAAACACTTCAGCTAAATTTGTGGGTTTTAAACAAACTGTGGCAAACACTAAGGGAACTAAATAGAAACCATTTTTCAAGTTGGTAAAACGAGGACAATGTGAATAAAAGGTATTAAATTAACTGTGACTAAGAAAGCACATATCAGCCAATTTTAACACCATTTTAAATATACCAGCAACGGGACAGGGAGTAAGTGCACTGAAAACCTACACTTACATTACTAAGTTTTGACACAAACTCACAAAATTATTTATATTGCAGTACAGCACAGGTGCCCTTACTAGGGTCCCATTGTTCTAGGGATATATAACTAAGGCCATGTCCATACTACCACTTATGCTGGCAAAAAAGACAATTACCTTTCGTAACTGGTGTTCTTTGAGATGTGTTGCTCATATCTATTCCACAGTAGGTGTGAGTGCTCGCCACATGTATCAGTGCCGTAAGTTTTTCCCTAAGCAGTACCCGTAGGAGTGGCGCCGCTCTGGCGTGCTGCGCGCTCCCCTATTCACGACACCCTTCTCACGGAGATGGCGGAAACTTGAGGACGAATAAACCTTTTTGCCAAATGAGTCCAGCCTTCTTGAGTCCCCAACATGGAGCGGTGCTTGGGGTCCCAGACCGATGGCACACAGACAGAGCGCCTGGCAGGTGTCAAGGGCGATCCATGTGGACTATGCTCTGGACTGCTGCTGGACAGTGAACGGTGAGGGGAACGTTCCCTTGACTGCGACTGGTACCACTCTGGGGGTGATGGCGAAGAGCCCAGTGGTGGCTTGCCTCTGGAGCACGGGACCGACGTCAGTGGTTGTCTGGGCACTGGCAGGGACAAGGTATCTTGGGCCGCTTGCAGGACCTCCGGCATGGAAAGCATCCGGACATCCGGAGAGGCCTGGGCCGATGCAGCTGGGCTGTTCTGCTCAATGTGAGTCGGGGGCCTGGAGGTTGAAGGGGATCGAGGACTGCCCAACATGGGCCTAGCTTCTGCCCCTGGTGCACCATGGTACCAGTCTTCCTGGTCCTTTTATGCCCCGAGGACAGGGAGCGGTGCTGACTGGACGAAGACACCGGGAGATTGCCACAAGCTGACGCCGTGGTGCCTGGTGCCGACTCGGAGCGGCGCACTGGAGCCAGGGTCAGCGTCGACTCCATCAGGATGGCCCGGAGTTGAATGTCCCTTTCTCTTTTCGTCCAGGGCTTGAATGACTTGCAGATCTTGCAACAATCGCTGATGTGGGTCTCACCCAAAAAGCATAACCCTTCCGCGTGTGGGTCACTCCTCGGCATAGACCGCCTACAAGTGTCACACGACTTAAAACCTGGGGCTCGGGGCATGTCCTGGCCCAGGCACCCTAACTAACTGAACTAACTTGAAAAACTCATTTTCAAGTCATTACAGGTACTAGAAGAACTTTAGGGACGAGCTGCAGTAACCCTGGAGCTGCGAAGTTCCAGCGCACCTTCACTGGCGGCAAGAAGAAACTGAGGGTAGAGGGCACTCCCCTTCACGGGTACTGCTAAGGGAAAAAACTTCTGGCACTGGTGCATGTGACTAGCACGCACACCTACTGTGGAAAGCACAAGAGTAATCACTCGAAGAACTTATGTCGCTCAGGGGTATAAAAAACCACCCCCGAACGATATAAATTGTAGTGTTCACAGCACTATGTTGGCGGGAGAGCTTCTCCCGCCGACATAGCTACTGCCGCTCATGGAGGTGCTTTTATTATGCCAATGGCACAGAGTAGCTGTATGAGCGACCTTACAGCGGCTGTAAGCTTGCTAATGCAGACATGGCTTAAATCAAAGAGAGTCCTCTGCCCCAGAGAAATCACAACCTAGGATTATGATATAATGCAACAAATGATAAACAGATAATTAGGAGTGGGGCAAACTATGGCAAAATGATACATTACATAAATTAGGAATCTCAGCAAAATGAATCAAATCACTTCCCAGTTACTGCTGATGTTCTGTTCTAATTTTGTTGATTTTTTTTTTTTGTTCACAGCAATGTGATTTCTCTTCACGGCAGGGATCGTCTCTTGCTATGTGACTGTACAACACATAGCGTTATAAGGAACCAATACTGACAAGACCTATAGATGCTAATGAAATACAAATTAATAGTTCAAGTATGGCAAGAGTCAGGTTTCAAACTAAATGACTGTTTTTGTGCATTTGTGTTATAAATGTCATGGAGATCTAGATGGAGTTTTTCTGTATAGGAGATCTTGTTGTATATGAGAAGTAAAAACAGGAGAATAGAAAGTCTTTCATGGAAGTTTTTTTAAGGTGCCTTGTTGACCAAACAATTTGTGTTATCAGATTTTCACATTTCTTTTTTTTAATTGGCTAAATACACACCTTGGAACATAAATTTATATGCGCTCCATGGCATTTCTTTACTCAGCAGATTAACTGATTTAATATAAACAATTTTTGGTACACATACTAATATGGAAAATGCATAGGTAGCAAATAACCTACAATGTTTTTTGCAGAACAGGTACAGTGGAGCCTGTAATGACACAGATGGTAACTGGCAAGAGCTTTTCACATATAAATATACTTTTTTGTGTGAACAGAATTAACATTTATAGTCACTGTAACATAACCCAGCGCATGTGTTACCATGTGATAAACACATGCCTAAGTGATTGATGTCCACCTGACTTCAGGACCTCCTGCCTAACAGTGTGTCTACTGTAGGTATGTTATTGTACTGTAACAAATGCTTTGCATGCAGGGGTGTTGCAAGGATCAATTAAAGTGCTTTGAAGCTGAAAAGTGCTAAGCAAGTGGTAAGTATTATGTCCTGTTTTATCTCATCATGTGTATTGAGTAGGTGACACAAACATATGAAATTTGGAGTTTTTCCTCCCCCCCCTTTTTTTTTAAAAAAGACAACATTGTGTAGGAAAAAAATATTTAAAAAAGTCTATGGAGATTTTAGCCCCAGAATACCTAAAACGATGAGACAACATAAATGGTTTGACAATTGTCAGCTTTTAAGTGCAATTCATGTCATACTGAATATACACATCAGAGCTTCTTGAACAGGCATACTATTCACTCTTAAGTACCTCAAAAGTAAAAAAAAAAAAAAGAAAAAAAATCCACTCTAAAGTACTACTTCCAAATTGGCAATTTAGATGGTTCATTTCAGTTTGGAGCATTAAGGGCAAGTTACTTATTCTTGAAAAGAGAGGTGTTCTAAAAGGAAGCATTATTTATATTTTCTGTTCTGTTTAGGCTCTCATGCCTATGCTGATAAAACCTCAATAACCCAACAGGAATATTGCACTATCATATTGCTTACCTATGGTGGGGGGAAAGATAAGAGTTTATCATGGAGCTAAACCAAGTTAAAAAAAATCCCTGCTTCAAAGTAAAACTAATTATGTATTTTACTAATTACATTTTTTAAAAAAGATACACAAGGCATAACCAACGAACCCCACAAAAGTGAAAACAAGGCTATGTCTAAGGCCGTTCTGGTCTGGAAAAGAGCTCCTGAGAATTATCCAGGGATTCCAACTTCCCTCAAACACAGCGCCACTAATATTCTCCAGATTTGCTGGCCCAGCTTCGAACCATCTCGAGAAAATGTTTACATTAAAGTTGGGTTCAGCTAGAAGGTCAGCTAACTTTAAGGCTTTAGAAATCAGCAGCAGTCTCGTCTCCGCAAAGGGGTAGGGGGATGGGGAAAAATTAAAAAAGAAAATCGTTAACTTGCAACATCTAATTTCACTGTTTCGATTGCTACCAGAGATGGGGTGTATTTTTAAACCCCCTTCGGTGAAACCATCAGCTATACATCCCAAAATTTTCATCTGCATTTCGAAAGCTCCTTTTAGGCTCAGACACAACATCTTACGTTTTAAATCCATAATGAAAATAATAAGTACTATCTCACACAATTAGCTGCGATTTTTATCAGGTTTCTGGCTTTGAAACTGCACACGTATATGAAGTAAACAAGATAAGGAATTTATATTGTACATATTCAGACTTTATTCTTCAAAAATTGCTTCGGTGAACACCAAGTAGATGGCAGGAGATTATTTTCCATTTCATTATGTACCACACAAGAATCAATACAATCTGGTTTTATTTGGGTCAGACTGCTAAGACTATATCTTATCACTTACATCTTGCAACTGATAAATGACTGCAATAAAAGTGGGGTATTCTACAGGAAGAAAATGTGAGTGCAGCTCATCTCATTGTTTAAAGTAGCTAAATTAATCTGGCGAAGAAACAATATTTCCCAGTCTGAAAAAAATATTTTAAAGGATTTAGCTAATGTAGCTGCATGGAAAAGATGCAGCAAAATTAAGTTCAGCAAAAAGGGCATCAAACAAAATCAAATTTTTTTTTTAGATGACTGTGATATATCTGAAATATGTCAGAGGCAAGTAAAATTGATAAACCACATTTATGGTAAAAAACAAACATCTTATTCCAAAAAGTGCTACTATTGTTCTATTCTTTAAAAAATACATTTAAAAATAGCTTTGCATGTTTGCAGCCAATTGTGGGCCTGAATAGGAGAAGAATTCCCATTTGCTTTTAAATTAGGTTAAATGTACTCTGCTGGAGAGCAACAAGTAAGGCAACTGAATAGGGAATATCAAATATAACATCTGAAATATTTCTTTTATAAATAAAATATTTTTAGCAACTAAGGAGTACATTATGCATGCAGCCCACAATGGAAAAACTGTAATGACAATGTACCTTAAAAACATTTGCTCAGCAGAAGTTACTACGCATTAAAGTTGATCCAATTTTTTGAAAGTTTCAAACAGACTTACTGAGATGGCACTGTAATGAGGGTAGAGTAATATCAGCATCATATTCTAGTTCTTGTAGACATTTTCTTAAATTTATACTTTTAACTGACATGACTGTACTTTACCAGAAAAAGTGTGTGTACATATATGTTTAAATCACACATGCAAAATTAGGAATAAGCTCTAGCTCAGTAAACTTAATCTGTTTACTGCATTAGTCTGAAAAAGTTAAAATCTCAGTTCCAACAAACAACAACAAATGACATCAAGCTTATAAGGGGCATTTAATGCTGAAGACATGCACATTTTAACATGAAAAGTATCAATTACAAATGGTCTAAATAATCTTTTAAGAAACCTGTTTTCTTGCTAAGTGAACGCACTGCAATGAAATGATTTCCAAAGCTTTCACTCATTTTGACACAAAGGATACAGGAGACTGTTTAGACTCCTAATAAGACAGGAGCCTTTAAAGCTACGCAGCACTATTAAACTGTGGATGGCGGCAGTCAAGAAAACAATTCCTTTGAGAGGAAAATAACCAGCATGTGCCCTCATGGAGGAATTGCATACCAGAGGAAAAGAACTTTTTTTGAGTTGTGTGTGATATGACTGTAAGATGCTTATTGTGCATTAAAAAGCTGAGTTTATCTATGCTTCTGTGATTCGTTTGTAACTACAAGACTGGCATTAATAGCAGCAGCCCAAACTGACTGCCACCTGCCATTTTAAGGTCCACTTAAAAAAAAAATGTATTTGGTAATGTAGTATTTGAATCACTTGGCATTTACTGGCATTTGCTGTTAAAGTGATTTATTAACATCTTATCAAAAAGTTGCATGAAAGGAGTTTTTTAAATTTGGAGTTGAGCTAGGAGTTGAGCTTTAATTCTATTAGTAATTTTATGCATTTTTCCATTTTAACAGGAAAAGTAGGACACCTCCAGAGTGCCCCTTATAGATGCATACGAAATTGCAGTAATCTAAAATCCTGTGATCTATACCATGACCATTATAAGGGAAAGAACATGCCACGGAAATTAACACATCACTACTATATTTTTCCAATTCAGCAAATTTACAGCTGCAAACAATTCCATGTAACCCAATTTAATTACATTAAAAATGATGTAACTTATTTTATTAAAATGGAATTGATTGCTCTACAAAGAATTTAAATCCAACAATGAACCTTTCTGTGTTACTTTAAAAGGTGTTCAAAAACCAATGAACATACAATGAAAGCTCTAAACCAGAAAGTAATTAGCTCACATACAAAATATTAAATCTGTTTCACAAATTATGTAAATCATACAAAATGAGGTATAATACCAATGGCAAACTTTATAGTGCCAAAATGGAATAAGCTGTATGTATACCTGCCTTCAAATGAGCTAAAGCAATTATACTGTAAAATCATTAGCTCAAAATATAGTTTAAAGTCTAGCTTTAATAACTTAATGCTACATGTATTTTCTAACCACAGAAAAAGCATTATGTACATTTACATTTCCCTCTAAATTTAGAGGTTATGCTGCATTAAATGTAGCAACAAATATAAAGTGCCCCCAAAAAAGGGAGAGCTGAAAATGTTTATTACATAAAATATGCATGTAACTAAACCACCACTTCCTTGGGAGCTTCATTTCCTCATAAAAACAAGAACTTATTATGCTTTTTGAAACACTAGTGTGTTTACTCTAACTGCCATAGTCAAGAAATTTGTTTAAACAAACAACTCTCCTGCATGACAAGGAAACAGAATACAATTTCACATGATCCTGCTGATACTTAAAAAATACATGTTATCCGGCCTGGTAGCTCTGTGTATACTGTGGCTAAAGAGTCTTACTGCTCTGAAACCAGGATGGGAGGGAATGACAGCCACTCACTGCACAACCGCCTTTGTTCTGCAAGGAGTGTATTACTGACTTCCAAAACCCCCAGAGAGGATGGCTTGGAAGCTTCAGGTATTGGATATTCAGACACCTTGAAGTGACAGTTCAAATCCCACCAGGGATAACACCGCTCTTTTTCCTTTTAAGATAGATATGGCGGGTTCCATGTGAGAGAGGAAAGGGGAATTTGACAAAACCTAAAAAAGGGAGGTCTTCCTTGTTCTGCCTGGCTATTAAAGATCGTATTGTGATTTTCGTAGAGTTATGGAGTTTGCTTCAGTGTCTTTTATGCTACAGTTTTGGGGAGAGTACATTTAGAGTCTTGAGCTCCATCCACCTGTTCCATTCCACCACAGAGATGACTGCACTTTATGCCTAAGTGGTACCAGGCATACACAGCTTGTAGTGATTTGGGATTCCTTCAGGAACAAAGGCACAGTGTTTTATATGTGAGAGACAGCGCACATACATGATGGTGCGGGATAAGGTTCTCCTTGCATGCATGAGGAATGATCACATTCTCTAAATGCTGAAGCTAGGTGTGTGTTATGAAAATCAAACTGAATATGCCACATATTATTATAGATTTTTATTATTAAATTATTGGGACTTTTATTTTTCTACCTGTACAATCAAATTCCCACACTACTGGCCTCTGAGAGAGAGAAAAACTCCAACTAATCAATTTTTAAAGCTTTAACAAGTTACCTAAAATAACTTGTTTGTGCATCAGAATTTAAGTCTGATATTTTAGGAGCTACAAGAGCTCAAAGACAGTGCTATGTATCCTATTGGAAGCCAGGAATCTCTCTAACTCATGATATAAAGGCTCCTTTTTCCAGTGCTGAAGGATCATGAGATATTGGACCTTTAATTCATCACTCGTGAAGATATTATTGCCCATCTTGGGCCTCAAGTCAAGGTCCTTTTTGTTGTTGTTGTTTGGGGGCGGGGAGAGAGATGAAGGGAGAAGGAATTTCAGAAATAGAGCATGTGGGAAAGAAGGAAACATTTGTCTGACAGGTGGATTTTTTTTAAAAAAAGCATCTGTCTGACACTATTCAGTGGTTGAATGTTAGAAAAGGTCCTGGTGCAGATGGATTAGGAGGCAGGTAAAATGTTCCAATGTGCATGATAAACATCATTTGTATGGAAATATCACCACATATATGCTGTGAATACACCCCCCCACACACACTTATCCATAGTCATATATTGGGGAGAAGTATTTGGGGTGGAAGGCAGGCAAGCTGAGTGGGAGCAATTATGATCCAGATATAAAATGCTATGAGGCTTTTAGAGCTGGATGTGGACAGACCTTCGGTCAGATCCAGTAGTAGCAATCCACACTAATGTGAGGGGGGCATGGCTATGAATGATCACCAAATTAAAGCTCTAATAAGTTTCTTTGACTTGTAAAAAGGATTTCCTTTGCAGAATTCCTCAGCAGAGTAATATACAGCAGGGGTCCTCAACAGATTTTCATAGCAAACAGACTGTAAGAGGCACTGTCTACTGGACCACCTACTGTCTTATTTGTGATGGCACAGACCATCTCCCCTCTCATTAACAATCAAACAACACCCCTGTGGCAACTACAGGGATTGATACCATGCAAGTATTTAATACATTTTTCATTTAAAAATTAATTTTACAGGAAAAAGCAAACCACAGACCATAATTTTGGAACTAATGATATACAATAATATATGTTAAAAAGACGACACTCAGGTACTGTAATTAGTTTTTTCTTCCTGGCACTCTAAAAATAAGGAATAAAGCATCTGCATGCACATAGCATATTTAATTTAACAGAAAATTCAAAATCAGATCTTTGCCATCAAAACAGGTACAACAAAGCCAATTCTCTGACAATATATTTTATCTGGGTATTTTTGACTTATTGTTTGAATCTGTGCGTGCCAAATGCCACATTACTTGCTAACCACTTAATCTGTTTCCTTTGAAACTCATCATCAAATACTCATTTTGTATAGTCAATGGCAGGGACTTTGCAATATGTTTCCTTTTTAAAATGTAAATCCAGTGTCTTGGGACGGTAGTGTTTTTTGTTTTTGGTTTTTTTTTAAACTATGAAGTCTGATTCCCTTAATAAAAAAAGGTAAGAAAACAAGCAATGTTAAGTAACAAATAAAGCAAAAAGATACTACTGATGTGAAAATTCCTTAGAGCCAGATTTCTCTTTACAGAAAGCTCTGATATAGTTCTACATATTATCTGAAAGAAAAATAAATAAAATTATTTCCTTTGTAACTCTTAATTAAGCAGCCTAAATATTCTCTTCATGTTTAGCTTTGAGAAACTTACATTTTTGAGGGGGGGAAAAATGGGGAAACAGCCTATGAAATATCCTTAAAAGAATGTCATTTCACTTGTAGATCAGTTCCAACTACCATCTACGCCACATTCTAGGGTTACAATTAAGATGACCAGACGTCCCGATTTTATAAGGACAGTCCTGATATTTGGGGCTTTGTCTTATATAGGTGACTAGCCTCCCCCACCCCGTCTCGATTTTTCACACTTGCTATCTCGTCACTCTAGTTACAGTGTATCTTGACCAACGATATCCAGTCTGGATTTAGTGGAAAAAGTTTCCATTTCTTACTATACGAATGATGCCAATGATAAACAGGGAGGAATCCAGTGCATCTACAGTAGAACTGAAACTATGAAAGGGAATGGGTTTTTCTTTCTTAAATGTGGAAACGCTTCAGAAAGGGTGGCATAATAATGTTTACTTGCAGAATGATCTGCATTCTGGAGCAGAGAGAATCTGAAATCAGACTGAAAATTTTACTTATCTATGCAGTGAACAAAAGGACATCTTGGTAAAGTTCAATGAAAAGAACTCTCTGTCATCAAATAAGTCACTAATGCTGGGGCTGCGTAACAAAAACTATTACAACTTCTGGTTAACACAGTTAATAGTACGCTGAGGCACATACATCCGCAGCATCAGAGACCTCTGCAAAATTAGACAAAGAAGAATGACTTAGGGCAAAGCATCAGCATGGAGTAAGGCATTTTAAGTTTGTATCACCATTCTGATGAAATTAAAACATTAACTATTTTAGTCAATTCCTCACTTTCTTTTCTCCTGTTTAGTTGCTACTCAGATTTACAATGGAGTTCAAGTGCAAAAATATAGCACTGGAAACACATCCCATCAATGGGATGTTTTCTCGCACTGGTCCCGCAAAACCACTTCTAGCTATATGGAGAGAGGAGGCATGCCTGGAATGAAGAAGCCAAGGAATAGCTATTTTAAGCACCATGTTCCTCTTCTATGCAAATTAAAATCATTATCAAGTCAAAAACTTTTGCCATCTGGAGACTCAGAGTGCAAGTAAATAGGTCCAAAAGCAATAACAGCATAGTCATAGACCTGTTGTGCTAACATTGCTGAACAGGAGATCTGGAAGGAACCTTTGCCCACCTGCCCAAGAAGGTGCAGGGTTTATTTTATCCCATTTCCTGCCTGTACCTCAGACCAGGAGTGGAGGGGAAAGAATGAAGCCTAACGCCTATACACCAAAACCCATATTTGCTTCTGCTTATGTTGTTTTCCATGTGTATTTAGTTCGAGGAAGAACACGTGGCCTTTGTTTGGAAAGCTGTGCATTAATAATTCAGGTAATTTATCATATGCAATATGCACATAGGCACAGAAAACCTTTTTTTTATAAATGTCCTGCTAGTGCAAGTTTAAAGAAGAAACAATGGCAGAACCTAAAGCAAAGATCTAGATACAAGTAACAACTTTTAAGGTAGGTCAATTTTTAAGCCTGATTATCTTGACCGTATCCTTTTAAAATTTACATTCATCTTCCAAGTGAAGAAGTTCTGGCAATCTGGAATCAACAAGCTATATTGTAACTGGGTACTTGTGTGTTCTTAAAATAAACATTTCTTCCCTTTGTGTGGAAATGTCATCCCTTTCAATTCACATCTTTAGAAACAAAAGCATTTGGAAAAGTATACACAAAAACCTAGAGAACCCTATACAAGTTTGCACAACTCATGTAAGATATACAAAGGAAATGAATCTGCAATGCTATTACTGAAATGCAAACATTCACTGTCTACTATCATAATTTCATTCATATAACAGCTTTCTTTAGACCTAGACCTTTCATTTAAAGACGGTAGATAGAACATATTAAACAGAATACATTAAATAATTTTGTTTTTGTATATAATGTTGCTACCTAAAGTCATATCATCAATTGAATTTTGTTAGTGGTATATTAATTTAAACCATGGCTGGGAGAGAGGGGAGGAGAAACAAACATATATTTAAACATAAGTGTGAACCAAGACCCTAGACTGGAACACCTTTGAACTCTGAAGTGTTTGAAATCTAGATACAGATTTTCAGAGTTGAGTTTATCTCCAATATTCAGTCTAAAAAACTAAAGTAATAAAACACTATGGTGAAGCAATTATATAAAAAAGTTCTGGAAATAAATGGTTCTCAGAGAAAAAAAGATTAAGTTCCATTGTTCATCGGTAGCATGTTGCTGTATATTAGTAATTGTACAGGCAACATTTCCCTATATGTTCTATTCCAATATGCTGCTTTCACATATGCACAGTTCTCACACCGACGTTGATGGACTTTCTGTACATGCACAGAGAACAGAATATCAGAAACAGGATTCACCCTATGATTACAGCACAGAATTTTCCTGTGAGGCACTTAATGTGCTCAGTAAATAAATTACAATAGCTACAAGAAACTATCTGAATTTCCTGTCTTTTGTCTTTTAAGTTTTCAACTAAAACATTATATTAATATTGATTTTTTTTTCATTGGGATTTCTCTGAGTTTAAGAAAGGTAACAAACAGCAACTGATCGCCCATTCAAGCATACACAGTTTATTTGAATGTGCAATGTGAGATTCAAATAAAGGCCCTGAATGTGTCTGAATGTTCTCATGTATATACAAGATCCCACACTGAAACAAACACAGCTGGGTTTAATTTCAGTGTGTTGAACTCTCTAGATATATGCACCACCATGCCCTTGGGCAAAGATCTGGAGTTCCACACCTTGATACATGAACAAGTATTGGGCAAAGGGAAATATGTGTAGTATGTGCTTTGTAAACAGAGTTCTTGAGAAACTTCTTAACGTGGAAAAATGCCACTTTTCATGGCCAGACAAGAAGTGACCAATCAATTATAAAGCTTTCCAAGAGAGGAATAAGGAAATGAAGCCCAAATACTCTATTTTTGGCTTTTAGGGAAGTTATAAGTTCCTGAAATCAACTTACAATGAAAGGGTTTTCTCAACTATGAGGCTGCATTGTTTATGCATAGTGGGACTGAGAACAAGACTGCCGAGGCATCACTAAAATAATTTCCTCACTAATAAATCAATCTTACTGCAAAGGTTTGGGGGTTTTCTAACTTTGTGTCATATGTCTAGTACCATTACAGGAAATGAAATTTGCACCAGTATAGCTTTTCTATTATCCAGATATCATGACAAGCTCCAAAGCCTAATAAGGATTCCATTTAGCTGATAATGTGATATACCTAATTAGGTACTTTTATTGTGCCACTTATTATGGCAATAGGGCAATAACAAAATATTCTCTTCACCAAAATTTGCCATCATCCACCATTATGACTATAATGCTACAGGTGGCTGTCACACTTTGAAAATTGTGAATAAATATTTATGCAAGTTAAAATACCCTGACTAAAGCAGAACTCCAATTATCTGAGAGGCAGCATGGTTTATTTTAAAAGACCAATTAGGCGGCAGGGAGCCAAGAAATCTTGAGTTGTAATCTAAGTCTACCACTGATTTGCTGTGTGCCTCTATTTTAGTTTTCCCACCTGTATATTGGGAATAATGCTTACTGAGCACACGGGTCTGTTGTGACAATTAATATTTGTGAAGCGTTTTGTATGTGAAGTATTATGTGCTTGACATTACTTTACATTACCCAAAATACATTTATCACTGCACAGTATGCTGAAGTCTAATGGACTAGTGCACAAGCTGGCAAATGCAGGGTACGTTAAATATTATTGGGAACACAAGATTTTTGACTAGAGGCCTTGATTCTGTGGTGTGAGCGTTATAATTAAAATTTTTCAGCAGTGTGTTCCTGCTAGTCACAAATTAACACAATTCAAAGGTTTATATTGAGACAACTTGCCACAAAACCAAGTTGTCTCAATCTCATTACTAGAGCCGGTCAAAAATGTTCTGTCAAAACTGTTGACAGAAAATTGGGTATTTGGCAAAAAGAAATTCTCCCCTTCCTGGTATGGGAAAAATAGGGAGATAGTAAAAACAAGCATCCTTCTGATTTAAAGTAAAATCTCACACAATGCTGGAAATTTATGTTTCAATTGCCTTGAAAACAACTAGAAAATTATAATGAAATATATATATTTATTAGAGCAGAAAATTGATTTTTTTTCCTGTGGAAAATTTCAACTTTTCCTTGAAAAACTGAAAAGCCTCTTTTTTGGGGTGGGGGAGGGTGGACGGACACAAAATGTAGACGTTCTCCAAGGAAACTAGACACTTTCCATGAAAATGTTCATTTATTTGAAAATTCTATTTTCTGTTGAAAAACAGTTTAATGGAAAATTATCAATCAGCCCTAACATATACATACATACATATATACACACAGACTTACCCACCCTACCTACAATCATCATATTATCCCATACTCAATTTTGTGTATTAGACTAACTTCTTCTGTCTCTTACTATGAGCCTGTAAAATGCCTTACACACTGGGGTTCAGATTTCTGTTAGGGCATTTAATTATTCCCATAATACAAATAATAATTACGAAGGCTGAGAAAATATTGGGATTCTGTAGGCTAAAAATTGGCATTTGACTTTTCTACCACTCACACAAATTTCATTAGAATTGTATATTACATATAAACAAATACACTTAATCCTATTTTTTTTTCCTGAGGTTAAAAGGAGGGGATCTACCTAAGCAAGGAAATATATGAAACAGTAACATCTGCACCACTGACACTTAATTCTCATTAAATATATATTTTCTACGAAGAAATACGTTTTCTTTTACTATCTACAAACAAATACAGTTAATTTTCTTCTTTTTTACTGTCACACCATGAAAAAAATCACAAATTACATTCTGTGAGATCACATTAATGCACTAATCAGAGAGGTAGCCGTGTTAGTCTGGAATTGCAGAAGTGACAAAGAGTCCTGTAGCACCTTAAAGACTAACTAAATTAACTAATTTAATTAACTAAATTAACTAATTAATTAATGCACTAGTATCTCAGAGCCCGAACTCTTCTTTGCCAGGTTTTCTTGGCCAATTTAAAAAGTCTAGGAAACCCAAACTCAAAGAACTTATTTGTCATCATCTTGCTGATATGATCAGATAGGTATTGGAAATTCAGGCTCACAAATATATTTAGGGCCACGTTATGCCATTCAGTAGTAAAACCCAAGGGCAGGTGCTAGTGGCCCAAACTCTGCAAGGAAGGCAGCATTTCAATGGATGCAACCATGTCCCATAGACTCCTGGGGCATGCAAAGAAAACCAGCCCCTTTTCAGCAAAGTGCTGGGTACTCCGCTATACCCCCGGTCTCCCTCTCTTGCCTGGCTGCACGACTCCATTTGGCTGTTCCCGGTCTGTCTGGGCAATCCAAGGGATGTGCAGGCACAGACAGGAAGAGAATCCTGTTAAGAGTAGTTTTAACTTCCACTGGACAGTCACACTTGTCAGAAAGTGAAATACTATGAAGAGTGACTGCTCCTTGGCCCAATCCTTTCTGCCTCTAGAAACCCAAGGAGCTCCTCCTACAGCATGGTGTTGCCATGAAAGAGATTGTGGGAGCTTGGGGCAAATGCTGTTTGGCTCTGCTCCCTCCCCCTTCTGCTGCTTTTCCATCCCATTTCACTTTCATTTGTTCCCCTCTGTGCCGGAGTGGAGGGGAGCTGAGGAGCCTGAACCTAAGTTTAGGTCACTACTTCAAAGAGCATCCACAAAATAAACAGTTATCAAACACAGCTCTAATACATTTCAAGCTGTGAAAATAATTAGTTCATGCTATGACTGTTACAAAGAATCATGAGAGAATAACTGGCCAAATATATCTATGCAATAAATGGTGCTCAAATTAAATTTAATCAGAGAAAATGCACTATTTATGGTTCTTAATCTAGTATCATTTCAACAGCAGAAAAGGCAAAATTGCGCGCCTGTTATGAGTATTTTAAGACTCAAGGTGTAGAAGGTGTAAGTATAAGGAGGAAATAAGCTCCATTTAACTATTTATGGTGTCATGTTTTTCCACAATGAAGTTATTTTTGTTAGATAAAACCCCCCTACTATCACAGGGTCATTTCAATATCTGCTATTTAAGCAAACTGAAGCAGAAATTCATAAGCTCAGAATTCAGAATTCATAAGCTATTGATTTGCCTTAATTTTTTTAATAGATTTGTTAGACTGTAAGATTTTGGGGGGGCAGAATCAAGTCTGCATGTACATCAGCTTGTAGAGTGAGGTCCGGATCCTGACTGCAGCCTTTAAGTATTTCTGTAATAGAATAATCTTCAGAAAGGAAAGTAAAATAACTGGAAAGATTTTAATTACCTTCCAATTTGTTGTTCAACACTCATGAGGCCAAAGGCCCCTAAAGTAATGCTAGGAACACTAAGTCACACCAACAATATTTCGATTTGGACTCAAACAGTTATGCCTCTTGAGCTATTTGTTATCACTGCTATTTTAGTGTAATTTACTCTAACATGCTAGAAAAATCATTTGTTGCAGATAAAGTGTTTGTTTTAATTAACAAAGGCGTTAAAAAAGTCTCCTTAGGGAAGCTCTAATATGGCTTGTGTGAATGTGCTGTGTGTATATGCAGGGGCCCGGTTTCTCCCCTACTGGAAAAGCACATTTCTGTATATGTTTTAAATAATCTTTAAATTGTACCTCTGCACAGAGAAATCACTAAGATAGCATTCCAGCCACCAATGCATCTTTAACGACCCACTAGCAATTAGGTATCAGGAAACTCTCAGGATTTGTCAGTAGTTTAATTTTAAGACTAGAGATGGACTCGAACCAAAACCATGGATCCAAACACTTAGGCTTTGGGGAGACTATAGATCCAGTCCCAAACTTTTCAGCTCAGGCCTATCTATTTAAAAGGAAACAGAGCTGGGGTTACAAAGGTCAGTCTTTCCAAATTGCTTACTGTATTGCAAGGCTAGAAAGCTTATGCCTCTTACACCTTGAGTCTTAAACCCCAAAATCAAAGAACTGCAAAACTAATAGCACTCTATCAGTAAGTGGGAAAGCAGCGTCCACTGCACTTGGACTAACTCATTCTGGCTCTTTTAAGGTCGGGTGCTGACGCCATGGTTCTGTGGAGCTCTATTTGAAGCAGCACTGGTATTAACACTAGAGAAAATTATCCAAGAGACTGGGATTAGGAGCACAACACAATGATAAAAGGGAGTGCAGATGGGAGAGGAGCAAGAAGTTAGAGGAAATGAGTGGAAGAGAAAAACAAAAACAGATATACTGAGTGGGTGATGCACTTACTGAAGTGACTTCAGAGAAAAGTGATCACCAGTTTTTCCCAGGAGCACCTTTAATCATCCTTGATGCAATTTCACTAAAGCAAATTCTATTTAATTTCATTGTGCCTGACCAAGCAATGCAATTCCTACTAACTGGACACTTTCTAGCCTTCATCAAGCTTTTGCAATAGCACTCATTCCCTTGAATTTATCAGTGCATTTATCACAGCATTTCCAAAAGCGCCAGCTCCATGAGGCAGAACATTGAGCTCAATACTTTATTTGTATTCAGCAGATCAACCTTTGCATTCTGTACTGTTACTCTGATAATTTTCCCTGTTTCCAAGAGAACTCCTATTGCCTTGCAACGTAATCACCTCCTCAACTGAACAGAGCACTCTCCTTCATATAAGCTCAGATCACTTGCATATTTATAGAGATTTTTTATAACTGAGTCAAGCCAGTCTTAAATTTGAGCCTGAAAGATCCTTGATGTGCAGTAACAGTTTTCTTTTTGTTACAGAATCAGTCAGGATTCTAGATACTAGATACTCAGGTAACTAGATACTAAATTTAAACTCAAACAACTAATTTTATGGAACCTTAGGAGAAAAAAACCTTGTATTGTCACTTGACCAAAACAATCATGTGGAGATCCATTTAAGAACCACTAAATATTACAACCAATGAAGAACCAGGATATTTTGTTGTGGTGCAATGGTATAGCATCATCTTGAATGACACACTAGTCAACAAAAAAGAAAAACACACAATCCAGTTTTTCCACCTCCAATTGTTTTGCAACGGATGATCACTTGCTAACAAAGGACCATTGGATTCATGGCTAAGGAGATTATAAACTGTGTTTCTGCTACTAAACTACATTTCTATAATGAAACCTACAAAATTCTACAAAGACATGTTTTTAAGAAAGTCTGTGCCACATAATTCTTTTACAGGCAACAACTTATTACTACCAAATCATTTTGTAAGGTTGGTGGTCACATATGGTCATTATTTTTAAAAGTGAAGTTTTGCGTTTAGCCCTTTATTTTATAAAATAACATAACAAGAGACTGGGGAAAATGTATTCTGTATGTATTCAACATAGCAAATTAAGTAGTGAAGACATAAGCTTATCTTCAGATTGGATTCAAATCAGCTCAAAATGTTCTTCATATTTTCAGCCTAACTGACACGGGAATTAATTAAAAGTATTATATTCTTTCAGTGTTTTAGCACGGACTATCAAAATTAATCCAGTCTGACTGCAAAACCTAGCTAAATTATATTCTAAATAAAACAGTCAGCCTATAAAAGAGCCGTCCGAAAGCAAACTACAGCTCACATGCACGAGTAAAATATAACTAGTTCCACACTCAAAGATCATGGGAAAAATGTTGATGACCAGCAATAACTGACCATCTAAACAAAGTTGCAATGCAATACTGTGTTCCACTCAAGCCCAGTTTCAAAGAAAAGTCGTTCTCAATGGTTGGCTGGTCAAACACAACATTAAATAGCAAGCACTAAAAAGTTAATTGAATGTTTGCCAGGAGACGTATGACCCATTTTTATACTGGATAATTAATTTCTTTGTTTTTATAAGAATTTTAAAGAGTGACCAACATGCACCCGGAGGGTAATTAGCTTCATTCAAGGGAGACTTCTGACTTCTTGTGACATAGGACTTGCTTCTATTTGGAAATACTCCAAGAATAGACTCACACAGGTACAAGTTTTAGCATTTTACTTATTGCTTAATCTATTTTACATCATGTTATCTTAAATCACCAATACCTTAATAATAATCCTTTGCATTTATATAAGAAGAATAGATCTTTCAATCCAAGGATTTTAGCATGCTTAAGAATGAGTGCATCCTCTACACCTGTCATACTGGTAAACATCTCTCTTCTAGAGACAAGGAAATTGAGGCACAATGAGATTAAGTGACTTGGGCATAGTCACTCAGGAAGTCTGTGTTAGACCAAGTAGTCTTGTCTCCTCACTTCCGGTTGAGCACTTAAATCTCAAGACCTGTCCTTCTGCACTGTGATAGTCTTCAAATCCAATTATCTATTATAATAATGCAGTTTGCTGTTGACGTCAGCCACTCATTAAGATAAACTGCACTACTTTTTTTTTCTTTACACATTTTCTGAGGTTGCTATCAACCCCTGTCAAGATTAAGTTTTAAGTATACTTAAACTGTCAAGAACACCAGCTCCATGCTCTGAATCTGAAAAGAGATATGAACCATTAGCATCTCAGAACAGATGCCAAGGCACTAAAGAATCTGTAGACTTCTGTTTTATGGCTTGCAATGCTACATTTTAAAATAAAAATCTTAAATCATCTACTACCACTATGTTGCTATACTAAACAGAATAACTAAATTCAATACTAATTACTAATTCTTATTAGGAAGAAAACATCTGCAGATCAGTATGGGTTTTGAACAATTTTTATTGCTTCATAAGACAAACGTTTTATTAAATGGCAATAAATGTCAAATATATGCAAGAGAGTCAGAGTAAATCATCGATACTGAGCCTTTTGATACAAAAAAAATTCACTCTCTTCAATCACTCCCTTGGCTAATCCAACATAAAAAAAGGACACAAAAAGATATCAATTATGTACAGAGCATGTAACTTCCATAATCTTAGCATTAACCACCACTAGCCATCACTAGCATCCACCACTGGAATGCCGAACCTTTACACCTGAACTCAAATAAAACAGACTAAGATTTAAATAATTTTAACAGTAGAGCTATCAAAACTGCTGTACAAACTGAAAATATAAAATGACTTTAGTCAGCATAGATAAAGGAGTCTTGAAACCTTAAAAAGGGAGCTCACGTGAGCAATAAGAACCAGCAAATGCCAAATCTGGAGAATACAAGGGTTAAGGGAAGAGCACAAATCTTGTTTTACCCATAGCCTCCTGTGCTACCTTTAGGACTGGTTCCTGCAAACCTCACTCAGCTCCATCACCAATGAACTGTGTGGAGTTTCGTCTGCATGAGCAGGTCCAAAGGAAGTTTTGTGTCCACCGCATTATTACAAGAACATTTTTAAAGAAACATTTCTTAACTGCCTGTATATCTACAGTAGTGGACTGGTTTTTAAATCACAATATACAAAATACAAATCAAATCACAATATGCAAAATTATTCAAGATGCACTACTGGGTACAATGAAACACAAGGGCAGTCTAAATAGCTGTGAACTGCTACAACAACAAAAAAGTTAGATAATGTTTAATGAAATTGAAAGGAAGAGCAAAAGCACTCTAAGTACCTTAATCTGACCATTGTGAAGTTAAGCATTCAGCAGGGAGAGGGAAATGTGCTATTTCCTGGGACGATCAAACAAAATACGCAGACCATA
This sequence comes from Dermatemys mawii, assembly GCA_007922305.1. NCBI lineage: Eukaryota > Metazoa > Chordata > Testudines > Dermatemydidae > Dermatemys > Dermatemys mawii. Next base: position 6,601,501 of record ML677341.1, on the reverse strand, counting down.
TTCCTGGTTACATGTCCATCATACTAATCTTTAAATTGGTACTAAACTCCTTGATTTTGAAACCAGCTCTCAGTGAAAAAATATGTGTTGCTATATGAAGCACCCACAGACTGTGTAAACAAACCACAAAACAACAAAATATTTAATGTAAACATTGCCATAAAATACTGAAATGAATAGGTAAATGTAGATATGCACTATGGCCCTCTACTGAACAGCAGAGAGGCTTATTTTTGCGCCACTGACCCTATATACTAACAGCTGATGGATATTCTGCCTACTTCAAGTGGTGCGGTCTGTACTTTTGGACTTTACAACATCCCATGGCAATAAATTCCACAGGTTGTCTGTATGTTGTGTGAAGAATACTTTCTTATGTTTGTTTAAAACCTGCTGCCCTATTAATCTTATCAGGTGACCCCTGGTTCATGCGTTATGTCAAGGGGTAAATAACACATCAATACTCACTTTCTCCACACCATTTATGATTTTATAGATCTCTATCATATCCCCCCTTTAGCTCTCTCTCTTCTAGGATGAATAGTCTCAGTCTTTAATCTCATCTCATATGGAAGCTGTTCCATACCCCTAATCATTTTTGTTGCCATCCTCTGTACCTTTTCCAATTCTAATGGGTTGGTTTTTTTTTTTGAGATGAGGTCACCAGAACTGCACACAATATTCAAGGTGTGGGCATACAATGGATTTATATAATGGCATTACGATATTTTCCAATCTTCTTGTATATTATCCCTTTCCTAACAGTACCTAACTTTTCTGTTAAGTTTTTTTTTGACTACCATTCCACATTGAGCAGACGTTTTCAGAGAACTATCTATGATGATTCCAAGATCTTTTTCTTAAGTAGTAACAGCTAATTTGGACCCATCATTTTGTATGTACAGTTGGGATTATGTTTTCTGATGTGCATTACTTCATGCTTATTGACACTGAATTTTATCTGCCATTTTGTCACCCACCAACTCAGTTTTGTAAAATCCCTTGGTAACTCTTTGCAGCCTCTTTGGACTTCACTATCATGAAGACTTTTGCATCATGTGCAAACTTTGCCACTTCACTGTTTAGCATCTTTTCCAGATTATTTATGAATATGTTGAACTGCACTCGTCCCAGTAGAGATCCTTGGCGGACCCAGCTATTTACCTCTCTCCAGTGTGAAAACTGACCATTTATTCCTACTCATTGTTTCCTATCTTTTACCCAGTTATTGATGTGTGAGAAAACTTCTATCTTATCCCATGACTTCTTACTTTGCTTAGGAGCCTTTGGTATAGGGCTTTATCAAAGGCCTCCTGAAAATCCAAGTACACTGTAACGACTGGATCTCCCTCAGGCACATGCTTGACAACCCCCTCAAGATCTCTAATAGTAGGATGAAGCATGGTTTCCCTTTGCAAAAATTATGTTAACTCTTCTGCAACATACTGTGATAATTTGTGTGTTTGATAATTCTGTTCTTTCCTATAGTTTCAACCAATTTGTCTGGTACTGATCTTAGGTTCACTGTCCTATAATTGCTAGGATTGCCTTTGGAGCCTTTTTTGAAAAGCTGCACTATGTTAGCTATCTTCCAGCCATCTCGTACAGAGGCTGATTTAAATGATAGCCCACATACCACATTTAGTAGTTCTGCAATTTCATATCGGAGTTCCTTCGGCACTCTTGGGTGACTACCATTTGGTCCTGGTGACTTATTAGTGTTTAATTTAGTAATCTGTTCCAAAACCACCTTCTACTGACTGTCCACCTCAATCTGGGACAGTTCCTCAGATTTGTCACCTAAAAAGAATGGCTTATCTGTAGGCATTTGCCTCACATTCTCTGCAGTGAAGACTGATGCAAAGAAATCAGTTAGCATCTCTTCAACTGTCTTGCTGTCCTTGAGTTCTCCTTCAGCAACTCGATCATTTAGTGGCCCCATTGATTGTTGGGCAGCCTTCCTACTTCTGATGTACTTAAAATAATTATTGCTGTAAGGCCTGGTCTACACTAGTGGGGAGGGTTGACCTATGTTATGCAACTTCAGCTACGTGAATAGCATAGCTAAAGTCGACGCATCTTAGGTCGACTTACCTGTTGTCCTCACGGCAGCAGCAGTCAACAGCGGGCTCCCCCGTTGACTTTGCCTTGTGCCTTTTGGCGAGCTGGAGTTCCGGAGTCGACGGGAATGCCTCTGGGGATCGATTTATCGTGTCCTGACAAGACGCAATAAATCGATCTCCAATAGATCGATCTCTATGCGCCGATCCAGCCAGTAGTGTAGACAAGGCCTTAGTTATTTTGCCTTTTGCTAGTTGCTCTTCAAACTCTTTTTAGCCTGCCTTCTTATACGTTTACCCTTGACTTCCCAGAGTATATGTTCTTTTCTATTTTTCTCAGCAGGATTTGACTTCCAATTTTTAAAGGTTGCCTTTTTGCCTCTAACCACCTCTTTTACTCTGCTGTTAGCCATGTGACACTGTTTTGATCCTTTTAATTTTTTTTTATTTGGGATCTGCACTTAGTTTGAGCCTCTATTATGGTGTGGTTAAACAGTTTCCATGCAGCTTGCAGGCATTTCACTCTTGTGATTGTTCCTTTTAACTCCTGTTTAACTAGCTTCTTCATTTTTGTGTAGTTCTCCTTTTTGAAGTTAAATGCTATCGTGGTGTGTTTCTTTGGTATTCTCCCCCTACATGGATTACATTATGGTTGCTATTACTGTGTTATTCAGCTATGTTCACCTCTTGGATCAGATCCTGTGCCCCAGTAAGGATTAAATAAAAAATTGCCTCTCCTCTTGCGGGTTCCAGGACTAGCTGCTCCAAAAAGGGGTCATTAATAGTGTCTAGAAATTTTATCTCTGCATCTTCTCCTGAAGTGACATTTACCCAGGTAATATGGGAATAGCTGAAATTCCTCATTATTATTGGGTTTTCTGTTTTTGGTTGCGTAATTTTCCTGAGACTTCACAATCACTGTCACCATCCTCGTTAAGTGGCTGGTAGTATACTCCTATTTCTATACTTTTATTATTCGACCATGAAATTTCTACCCATAGTGATTCTATGGCACAGTTTAATTCATTTAATATTTTTACTGTCTGGTTGCAAGTGGCCACAGTGTGCAGCACAGTGACAAGAGGGAAATCGTTGGTGGCCACAGATTTATTTCTTTACCTCTTGGGTTTAGCTCACGTCAGAAACCACTATTAGATCCTTCTTCTAATTCCCCATCTGTGTCTACTTTGGAGTGGTAGTACCGGTGAGGTAAGTTGCTAGGAAAACGTATCTGTCATCCATCTCTGACTGGATGATTTCTGCCTAGGGGTTTGTCTTCAGTACAGAGTTAACTTGGGTGACTGGCACCTGGGTCCGAGCATTCAGGTTAGTTTAACTGAAGTGTGAACAGCTAAAGTGCAAATCCCTACTCAATTAACTATCCTCACTCTGGGTGCTGCACTCAGTGTTGCTAAGACTTCTGGGAGCACATCCCATGGTTCTTTGTGCAGCAGTAAGCTGAACCACTAGGATTCTTTCCCAGTGAATTGTGGAAGAACTGGTCTGTCCTCCTGAGCACAGAGGGGAAATTGTGGGAAGGCACTGAAGGACGACTGTCAGTACTACAGTGGTTTAGCCTGCATCTTCACTGCAAAGTGAATATGTTACAAGACCAAGTGGAAGCCTTGCTCACGGTTTTGCCTATTCTTGCCTGAGAATCTGTTTTCTTCTTCACAGTTCATGCAGCTGGCCCAGCAATAAGAACCCCCTTTCTTTGCTTTTTCCTGGATTTGTCTTTGTTGACAATAAGATAACAATAAAGATGAAACTGAAACTCTCTTCTTTAGAGGGAGAAAGATACCTGTGCACATATAGGGACGAGTTGGGGCAGACAGAAAGCAAGTGGCACAGAGCATCTGTGAGCAGGGCCTAGGATATTGTACCAAAATGCTCAGCCATGATATGCTCTAGTCCTGTCAATCTGGCAAGAAGGAGGAGCAACCCACCAGCCACGAACTGATCTCCTGACGTTGTACTAAATTCAACTCTATGTTACCTTCTGTTCTAAAATAAAGCATACATTTATTGATCAAATATGAATTATGTAGCAGCAAAAGGTTTTCAGAGCTGTATTCTATACATATACTGTACTACCATGTAACACTGCTGTAGTCAAGTTAAAGCTGATATTCCATTTATACTGGCAATTTTCCACTAACAACAAAGTCAAGTCCAGTAGATGCAACATTTTCAAAATGCATGTAAACTATTTAGATGAATTCTTTTTATTGACAATCCCAGGGGAATGGAGAGAAAATGATTTGTTTTACCCTCAGAGCTCAAAGCTCTCTTGGGAGGTAATTCAATTGAAATTTCACATTCAGTCTAGCCAGGCAGTGATAAACAGATGCTTAAATTAGCTGCATTACACCATAAGCAAATATCTTAAGAGGGGAAAAAAGTTTCCAACAAACAATACAGGGGGGATGGGGAAGCTTCCTGATATTTTTAGACAAAATGTTTTTCATACCTCTTTCAACACTCTACTGCAGCTAACACACCATTAGGTACAGAAACATCCAACAAACCATGAACAGTATATATGCACACCTACAAACACATGCACTTCTGGCATTTCACTAAACTATTTATCTGATAAAAATTTAATGGAACACAGTCAACTTAAAAGCCAGTAACTTTTTTTTGAAAGTGTAGAAAAATTCCTATACATCTTCTACTCAATTATATTAGAAATGCAATTTCTAATAATACTTTTGCTTCTGAGACTGTCTTACAAATATTGGCGGTTTACATTTTTTTTCAAATGGGTTTCCTTGCCCCTGTTGCTGTCTGACACACATTACAAACAGGGGGAACAGTAAAACTGACTGTATCAGTGCTGTTATGCATCTTATGTCACCCTTGTATACTTGGCAGGCCAACACTTCCCTGTCCTTGCCCGAATGTCATACGTCCAAACAGGGCTGCATGGATTCTTCTATAGTACCATTTATACCAAACTCTGCCACAGGGAGTTATGGTACTTGCCTTGCAGGCTGTCAGGTGGCCTCTTTGCCTCCCACTGCTGAATTTCAGACAGATGAGAAGCCAAGAGTGGGGAGCCCGCAGGAGCTAGACAGGGTGGGAAAAAAGCACGTGCTCCAAAAACCCCAGACACTATCCAACCCAACTGCTCATCCAGATGCCCCAGGCTATGCTCTAGCTCCCTCTCCCACCTCTTCCTAGAAATCTCTTAACATTTGTATGGAGGGGCCCTCCATCTGCTTCTGCGGAGTATTAAAGAAAGGGACACAATATACCAAAATCTCAATCAAAATTGCTCCCACTGGCCAAGAAACTGAGGGAGGAATCAGAAACTGCAGTGTACATCAACTGAAGAACCGTATCAAAAGCAAAAAAAGGAAAACTGAAAAGCAGAGCAATGGTCCTCTTGTACTTTTGTTTCTTTTAAAGTTGACTATCATTTTAACGAGCCAGTAGATGTTCTGTCAGCCTGCTGGCCCTTGAAGATTAACACCACAGAAGTCAAAGAAAGCATGCAACTCTCACAATGGGGAACAGCACAAAATACCACATAGCATCTACAATTACAAATAAACTGGGCACCAGTTACTATGTTCAATATAATACAATAACTGGATGAAATTCTCTTCCCTGTGTTTTACAAGAGGTCAGATGAGATGATCTCTTGGTCTCTTTTGGCCCTAAAAATATGAATACTAAATCATTTGGGGTTCAGTTCAGTTTGAAATCTTGTATAAAGTAGCAATAAAACCCATATTAAATAGCTGACTGGTGGAGGATGACTAAGCGCTTGTCTACACTTACCGTGGATTGATGCTGTGGCGATTGATCCACTGGGAGTCGATTTAGCGCAGTGGTTCTCAAACTGGGGGTTGCGAGCTCCTTGCACCGCTGAAAAGCAGCCGAATAATTTACTTCCGGATTCGGCGGCTTTTCGGCGGACACACCAAGCTATTTCGGGAGCGCTCGGCATACACGCCGAAAATAGCCGCCGAATGCGGAAGTATTCAATTCGGCAGCTTTTCGGCGGACATACAAGGGTCCACTGCACTGAAAGTGAGAGCAAAAAAGGGTCGTGGTTCTCAGTAGTTTGAGAACCGCTGATTTAGCGGGTCTAGTGAAGACTCACTAAATCAACTGCTGATTGCTTTCCTGTCAACTCCAGTACTCCACTGGAATGAGAAACATAAGGTAAGTCTCAGCATGGTGTAGCCACCACAATAAGTCGACCTAAGGTACACTGACTTCTGCTACGTCATTCACATAGCTGGAGTTGTGTGAATTACGTCAACTTAACCTCGTAGTGTAGACCAGCCCTAAGATGCTAGAATTAAAGTTCCTCTATTTTTGTGAAGCTTTTATTCCTTTTAATTTGTTTCATTCCATTTTTCAATCTGTGAAATACCCATGCCATCTACAGCTTGTTGTGGTTTTTTATTTGCGGGGTGGGGTGAGGGGGAGACTTACATTTTTTTGCTTGTTTGGTTTTTAGATAGGTTGTTGTGTCCTCCTTCCTCTCAGTTCAAATACAATCCTCATTAACTTATCCACACAAACTAAAAGATATCTCTAATTCTCACTCTCCGATAACGGGTATTCTCTATTGGGGCCATGCTATGAGCATGAAAGTGCTGGGAATTTCCCAAGCCTTAGAATTCAAAAGCTATTAACTTTCTTGTCAATAAGGACCTGTCTTTGATGAAATAGGTATTTTGTATGTATTTATACTACCTTTTGAGCAAACGCAGATCAATGGATGGACGCCTAAAAGTAATACCAGTGGCACAGAGTCTTACAAAAAATCTTTGTCTATAGAGAACAATTTCTTATCTCAGCTTCTTTTACTTTAAATTAGAGGACTCTAATTATTTCAAAAAACTACACTTCAAAAATAGGGTGATATTCCTTGCAGACTAAAAGGATGCTCTTTATTAGGTCCTTAATGACCTTAATCTATATCCAAGCAGATGCTACTAAGAAGCATTTGATCAGATGAAAGATGTTTTCAATGACAGAACATTTTATATTGTTACTCAAACACTGCCATAGGGTTGGGAGTTTCTTAAAATAAGCTGTGTCCATATCTCTCTCTCTCTGTTTATTTTATATGTTCCATACATATATAATTCTGCCTAAATTTACCAAGAGTGAATGGCAAATCTGGATGTTCAACATCAGACGACTTCCTGAACCTTGTTTTCAAAAAGCATTGACCACTGCTATATAAAACATCAGGTTCTTTTAAGACAGTTTTCAACCTCTCTCATTTGCAGACCCCTAAAACATTTTGAATGGAGGTGCATGGAAATCTTATACATAGTCTGTGGACTCCTAGGGGTCCACAGACCACAAGTGAAAACCACTGTTCTATGGTAGTGACAACTTTTCCTGGACCCCTTAGACATAGCCTGTGGGGTCCACGGACAACAGTTTGAAAATCACTGTATTAAGGTGTCAGAAGGTGGGCACCCTAAGTGCAAGTATCCAAACAAGCAAAATATTTCAGTGTCATCTTTGGTCAGAACAAGCAAACAATGAAAGCTTGTAAGTTTCATTAGTTGATAGTAACACATCAACGATAAAAGCAAATACTGTATATGACTATTTTAAGCTGGCATCATAAGGTAAATTTGTCATGCCTAAAATCAGTTTTCCTTCAATCACATTACTTCTCATTATAATAGCGCAGACAAGGCTCCTAACATTCTAGTGAAAGACATACAGGCTCATCTGACCGTAGGGCTTGAAAATTCAAGTCTATGTACAAGAATAACCTAGTTCAAGTTGAACATACTAGGAAGCAGCTGCTAGGAAAGCACGGCAGCCCAGTCAGAATATAAAGTTTCATTTAAAACCAGCAGCGTGCAAGCCACAGTCAGTAGCCCAGAGACACCCACTTCATAGGAAAAGCTTGATAGACATAGTGACAGACCTAATGCTATAGTTCAAGTTCATTTGACCCATAGGTTACTACCACACTATAGGCTGCTGCTGCGGTGCCTCTCTTTTTTTAAACCCAATGAATCAAAGATAAAACAGGATATCTGCCATTCCAGCTTCATTTACTTATAGCGATGAGGATATACAATAACCTCAATAAACCAAATACTATCAAGACAATGACCTGAATTAATTTTTCCTCCAGACCTCATACAACAAAGAGCCAGGCCTTCAAAAAACAATACCTTTCTAGTCTTATTATCCAGTCCCAAAGGGAACATATGGTATTTTTAAATAGCTCCATGAATTGGAATAAAGCCCTTATGATAAAAATTATTGTGTTAGTTAAAACATTAAATTGATTCTTACACTCAATGAAAGAGATGTTTCTTGGGGTTAACTAATGACTTTTCCCCCCTGACCTGGTATTTAAGTACATATCATTTTTATGGAGGTGAAAGGCTATTTAATGTGGGGTTTGAAGTTATGAATGCACTCACAGGCAAATTCTGGGTCCAGAGAAGTCAATGGTTGTTCTAAAAGTAATCTAAATGGATCTGAGATTTGGCCATTAGAGAACCCTCAGAATTGTTTAAGAACAATGGAGAAATCCAACCAAAATAAGGATTCAATGAAAAAGTTCAACAAAAGCTGTCCAATAATGCCTTTGGTTTTCCATTTAATAGGCTTAGGAAAATTTCAGCTTTTGCATTTGAGAAAACACAGCAGTTACACACTGAACAATTTAACACAGGGGCTACTTAGCTGAAGAAGCAGAACTCAGGTGACCAAAGTTGTCACAATATCTGGTAAGTTTAATTTTTAGTTTAGAAAGAAGCGAAATAAATAGGGACTTAATGGAGATACCCGAAATAATGAGGGGACTGTCAAAATTCTATGGCAGCCAATTTAAAACTGATAAAGAAATGTTCTTCCACAATGCACAATTAATCTGTGATATAATCTGTGGTAATCTGTGCCATAAAATATCATTGAGGTAAAGAGTGTAATAGAATTTTAAAAAAGAATTTGATATTGTTATGGTTAATGAGACCATCCACAGATACATTAACTAAGACTTTGTTTGCTTGTTTTTTAGGGAGGGATATAAATCCTCATCCTACCAGCTGGGGCTAGGAAGAAACTTTCCTTGTGGGCAGGTTATTTCATAGTTGTTCATGGAGGGACTTCTTGCAACTTTCTTAAAAGCATTTGGAACTGACCATTGTCAGACAAAAGATACTGGACTAGATCCTTTATTAGGATACTAATCTGGTATGGCAATGTCTGTATTCCTGGATTCTTAAAGGGATTTAGATATCTTTGTAATTCTGACACCCTGCCAACTCTGTTATTTTGACTTTTGTTGTAAAAATGATCCTAAGAGAATGGATTCTAAAGAAATATTTGTGCTCATATGATTCACCACTTGTCAAGCAACTTCCGCCTCCTCTTAAACCCATTCTTAAAACCTTTTTGCAGCCCTCCAAAATTGATTTACCATGCCTACTTCTATTGTATTTCTTCGTATTGTACTTGTCTAAATTGTAAGCTCTTTGGGCCAGGGACCCATCTGTGTTTGCACAGAGCACTATATGCAGGATAAACCACCATATTTTCATAGCAGATTCTAAAATTATTTAAAGGTGGAAGGTCCATATTCTCCCACATAAATTACTTTTAGAGCAAAATCTCAAAGCAACAAAGCCATTTTTAGATGTGATTTTACACTTGAGAAATATTTTCATTGGAAATTGGGTGACAGAGTGATGGTGAGGCTTCAAGCAACATGCACAGGAGCAGGAAGTATATATTCAAGAGGGTCTGCCTGATGTAAGAGCATTAACATACATACACATATTAAATATACATAAGTTTCATTAAGTGTGAATGATCCTTTCTGTGGGAGAAAATATTTTGAACTAATATGCATTTGCAAACTTCTTTATTTAGCAATACCTTTTGTTTGTTCAGACAATCAGTTATCTAAGGAAGAGCAATTTTAAATCAATTTTTTGGAACAGTCAAGAGTATTTTAAAATCCATTAAGAGTTTAAACTATTCAGGATGGGGGGCCATTGGAATTTTCCCATGCTATAATGTGTACCTGTTAAGTACAAACACATCTAGCCTGATGTCAATCTGAGAAAAGTTATCTTGGAATTGCAAGGCTTAACACATGAACTCCTGTACTGGTACTCAAGTATGAACATGCAAAGGTCTTTCAAATGTAAGAATACAGGAAATTTTCCTCTCCCCGGCTTGGCTGATTTATGGCTTTTGAGTTTTTTAATTTTACAAGGTCATATTATTATGAGTTGTTCTAACCATCTGAGTAGCAGCAATTCATTCATTACATTACTCGGAACAAATTTTGACCAATCAAGATACGGGGACTTTTAAAAACCCAATTTATACCTCTTTTACTGAAACCTGTAAGAACACTAGCATACTTTTGCATCACAAGATAAAAATCTACCACGAAGAAAAAGAATACAATGCAATTTATTTTTTTATATACTGTCCTTCATGCAGAGCATCACAAAATGCTTCCACTATATAATCATAAGCTCCAGGGAAAAAGCAGGTCATAGGGTGAGATTCAGAGAGAGGATGAGGCTCAGTGGGATGGAAAGAGGAAGAGGATTCCAGCTAGCTGGGGCAACATAAGTGGCATATTGTGGAATCAAAGGGGAAAGACAGGAGGCTAGAGGTCTAATGCTGAAGTCCTTCTGCACATGAAACTTACACTGACAGCAATGGGGCTTGTGTGTGCACAACTAACAGCTGCAGGATCAGGGAGTAAGTAAGAGGCTACAAGGTTAGAGTGGAAGAGAAAGAGAAGAAGAATTTTGAATCAGAGTATGATATGGAAGAAAGCCAGTGAAGGTGAAAGAGGATGGGAGGGCAAAACAGAAGAACAGTCTGGCTGTTACATTCTGAACCCCCAAAGTCATCATCACTTCAAGAGCAGACATAGGAAGGAAGTACTGAAGAAGTAAGGACAGAGTGAATTTTGACCAGGTTCTGGGGTATGGAGGAATGAAAACCGAAGAGTCTAAGTAAATTTGTATCCTCATTAAGATGCAAACCGTAGAAAAGAGTAATCTCATCTTGATGCACTGGCAGTTATGCAGGTAAATCCTAATGCAGTGAGCAAGGTAAGTGCAAAGAATGTAGTTGCCACCACCACATATATTTAGCTTTGTGTAAAATAGCACAGTTTTACTGCTATAACCATCAGGACAACTCTGCATAATTGAACAATCAAGGGGGCAATGTGTTTGGCTCCTGCCAAATATGCATAAAATATAGCCCCATGCATTCCCATAATTTAGAAATACCAATATATTAAAAGCAGTATCAAACTTGGATCAAAAACAAAAACAACTTTTGTCCGCCTGAGGCTCTCCTTTCTGAAGCAAGGGCAGCAGAGAGATGTCTGAAGTGACAGCCCCACCTGCACAGTGCAACATGAACCTAAAGTCTCTTTCTCTAGTGTAAAATAAAGTTAATTTTAATAAGATAGGCCCATGGCATGCCCTTTTAGGAGATCAGTACTGTAACAATGACAGCGTTACTTAGCAACCTCTTCTTCCTTTCTCTGCCTCATCTTGGCTAGACTTTGTCCATAGTTATTCAGGCAGCAGCAGAACACAGAAATCTACAAACACCAGAGCACTAGGCTAGTTATCTAGATGCAAAAAAAAAAAATTAAAAAAAAAATTAATTTTAACTATTAGTAGCAATTATGAGGCATCTCCTTTGAAAGGCCATAATTAGGGATGATAGACAAACAGTGGATGTGGCAGAAAAAGATAGCACAGGTTCTTTGAAAGTACAAAGCAAACAACCAAGCAGTGTGATAGTACTAGTTTCATTCCTTTTGGAGTTCATCAGTTGTGAGCGATTGAATTCTGTCTTATGACTGATAAATGCATATTTTGATTTGTTCCCCCTTGAAAGCCAAGTACTCTTTTATTGGCAGGCTGATTAAAGCGGAATTAAAATGTTCTCCAAGGAAAGAGGTGAAAACTTGTCACCTTTTCTGCAATGCTCTTTTTTCCCCCTTAGTAGATAAGGGTTTTTCTGAGTCACAGATACCAGATACTTTGGGATAAATTAACCAAACTAGTAACATTTTAAAAGGATGATTGTTCTATTTCTAATGGTCTCATTTTCTGAATATTGGATAAGGGCTGCATTACAAAAGATACCTTTTGCATACAGTCTGGTCTGGGTTTTTTTCCTTTTTAATTTCACATTAGATTTCAGCTACTGCCCAGCAAGCCCCATCATGACTCCTTGCTTCACAGAGGTTTCCTTAGCCCATCTCTGCAGGGTTTTGTCACTGCAGAGTTCAGCTACACCAATAAACTGGCAGCCAGCAACCCAGAGCCCCAAGTCAAGGAGCAGCTAAGCTGGAAATAAATACAAATATTTAAAAACAAAGAAACTATTAAAACAGACTTTTTTAAAAAATTAAACAGTTACATGATATAAAACTACTAGACTAAAAGGAACATGGTCCTCGTGAATCTGCAGTATCAGAAGTTTACATTTCCATCAATTTAAAATTTTAACTAAAGAGACTAAGTACAAAACCCTGGAGAGTAAAACAGCAGAAAGTAATATAATTACAAGAGCAACATCAGCTATTGTGAGGGATATTGTTATTCTCCATCAAGGAAGCAATAACATTTATGAATAATCCTCTTAATGAACCACCAAGATGGGGTTCTGGGTCCCTAATTAAATTAAATTAAAAGTGTCAGGTATCAAATCTCAGTGGTAAGGATGAACGGAAGCCGCCTAACGTAGTATTAACAAACCTGATTTTGAATTTATGAGAATTAAAAAAACATGTATTTTGTGCACTCATTAAAACCAGAGGGGGGAAAGACATCTATTGACCAAAACCATAGGGTCTGCCTTACAGATGCACAAATAAGCAAGCTGTGAGTAAAGGCTGAAACTTTGTCCTTAATTGAGTCCCAACACAGAGCATTCTTGGAACATGATGCATGGTTTAAAAGATCAACTTTTTAAAACAGAGAACGCAGGATGAGTATCGTAGGGCTACTTCGTCTCACCTATAAATTATTTTTACTTAATAGAAAAGAGATATTCAAAATTGCTTTAATAGGTTTTTATGGGTTAATTTCATTGCTCTCCATCTGATACAAGAATACAAAGCCTGATGGAAAATAATTCCTTAAAATTTGCATTTTAAAATGCCTATATATAACACACATATTTAAACAGATACCTCATAACAGATGGAGCCATTAAGTTACGTAAGTATTAGAAGGCTTATGAAACACTTATTGATTTGATTGCATAAATATATATCTAGGGGAATTCAGAATACAAATGCAACTGGCTTTAGCAACTCTACAAAAGCAATTCTAAAAATTCTAAAAATTGTCAGCATGTTTAAAAAAACAAAAAAACAAAGTAATTTTGCAGACATATGGGGCAATCACACCACAAGTACCTATACCAGTATTTTTGAAAGTCTGACCTAGGAATTTGTTGAGTTTTTAAGTTTTAATACCTGAAGGCTCTAATCCAATTTTAAAAAAATACATGTATATAACTTTAAACAAAAATTATAGGTCTGTAATTGTAACAGCACAGGCACCATTCTAAACAAATATTTAGAGAACACACACACTTTATTATGACAATCTCACAAGCTTTAAAAATTCATTAGGCTCTTGTAATAAATATTGTCAATATATTTTACTGTAACTGTTTTGATCCTAATGCACTTTACTTATCTATAGAGATAAAACTTATCTTGACCTTGTCAAATACAAAGAGTCTGGACTAAAAACCTGTGAGAGCCTCTCCTCGGGAAAATACACAGAGATAACAGCTACAGAGATGATACCGGAACAGTACATCAGTACTAATGTTTCCGATTAAATGAGAATTTACTTTAATATTAGCTTCCCAACTTGATATAAGGAAACGCTAGTAAATAGGAGGATGTATGAAAAAGCTCTGAAGAACAAAACTATACATTTAACTAGAGTGTATTTGGGGATTATATTAGTCCCCTTTAGAAAACCTACAAGACCAGATCTTTGTAACCTCATGAACAGTTATGCTGAATACGTAATTTTATTTTGCAGGAAGTTTCCCCTTTTGGTACAGGTAAAACCCAATTACACTGAACTGCACTGGTATAAGGTAACTCAAAAACAAAGCTTCTCTTCAACTTTTGTCTCTATTTAAAGTTTTTTAGTTTTCATCCACAGCGCTAATGAAAACCTTAAACCAGGCATATTGGTATCCCGGACTCTGATGCTGCTGTGCACATACAGGCAATCTGTGGGCAGATCCTGCAAAGGTTCTGAGTGTCCTCAACTCCCACAGTGCCTAGATTGGAGAGCACTCATGAACTTGCAGGATCAGGCCCTACTTCTGGATTTTCCCTAGAAGCCCTGAAAAGTGACAGCCTCACTACATACTTTTGTTTCCAAACCTCCTATGTCATTCCTTTCCTTGAAAGCCTAACCCCCACTCCATTTAGTCCATGATAACAAAATTCACATTTTTAACTATTTAAAAAAAAATGAAAATATCTTTTTCTAAGCACACACTGAGACTACCCGGCAACATCTTCCAAGCCTTTGGTTTTTTAAAAAAATCTTGGTGTTTATATGAAAGGGATCCCTGCTATATGAAGGCTGCCTAAAGCAATTTCTAATGTGAACTTCTCTGGGCATTCATAGAACTCAACTATTTTATAGACAAAAATCTAAAAGATACTTGAAGCAAAATTAGAACCCATTCTCCTAATTAATCCTGTATGTAGTTATCAGTTCTAGAGTCAGCTGTAGCAGAAACACAGTTAACAGATCCCTGACTTCCAAAGATCTTTATTTTGCATCCAGTCAGCGCCTCTTGAATGTAATAAAAGTAATTTTAAAATTTTAGACCATTGTTATCTTGAGAAAACATTTTGTTTTCGTGTGTGGCCCTAATATACCAGAAAAGTTGTCACATTCTTAGTTGTTATATAGAACTATTTCTAGGTCATAATTACCTTGCATTTATGCTCGATCATTGTGTAATTAATATTTCAATATGCTAAACAGCACCAATCTTGTATAACTTCTCTCACAAAAATGCAGCAGAAACAAATAGAGAAAAAAAATCAGCCAGCAAAATCAATAAATATTATGGGCTTACATATATATTTTAACAACCTGCAGGTACTGATCATCCACCAACAGTATCCTGTGCGTTTGAATGCAAAGGTAAAATTACTATGGCACCTTAACTCTGCTATTTCTTGAACTACAAGCAGGAATTTAAAGATTTCCTATTTGTTCAGACTGAAACCCACAATACTGTTTTATATTTCCACCTTTAAATATTGTTTAGCTTTGATAGAAATAAAATGTTCTACATTTTGATAGGCAACAATATTTTGCATTGACTGAAGGCAAACAGACAAAAATAATACTATCCACAGCAATGGCACAAAGAATAAGGCTCCATTGCTAATTATGCAGGGAACTGAATTCAATTACATGGAGAACATTAAACACTTTCCAAAATAAAAATGAAGAAAACTGAAGACAAGACTTTCAAGTACCTTTAGTGCTACAACAGTGCCCTCTACTGATTCACTAAAATACTGCTCAGCTTCTACAGAAAAAAAAAATTGGACATACAACCAACCATCTATATTTTGGGATCTTTGCTGCTTAAATCAGAGCACCTTCACAATACATAATTAAGGTGACTTTCCTTAAGGTGAACAAGTAAGCACAGCATTATTATATGCATGCATTTTGCAAAGAAAATAGTTTAAATCTTTTAAAATATTTCTGCAGTTCAGAGAAATGTAAACAATTCAGAACTTCAGATATTTATTTTTAGTTTGCTCCCACAGAACCATCAGGATATTCCTAAAGAACAATCTTTTATGATACTTGCATTAAGCAGTGCTTTAGTTAAGATCTTACTTTGACTGACTGTGTATTATTATAGAAACAATTAGATAGGAACATGTCAAAAATAAAGACAGAATTATTTCAGAATCCAGAGGCTATAAAATGAGCTAGATTAATCCAATCCCAAATTGGATATGTTGCTGTATGCATCAAGACACAAATTCCCATACAGTAAATTACTCCAAATAGTAAAATTGCCTACTAGGTGCCCATTTAATAATCAGGATAGTTGGTTGAAATTTCCTAAACTTTAATTTTTTGATAAATTATTCAACATCAAAAAAGGTCAAGAAAAAATTGGAACATAAGTTTTTCTCTTATAACTTTTTGACAAGTTCCCTACAGATTTTTACCTTTTTTTTGACTAGCTCTATATTAAGATTTTATCCTTTTAAAAAAAAAAAAAAATTTCAAGTTAACTCTGCCTAACACAGTATATGTAAAGTTCATGGTCACAAATAGGTTTAATTGTTACAGAACAAATAATGAAAAGAGTTTCCTTAGAGGAAACATTACTTTGTATGTATAAAAGCGGCTCCTCCTTTTAGAGCCAATCTCTGCAGACAACGTATATGCTAATTCGCCCCCTTTACTTCTCTTGGTTCCCCAGATTAAAGCGGAATCTGAGCTTTCATGTTTTTTACATTGAGAAGAGACCTGAAAACAAACCAATGCAAACTGATCACCGGGATTAAAAATTTAGCACTGATTTCTCCTGAAAGTCACAAGTTATTTGACAATCCCCTCTCACAGCCACCCAAGGCTGGCCTTTAGGGTCCAGAAAAACCATGGCCATAGGCCCCCAGATTTGGGAGAATACCTTCGATTCTTACATCATGCAGGCTGCAACGATGTGAAAGCAACTACTGAGGGCACAAGCAAGCTCCCTACCAGCAAGCTGCGTGCAAGTGGGCCAACTCCTGTGTTCAATTAATTCTGTGACATCTACACACAAGAAGGGGCATGCTCAACAGCAGGAGGAGTGGCATGCCCTAAATCATCATGTCAGCCTTTTCAGGATGGAGACCACTTATTCAAAGTCAAAGACTTTCGTGAACCCCTTATATTTTCTATAAAGAAGTAAAAAGTGCACCAGTGATGACAATCCACCTCTTGATATTGCAGGTTACGTAAGGGTGCACAGGGAGTGGCAGAGGGGTGACAAGATTTTCTTTGCCTTAGAGATCATAAGTAAATGGTCACAGGTATAGTTCAGATACAATGGTTAAACACTAGGCCACTTTATTTAGGTGTCTAAATATGGGTAACAGCACCTGACGTTGTGCATCCAACTTTATCCTTAACTTCATTGTGCCTCATCTATAATCTTGCGATAAAACATTACCTCATGGCCCCCGCCTATTTTGACAGATATCCATGCTAAAGGTCGTACATTAGGGATTCCAACCTTTTTGAACTGCGATGTAATTTCTCTCGCCCAGAGAGGCTGTCCCAATGAATTGCTGTATTGTTTCTGGTGCAGCACTGGCTCTTGCTGCTAGACACTACAGCACAAGTAACTTCCACCTTACCAGCTATTTAAAACTAAAACAAAAAGCACCTAATCACTGCTGTGTTGAGGTGTTAAACGTCATTTAAGCAGCCCTGGTGGCAGAGCAAAAACCTCACTGATACAACGTCAAAGATGTGTAACATTAGCTTGCACATATGGCATACATTTAACAAATTGGCAATTGAAAATAGTCCACATGAATAGTGGATGAGTTAATGTTGGTATTGACTCATACGTTTTCTATTTCCTGACTGTTTAAATCTGCAGCCTTAACCTAATGTAGGGAGATATAGATTACCTTTCTGGCTCTTTGAAAGAGAGGGAGAGAGAGAAACAGACATTATCTGTACATGATGGTGTTGTGCAACTCTATATTTTCATATTAGACACTGCTATCCACACATATATTATCCTATCTGCAGTTCTACAGTTGCCCAATTGTGTTTTGCACAACTCTATACCACCACTGGTTATTGTATGACTGCAGTAGGTAACTTTACTTCTGAAAGCAACTGTTTAAAGCCATTTATAACTTCATAATTTCTTCCATCCCTGATTCTGAAAAGCACTTTAGCATGTGCTTAACTTGACTTCAATGGAACTCAAGCCTGTGCTTTCCGATTTCCTGAGTAGGGGCCACAGGGACTATCCTTCACTGAGGACTAGCCACCTGGGAAGACTAAAGTTCTGAAGGTCAGATGCTTTTGAGTTACATATACGCACATGCCCGTAACACCCTCAAATGTCTGAAAAACATTTTCCTCTCCACTCAAAAACTGCTGAATCAATTTCATTAAGATCTCAGAGATATTAATGAGATCAAAAATGTGAAGTTTCAGCCAAACCACTGTTTCTCTGCTGAAAATTGAAAGAAAGTAGGTGTTAAAATGCA
The DNA here is from genome assembly GCA_007922305.1 of Dermatemys mawii. NCBI lineage: Eukaryota > Metazoa > Chordata > Testudines > Dermatemydidae > Dermatemys > Dermatemys mawii. The sequence goes on along the minus strand of ML677341.1, from coordinate 6,583,138 downwards.
CATAGTAACCTTAAATAAAGCACAGAGAGAATGTTACTTATGTTCCTAACTAACTTACTACAGGCCTATCACTTAGCTACTGTTGTAGAAGACCTCTGTAAATTCACTCTCTCACGATTCCCCCTCTAAAACAATTGTATTGCCCTCACTTTGAAGCGTTTATGGCAGCTACTCCAGATGCCAGCCAGGGTGCAGAAAGATGGTGACACCAGCTGCTTCTCCATTCAACTGACCTAGAAGGGCAGATTGCCTTTTATCAGCCGCCCGACTATTTACCACCAGGAATTTGGTCCTGCTGACTGCATCACTACAATAACCTGCAGGAGTAGAACCTGGGACCATGAGGATTCCGGGCTGCTGATCCATCCACAAAACCATAGGAGATTTAGGCTGGGCTCCCACAGGAGAACCCTGTGAGGCTGGAGTCAGCCGAAAGTACCACCCGACAGGATAGGAGCTGTCTGAGCAATAACACAAACTGCTTCCCTGTCTCTGCTTCAGACTCCACGTGCAAGATGCCCCAGATTCCAACTCCTCTCCTCTCCTGATGCCTGGCCAGTCTTGAATTCTCTGGTACCCAACCCAGCCTGACTCCCCCTCAACCACTAGGTCGCATTGCCTATGTCCTGGTCATGACAATCACCTAGCAGCAGCACTGTCTTTAGGAGAGGAGGAAGCTCTGTACTGAACTCTGACACTGCAGTATTTCCTCCACTCCTGCAGGTGAGTGGTCTCCTTTTAAACGCTGTTACTGTTCTCCTCTCCCAAGTCCTTCTGCCACTCAGAATAGCAGGAGGAAGGAGGAGTAGAACTAGAGAACCATGAGAAGAGAGAAAACTAAAGTAACAAGGTAGGGAAATGCAGGGAGTGACTTCCCATTTTTCACAAGCAACTACTACCACCGCCTGTGCAAACTGGGCAAATTTATCACCACATACTTGTATGAATGTTGGTTAGTGTATGTTCAAAAAATTGCACACAAGATTATGGATGCTATTTGAGACCTTTAAAAAAAAAAAAAAACGGTGTGGCCCCATATTTTTAAGATTACATAAGCAGCAAAGGAAAAACTTAGCTAAAAACATAATTTGCTCTTGAACAGTCCACCCCAATTCATTTGAAGGGGAAGAGATAATCAGATAAATAGTAACTTTACCAATAGTGCTTAAATTACACAGCCCTGGTCAACACTAGGATGTGTGTGGGGGAAAAACAGATCTAAGATATGCAACTTCAGCTACACGAATAGTGCAGCTGAAGTCGATGTACTAAAATCGACTTAGCGCGGCATCTTCACAGTGGTGAGTCAACTGCTGCCGCTCCCCCGTCAACTCCACCTGTGCCTCTCGCGGCAGTGGAGTACTGGAGAGCGCTCAGGGATCGATTTATCATGTCTATAAATCGATTCCCAACAGATCAATCTCACAGCATCGATCCCCGCCATAGTGTAGACCTGCCCAAAGATGTACAAGGCAGGTATGTGTCAGTATTCCTCTTTATGGCACAGCAGTGTTGCCAACTCTCATGATTTCACTGCAAGTCTCACAATAGTTGGTGTTTTTCTTAAAGCTCCACCTCATGAGTCGCGAGAATGTCAAACTTCAAAACGAGATGGCAAAGAGGAACCCCAAATTATTTTTAAATATCATAATTTGAGTGAGGGGAGCACCTCAATTTTTGAATGATTGGGGTTGACAATGCTCTAGATGCAGAATTTTGTGTAAAAGATTTGTGTGTTATGTTATTGAATTTAGACTAAAATAATTAGCGCAGATATTGTTTTACAGTGCATTTGTTTGTGGCATTTGTATTCATGCAAATCCTAACGTCAGTTTTCTATAGTTGTATTTTCAATGTAAAAATCAGTAAATAGGGTCTTACATATGATTTGATAGATTTATGATTTATGTCTGCTGACTGTAAAAATATTTTCAGAACATCATTATTATTTTAAAGACATTATCACCAAAACTTACATTTATTTAGCATGGGTCACTCCTATACAAATTAATGGCAGGGATGCATTTCAACCGAGGGGGGGAGAGGACAATTCATTCTTTAAAGATATATATTAGTCTGCAGAATGCATTAATTGGGATATTTAAACTTATTTTATTGGATTATACTGAACTCATACAACCCAAGAAAGACACCATGAAAAGGAACAAGCTCTTCAGCTATAACAGGAACTTTGATTTTTGCATCTTAACATGTCACCTCAGTATTCCTTAAACTAGGAGAGACAGTAAACGTGTTTTCCAAGTGAACTGGCTAATCGTAAGTGGAACTCTCCCACACCTTGGAAAAGTTTCCATTTCAGAGCTCAACTCCCTCAACATCGGTTGCTAGGGCACCACACTTAAATTGGCATCACTTTATCCGGTGCCCAGTCCCACCTTCAGCTTGATTTCTGAGAGAGGAGAAAACAAGATAGAATCAGAATCATGGTGGAGAATAAAGTATTTTAAGGGGGAAAATAGGATGTGTTCACACCAGACTTGGTTACAGACGGGTTCGTTCATGGGGAATAATCCTGATTTCTGGTTTCTCTTGCTTGTCCTTTTATTTACTCATTTTGTTATTTCTTTCTCTTGATTTGTATGCAAAAATAAAAAAGGACTGCCTATCCCATGCTACAGACACTCCTGCTATGAATTAAAAAAACAAACAAAATTAAACGGCCAGCAGAACACAGAATTCCCCTCCAAGTCAGATAAGCCTGCAGCCCACACAAATAAATGTGGTTTAAAGAGTGCCTTGAAGGTCAGCAAACCAAGGCTATTTCAGACTGG
>ML677341.1:6483127-6580246 GCA_007922305.1 Dermatemys mawii | reverse complement strand
GCCAGTGAACCAACACTCCCTCCCCCCGGTGCAGGGTGGCTGGTGAACCAATCCCCCTCCCTCATATTTCCTATGGATGATGATTATCCGGGATTTTATTAACCAGGATTAATTTTTCCTCTATCATCCTGGATAATCGAGAGTCTGCTGTACAGCTATACATTTTGGTAGCATTAGCACAGTACATAGTTAAGATTATCCATACAGTTGGAGATAATACAAAAGATCTGCATTAGTTCCACAAAGACAAGCTAAACAGGCAAACAAAAATCTACCCATTACAAGGGTCTTCTCATAATGCTGCTACTCCAGAAAAGTGCATAAAGAGATGCGATAAGAAGTTTATCTAAACCTGATAAGTTTCTGCAGAACATTCACAGAAGCATACATATTAAAAATGAAATGGACCGCAGAAGGTCATGTCCAACTTCTTGCCCTATTCCCCGAGTGTTACCTGATCTCCTCTTGAACATTTCTATTGATGGCGCCTCTATGACCTCTCTGTAGCATACAGGTGCACTGAAAAATTGCTCTTACCATTACATAATCTGGATTAATGTGTGTTCTGAGAATGGTAAACCAAGTCAGTTGATATGAAAAAACCCAGTCTACGTGATTTCTTAAATTATTGTGACTCAATCTCCTTTTTTTCAGTATGCTTACTGTATGCTTAGGTTTTTGTTTGTTTTGTTATTAAATAAATGTGATCACACATATTTTTTTGGCATTTTCCTCTGCTATTCCTGTTGTGGGAACACGCAAGGTCTGATTCCTGCTCTGCTCTTTTGCAGGAAATTGTTTAGGAGCACTGTGAAAACTATGGTCAGTGGTGTGTAAGCACTGATCCTCATGATCAAGTAGGCCAGGGGACAATCACTAGTAATTCCGACTCCCTTGGCAGATCTTTAACTTGCCACAAAAGAAAACTGCAGTTTACCATTGGCTTAACAGCAAATTCCCCCATTGACCTAGCTACCATCTCCCAGGGAGGTGGATTACCTATGCTGACAGAAGAACCTATCCCATTGACATAGGCAGTGTCTTCGCTGATATGCTATAATGGTGAAGCGTTTTAAGCCCTGAGAATATTCCTGTACTCCTCTTAGAGTCCAAACAGGAATAGGGTAAAAAAACAACAAACCCGTCCCCCACCTTCCATCTTCAGCAATGGGTCAGAAGACAGACGCTACGCAACTAGTAAGGGATTGGGGAAAAAAGGCCAATGAGATTCAATTTCATTTCCTACCTTATGTGGATGAAATATTGAAGCTTCCAGGACTCTTGCACTGGAATGCTGAAAACTACTTGGAAACTGTTCTGGAAAGAGAACCATTTGGCTGTAGTTGTGGTAATGGGTTGTAGCCACACCTCCACAGTAGCTATTATCAACAACCGGTCTTAGCCACATGCCTAATGGCAGTCTTGCAGAAAGTTGGAACGAAGTGGAAATCATTATCAACCTTCATTCCTTCATCGAGGCTCAGGTGAATTGCCTCAAAAGCATATGGTCTCAAGCGGTCCAGCTCCCTCCCAAATTTATCTGTGCTTATTAGTCACGGTATTTTTGAAGTGAGCCAATAGCATTCCTGTTGGCCAGGCAGAGAACAGAAAAGCTTCGTTCATTTCAAGACTAAGTTATTGTCTTGAGAAGATGAACCTATAGCATGGACCTGGAGACATACACTGCAACCAAGAGCACCCTATCTATCCCTGTATCTTAGGTCTTCATACTGCCCTTCTGAGCTATTCAGTTAGAGTTTTTACCTACATCTGCTTACATGTGCTTAAGATGATCTTTACATTTCAAAGCTTTCCAACAGCAGGAACAAATCTACTAGTCTTGGTCATGTAGTTTCAGCATGTTGCATTTTTATTTCACATTTGCTATGGTGTGTGTTCTGGCATTGTAAATAGTATTAACAAATGCTAGAATTATAAACATTGTGGTACTAGTTCAGGATACATATATTGAAGGTACATTGTCCAAGAAATCAGTATATTATGGATGGAGTTATTCTGACATCAGAAAGGAGGGTATTTGAATCACTTGCAGTCTTACTGCTTGGGGTAATCCTTGACTCATGTCTATGGTGCGAGTTGATTAAATATTCAGGATATTTCATATAGGAAGTAATTAAATGGATACTATCAGGGAGTCTAAAAGAAACATGTGCCAGGAAACGATCTTCCAAACAATGCTACTAGTAATAATTACCCTAATAAGCAACTTCAATCCCTAATAAAACAATGGAATATTAGGAGAAAAAACAAACATGTAAAAGATAAGCAATAAAAAGGTGGGGTGTAGATGGAATAAATATCAAACAAACTTCATAGCTTTTTTTTTTTGGACAGAATTTCAGAGATAGATGAATGGAAATGTAACAGACCTTTTAGTAAAATTCAGATAGATCAGCATTTGATAGTTTCACAGAATCTTATTTGCAACTGTAATTCAAATTGCCTTGGATAAAATACAGTGAAACTTGGTGAAGAGCAATACGGTGAAAAAGGTAACAAGAAACATCAGTGAACAAGTGAAAGGAAAGAGACTAATAAGGTGCCATAGGGATTGAGGTTAGGCCTGTTCTTAACTTGATTAATGTTCTGAACATAAGAATAAAAGAACAGCCATACTGGGTCAGACCAAAGGTCCATCCAGCCCAGTATCCTGTCTTCTGACAGTGGCCAACGCCAGGTGTCCCAGAATGAGTGAACCCAACAGGTAATGATCAAGTTATCTTTCTTCTGCTGTCCTGGAAGGAGAGTTTATTACATATTTTTTTTAAAAAAAACACAACTTGTTGAGGACATTAAACTGAGTGATGGTGCAAATACTAGTGATAACAGAGGACCTACAGATACTAGAAACACAGTTAGGAAGTAACAAAAAGATTAAATTTAGAAAAATGCAAACTAATCCCCTGATGGGAGAACAATATTAAATGGATTCAATGTATCATTTCAATTAGGAAGCAGAATCTGAAACACTCAACAGTGATGAAAGAGCAAACTGGACATAAGTCTGCAGTATGAAATGGCAGCCAAAAAAAAAAAAAAAAAAGTCAATACAATTTTCCACTGGATCACATGGCAGAAGGACAGTCCTCCTTATGTATGGTTATACCACCATATACTGAATGCTGTATTTAATTTTGGACACCTCAATCCTAAAAGCAGGTAGACGGATTGGAAGTTCAACAAAGAACAGGAGAAATTATCAATATACTGGAGGAAATGGTTTGAGGAAAGATTAAAATGGCTACAATTTAGCTAAGCAATTACATTTAAGAGTTGGGATGAAGAGGAGTGTGTGTGTATATATGTAAAGTTTTCAAAAATGCCAAGTAACTTAGTTACGTAAGTCCCATTTTCAAAAGTAACAAAGAGCTTGTCTATACTACAGAGCCTTTGGCTGAATTACTGTGCTAGCAAAGCCACTAGTGCAGGGTTTCTCAAAGTGGGGGTCACGCCCCCCCCCCGGGGGTCACGAGCTCCTGGCGCCGCTTAAAAGCCACCGAATGACTTCCACATTCGGCAGCTTTTCGGCGGACATAACGAGCTATTTCGGGAGCACTTGGTATGTCCGCCAAATGTGGAAGTCATTCATTTGATGGCTTTTCGGCGGATATACAAGGGTCTGCCGTGGCAGTCAAGAAAGGAAAAATGGGTCGCGATTCTCAAAAGTTTGAGAACCGCTGCACTAGCGGAGAAGCAGCGTAAGCTAACAGGAGATCTGCTGGCATAGCTACCCCATCTCCTCAAGAAACATTAGCACCTAGAATGGGATTTTGCCAACATCTTTATGCTGACTAGGAGGGGCAATTTTTTTCACACTCCTGACCAACATAACTACGATGGAAAAACTCTGTAGTGTATACTAAGTGTTCCTGAAAGTCAATTGGATTTTGGCTCCCAAAGCCTGGTCCACATTTAAAACATATACCAGCATAGTTATGCTGATAGGGGGTGTGGGATTTTTTTTGTTTTACTGACACAGCTATGCTGGTATAGACAGTAGTATAGACACACTCACACCAGCATAGAAGTGTTTTTGTTGCTATAACTTAGCATCCTGGGGAATTGATCTACGCTTTACCGGCAAAGAACTTTTATGCCGGTATAAGCTGCGTCTACACTATGAGAGTTTGCCAGTATAGTTATGCCAGCAAAACATTTTTTGTACAGACAACACCTACAAGTCACTTTGGAAAGTGGGCTTAAACTCCTATGTCACTTACACGCTTTTGAAAATTTTACTCTACACCTAAAAAATCTGAATAGTGTAAACACCAAGCAGGGATTTAAATTATTTATTGTGATTCAAAGGAATATAACTAGGAGTAAATGGATGAAAAATCAAGGCTGTTACAAAATGCTTCCTGACAAAGTTATATTAGACTGTTAAAAAGTTTCTACAATGGCAGTGGTAGAAACTAGGACTGTCGATTAATCGCAGTTAACTCAAAAAAATTAATAGCGATTAATCACACTGTTAAACAATAGAGTACCAATTGAAATTTACTAAATGTTTTTGGATGTTTTCTACATTTTCCAATATATCTATTTCAATTACAAAACAGAATCAAAGTGTAGAGTGCTCACTTTATATTATTTTTATTACAAATATTTGCACTGTAAAAATGATAAAAAATAGTATTTTTCAATTCACATCATACAAGTACTGTAGTACAATCCCTATCATAAAAGTGCAACTTACAAATGTAGGGTTTTTGTTACATAACTGTATTAAAAACCAAAACAATGTAAAACTTTAGAGCCAAGAAGTCCACTCAGTCCTACTTCTTGTTCAGTCAAACAAGTTCGTTTAAAATTCCAGGAGAAAACGCTGCTCTCTTCTTAATTACAATGTTGTAATTCTGTATTGTAATTGAAATTAATATTTTTGAAAATGTAGAAAAAATCCAAAATATTTAAATAAATGGTATTATACTGTTTAACAGCATGATTAATCGCATTATTAATTGCGATGTTCTTTTAATTGAAATTAATTTTTTAATTGCTTGACAGCCCTAGTAGAAACTCCATCACGTGGGATATTTAAAACTAGACTGTCTCAGAACTCAAACATATACTGTAAAGAATAAATCTACACACACTGGGGACAGTTACAATAGGACAACTTGGTCAGCTAATCTAACTCCTGAGATTATATAATTTAAAGTTAAAGGGAATTTTTCATCATAGAAACTGTCACGGTTAACTTGGTTCAGTGTTCCTCTATTAGAAAGGTAGAAATATATATGCTTTCTTTTGTATTAAAAGTGAAGTAATGTTTTAAGAAAAGATAGAAACAATGCTATCTGATCACCTACTACTTAATATGTTTTGTCTCTCCAAACTCTTAGCAATGTGGAGCTCACACTACAGTTAAGGCTGAGATTCTACTTTTATTTTAGATGTCTAACTTTCTCAGGAAAAGAAATAAAGCTTACCTTTTGGAGCTAAAATTTCACGTGACTTGCCTCTGCCCAGAAATGCAATTTGTGCGTGAAAGAACTGGCATAAAAATGCCACCATTCAAATTAAATGGGCATAATATTTTTCCCCACATTTCTCTGATGCTTTTAATTGAATTTTGCTAAACCAAAACTGTTGTTTTAAAACATGAAAATTGCCTTGCATGAAAGTTGTAAATGTGAACTGCTGCCTTTGTGGTGTCTGAAAGAATCGCATTTAAAAACAAAGAAAATTGTAGCTGCTTGAAACTGCATGCTCAAAGTTCATAAACTGTAACTTCCCTTAGCTTAAGGCTTGCACTGAAGTGTGTTGCTGTGAATCTTTTCAATATATGGTATTTGAGGAAAGTGAAATGGTTTGGACCTGAATCTTTCAGATCTGGAATTTTTTTTTTTTTTGGCTGATGTACCGAACACTTTATACACTTTGAAGAGTTTGAAACTCTTTTCCTCACTGCTCAGCAGTGACCATCAGTTTTTCAACTTGTCCTTTGTTGCAGTGGTTCGTAAAAGCGGTAAAAGCCAGCAGTGCAAAACCAGTGATGTAGCATGTGTAAAAGTGTGATTTGAAGTGATTCAGTTATGTGATTCTCAAAAAGTTGCAACTGAAGAAGTATCATCTTGATTCTTGAAGACCATCGCAGTGATAGTGTGAATATACTTAATTTCATCTGGTCACAAAAACTAAGTACGGCAGAGACAGATACCTAGTTAGTTGGGGCATCTGGCAGGGGTTCTCGCAACAGTTTTTTTTGTTGGCCTCAGAATGCAGCCACCAACTCTTGCTGGTGGCCGCTCTGACAAGGTTTCCTAAAATACTTAATTAACTTCAGGAAAAGCAAATAAATATGCACACACACATGTCCAAATCATTGTCATTTATGTATGTAGGATTTTTTTTTTTGCAGACTAATAAAAATAAAGTACAGTCATCTCTATTCTTTACTGAACCTAAACAGAATAGAAACACAAATAAGGTGCTTTGCATCTTATCTTTTTTTTTGTTGTGTCTTGCTTTTTTGGTTACTTTTTTTAAAGATTTCCTAGTTACTAAGTCTGCTATGAAAAGTGATATTAACAAACATACAGATGTCACTTTTCACAGCAGACTTACTCAGCTCTGGCAAGCCTGGGGACAAATTAAACCCTGGATGTGGAGGGGGATATGGAGGCAGCAGTACTGGGGGAATGGTCAAGGGTGGAGGGTGACCTTGCGGCCAGAGCCCGTCATTGTATAGCCAGGGAACGGAGTCTGAAGTCCCGTGGCTGGAGCCTGCCACCCACCACCCCAGGCCTGGAACTTGTCCCAACCAGCGGTGGAAGGTGGGGAACTCACTGGCTGTCTGTTTCTCCAGCTTTTATGTCTCCAAAGATGGGCAGGGTGTGACCACTGCTGACAGCCCTGGGGGGGGGGGGGGAAGGGACTGCTGTGTTGTGCCCCTCCCGCTCCGCCCACACAGACAATCACTGTCCAGGAGGATGTGGCCGCAAGAAAAGCCCATGGTGGCTGCATTTGAGAAATCCTGATCTAGAGAGCACAAAAAGGGAATCTGTGGAACGCTTGTTTTCTGTGGAAAAAATTGTCATTCACAGGACTCACTATTGACAGAAACAGCCTTTAGCACAGGCAGCCCTGCTGCTCTTGGCTACAGATATCTTCGTTCAATTTACTGGCAGAACAGATTCATAGCTAACAAGAATAATCCTTCCCTTGATTGGGTTTTTTCCTCCCCTAGAACACTAGTAAAGAGCAACAGCAACTAGTAACACAGCGGCTTTTCTTTAATGTCTCAGGAGATGGACTCTACTGGGGAAAAGCGGCTGGACTCCATGGTCATATTTGTGACAGCAATTTTATACACTGCTTCAATCTCTGTCTTCATTCCTCATAAAAGAAAAAGAGAAGTTTCCTACTTCTTAACAGAAATTGCTGTCAGGCGTTGCCAACTACTACTACTACTTCCAAGAGAAGTAACATCACTACAGTTACTTGTGATCTTTACTGTGCAAAGCAGCCTGAAATGTCATGAACCTGTGTACTGGGTATCTTTCTTATTGCTACTGTCACAACGGCACTTCCATTCAGAACACTTTAGTTTGGGGGATAATAAGCCACTACCTTTGGAGATGCATCATGACTGTCCTCAAACCAAAAGGTGAAATTTTGTGGAATGAAGAAAACCTGTTCAGCTATATAACACAAACATTGGAATAAATAAGCATATTTTTTATTCAATACATTTTATTTTTAAAAAATAAACCACCATGTTAATGCAGCATTGAGACTGAGGAGCAATAAAGTTAGAATATTTAGGTAAAATATTCACTTTAATCTTAATTCTTCCCATTCATGCATATGCATTTCTTAGTCACTGAACATGAAACAATGCAAAATGCTACATGCATCTAAGATTACAGAGAAAGTGCAGTTCTTTTCTAATATACTGTTTACCAAATAGTATCAGATTACTTAGCTGTATAATCTTACAATATAGGAAAAGAGACCCTACTATAAATTATGCATACCCACAAGAAACTGAGTAAAAGTTTCTGAGAAACAACCCTAAATTTCTTAAATTTTATGGAATTAAGATTTCAATCATGATGCAGCATAAACACAGCAAAGGTACTGTGTTGTACAGCAATTTGAGTCAAAGGCGATCTAGAAGATTAAAGAAATTGAAATCCTTGACAAGTAAAGGATAATCATGAAATTATTCTAATGTGCTCTGGAATAGTAGAACTCTGAAAAAAAATCTAGAATAAATGTTTATGAATAGTGCATTTATAATTTTCCATCCCTTAGGATGTAAATATATTACAGTTGGTATGTAATGTCTGAAAGGTATGAGCTGCAAACTCATTGTTGTTATTATTAATTCCACTGTTTTGTGAGTCACAATGTTTGATGATCAAAACTAGCCCAGATTTCCTTTGCTAGATACTGGAATGGCCAACATGGAAGAGGAAGCAGAAAGTCATTCAGTGCACCACAGTATTACTGTGCTACAGTACAAGTATTTCTGATGGTTAAAGTGTCCTCTCCATTTTAATGTGTCCAATGCATTTTACTTCTTTAAACAAAATTAAAGGTAGCATGGAGCAAAGATGCATTACATTCAGAAAGATGTCTGCTCATAAATTAGTCTATAGCAGAAACCTCGTCAGTTCTTTAACACCGAGAAATGAAAAAGCATTCATTTATTTTCCATATAGTCAGGAAGCTAGAGATTCTGGACGGTTGAAAAAAAAAAGTAGAGATTAGAATGATACACAAGTACTTCTAGGCAGATTGCTTTGAAAGAAGAAAAAAGAAACCAGTTCTTTCAAGTGGGATGGCAGAATACAGAAGTCTTCCAGTCCTGACTTCCTTTCCTCTGGATGAAAGCTTAGAGCAATGAACACTCAGGAGATTAGTGTACATGCTGGGTAACTCCAAAAATTTTAGCAGAATACATGGCCCTTTGAATTTCTGTACATGTGTCATATATAATGTGCTTTTTTTGATATAATAAGAAAGTTGCTAAATTGATCTCATGCTGGAAAGGGTTTTCCATTTAGATAAGCCCAGTCGCTACCACATACTATGACTTCTCAGTACAAAAGAACATGGGTATCATTGCATTGCAAAACTAGTCCAAATGCTAACAATTTTACTGGGGACTACAGATCTAAATTCAGTTTTACAAAGTTGATACTGTAAGTTATTCAATCTCAATGTGTATCCCTTTGATCACACATAATCCTCTCCTGGCATCACCTTCCAGGTCTTCCCACACCACGCCTCCTTCTCGCATGCCAGACTACTCTATAAATATGTATGGATCTACCTTGGAATTTGTACTGCACTCATCATCAAGACATTTGAGCACTTCGTATGAATATACTGTTAAAAATACTGTATGGAAACTGGTATCTGCACAATGCCAGAAGATAACCTATGGATGTACGTTAGTGAAAAGAACCTGTGTTTAGGTGAAAGAATCAACATTTGTGTTGTTTATTTGCAGTTCTCTTTTCAGAACATTAGCAGCATCTGTGTACCAAGTACAGTTCTCTTGTTCTCAAATATGTGACTTGCTGTAGGTTGGATTCCTCTGCCTGAGCTGTGTCCCTGCTCAAGAGAGCATACAACAGAATCTTCCATGTATATAGCTATTTTTATCCCAAATGCTTTATAAATACCAGACAAATGCTGCCTTGGGGGAAGAGGTGCATTATTCACTTAAAGTCAAAAAGGCCTGTTGCACATTCAATGGGCAGAACATGGCCCCCAACTAAAAATCACTTCAGTCACTGCTGAAATGCAGTCACCTTGGTGGGAGGATGCAGTGGCTGTTTAACAGCGTACAACAACAGTGGATAATTTTAAAAAATACTCTATGAATTTGAAACTGGTCAGGATATTTTGGCAGGTAGAATCTTTACTTAAACTGGATTTTATCCAGGAAGATTAACACATTACTCCTGAAAAATGAATCATGGCACCTTTAGTAACCACAAGAGGTAAGGATTTAAGGTTTTCATTTCATGTAAAACAGTCAGTCAACAGCACACCTTGCTTCTCACAGGCAAGAGTACCAACTAATCAACACTACTTCCTGCAGCACTGGAATTCTTCCTTGCGTGTCTCTGTACAAGAAATGCCCTGTCTTATCCTGCTTAGCTCATAATCTGACAAGATCTGGGCCAAAGGTGGCACAACTACAGAGCACAGGAGCATATAGATAAAGCTTCCAAAGTAAAGGCTAAGCTGATAAAATACTGCAGTTAAAAGTTTATTTGCATCGATCAGAAGTTCGGTTTAAATTTAATAGAGTAGGAAGGTTTATGCCAAATTTCTATTTACATTCTTCTTACACTATACAATGGAGGCATTGTTTTGGGTTTTTTAGGGCTGTCAAGCAATACAAAATTAATTGTGATTAATTGTGCAATTAAAAAACAATAGAATACCATTTAAATGTCCATTTAAATATTTTTGTGTGTTTTCTACATTTTCAAATATACTGATTTCAATTACAACACAGAATACAAAGTGTACAGTGCTTACTTTATACTTAATTTTTTGATCACAAGTATTTGAACTGTAAAAAACCCAGAAATAGTATTCTTCAATTTACCTAATACAAGTACTGTAATGTAATCTCTTTATCATGAAAGTTGAACTTTCAAATGTAGAATTATGCGAAAAAACTGCATACAAAAATAAAACAATTAACTTTTAGACCCTGAAAGTCCACTCAGTCCTACTTCTTGTTCAGCCAATTTTATTTACATTTGCAGGAGATAATACTGCCCGGTTCTTGTTTACAATGTCACCTGAAAGTGAGAACAGGCATTCTCATGGCACTCTTGTAGCTGGAATTGCAAGATATTTACGTGCCAGATGCACTGAAGATTTGTATGTCCCTTCATGCTTCAACCACGATCCCAGGGGACATGCATCCATGCTGCTGACGGATTCTGCTCAATAACAATCCAAAGAAGTGCAGACTGACACGTTTATTTTCATTATCTGAATCAGATGTCACCAGCAGAAGGCTGATTTTATTTTTAGGTGGTTTGGGTTCTGTAGTTTCGACATCAGAGTGTTACTCTTTTAAGACTTCTGAATGCATGCTCCACACCTCGTCCTGCCCAGATTTTGGAAGCCATTTCAGATCCTTAAACCTAGGTTAAGTGCTGTAGTTAGCTTTAGAAATCTCACATCAGTACTTTCTTTGCGTTTTATCAAATCTGCAGTGAAAGTGTTCTTAAAATGAACAACATGTGCTGGGTCATCATCCGAGACTGCTATAACATTAAATGTGTGGCAAAAGGTGGAAAAAACAGAGCAGGGGACATACAATTCTCCCCAAGGAGTTCAGTCACAAATTTAATTAACACTTTTTTTTTAAACGAGCCTCATCAGCATGGAAGCAAGTCCTCTGGAATGGTGGCCAAAGCATGAAGGGGCATATGAATGTTTAGCATATCTGGCACATAAATACCTTTCAATGCTGGCTATAAAACAGCTATGCAAATGCCTGTTCTCACTTTCTGGTGACACTGTAAATAAGAAGAGGGCAGCATTATCTCCTGTAAATGTAAACAAACTTGTCTGTCTTAGTGATTGGCTGAAATAAGAAGCAGGACTGAATGGACTTCTGAAGTTTTACATTGTTTTGTTTTTGAGTGCAGTTATATAACAAAAAATTCTACATTTGTAAATTGCACTTTCACAACAAAGAGATTGAACTACAGTACTTGTATGAGGTGAATTGAAGAATGCTATTTCTTTTATCATTTTTACAGTGCAAATATTTGTAATAAAAATAATATACATTTTGATTTCAATTACAACATAGAATACAATATATATGAAAATGTAGAAAAGCCTCCAAAATATTTAATACATTTCAATTGTTATTCTATTGTTTAAAACTGCAATTGACAGCCCTAGTTAAGGTTTTTGTTTTTTTCAAACACAGTCGTGCCAACTAGTGTTTAGGTGAACAAGCTGTTAGGATAGCAAAGTACTCTGTTCAGTTACAATATAGTAACTGAGCTCTTCCTCAAACAAACTCCAGTTTTATTAAGTACAGACTGTTCTATGTCAGGAACTCAGCCATTTTCTTCCTCCTCCCACCCTGCCAATAAATAAATATAATGATTAATGCTTACAGAAAAGGAGGAGATATAGTTCCTCTATCTGCGATTTTAATGTCCCTTTAAGAGCTTATGGCTCTACTCGTGCTTTTTTGGGGGGGATTGGTGTAGATGTGTGTGGAGGGGTCTCTTTTTAAATTGGAGAAAAAGTAGGATTCCCCTGAATTTTTGGAGAAATAAAGGAGTTCAGCCTGAATCACAGTAAATATTTGGCAGAAATGAATCAGTAAAATAATGTAATTTGATAAGGAGAGGGCTCTGAACTGCAAGGCAAAACATTAAGGGTGTCTCTTCAAACTCTTTAGTTTGCACACACTTGTAGTTTAATTTTTCCCAGGAATTATCTACATTTTAACTGATGGGCAAGATGATAAACCCATTGTGCTTAGGTACTGTATGTTTGGGGTCAGCATGATCCATATTACCTACCACACAGGCTGCAATTTCTAGGTACAGCTAAGCAAGTTAAGAATTACATGGTAACAAAACAGCAACAGAATTTAAACTTTAAATTTGAAATACCTTCATTTGTCAGGTTGCCATAGCTTCAATGAAATTTAACATAACTGTGTTGAGGGTTCTTAAAAATATTAAACTTCAATTTTCAAAGGAGCCAAAAGGAGTTAGATGACCTAATCCTAATGAATTTCAGTGGGAGGTAAGTGCCTTACTCCCTTAGGCTGCTTTGAAAATCCCAATACAAGTGCGTTAAAAAAAACTGATAACAGGGTGCTCCCATACAGATTCATATTTAAATCTTCTAATAAAACTACATTTTTAACCTGTTATATACTACTATAAATATATACATATATAAACATACAAAAGAGATAAAAGGGCAAAGTAATTTAAAAAGCATTGTGATTGTGTCCTACAGTTCTCTGAACATGTAAAGCACTTAGTAGTAGTATTACAGCTATGGATTTTTACCAGTTCTCAAATCTGTAAATTCTCTAAAAATACAACAAACAAATCAAATCTAGTCAAAAATCACCTTCAATAGGTCTGTGGCTTTAAAATACTTGAAACAGAAATAAAGCCTCTTTAATGAATGCTTTAAAGTTTCTCATGCAAAACCAAGTGTATGCTTGTTTCATATTCAATTTGCAATAGGATACCCCAGCAACTTAGCTATGAGAGCTTTTTTGGCTGGTCACTAGACGCCTGCTGAGATGGGCTCCATACATAGGTAACATTCTACTGGAGACCAAATCCTCAGAGGTGCATCTCAATCTCCTTTAAAGTTAATCTGAACACACTGGACTCAAGAGGAAATGAAAAGTGAGTTTCTCTCTCTTCCTATGGCACTGGGACTTCCTGAGTTTTACTGATTGGTCAAGAACTATTATTTCCTCTATGCTATTCCCAATTGTGTCTGTCACACATAATCAGTGTTGTGCACACACAAGTAAAAAGTGTGAATGCTTAAATACGCCAGAAGCATATGAATATGTAAAAAAAAACCTTGAAAAAAATGTATACATTTTAAGATAACATAACCACAGGAACACTGATGTGCATGGCTTTATATATTTAAAATTGCAAAAGGCAAAGTTCATTTGCTACTGTGAATATCCATAAAACCCATAAAGGATGATAAGAGGAACTATAATTATTCATTATTCTGAATGGTATAAATGGATTATGTGGCACTTCCATTAAATAACACTCCTCAGTCACAAAAAAGCAGTGCCATCCCCACAGGTACAAATACTTCTATAATATTTGAAGAACAGCACATTTCATCCCTGTGATATGGCTATACAGATATTGCTCCACCAGCTATTGAAAAGTGCTCCCCTCTAGGATGGAAAAGCAGCAGCCGTTTACCACCAGTGTATTTCAGAAAGAAAGAGCAAAAAAAAGTTTGCCGAGGAAAATGGAGGTTATGTAGAGTGCAAGAACCTGTAATTTGTCCAAGACAGTGGAGCTACAATGACTCTCACATTTGCTGCCATAGAACAAATAAAAACAAAGTGGCCAAACCTTGGCTTGCCTTCTCATACAAAATGATACTTCAGAGTGTCTTCATCTAAAACCAGATATCAATTTGATTCTAAGAGAAAGATTTGTAAATTACTGCTACACCAACTGGAGGCCCTATGTTTTTCTGGGCTTGCCTACACTACCATGCGGGGTCAATCTAAGATACACAACTTCAGCTACATGAATAACAGTCTCTTCACTGAGATAAGTTGATAGCTGATGCTCTCCCATCGACTCCCCTTGCACCCCTCATTCTGATGGAATACCAGAGTTGAGGGGAGAGCGCTCAGCAGTCGATTTATTGTGTCTATACTAGACGCGACAAATCGACCCCCGCTGGATCAATCGCTGCCTGCCGATCTGGAGGGTAATGTAGGCAAGCCCTGAGTATTGATCTAAGTACCAACCATGCCCAACCTGCTTATGTCTGATATCACATTGCAAAGTAGTATGTCTGTAGATATGCTATAGCTATGGAAAAGTCAAATTATTGAAGTCTTTAATCAAAATATAGATATAAATGTGTACCCATCAAGCAACAGTCTCAGTTATAAAACATCTAATTTCATTCAGAAGAAGCAAACCAAATCAGATACTTAATTTCAGATATCAGAAACCTAGAAGCATCCTTAATAGCAGAAACTACAAAAATGAACCATTCAGAAACAATACTGAATTATAAACTCTGCTGTGAACTTCAGTCATCCAAAATCTCCTGTTATCAGAAATAGGGTCATGTCTCTCATGGTCTATTAATCTGAAAATTCCCTATTATTCAAACTGAATCTACAACACTTTTCTCATACTGCAATGAGATAATTAAGGAGAAACTGTCTATGCGTTAAATTTAGTTAATCCATTCTGACTTATCCAACACACGAAGAGTCTCTTTATTTGCACAAAGATAAAAATTGCATAAAGATGAAAACTGGAAGGTTGAGGTTACTCAAAGTGAGGACATGGAGAGAACACTGACATTAAAGCCAAACTGGCAAATTATAACGCGATTACACGCACCTTATCTGTGTATGGCAAGAGGGAAATAGTACAAATATCTAAAACACGACTTCTTTAGATCAGAGTTTAAAATACTGGGAGTCAGGATTTGCCACTGATTTGCTTGTAGAAGCATGTGACAAGTCATTTAACCACTTTAGCCTTGTCTACACTGGAAAAAAATGTGGCCCAGAATTCACCACTGATGTTAGCACCAGTGGAAGCTGTGGTTTAGATATAGATCAGGATTGGACCACGTGATGATATGAACACTAAGCCTACCAAGAAGTCTGTCCACTACAGCTAATTGTTAAGAGTTGCCATAAAAATAGTACAGCTATTGCTGCAACAACATGAGGATGTTTCATGTAACAAGGGAATCTGAACCCCACACTTCTCATACTCATTTATGTGGCACTGACCTCTGCCCCACAAAAAGAGTATGGAAAACAATTCATTAGTAGATCCAGAGTAAGGCTTGTGTCAGGTGGGCAGTTTTTAAAAAGATCATCATGATAATGCTGAGTCTTTTACCATTAACACACACGTCCTGAAAAAGAATAAAATCTGCCAATTTCTGTTCAGAAACAATCCAGCTATAGAGAAGTGCATGGAGTATTTATTTAATAAAGAGGAGATATTTTTCTCACAGTGGCTATAAATCTGTAGTTTAGCAGTAATTCTTGACCTTTTACCCAATGGCTGAAGCATCAACTACATTTTCAGAGAATTAAATATTTTGGAAGGTCCCCGGGGAAAAAAGGGGAGAGAAAATTGAGAGCATTGGAAGTGAAAAGGAAAAGGTCCAGCATGCTGCAAGGACTCTGAAATATAATGAAATTACAAGGTCAGCCCTTAAAATAGATTAACTGCACCGCATTGGGGGCTCTCAACAAAGTCAGACATTGTTAGCAAAAGGAAAAACTGATATCACGTGACAAGTCAAATCAAGTAACAAAAGTTTTACTGAAAAACAATCACTAGGAAATTAAAATAACGAGTGTTCTGTGTTTAAAGTATCCAAGACAATGGGAGCCTTTTATTGTAAAGTCTTATTTTCTTCCCAAAGAATAAGTTCATTATAGCCAAAATTACAATTTGCACATTACAATGCATTGAAACAATTTAGAACTTTCATTCCAATTCAATGTCAATTAACTCACTGTAGAAGGTAGCATGACATGTGAATCATTACTTTTACAAAATGCAATTTTAATTTTGAATCCTCAAGAAACGTTAACAAGTTGTAAGTATTTAAACTGATCTGGAAAAAACAAAATTCTTTGAGAAAAAAATTTCATCTACACACTGAAGCTGTAAAGGGGCATAGTCAACTTTAAAAAAACACTTCTGTCTGAAAATTGTTTACTTACTATTATTACAAGTAACACATAAGACTACTATAAGTGAAAAAAATAAAAGTTTTTTTCTATTTTTCACTTTACTTTGGACAGGACAGCAATTTTTGTATACTTAGTTTCATAATTTATTCTGTAGAGATAGTGTTCTCTTCTGTTTGCACAGGTCTTTCACAACAGAGAAAATATTTTTTTAAATTAGTAAACCCATTTTTATGACACTGAAGTTAGCAGAAAAATTCAGAGGCAGTGAAAAACCTGAAACTAGTTTTAATTCAGTTTTTTAGAACTGATCTGAAGTTGATTTCTCTATCATCCTAAGTATTTTCTGATATTGTACTTCAGTTTTACCTAGATTTGCTGAGGAAAAGAACATAAACAACATTTTTGAAAAATCACAAGTACAGATGAAGACTTTTTCAAATCTATCTATGCCCTTCAGAGACCCTACACGCTCTTGCAAACGCACATCAAGTTTGACCCATGTAATCCTCATTACAAATTTCCCTTCTTTGGCAGAGGGAGATTTTTCGAAGGCACAAAATGCAGGTAGGCACCTAACCCCCATTGACTTCCTGTGGAAGCTACTTAACTGCTAGGTGTGCCTTTGAAAATCACCCACCCCCAAGTCTATACAGCCCAACTCTGCAATTGGGTTTGTGCTATGGGTAAAGTTTTCCTACAGTGCCCACTAAACTGAATTTTTGCCTATGATGCTTACAAAATGAAGATCCTTAGATGAAAGTCTATTTGGCCTCAATACATTTCTGTTTGGTTTCTTTTTTAATCTTCCTATTTTTTCTTGCATTATTTCCACTGGAACCATGTTCTGGATTTTGACACCGTTTCTTAAGGAAAGATAAAGCTATATAGTTACAATTATGAAGACAACTTTATTATTCCAGAGAGGAGTTATTTTTATGATTGTCTAATGGTAAAAATTAAACCACACATTTCCTGTACTTTTTTGTTGCCATCTCATATTCTCCTTTTCCTTTGAAACTGCCTCTTCTAATGGCTTTCCTCAGTCTGCTTCTTCAGCATGGCTGCCCTTCTCATTTTGTCTGTTTCTCCTGTTGCTTCTTCCTTGCTAGACTGATGCATACATGGAGACTCATTCGCACAAAAGCAATCAGTGTCTGACACTTAGAGTGCATGGACTGCTAAAGCAACTTAACACAGAGCTTGCAATACTCAGCAACCAGGCATGGCTAGTAGCCAGGAGCAAAGTGTTCCAAGTCGATCCTCTACCAGTGGTTTATACTTCAAATTGGTTGATTACTCCAGGCCTGCACAACTCGGAAAGCAGCGAGGGCCATATTACTGAAAAAAAACCCAGCTGCGGGCCAAAAAGCCCCACCCCCATCCACTTCCCCCCACCCCATTGCTTGGCTTGCCCCACCCCTACTCACGCCCCGCGGGCCGCACGGTGAGCCCGTGCGGGCCGCATGTGGCCCCCGGGCCGCATGTTGTGCAGGCCTGGATTACTCAGTACCTGTCTGTTGATTTGTGGTGGTGTTTTGCATAGCCTAATATACTGGAATAGCTCTGCTGAAAATGTCATTGCTGCTTTTAAACCACCAGTGCAGTTTACTGTTGGAGTATATAATAAAGCTATACTCCGTAAGATTACATGGGAGGGAGTGGAAGAGAGTAGAAAGGCTGTAAAAGTAAGAACGACGTAAAAGTAAGAAAAGTAGAGTAGAAAGGCTGTAAAAGTAAGAAAAACACAGTTTACCAAATGGCAAAGTCAGTATCCAGATACTCCTTTTTAAGTATCCATAAATCCCACCACAAGCTGTTTAAAAAGTCACTGGCTTTATTTTTAACCCTTGAAGAAACCAGGGATTGAAAATACAGTGGTTTGAGATCCAAGACGTGCTATATTCAGTTCTGGAAAAGAGCCAAAAAAAGCATTGCTAGACTGAGAAGCCAGTGACAGTTTCAAAATCTGATACATCAAATCACTGGAGCTAGACACTAATGCTTTATACCACTGTGAAGCTTAATGCTTTATACAATTACATTTCTAGCACTAGTAGGCCCATGATATCATCAGAACTGAAAATCATGTTATTTTGATTTCCACTTTGCTTTTCCATATCTCTTTTCAATTCCAATGTGATTTTTAGCAGTTAATATCTTACAAACAAAGAGAGATAGTTTAATTAGTTACATAATTTGACAGCTGGATTTCCATGCTTTCAGGTGGAATAAGCAAACGTGCTTGGTGGTTATTAGGGTCTAATATCACATCAGCATTAAAGCAGGAGAAAAGAAAACTGTAATCAGAATGACATTTTTAAGCTCTAACCTGCCAAGGCAAGACATATCAGACAAAGTCACAAATAAATCAGGACAAGTAAATTGTGTCCAGAACTGGTCCTGGATCAATGATTAGAAACATGAACTTAGCTCTTAATTATGCACTGTTAAGGCTGAAAGGCCCCACAACTTAACCTCCACTACAACTTACATTTGTTTTAAAGGAACCTCTAATGGCAGGGTCTGAGGAACAAGATGCAGAGGACAGAGAAACATTCCAAAGCAAGAGCTAACACTGTCTCTCTCTCTCTCTCTGCAGGGGAACTACGAAGAACCAAGGAGACTGCAATTGTGTGCAGTGGATAGGACTTCCTGTATCCCCCCTTCATGCCCCTCTGGAGCAACAAGACACCACCAGGCTTCCAAAAAGCAACAAATGAACTGGTCACCATTAAGGCTGTGTGGTCATTAAAGAACTAACAAGGTGTCCCAAAAAACTAGGTCTGATGCAAATATAGTAGAATGTTAAAAACTGATTAATACCTAAGAACATACTATATACATATTTTCCTCCCTCCCATCCCAATGCAAGAGCTATACAGAGTGCATTGCTGTGTGTGCCTTAAAAAAATCTGAGGGGGAAAAGAGGAGGGGAGGGAGGGAAGAGGAGATGGCACAACACAGAGTCATAGTTTTTAAAGGAATACACATTGTGTGTCAATTATATTAATTTAGAATTGGGTTCTAAGTGGCTAAGAGACAGAGTTACTATGGCACAGGTAGAATCAATCTTTGGGATAGATGAACTTTTTAAAATTTTGGGGAACTATACTGTAGTGTCTAATACAATTCGGGTCTGAGCTATAGGTGCTATCACAATACAAATTCTAATTTATTATTATTATTATTCCCTTCGGTTGAGTATCTAGATTTTTTTTAAGTACCTAATTTCTCTTTACACTCTATTACTTTAACTGAAACACCAACTTCGTAGAAATTGGTTGATACTATTGCAAAAGTTTATGATGTTCTACATTAAAGCATGAGAAATGAAGCATGACCATCACGTTTTGCAACCAATTTATTTTTTTCTCAAAAAAAATTTAATCTATTTTACAAGTTCACCATGACATTATAGTGACGACAGCACTAAAACAACTCTGTAAAACAAAAGAGGGAATAACTAAAAATAGGCAGAATGTGAACGTCATGACACTGGCATAAAATTTTTCCCGAAGTTGTAGTGTAAAAAACACCACTAAAACATCCAACATGGTAATGATGAATTAGATGGCATTATAGAAATGTGTATTTATACACAGAGCCATATAATTTATACACTCGATATATATGCCAAGTCTTCCAGTCAAAGTTAAAGAAACATAATGCTCTAGATTTAATACAAGGAGCTACATTCTGCTTTCAGTTAAAACACTTAGAGGAGAATTTGGCCCAAAGTACTAACCGCTCAGCTAATGCTAAATGGCAAAGAGAGGTCATGAAAATCTGGGTGCCTTTTCACTGCATGGCACATTACTATTAAGCATAGCCGTAATGAGTGCATGTTCCGATTTCAGCATTTCTAATGGGTGAGGCATATGTGAATAGAAGAGAATAAAATTTTGTCTTAATAACTTTTGGTAATAAGACTGACAAAGCAGTTAAGTAATCAGGCAAACTAGCTCAACAGACTGAATACCTTGTATGTCACACCACTGATTCTAAAGAAAGTGACAATATGTTATTTGCAAGCACAGAAAACAATTGCAACTTGAGTTTTAAGAAGTGGGCTAGCAACACCTACTGGTCACAGTGCATATTAAACACAATTTTTGATGCAAATGTTCTCTAAAAATGTATGTGAAAAATTTCAACTTTGTATTTTGACATAAGTGACTAATTTCAATGGCATAATATTTAATGGTATTGTTAATATCTGAATATTCATAAAAATAATTAAATCAAAACCCAAATGAGCTCAGCCCTAGACCTTAACAGCAAACTAAATGTAACCTTACAGTTTTCAAATACTGCCTTAAAATAAGTAATATTCTAGTTTCATATGATTAATAGTAAATATGCACATCACCTCACTTAATCATTGGATGTAGCTATATCTCTGTTGCTACATGAAATCACTCAACACATTAAACCATTAAATGGAACTGTCAACACAGACAGAAGTTTTACACTTCCATAAAATCGGCTAACAGTGTAGTTAACTGCTATATCATATGATTCTTAAGAGAAGGTTTTTGAGGGATAGTTCCATAACATTTCAGAGGAAATTATCTCCAGATTTTATTTGCTAATAAAGTATTGCCAGATGTTGAGAACCAATCTTCCTGTTCCATTTCATGTATCCCCAAAATATTGATCTTAAAATAGTTAAAAGTTTTTTTGTTTTTTTTAACAACATATATGTAATCCCACTGAATTCAAAATTCCAAATTTACCATATTAGGAAAATGCCCTGAACTATGCTTACGTATAGTACAGCAACTATAACAGTGTTATTTTCAATGTAATACTTGTTTAAATTTGTATCAAGTCCTTTACTGATTTAAAAAAAAAACCTGTGCTTGTTGTCCCTCTGATACACTAGCCTTGGGCATTAGAAGTTTTCCTGGTTCCTGTCCAACTTGGGAAATAGTATCTTCTTGCTTCAGGTGTTAAAAGGATTCCTACAATATTTATAAAGACTGCTCTAATCTAACTCCTGGATCTAACTTGCAAGAGGAAAAAATGTAGAAATTACTTACAAAGAAAAGCATAATTGCCGCCATATAAATATTTAGTCTCACTTTGTATTTAGCTATAATACCGTATTGAGTTTGTAATATTCATTACGTCTTTTCCTATATACTGATATTCTGCTACCACTACATTGAGTTCTCTCTTGGACTTGATCTCCCTACGTTTTAAAGCGAACACTTACAAAAGTGACTAGTGATTTTACATGCCTAATTTGAAAACTTTAAAGTAGTCTAATTTTAACAGTAGATGTGAAGAACCATCTGAAAAATCAGGCACCTTTAAGATATCTCAGATTGAACCACAGATTGAGGTATACAAAATCATTATTCGCTTTTGAAGATCTTGACATAATTCTATAGGATATCCTTACAATTATTTTTCAGTTATTCTATGATTACCTCTTGTGTTGTATTTTTCTGCTCTCTGAAGAGTTCTTTTAAAAAAAATGTTTTAAAAAACAAACCTTTTCAAGCCTCCCAATGAAGAGATTTTTAACCCCTTTAAGCCTTGAAAAATATTTGTTGCTACTATTTAAATTTCACTTTTGTCATGTTAAGTCAAGAAATATTAAAATATTTCTTGTTTGTGTCAATAATTGCTAAAAATCTCTGCCTTTTAGGAAATGAAAGTACAGACATCCCCGACTCGAATTTTGCGTAAGTCGGAAACGTATACCCGTACATTACGCAAAAATTTCCGCAACTCGAAAATCCTATTTCTGGCTTATGGAACTTTTTCCGTAAGTGCAAATTTGTATAAGTGGGGTCTTGTGTAACCCGGGGAGCGTCTGTAAATGTGAAGGCTGCAGACCTGAAAAATACATTTTTAGGGCTTCTTCTGATTTCAGAAAACTGTTCCTTACAGCCACTTTGCATAGTTTACAATACATAGTTTAATTGTAGCACATTATGTTTATATCAGCAGAAAATATACCTGCTACCCAAATAATACAGATAATAAATAAAATCATTTTATTACTCTAGCGCTTAGGAGCCCCGGTAATGGACTAGGATCTTATTGTGCTAAGCATTGTAAATATCAATAATAGAACAACAATTCTACACTTCATTTGTGGCAGTAGAGCAGGGGTGAACAAACTTTTTGACTCGAGGGCCACATCAGGACTGCAAAACTGTATGGAGGGCCAGGTAGGGAAGGCTGTGCCTCCCCAAACAGCCATTTTTATGGATCTTTCATTCAACAGGGGAGAGGAAGACATTTAAAAATAGGAAAGTGTGACTTTAAAACCAACAAAATTAGTAGAGAGACTCAGATGCAAATGCAGTACCTGAAACTACTTTTACTTCAGTTTTTTAAATTAACTTCATTTCAAGTTGGAAACAGCTTTTTCAACATTAGTTTGAAGGGAGAAAGAACGGTTTGGTCACCTGACAGAGATGCTGTGAGGCTTAATTCATTAACTTATTTAATGACCTGAAATCCTTAGCTATAGAATATTACAGAAATGCAAAGTGTTTTAACACTTAATTCCTCTAATGCAAGGTGCAGTAGAAGTGGAAAACAGAAATAACTTTAGCTATGTTAATGCTCTCTTTATTTTGCATGACGATTTAATATTATCATGCTTGTACTTCACTATTTGTGCAGTATCCTAAAGGGTGCTTTACAAAACCACTGTTATTGGTGGCACAACTTGGGCAGCTTAAAGAAAATGTAAACAAATATGTAAATACTCCAAAACAAATGAAAATGAAAAAAGGAAAAAAATTGTTAATTTCGCACCTTCTTGAGATGAGACAATAGGTGGCATGTAGTCAGGAATGTACTCTTTCCTCTCTTCTGCATCTTTGCTTCCAGGCTGGGGAAACTGTAGGACATTGTTCTTGCTGACAGGAAATGAAGGGATTTGATGTGGGAAAGTGACAGGTTCAATATTGTGTATGTAATCTTCCAGCTCATGCAGGTTAACCCCCATAAGTGTGAAGGCTTCACTTACATCATCCAAAATTGGATCTGTACGGCCATCTGTAAAGAAAAAGGAATTTTAGTAAGAATGTACTCTGAAGAACTTTGACTTTGTTATGTAATGAACAATATAAGCACATTCAGTACACAGGAAATTTCCTTTTGTCAGAAGTAAAAGAAATTGATCATTTAAACTTTCATTAACCCAACAGCAGCTTACATGTGGCTAAATGCAACATATTTGGCTAAAACTAAATATGCTACTTATTCACAGTAGCGCCTTTTGTTCAAACGGAACCGCTAGTGTTTTATAATTACAGCATTCACTTCACCCACCAGGCAAAATCACTTTAGGGGGGTGGAGAGAAGGGACACAGCAACAGCTCAAAAGCATGCAATGCTACACTACAGTTTAGGTCAGAAGAGAAGAAGAATACTGTATTCCACACATACTTTCTCCTAACTAAACTTCCCCCTTCAGTAATTCCTCAAGCTGCAATTTCTGTAGGACACCATGGCTAACACTTCTTTCTTGTGAAAAGCATTCTGAGAGTTTTACTGGCCAAGTGGTCAGGACCTTGATTTAATAACACATAAAGATAGTAACCCAATGTCCTACTCCTCACTACTTACTGACTCACGCACACCACTTCCAGTATCTATTGTGTTTTGCCTCTAGAGTTCTCCCATAAGTATTAACCCAGCTTCACTTATGAAATTAAAAAATAAAGGACAGTACCCTTTCAAAAAGGTGCTAGAACGTATACTAATCTCTTTCATTAACATCTCGGTAACACTGACTGGTCCGCATATTGATAGGAACACAGGAATTGCCATATTGACTCGGATCCAAAGTCCATCTCATCCAGCATCCCGTCACAGCGGCCAGCACCAGATGCTCCAAGAGAACAGGTAAGAACCATGCAGTAAGTAGGCGTGCGAGCCTGTCTCTCATTATAGGTCTCATGCTAATCTCGAACAGTCAACTATCAAACACCACAGCATGAGGTTTAATATACCGTTCAAAACTTTTGTTAACAAGCACATCCACAATTACAATAATGCTACCTACATAAATGATCTTAAAGTGCAACTATCTTCAAAGTTACTATATAAAACAGGCACTTTCTCACTGAAAAAATATACTTATCAGGTATATTCAGAATCATAGCTACTACTGGAGGTAATGTAAATATTGGTTT
Source organism: Dermatemys mawii (assembly GCA_007922305.1). Taxonomy (NCBI): domain Eukaryota; kingdom Metazoa; phylum Chordata; order Testudines; family Dermatemydidae; genus Dermatemys; species Dermatemys mawii. The sequence continues at coordinate 6,555,625 of ML677341.1, read as the reverse complement.
GGTGTGGGGTTTTTTTGGTTTGTTTGTTCTTTCTTATTGTTTTTTGTAAATGATTTTTTTTTATTCCTGTTTCAAATAACAATGTATTCCAGTTTTCCCTATTTATAAAATGGATGTACTAGGTTTTTCCTCTCTCATCTTTTGTCTTGTTTATTCAGAATGAACGCTCTTTAGGATAAGGGCTTTCTCTTACTATGTGTTTGTACAATGCCTAGTACAATGGGATCCTAATCTACGCTGGTGTCTTTAAATGCTACTATAATACAAGTAGACAACCACCACAACCTCCATTTAGTCAGCTTTAAGCCCCCAAGGCAGAGTTTACTGAACCTGAGAATAAGAAAAAACTCCTTTTTACTTGTTTCCTGAGCAAATCTGACCTAGCAAATTATTGACACAATAAACATGAAATCTTGCAATGCCATTTTTTATTCACTCTTCAGACAAGAAACATGTTAATGTCAAGTAGGGAAAAGTAGCTATAACTTTACCAAATGATTTACTGAGCTCAAAGTGTCAAAATCTAATGGATAAAGTGAAAGAGGGGTAGTCACGGCTAAAGTGACAAGTGATGGACGGAGCTAGGAGTCAGTTATGAATTTACACACAGGCGGGTCAAGACTTTGGTTGCTCTGCATTGACCTGGAGTGACACCATAGTCCAGCAGCATCTTGATCAACTCTGCTGCTTTATTCAGAGACAGCACAGTCAAACTTAATCCAAGAAGGGGACTAAACAAGGTGCCCTAAAAACTGATCATCCTAAACAGCTCTGACCAGCTTACCACAGCTGATGGTGTTCCATCACGTGGTCAAAATTCAAACAAACCTCAAAAAGTTTCTTTCTGTATCAATGTTGTGATATGGAATGTCCACATGCTCCTTGATCATCCAAACCAAACTGATTGTCCTGTCAGGTGAACTGTTCTGGTAGCTCAAGAACTTGAAAAATATCATATTGACATTGTGGCGCTAAGTGAGATGTGACTTGTCGAAGAGAGTCAACTGACCGAGGAGAGTGCTGAGTACACTCTCTTAGGGAAGGGATGCCCACAAAATGAGCTGCATGACCAAGGAGTTGGCTTTGCTATCAGAAAGAATCCCATCTTTAGTTTGGATAGTCTGCCCATCAGTATAAATGACAGACTGATAAAGCTTCGACTATCCATGAGATGTGGATGGTACGTTTTGCTGATCACAGCTTAACGAATGGACAACAACTAACTCTGATGAGGGTAAGGAGGAATTTTATTCTGAACTAAATAACCCTGATCTGATTGACTCCCCATGAAGACAAGTTGATTATTTTAGGTGACTTTATGCTCACGTTGGCCGTGATGATTCAACATAATACAGTGTATTTAGCAGACATGGCGTCAGCAAGATGAACAGCAATGGCCTACTTCTGCTGATGACATGTGCTGAGTACCCTCTAGTTATTACAAACACTTCCGATTTCCCAACAAATACAAAATGATCTGGATACATCCTCACTCTTGCCATTGGCATCTGATTGACTATGTGTTGGCTGGACAGCGGGACGTCTGCAATATGCACATAACTCATATATTATGCAAAGCTGATTGTTGGACTAACAACCATCATGTTCAATCATAGCTTTGCCTCTCTGGTTTAAAATGAGTAAAAACCCATCAGTTAAGCATGTAAATGTTGCCAGGCTGAATGATCTGTCAATTGTCAAACAATTCTCAACACAGCTAACTACTGTTTTAGAAACTCTTCCAATAATTACTGATGACTCATCTGCCAAATGGGTACCCCTGTGTGACACAATCTATAACACCATTGTGGATTGTGCTGGGTATACAAAATGCCATCATGCTGAATAGTTCGACAATCATAATTCTGAAATATTGACTCTTCTTGATGCCAATCAGCAAGCATATTCCATGCTCTTTGCTGATCCACTCTCTGGGTCAAAAAGGGTCAGATATAGGGTAGGTTGCAGTATGCACCAATGCAAACTCCACCAAGTGCAAAATATGTGGTTTGACTGTAAAGCAGAGGAACTACAGGCCCTTCCTGATCAACATGATTCCAAAGATTTCTATGATATAGTTAAAGCTGTGTATGGCACTACTCCACCTCCCGGCATCACTAACAAGTGCTGATAGTGAATTTCTCATCACAGATCATACTGCTGTCTATCAACGGTGGCATGAATATTTGAGTGAACTACTTAATCATTCACCTGCTGTTTCTGATGAGTCACTGGATAATACCTGTAAAGTGTTCACATCTGCTGCACTTGCAGATCTACCTGCACAGAGTGAGGTGTTGAAGACTGTGCAAGTAATGAAAAATAATAAATCCCCTGATCCCGATGGTGTTCCAGTTCAGGTTTACAAACATGGAGAAAATCTTCTGATTGACATGCTCTTTGAATATTTTTTACATGTCCGGCTTCAAGAAATTGTACCACAACAATTGAAAGATGCCATCATCATCACTATTTACAAGCATAAAGCCTCAAACAGTGACTGTGGTAACTACAATGGTATCTCTTTGCTCTCTGTGGCCAGGAAGATTCATGAATGGATCCTCTTGAACCAAGTCCTGACCCAAATCATTGCTAATGTTCTATCTGAGTCACAATGCAGCTTTTTGTGCTCAGTGGAGCACTGACGACATAATTTTCACCATTCAACGATGACAGAAAATATGTTGAAAACAGCATCAACCTTTGTACGTCATGTTTCTTGGCCTAACTAAGGTGTTTGATACAGTCAACTATGCTGCCCTCTGACAATCACTTACTAAATTTGGGCGTCCAGACAAATTTATTAACATCATTCGACAATTCCATGAAGGCACCGCCGGAAGAGTTAGTGTGGATGGTAAACTAACAGACCCTTTTCCAATCACAAACGGGATGAAGCAGGGATGTGACCTTGAGCCTAGCTTTTTTGGTTTATTCTTTGCTGCGATGTTTCAGGAAGCCCTTCGTGGTGCATCTTCAAATTGCATCTTTATACACTTCTGCACTGGTAAGCTCTTTTTTCTTTCCCGTCTACATACAAACACCAAGGTTGTAGAAACACTGAACCAGAAACTGCTCTTTGCTGCTGACTGTGCCTTGATGAAGAACTATAAGCAGAACTATAAGATCTTACAAACCACTTTGCTGCGACAGCTCCTAACTTTGGCTTCACCATCAACTGAATGAAAACCAAGCATATGCATCAGCCATCTCCTCAACAACTTTACCAAGACCTGTTAATAAGCCTGGGAGGTATTGTACTTCAAGCCATCAAACAATTTACTTATCTTGGCACCATGCTGAACAACAAAGCAAAAAATCAACCACCAAGTGGATAGGTGAATTAATAAAGCCAGCACCGCGTATGGTTGCCTCTGTCACCAACTCTGGAAGCAACATAGAATCTATCAATGTACAAAAATCAAAATCCATAATGCTATTGTCTTCACAACATTGCTTGACTGCTGCAAAACATGAACTATTATCAATGACACATTACAAAGCTTCACAGCTTCCATTTGTGCCACTTATGTCAATTGCTTGGCATCAAACACGTGGATTAGGCTGACAACACTGAAGTCCAGGAGAAAACTGGTTCAGTCAGTATCAAGTCTCATTTGATCTGCACCTAACTGAGATGGACTGGCCACATAAATGGATCTCAGGCATTCAAATTATCAAAATAAGTCTTATATTCTGAATTAAATTCCAGCAACTGTAAGCACAGAGGGCAGATGAAATGCTTTTAAGACACTCTGAATGGAAATCTGAGCAAAATGAACATTTCTGACTCAATCTTGGAACAACTGTCAATTGATCATATTGCCACACCATACGGGTTGGTGTCCGCCACTTTGTGTGGAGCAGCTGGAAGCATAGCACCAGGCATGAAAGACATGCACTCAATCAACCCAACTAGGCAAAGGGCTCTGTGGCCATCGCAGTAAATGTTGTTCTTCCCAAACTGGTTTATAGAGTTACTCAAAGACCCATTAGTACAAACTATGATTGTCGTTGTCATCCTCAAAATTGGAGTCACCAATGTCAGTTACATCAAAAACGTAAAAAGACAGCTATCACATAGGGCAGAGAGGGTGCTTCTTCCTAGGTCTCTAGGCCTGATTTAGCAAGGTACTTTTGAAGACAACGAGACTACTCGCAGGCTGAACTGGGGAGGAACAGTGAAACCAACAAGGTCAAATTCATTCTGTTGCTGTTTGGGCAGTAGAGAAAGGGATTTAAGGGCTTGTCTATATGGGAAAATTGACAGCAGCCATACAGTGGTACAGAAGCAGAGTAATTACACCAGAAGTCACTTTTATGCCAGAAAAGAGTGTCCCTACAGAGAGTTATACCAGCCTAGCTACAGTGGTATAATTATATAGCTATAGTTCTGATGGTCAATTTTCCAATGTAGAGAAGCCATAAGTGTTCACAAGGAAGGAGAATCCAACAGAGTTGGGGAAGAATGAAGTAACAAATACTATTCTCCCTGCGAAGCAACCAACAGGTTCTTTGCCTGGGATGGAGAGAAGGGGAATGGCAATTTTCAGAGGCTTATGATACTCAGCCAATCTGGACGCATTTTTATGGAACCAGCAAAAAATTTCTCTGATGCCAGGACCAAATTGTCTGCCAACTTTTAAGTTCCTGCTCCAAACCCTGAAAGTTTTAGAGCTCTTCAAAATACGGTTTGGAAAAAATGTCAACACTGGAAAAACAGCCTGTAATTCCCTAACCTCATTCCCATAATGTGTACTGTTGCTGCTGAAATTTCCCCAAAAATTCAGCCTGAGGTAATGAACAAGTATAGAAAATGTTAACCTAAAATGGTTAAAGTTTGGCAAAGTTTTGAATAACTGATAATTGGAGAAAGCTTTTAGATTTATTCAAAGCTCATTACACCGAGCAGTATCTGTTCAATAATTTGTAGCCAAAAAAATATATAGGAAAATTATTAATGAATGGCTACATATACTGCTGGGCAAACCACAATAAACAGTGCATAGTATAGATCATATATCAATAATACACACTATATATCATTCACATACTATTTTCCTTACAGCTAGAGCTAATACGTATAATATGTTTACATAAATCCTGCAAGGTAGATTGCAGCTTCCTGTTGATGCACAGCATTCTTCTACACACAACTGTGAAGATAAATATTCCAATCGTGGAGGTCTACTTTTCTAGCAGTTAAAACACGGAATTAGGAATCAGAGTTTCTTTTCCAGGCTCTACCTAGTGGGTCTGGGCAAACAACTTAATGTTGCTGTCCATCAGTTTCCCCACAGGTAATTATTGTTCCTACTGGTGAAACAACTTGGAAATGTACTTCTCCATTCTCACATGTACTGTCTCCTCTGCAATGACACCTAGATTCGACAGAGACTGGTGCATTAAAAATAACAAAAAGCTTGTCTAGGGTCAAGTACTTGCATCAGTATAACTATACTGATATAGCAGACAGTGCACCAGTGCAAACTGGGGCTTTTGCTGGTGCAATTCATACTAGTAATTTACTGGGAAATGTTGCACCCATTCAGTGCATTTACACTGGAGGATTGTAACAGTATTGCTACACCAATGAAAAACCATCACACCACCATAGATTGGGCTTTATATAGAAACGACCTCCTCTACATTATCATAGCTGCTAGAAGTCTGCTCCATTTCATAGTGACTGACAAATGTCAAGTAGAATGAAGAATGGTCTCTCTTACTGACAGCCAGTAAGAAATTAGATGCCCTGAAAGTAACAAAATCTGAGAGGTATAAGGACATATGAAGCTATTATTTAGTAAGGGTTTGTCTACTCTTACAACGCTACAGCTGCGCTGGTGGAGCGCTTAGTGAAGATTTTACGTATGCCAACAGAAAAGTTTCTTCCATCGACGTAGGTACTCCACCTACCCGAGGGGCAGCAGTCCTCCCACTGACATAGTACTTTCTACATCGGGGGTTAAGTCAGTATAGCTACTTCGCTCAAGAGTGAAACAACACAGGGCACGGCTACACCTGCAAGTTAGCGGCATTAAAGCAGCCCCAGGCGCCGTAACTCACGACGCGTCCACACTGAGAAGGCACGCAGAGCGCTTGGACTCTGCAGCTAGAGTGCTCCAGGTAATCTACCTCGACAAGTGGCTTAACACCACATTAAACTATTTGTTTTAACAACAAATATTCAAAACTGCCCTCATTTATTAAACTGCTGCTATGCCTCCTTACCCAGCTTGATCTCACTCTCTATGCTGCCTCAGTTTCCCCCCTCTGGGCACCTTAAGTACTTGCAAAGGCTTTCACATGTCCAAAAATAACCCTTTTCAGTGTCTGGTTTAACAACAGAGTTCAAAAAGAAAATAAAACTTCCAGCTGGGGCTTTACTTTAGCCAACTTGTGCTCCACATGCCAGCCTCTCTAGCCAGAATTGACTCCTGTCTTGACGACCTGGACCTCTGTATAGGTCTCTCAAGAATCCTATCCCTTCCAGAGTACCCCTGCCCTTCTCGAGCATCAAACAGTATCTTCACCTCAGTTTCAACCTGGGACCAGCCCCTGCTTCTTGAGGGTCTGTCTTCTCACCTCACATTTCATTTTAGCCCAGCTAAATACCCCTTCCTGATGGTGTCTCCTTGCCCTTTACTAAGAAGCATCTCTCAAGGCTTCCTGGAACCTTCTCTCTCTCTGGAGAGGACCCAAGGCTTCTTCTCCCCTCAGCCTTCTAGCCTCTGGCATCTAACCCCAAGCCTGGTTTAGCCACATAACCCTCCTGTCATGTTGTATTATTTATTCCCTCAACTGGAGAAATGAGTTAGGTTTGTCATAGCGAAGGCTAGGACCCAACAGCCCTTAAAAAGAGCAAACACTCTCTGACACACACAACTTATTCTAGCTCACACATCACAGGCTTTGAGCCACATTCTACTCTGTTACTCTGCAGGAAACCCACAATAACTCTACTGATATCAATCAATTCAGTCCTGATTTATTTTTTCAACAGTGTAACAGAAAAATTAAAGCCATTTAAGGTTTAAATTATGACATAGAAAATACTGCCCATGGACAGTACATTTCAACTGAAATCCCTTGCTGAATGTGAAAAGTACCCAGCTATACCAGGCCACGATGTACACATATGCAGAGCTAACGTAGCTGGGCCGCAGAAAATTTAGTTAGGGAGCACAGCAATGGAACAGCGCACCATAGGCACCCATATCTCATTCACTGTGCATTTTATTCCTATGGACTTCCAGATAAGGTGAACATTATTTTTCACATATAATATAAAATCACACACTTTTTCCAAAATCTCAGAAGCATGTGGCATCTTAAAACACTGTCATTTTTCTATATTTCTGTTACTTTCATTGTCATAATGGCCAAAAAACTTTTAAAACTTTTAAATTTACACAAAGTGGCTTCTGTTTTTCAGGGGACGGCATTTTTAGCTATTTTTGAATTCTATGTAAACATCCCAAAATCAGGGATTTTGGGGGACTCTCTCTCTTTGCATATACACATAGTTTCAAACAGCACTACATTATAGCCAATGAGGGAACCTTTAGAGAACATGAACAGGGTCTACATGGATGAATTAATATGCAACACGTTAGCTTTAGAAATCATACCCTCCCAATCCACATTACTGCGTCTTGTAGACAAACCCTTAGATGGGGGTGGGCAAACTATGGCATGCGGGCCACATCCAGCCTGCGGGCCTGTCCTGCCCAGCCCCTGAGGCCAGCCCCTCCGGCCCCTTTCTTGCTGTCTCCTGCAGCCTCAGCAAGCCGCACCATTGGCACTCTGGCCCGCTGCTCCTCAGCAAGGTTGCAGGGTGGACAGGGTCAGGGGACAAGAAGAAAGGGAGATTGAATGGGTTGACGGTTCTGAGGGGGCGGGAAGTGGGAGGGGGTTGGCTAGGGTGTAGGGCGAGGCTTCCCTACTCTGGCTGGCCCTTCATAGAATTCTGCATCCTCGATGTGACCCTCGGACCAAAATGTTTGCCCATGCCTGCCGTTGGGTCCTGAGTTCCTGCCACTCTGAACGGCATGGTAAGGGGGTTGGGCTGCGAGCTCCTGCAGGGCAGCGTGTCTCGTTCCGGTGGGCCTGAGTGGTGTGGTAAGGTGGTCAGGGCTGGGGCCTTGGATAAGGGGGTAGGGAGTCCTCGGGATCTGTCAGGAGGTGGAGGTGTGAATGTGTGTCAGGGCAGTCAGGGGACAGGGAGTGGAGGGGCTGGGTAGGGAGTGAGGTTCTGGGGGTGCAGTTGGGGGAGGTCTCAGGAAGGGGCAGTCAGGGGACAAGGAGCAGGGGGGCTTAGATGGGGAGTGTGGTCCTGGCGGGTGGTTAGGGGCGGCACGTGGGGTCTCAGTAGGGGACAGTCATCAGACAGGAAGCAGGGGGTTGGATGGGGCAGGGTGGACAGAGTTAGGGGACAAGAAGAAAGGGAGATTGAATGGGTTGAGGGTTCTGAGGGGGCGGGAAGTGGGAGAGGGTTGCCTAGGGTGTAGGGCCAGGCTTCCCTACTCTGGCCAGCCCTCCATACAATTCTGCATCCTCGATGTGGCCCTTGGACCAAAATGTTTGCCCATGCCTGTCTTAGATACGAACTAGGGAGCAAGGACATATAAACAAACAGCACTGAGAGAAGGGTGACCTCAACATGACTGAAGTATTTCCAATATTATTTCAGTGTTTACTGGTTAAACACCAATTTTTATTTATTGAATTTTTGTACTGAGAGTGTTTTATCACTTAACCCTAGAATAAGACTTATTTATATGAAAATAGGGTTTTTTGTTTTGTTTTTTTGATAGGGTTCTCAAACATTTTTACAGTATGGAGCATTTGAGGTTTGCAACCTGTATACCATCTTTGACTCGGACCTCTCTTTCTGTTCTCACATTTAGGTTTTGCCTAAATCTTGACTATTCTTTCTACATAACATCTTTAAGATACAACCTTACTTATCCACCAAACTCGTAGACAAAGTCCCGTCTTGCATCTTGATTACTGCAACATTTCTCTCTAGCCTTGATAAATGCACTCTTTCCCGCTCGTATCCATTCAGAATGCTTCTGCAAAGATCATTTTCCTAGCCCACTGCTCTCTCCATATCATCCCTCTTTGCAACTCTCCACTGATTCCTCCATTACTATTATCGCAAACATAAGCTGTTTGTCTTTGTTTGAAGGCCTTTTAAACCAATCCCCACTCTATCATCTCATTCACTACTGAGCTGTCGAAGCCTCCAGTCAGCACAAGATGCCAGCCTCCATCACCCATATGTTACATTTTCAAGCAAGCACCATCATGCTTTCACCCATGTTGCCACTTATGGCACTCCCCATAAACAATAATACAGTTACCTTCAAATCCTTCTTCAAAACCCTCCCTTGCTATGAGACCTACAAAAACCTGATAACAGGCTGCACTGCCCATCACAACCATTGCCGCAGTGTTTCCACATATTCCCCCATCTGTTGTCTCTTGTTTAATGCTTAAATTGTAAGTTCCTTGTTGCGGGGACCATCTCTTAATTTTGTGTGTGTACAGGGCCTAGCACAATGGGTGAAAGGCACTATGGCAATACACATAATTAATCATAACAATCATCTTAAAATTGCCACAGAGATTGCATTTGGAATCATCTAGTCAGAAACCAGGGCCTGCTAGCTGACCTGCAGCTGAATACTCTGAACAATCAGACTCCTGATTTGCTGAGAGGCATCACAAGTGTTCTCTTAACCCTGGTCTACACTAGCAGGAGGGATCGATCTAAGAGTACGTCTATACTACTCGCCGGATCAGCAGGTAGTGTTCAATGTATTGGGGATTGATTTATCGCGTATCATCTAAATGCGAGAAATCGATCCCCGAACACGCTCCCCATTGACTCTGGAACTCCATCTCAACAAGAGGAGGAAGCAGAGTCAATAGAGGAGCAGCTGCAGTTGACTCACCGCCGTGGGGACAGCCAGGCAAGTCACCCTAAGACACTGTGACTTCAGCTATGCCCTTCCCCCAAGTGTAGCCCAGCCCTAAGATACGCAACTTCAGCTACGAGAATAGTGTAGCTGAAGTTGACGTACCTAGATCGACTTAGTGCTGCATCTTCATGGCACAGAGTCAACTGCTGCTGCTCCCCCATTGACTCCGCCTCTCATGGCAGTGGAGTAGATGTCAAGGGGAGAGCGCATGGGGATCAGTTTCACAGCATCGATCTCCCCCGTAATATAGACCTGCCCTTAAGCTCAGCAGTAGGCCAGTGGCTACTCAGTGCTTACACCCACAGCTGCAATCACTCCTATCCCTGCTTTGTTCCTGTGTCCTGCTCCAGTCCACTCCAACCCTGCTTCTTTCTTACTTGGTTCCTGACTCCAGCTCTGACTTTTGATTCTGTTGCTGGCCTGACTTCTGCGCCTGATCATCACTGTGATCATCACTGCTCCAACTACTAGACCTGATCACCCATGCACCCGAGTTTGTAATCCACCTCCCTTCCCATTTGAAATCAGAGTATCTCTGACAATTACACTGTTACATACCTATAAAAGTATTAGGAAAGAATTGAGTGTATTTATAGATGTCTTTTAATGTGATATAGCAAATGGAAGCAAGGAAGATAATCTAGCACAGTTAGAAAAGCCATCATTTTGCTTGTTAACTGAGAAAACGTAGACCCTATTATGCCATTTTTACAGCTGTTATTCAGAGTAGAACCACAGTATGCAGTTTTCATTTACTGAAGATCCAATCTGTTCAGTTTACAAGTGCTAAGATTCCATCCCTCCTCCCCTCCAATAAACACCTCAACTGCCAACCCTGCTAAATCAAACTGATCCAACGGTCAAACTGGTTCGTTTCTGGCTAACACATCAACAGAACATCTACTGCTAGAACTTAGTTAATAATTCTGTTGATTATGCAAGAACCACAAAAGAATCTAGCTTATTCTTCCAGACATGAATTGGTTTTGTACAGTAAAAAGTTTTAGGCAGTGACAAGCAAACCCAAGTCTAAATACACTTGGGGAGGAGATCTGTTGAGTAATAGGATGTGCTTTTGACAGTCTCATTTGAGAAAAAAAAAATCAGTGTTGAGAATATAAGAGACATTATACCACAGATGTAATGTCTAACTCCTCATTCAACAACATATGCCTCTGTAACAAAGAGATTATACTCCCTTCCCCTCCATCCATTCGTTCACCAAGAAAATATGCCTCTTTCCCACATCACAGTAAATGCTTCACACCCCTCATGCAGCCTAAATAAGAAGGTATATTACAGTGCCCCCAACTTCTAATCACAAACATCTATATCCCCACTTTGGCCTCAAAAGTCTCACAATAGCTGTAGAAAATACAGGCTAAGCCCTGGAAGATAATTCTGTTTTCAAACGCTCAGAGCTTCTCAGAACTCTCTTGGTGACAACTCTGGTCCATCTGAGAGGAGGATATCATTGTCCCCCAATAACCCATCTTCCCCACCCCAAGTTCACATGGATCAGGTCCAACCCAACTTCTCTGGGTAACCCAGTCCTCTCTTTTATTTCACAATCTGATGCTCCCTAGTCTCCTAGATTCTACCCTATCATAAATATTTATACAGTACTATTCATCTTATCATTTAGACGAGGAACTTACAGGTGTGACAGCTGCACTAGTAAAGTCCCTGCATTGGTGGTACATATGGGTTACACTAGCACTATCTCTCACTCCCTCCAAAAAAATTCTAGACTCACACTTCCTCTCATGACTACTGGTAGGCTCAGTCTAGCCCCTGCAGGAAGCCAAAAAGCATATGGTTGTCAGGCTCCCCTGCAACCAAAAGTCCTCAGATTCAAAAAACTCAGAGCATGACAATAGCTATACTCCCCACATCCTCCTAGACTTACACTGAGGTTGGTATCCCTTGCCTCTCAGCCCCCTAATCTCAATGGAGCCTAGATTCAAAGAAACAGTGGTACTCCTCTCAAGTCCTATTAGTATTTTTATCAGCCCCCAAGTAACCATAGATCTTTACCCAGCATCTACAGACTCAGCTACATATGTGCTGCCAGAACTGTCACTGGCATCTCTGGCCCCCCAACTTCCCCATATCCACTGAGTTTACACTCCCAACCTCCTTGCACTCACAGAGCTTGCAGTAGCAGTGGCAACCCCACCGCTCCCCTGTTCCCACCATGTTCAGAGTGAGCAGTGACAGCTCTACCCCCACCATGCTGATGGCTCCCCAATCCTCTAGGCTCACAGAGCCGACAGTGGCAGCCCTAGCCCCATCATTGACCCTGCATTCAGAGCTGACCAGGGTGGTATCTAGCGCCCCCCGCCCCCCCACCCCGCACAACCCATGCTCACTGTGTCCCCAGTATTCAGCTGTCAGTGGTAACCCCAGGCCGCGCCATCCCTTCCACACGCACAGAGTGAGCAGTTGCAGCCCCACAGCACCCCGTCACCCCTACATTCACGGAGCAGGCAGTTGCAGCCTCATCCCCAAAGCTCCCCCACAACTGCTCCACTCACAGGACAGGCAGTAACAGTCTTGGACCACCAGCACCCCTTCCATCTTCTCCCCTACATTCACTGACCATACAGTAGTAGACCCCCCCTTCTCTATAGCTCCTCTGCCCCCACACTGCCAGAGTGGGCAGCGGTAGCCTCAGCCCCCTCCTTCTACACCCCCCCCCACCACCTCCACTGACAGAGCAGGCAGTAGCAGCCTCAGCCCCACCCAGCCCCACACACGCTGACAGAGCAGACCATGCCACCTCCCCTTCTCCATCTCCAGGGCTCCCATTCCCCTCCCCCCACCCCAGCACTGACAAAGCAAGTAGTCAGGACCCCCTCCATGTCCAGGGCTCCAACCCCCACACCACACTGACAGAGCAGACAGTGCCCCGCCACATCGCCAGGGCCCCCATTCCCCCCACCTGCACTGACGGAGCGGGTAGCGACAGCCCAGACCCCCTCCCGCATCTCCAGGGCTCCCGTCGCCCGCCACCGACACCGCGGGCAGCGGCGCCCCAGCCCCGGCCCCCCGCACTCACAGAGCTCGCAGTAGCGGTGGCAGCCCCGGCCCAGCCCCTGCAGGTACCGCTGCAGCACGTCGGTGAGGAGGTCGCAGGCCGAGATCTGCACCGAGTCCCAGCCCAGCGCCTGGCAGATCTGCGCCACCGACACCCGCAGCAGACACCGCGAGTAGCTCTCGCACATCCCGGCCGGCTCAGCGCGGCCTGGGCCCGGAGCCCGCCATGGCCCGGGGGGGGGAGAGGCTCACGCGGAGGCCACGGAGCCCGCCGCCGCCAACGCCGCCATCTTGGGGTCGCGCCGAGTCCCCGCCGGCCGGGACCAGACAGCGCCGCCCCATCGCCGAGCGCATCGATGGGGGAGGGCGCTCTATCGATTGCTCTGGCCTCCAGCGGGGCCTAGCGGGCCTGGCTCTGGAGGAGAAAGGAGCTGGTGGGAAGAGACAAAAGTCTAGAGAGGGGGGCTGGGGAGGTCAGCAATGGGTGGGGGAGATGGGGGAAAGAAAATTGGGGTCACGTGAATTGTTTAGAAACGGGGAGGGGGGAGAATTAACAGCCTGAGATTAAACTGGGAAAATATCAGTAAATACCTTTATTTGGGACTGATCAGACAGTGGGGTGGGGGGAAGAGACATGGGGAGCCCTGTTAGAAGCATTCCCTGGAGAAGACAATGGATAGCAAAGTTTGCACGAGTTTGCAGTACCAAGAGGCTGCAAAAAGGGCTGGCGCAACTGGAGGATGTCAGGGCATCGTTATTGGCATGGAGCGAGGAGCTGTAGGACCAACCACAAGCATTAAAAAAGTCTCCAGTCAGGTTCTCAAAATCATGGCCCTTTTAAAAAGAAGGCAGTTTAGGTTTGGTTATATTTGCCTTATGGATTGGAGGTCTGGGTGCATGCCAGCTTTTTTCCTGCCACCGTGAGAGCAAGCAATTTTATTTTTCTGAAGTGAACACAGATTTTCAGATAATCAGTTGACATCAGGAGTTGGTGGGTTAAGAAAAGCACAAAGTAGCATGGGACTCGTAATAATCACTAAAGTTGTCAGCACTGAAGGACTGCCTTGCTACATACAGTTTTGGTGCAACTGCATTCAAGGTTGTGTACTCAGTTCCAGGTACCACATCACCATAATTGTATTAACAAAACTGGAGAGAGTTCAGAGAAGAGTAACAAATAGAATTAGGGCTTCAGTTTTTTTAGTTCAATTTATTTAATTTGGGGGAGGTTATCTTCAGCAATTCTTGCATTTTATGTAGGTATCCAATGTGTACTATATATATTACACATTACTGGAGTATACACTGTAATGAGTAATCTTTGTAATGTTTCCTAGTGTGCTTTAAGATAGTACTGTTTCAGACAGCATTATATTAAAGCATGCCATTAGGTGGACCAGTTCGTGCACTTCAGCTATCATACCCCTATACTCGGCCTTACTACTCTGGGTAGATTAAAGTTTAGATACAAGTAACCATTTCCACTGTTTCCTTGGTATTTATTGGCTAAACACTGATTTCATTTTTTTTTTATTGGTGTGGTTGTTGGTTAAAACCTAAAATCAGAAGCAGGCTTCATTGAGAGGAAAGAGTAAAACAATTATGTACGAAAAGAACAGCTAAATCTTTAATAGGAGAGGTGAAAGAGATATCTTAGGAATCATTTGCAGGTAGAGCTGTCTGGAAAATGGGCAATTCCCTCCCACCATGTTTTCAGCAAAAAAAACCCACATGAAATACAGTGGAGCCCTGGTATAACGCGCTCTGGTATAACACGAGTTCGGTTATAGCGCGGTTATACCGTGGCTCCCAAGTCCTGAGTTCTTTGTCCCCAGCAGGCATGGGGGCCACGGCTTCTCTCCCCTGCTGGGCAGTCAGGACAGAAGCTGCAGCCTCCCTTGCCAGGGACAGAAAACTCAGGACTGCAGGTTGGGCTGCAGCTTCTTTCCCCTCTGCCCAGTAGGGCAGAGAAGCTGCAGCCCCACCTGCAGGGACAGAGAACTCTGGGGCTGCAGACTGCAGCCCAGGAGTTCCCTGTAGAAGCCACGGCTCCGCGCCTGCCAGGACCCGGGGACTCTGGGCTGCCGGAGCCCCCTGTCCCAGCAGGCGGGGAGCCGCGGCTTCCCTGGAAGCCGCTGCCCCGCGCCTGAGGGGACTGGGAGACTCCAGCAGCCCAGAGTCCCCCTGTCCCAGCAAGCGCAGGGCAGCAGCTTCCAGCAGGCTTCTCTGGAAGCCGCTGTCCCCACGCCTGCCCAGACAGGGGACTGGGCTGCAGCCCCAGAGTTCTCTGTCCCTGGCAGGCGAAGGGACGCAGCTTCTTTCCCCTGCTGGGCAGCTGGGAGAGCAGCACAGCCCCATGCCTGCCAGGGAGTGGGGCCCTGCTATAACGCGACCCCGCATTTAGCACAATGGTATTTTATGGATCTCATCTGTCGCGTTATAGCGGGGTACTGTACTTTAATTTGGAAATGCTGTTGTGGTGTCTGATGGGAGTTGTGGTTCAGATGCTTTGTAATCCCATTCTCCTCTATAGGCTGGGCTCCCTTATCAGACCACATCTCCCATGATGCACCATGGTCTCATCTCTTGGAAAGAAGAGGCAGTATGGATCCTGGGAGATGTTCAGCTGGAGAGCCTTACCTACAGAGAAAGGGACAATGAGGAATCTGAATTACATTTCCTGTGTGGCAATCTAAGGGCATATCAGAATCAAAATACTTCTTAAAATTTTTATTTATTTTTAAAAAAAACCTGAAATTTTCTATGGAAAGCAGATGCATTTTGAAAAAAATAAATTGTTTTTTGTCAAAAATCCAACTTTTCATGAAAATAAGGTTTGATAATTTTTTCACGCATCCTAATTTTGCATGCAGTGGGATTTTATGAGAGAAGAGAGGTCTGGGTCCTGAGAAACTACTTACAGGATTGGGGTGTATATAATGCCTCTCAGTCCTTAGTTTCAATAACCTTCAAATATTTTTGGACTGTTATTGGGTCCCTTCCCTCCATCCTTTAAATTTTTCCTTTCAGATGAAGCCCTATGATCACTTTTGTTACTATTCTTTGAACGCACCCCAGTTTGTCATTATTATTGTGGTGATGCGATTTCTGGAATGGAATGAAACATCACAGATACAGTTGCACCAAAGCCATTCATAACGAGGATATTCGGTGTTCTGTAACTTTGAATACACAGCTTAAAATTGCATTAGACATTTTTGCAGCAAACCCCTGGGCTCACATTTTGTAGGACTGGGACCTTAGAATGGTACATAGGAGTTAGGGCCAAAATCAAGCCAAAGAAATTTAGATGAAGTATTGGGAAGAACCTCTTGACAGTGGAATGTACTAGGCTGGGACTCATCTCTGAAGAAAGTGATAGGAGCCCCATTCTATGTTGAAATCGGAAAGGGTTTTGTAGGAACACCCTTTCTTCCCCTTCCTTTATAATTTTTCTGTATATTTCTGCCACACACACACCTTCTGACAGGTCTCCTGAAGTGATGAGAGGGGCTTGTCCTAGTTTAGTCTCTTGCTTTTTTATTCTTGTTTTATAAAGGATACTTTCTAAATTTAGTTCTTCTTCCTTTTGTTTCTCTCTTCCATGGTACAGGAACAGCAATCCATATAGAGAGAGATCCCCCATCCCCTCTGATTTCTTGCCTGCAGTCCTGTACAGCCTAGGGTGACCTTTCTTCCAAAACATCAAACCCAGGAAGCAACCACTCCCTTTGTCCTGAAAGGAAAGTGGGACATTCATAGATCCTTACCTCAGGCAAGAACTCATTAAGTTCCTTGCAGTTCAAAACCCTCCCTTTTCTGTGCATGTTACTTATCTCCATCCACAGAAGGTGGAGACTGTAAATTATGTATAAAGAGAACATAATTACCAAAGCTGGAATTTGGCCAGGACACTAACTTTAAACACTTCTAACAAGATATGGTATCAGATGTTTAAATAGTGGAAGTACACTGGTCTTCAGTTTTGTCTAAGGCCATGTCTACTCTGCAAAATTAAGTTGACCTATGTTACGTCGACATACAGCTACCGCAGTAGTTGAATCCGTTTTACACATCTACCCTACATTCTGTGTGTCCTCAGCCAGGAGCACTTGTATTTAACTGTTTGCGTGGAGCACTGGGGGATGGTTTCTGAAAGGCAGCGACAGTGTCTATACCGGGGTGGGCAAACTACGGCCCACAGGACCTTCCTGCCCAGCCCTTGAGCTCCCAGACAGGGAGCCTACCCCCGGCCCCATCCCTGCTGTCCCCACAGCCTCAGCTCACCACGCCGTCAGTGCTCTTGACAGCATAGTGGCATGGTGGCTCAGGGGTGGATTTACCAGTGAACACAGGTTGGGGGCCCGGTGCCAAGACACCAACAGGCAGCTCAGCACTGGCGCCCCCCTGCGGGGGGGATCAGACAGGGAGGCTTACCTTCGGCCTCAGGGGAGCAGACGCGAGGTACAGGAGCGTAGCGAACATGGGCCGGAGGCCTCAGGAGGAGCACCGAGAGGCCATGCAGCCAGCCGGAGAGAAGGGGCGGTTTTCCCTTCAAAGTGCCACTTCACTCCAGCTGCATGGCTGCCCCTGCTCCTCCTGAGTCCTCCACCCATGTTCAGGGGGCACATTCTGAAAGGGGCTTTAGGGAAGGGTTGGATAGGGGTGGGGTCCATGGAGGGGCAAGCTAGGGGCAGGCGGTCCTGGGAGGTGGCAGTCAGAGGACAAGGAGTAGGGGGGGGAGGGTTTGGATGGGTGGGGAGGAGGGAGCGAAGCATGTAGGAGTGCGGGCCAAGCTGTCTGTGGAGGCACAGCCTTCCCTATCCGGCCCTCCATACAGTTTCCCAACACCGATGTGGCTCTCAGGCCAGAAAGTTTGCCCACCCCTGGTCTATTCTGACACTGAGTCAGCCTAACTACTTTGACTTAAGAGCTATGCCTCTCACCCAGGCACAGTTAAATCGGTGTAGTGGGTAAGTTACATCGATGGGAACTACATTTTAGCATAGAAGATGCTTATAGAGTTCGGTCAACATAAGCTGCCTTGCATCAGCCTAACTCTGTAAAGTAGACCAGGCCTAAGACAGCCCCCTACAACAGATCTTTGTTATTGATTTAGTACCGCTGCCATAGAACCTATGGCATGTACCTCATCAACACCACTTCTTGGAGTACACTGTGTTTTTCCTTGGAGGTCTCCTATTGTGAGCACTGACCAGCACTTGTGTGATCTAACAAGATCAATTAAAGAGAACTGCAAAGTCAGCATGGGCTTAGAACTACTTACTGCAGGGACCAGACTATGCAATGTTGACGAGAGACACACTACCCTCAACTTCCCCTATTCTTCTTGATCCGGTGGAGTACAGGAGTAGACGGGAGAGTGATCTGCAGTCAGTATAGCAGGTGTTCACTAGACCCGTTAAATCAACTACTGATGCATCAATCACCGCTCATGGATCACCCCCACCCCAGTAAGTATAGACAAATCCTGAACAACATTTCCCATGCTTCTCTAAGGAAAACTCACGTACACACTATGTACCCCATAAACAGATTAAAAGCAGTAAACAGCTGGTTTCAAAAAGTAATTGATTCTCTTTGATCTAGATATTCACACACAAAAAAACAAGAACATTTGTTTCATGTAGGTGATTTATTGTAAGATAATTTACAAATATTTTCAGGTTTTCCCTATGAATTCTTCACAGAATGATGGACCAATAGTTTTATCAATATGGATAGAAGCAGGTTAAACCAACTCTCTAGAATAGCTCTTTGTTTCTTTACCTATAAAAATACAAGAAATATTTACGTTTACACACATATCAAAAGCATCTTTAAGTGTGCATATTAAATTATCTCTGTCTTTTCATGCTGCCCCACAAGCTTTGAACAGTTTTCTCATTTCAAATGCCCTCTCTGTCCTCTTAATTCCTCTTTAACCCCACTTTTCATAATCCTTTTAACATCAATCTCTGCATTCCTGTATTTTAACTAATGTAAATTCTTCAAGGGGTAAGATAGTGTCTTGTTTGTGTATTTGTAAAATGTTGTGTATGTTTATGGTACTAGAACATTTAAAATTAATGATTATTTGAGAGTTCAGTGGCTCAAGGATATTGAATTAAACCATAAATAGGGTCTAAGTATTTGTGGACTTGTATATATTGTGTGAAGTATGGATCACTTTCAGTTCCTTCCCTTCCCCTCCACATTATGTGCATTAAAGCTCTCTAGAACCATAAGGCACAATATAATAAGCCTGTTATATATGCGGCAGTGTAGAGCAGGGATTCTCAAACTTGTGTACTGTTGACCCCTTTCATATAATAAGCCTCTGAGTGCGACCCCTGTTATCAATTAAAAACACTTTTTAATGTATTTAACACCATTATAAATGCAGGAGGCAAAGTGGGGTTTGGAGTGGAGGCTGACAGCTTGCAACCCCCCATGTAATAACCTTGCGATCCCCTGAAAGGTCCCAACCCCCAGTTTGAGAACTCCTGGTGTAGAGCAATACTGATGTTTAAAAACAATTTTCTATGGTACCACTGTTGACAAGATGCTAAATACACGCTAGTTACAAATGGGCCCATGCCAGTCACCCCCCAAACAATTGCTCCAGAAGGTTAGGAGAAGAGGGCATTTAAAATTCAGATTTCTATGTTGCAATTCAGACATATTTCTCATTAACTGCTTCAGGATCATCAGTGCTAAACCATTTTTTTTGGAAGAATCTAGTTTCTATTTCATCACTTTACCTCTTGACTTTGGCTGAAACTTGCTTTCCAATTATCCCCTGGTAATGTTGTTATGGGAAAAAACAGAACAAGCAGGTTAAGAAACAACTCATGCAAACTAAAGCAAAGTTATTCTTGTGATTTAACCAAGGATGTGTCACTGAGCAGCCAAATTAAATACAAAATAAAAAGCTCATTTAACACACACACAGTTGTGGCACAAGATGTTTTCTGCCATTTCTGTACACACATTAGTTATGAATGCATTGATCTATATCTTTAATTGGAACAAATGTCTAATCTGCTGATTAGATGCAATATAAATTAATTCTGTGCAAGTAAACCAATTATATGGGTTTAAGCATGACCATTTCTTATCGCCAAAGCGCACAGTGTTCTGCAGTTCCCAGCAGGAGGACAAAGTTTAGTATTTGTTAGCGAGCACAACAAGAGCTTAACTGGTTGTATTTCATTCAAATTCACATTCACATGCCACAGAAGTTATCCCTCACTTTCTAATCTACACAGTAGGCTGATCTATACAGAAGAAAGGCCAATCTGCTATGTAGGCCCCCCAAAACAAGATGCACAGAGATTTGGGGCTGTTTGAGCCCAGGTGATTACACCCATAGAATGGGGAAGACATGGCTGTCCACTCAAGGGTCTGGAGAGGCAGGGAAAAGAGCCACTTCTGAACACGATGCAGCTTCATGACTACAAAAGCTTCGCCACGAGCCAGCAGTTGTTGAGGCAAAATCTGAGCTGAATGCAGGCTCTACGCATCATACCAGGCATTGGAATTTATTAAAGCAGAATAAAGAACTCTTCGAGTATCAACGCATAATTTTTTCTTTTAGTTTTGGAACAGCTGTTTCTCCGCCCTACCTATTAATACAATGTAAACAGCAGGACATTTGAACATTAAAACAATCTGAGTAAAGCGCCCTTGTTGCATATTTACAGAGATACTTACAGAGCAGCCGCACCAGAAATGATCTCAATAAGCTCCTTGGTGATGACAGCTTGACGAGTACGGTTGAACGTCAGGGTCAATTTGTCAATAATCTCAGCTACAAATAAAAATTGAAATTTAGATGGTAGAATCTGCAACTGGAAAAAAATTAGATACACTTTCCTCTGATCTATCTGAACAGAACACAGTACAACATTGTTAATTCACACCAATAACTGGGCGACCCAGTGCCATTTACTATATATTGTTAACTGCCAAGGAAAGGAAAAATAAAGAGTACTGCATGTCAAGATATATTCTGGTCCTTATTTTGTCAGCTGAAGGTTGGCTTTAATTAGAATACCTCAAACTAGTGAATGCAATGTGGTGTAATTTGGTAAAGCAATCAACTATTTATAGTATGATACCTCACTATCTGCTATTAAGTCTCCCGTAGCTGTGCTGCAATGCGCTCCCCAGAGGTAGCTATACTGAAAGGGAAAAGCTGTAGTTGTATAAGCAAGTTACCACTGTTCTGACCAGCAGAAATGTCTAATTGGGAATCTACCTGGTCTCCCATTAATTCCTTCTTGGAGCGGGAGAGACACTTCCCGCACATGTTGAGGGAAGGAGGCCAGCAGGGAAATGTACCCAAACTCCTTCCATTCCCCTTTCCCTCTCATAACAGAGGCTTTCTGAATTCACTGTGCTATTCTCCGCACAACGTGACTGCATATTTAAAAACATCCTCACCTCTAAGTACTAAAACTGAAAGCAATTGGTTTTCCCTTATTAGTAGTGATTGCCCACTTTTTGCTTTGCACTCAGCTTAGACAATAAAAATGGACACAAGTCTCATTTCTGATTGATGCACAGGCATCATGATTAAATGTTTGGGCTGCAAACACTGAAAGGGAGATGTTTAAAGCCACTCAGTAATTTTCCCCTTGGCATTAAAGAAAGAAAAGCACAGAAGCTCTTGATTTTAAGCTGTGCAAAACCATTTTGTTTTACACACACACAGTCTTACATTTTGGGTCTAAATGAGAGCTGATCAAATAATATTTACCTAAATATTTTAGTCAGCATTTTGGGGGTTTTTTCAATTAAGTTATCCAAAAAGTACCTTTGGCTGCAAGTTCCACCCGCTTTGCCACAATACCTTACACCAAAAACTTGGTGGTTTTGGCCAGAATAGGAAAAAAAACTGATTCAACTCCTAAATTCTATAGCTTGTCCACCAACCTGCCGTGTGACGTTGGGTAAGATATTTAAAAATTTGTGCCAGTTTCCCCATCTATAAAATTAATGCAATAGTCATTGCAATGGGTTTCAGAGGCTTAATTAAAAGTTTACAGAATCAACAGACACTGAAAAAGCACACAGTGGTTGTGGCAGTCACAAGGCAGCCCAGTACTTTACATGTTACACTGATATCCTGCATTCCACTTCCAGCCAGAGCCTCTTGCTTCCCATATCAAGAGAACTGGGTACCAAGAATATAATGTCACTGAATAGCAGCTCCTCTTTTCTTAGGTGTTGAGTAAAGCTGATGTGTCTGGAAGGGCTGTATTGGCTGAAGAGATAGCAACTAGGATTGTGGGACTTGAAGAGTAGAGGGATGGGCTAATAGCAAACACTTTGAAGATGTATGAGAAGGTGAACTTCTGCTTAATCCTGCTAGATGGCTAACATCCTGTAAACACCCCCAAGAGTATTCTTACAAGCATTTTTGCTAGCGTTGTCCATAGCAGTCATTCTGGCACTCTGCTCGCTGGTGGTAGATTCCTTCAGAGAGTAGAAAAGGATGTTTGCTAATGTGAACTCCTGGTAGTTTCGCAGCACATCAGCATCAATATCATCATAAATACTAATGCTTTCTGTAAGAATGGGTAAGAGCGGAGATTAATAAAAACTAGTCACATCCTACTCAAGATACTGTAGCATTAAAAGTTACTGACGTGCTTTTGCTTCCTAGCACCCAATCTTGTTCACACTGAAATCAAATTTTATTTTAATTCTAACAACTTGTTTGACATAAAACAAGCAAAATCAAGCCCCTGTCAACAGAAGCCAAATCCCAAACTAATGTAAATGTGGTAATAACAATACACAACAACTTAAAAATTATATCATCTTGAACAATATCCCACCCTCACAAATGACATCCTCGGATTGCCAGATATTTCAGTACATAACCCCGTTTTGCTTACATTTGCCTGGTTGTGTTATGACAACTAACTGACAGACTATGAAAGATATGGTCTTTTAAAAGAATTTTATTCACTGAATTGGACTGCATAGTTAATTTTACTACTTACCAGCACCAGCAACTGCATCAAGAGAGTAGAAAGGTTTTTCATCTGTCTTGTAGGAGATGACAGACCTACATGAGACAAATGATTTTTAAAGATCTTTATTACTGTAAAAAAAGGTCTCTACTGTAATTCTAATCTAAAGATAGATGAAAAACACTTGTTTTCCAAAACCTGAGATTAGCATTCTGTGGTGCTGTTGTGCACAGCTGACAACCAAGAACAAGCAACCAAGAACAGAGCACTTCTTATACTACTTTTGTTTTAACACCATAAACTCTAACAGGAATAAAAAACAGAACACAGAAAATAGCTCTTGGCAGGTATGTGCTTTACAGTAATTGTTAAAGCATCTCTGCACTTACACATGTATTATGATTGTTTGAAATCTTGACCTTTTTAAACAACAGCAAAAAAGCATGTCAGATCACCATGAGTTTTCAGATGATGTCACTGGACCAAGATACCACTTCCATATATTGTATGAGTCTATATTAAAACCTTCCATCCCACTCCTTTCTATGCACTCTTAAAACAGAAGAAAGACATTTGAAGACTAGTCTCAGTTTGTCTTGCCTGAATCGATTGTAGATGACAGATCCTTCATCAAATTCATATCCAGAGTTTAGCAGCTCTGAGGCAATCACAGAAGCATCTCCAAAGCTGGGGGGTTTTCTTCCCACTTCTTTGAAGGTCACCAGGAAATGTTTATTGTGTGTCCTAAAATAAAACCAAGCCTGTGTAAAAACCGAGCCAATGTGGTATTGTAGAACCCAATGATAGGCCTTGATTTAGGTAAACACTTAAGCCCATGCTTAGCTTTAAGCAGACAAGTAGACCCACTGACTTTAAATAGGACTACCGGTGTGCTTAAGCATATGTACCAGTGATTTTCTGGATTGGGGCTTAGGTGAAAGGAATTTTTGTTAATTAAAATTTTGCTCGCTGGAATAGATTCATGAAATGTACCTCTAACGTTAAAAATAGGGAGTCTGCAATCACACTCTCATTCCAAAATAGTTCAATGCAGTGCAACAATTAACACAGAATACAATTCAGCAAAAAGAACTTAAGCATAATTGCAGGAATCTGTTTTACAGAAACTAGATTTTTTTTTACCACAGCCATTTAAAAATAAATTAGCCTACGCATTCCAAGCTGTTTATTAAAGGATAGCCCTGACGTTTCTACTATAGAAAATTTAAAGCAGTGCTCACCAACCCATCGATCATGATCGACTGGCTGATCCTGGAGACACTCCCAGTCAATTGCGATCTCCAGCCGCAGCAACATAGCAGAGCTGCCTGCCACGGCCCCATACCACTCCCAGAAGAGGCCAGCACACCTCTGTGGGCTTGTAGTGGGGAGAGGGGTCTCCGTGCACTGCGCCTGCCTACAAGCACCTCCCCCGCAGTTCTATTGGCCAGGAATGGGGAGCTGTGGTCAATGGGAGGTGGGGGGCGGTGCCTGCAGAGAGGGGCAGCACCCAGAGTCACAGGTCATCATCGCTCCTCCCCCACCTCCCCCGAGGAGCCGCTGGGGTGCACTGGCCCCTTCCGGGAGTGGCATGGCCACGTTGTGCACTACCGTCTGGCAGGGTGACCCAGCTCGTGATCGGAAGGGCCAAGTGAGCCTGCCTTAGCCCCACTGAGCCGCCTCCTGGGAGGTACCCAAGGTAAGTGCCCCACAGCGGGAGCCTGCACCCCCACCCCAAGCCTGCATCCAATACCTCCTCTGCACCCTAACCCCCTGCCCTAGTGCTGAACCCCCTCTCAGAGCCAGCAACCCACAACCCCCCTGCACCCCAACACTCTGTCCCAGCATGGAGTCCCCTCCTACACCAAAACCCCTCCCAGAGCATGCACCCCTCACCTCCTCCTGCACCCCAACCCCCTGCCCCAGGCTCAGCCCAGAGACCTCTCCCACACTGTGAACCCCTCAGCCCCATCCCAATGAAAGTGAGTGAGGCTGGGGGAGTGCAAGCGACAGGGCAGGGGGGAATGGAGTGAGTGGGGTGGGGCCTTGGGAAAGGGTGAGAAGGTTGGAGACCACTGATTTAAAGCATTACTTGTCAACGATTACCTTTGAAGCAGGCCTCTTAGCTTGTCACCCACTCCAACCACCATGACATCTTTCCCTGCATCTGAGAGGGTGCTAACTTCAGTTTTTATGGCTTTAGCAACAGAGGTGTGGATAGCACCACAGAGACCACGATCAGAGGACACACCAATAATGAGGTGTTTCTTCTTGTCTTCAGGAACCTTAATTTCTGCTTTCTCATAGAGAGCTGGGAAAAAAAAAAAAAAAAAAAGAGGAAAAGTTGAATTCAAGTGTAGTCATACCTAGCAATATCTTGAGACATTTTGACATTGACTAAACATATTAGAAATGGTTCTAGTCAGAATAGGGACCCCTATGCTAAAGGGACCCCATTCACACTGTTTTTTGTCTGCCTATTAATTACATAATTAACCCTCAGGGTTGTTATAGCTGACAAAGAAAGATACTTTCTAAAAAATAGTTTAGTCCTGTGCATTTGGAAGCGCTGTGTCTCTCGTCAGTTTCACTGTTGTGTTGATGCATTAATCTTGTACATCATTCCAAAGATGGCTCTGGTGTATGCTCTTTCCCCATGCTATGCAATCGTGTATTTACAGTAACAGCAAAATTTAAACTGAAGCTGTACCAAATAGGCAGACATGAATGCAGAAAGAGGCCAAGAGAAGAGAGGAGGCAGGCCCCAAATTATTAGATGATGATGTTTCCGAGCTAACCCAAAAGACCATTATAAACACAGAAGGGGAGAAGAAATTCCCTTATGTTTTCTAAAAAGATTTTAAAAGTTAGGACATAATATTTAATGGAAACTAACAGAAAATGGATTTTTAAAAAGTAAAGTTCACATTGTCTCTAAGATATGGATTCTCCTTGTGAAAGTCTCCCCTGGAAAGTTTGATAAGCACATAGGAGTTTAGGAGGACAAGACTTATTGAAATTCTCCCCTTCAATTCTGATGTCAGATACCACACAGACAATTTCTCTTACCCAAGGATCCTACTCCATATACTCTAGCTGGTTTCAGTTCCCTCTCAGCTCTGGCATACTTCGCTGCAGCAACCATCTTCATGGACTTTGTAATTTTCTGGATGTTCTTGATGGACTTTAAACGTCTGGTAACTACAAGCATTTGAGGGTTAAAATTGGGCTAAAGTTTCTACCAGTCACAAATTAATCACTTTCTATAAGAGAGAGAGAGGACAATATAAAAAAATGAAATCAGATTACACTTAAACTAGCAAAATAAGAAGAGCGATAATTTAGACAGAATGTGAGTTCCAATTTTTACTATAAATGGACTAGACTAAGTTTTCAGAATGGAGAGTGATAAATAGCAGTGGATTAATCAAGGATCTGTACCAGGTCCAGTGATGTTCAACATATTCATAAATAATCTGGAAAAAGGGGTAAACAGTGAGGAGGCAAAGTTTGTAGATGCAAAATTACTCAAGATACTTAAGTCCAAAGCAGATTGCGAAGAGTTATAAAGAGATCCCTCAAAACTAGGAGACTGCGCAACAAAATGGCAGATGAAATTTATTGCTGATAAATGCAAAGTAATGTATATTGGGGAAAACATAATCCCAACTACTCCTAAAAACAATGGCATCTAAATTAGTTGTTACCACCTTGGAGCCATTATGGATAGTTCTCTGAAAACATCCACTCAATGTTCAGAGGCAGTCAAAAAAGCGAACAGAATGTTAGGAACCGTTAGGAGAGGGATAGATAATAAAACAGAAACTATCATAATGCCACTATATAAATCCATGGTACACCCACATCTTGAATACTGTATGCAGGTCTGGTCACCCCATCTCAAAATATTATACATTAGAAATGACAAGGGACAGAGAAAGGCAACAAAAATGATTAGGGATATGGAACAGATTCTATATGAGGAGAGATTAAATAGACAGGGACTACGCAGTATGGAAAAGAGGAGTGAGGATATGATAGAGGTCTATAAAATCATCAATGGTGTGGAGAAAGTGAATAAGGAAGTGTTATTCACTTCTCCACATAACACAAGAACTAGAGATCACCCAATCAAATTAATAAGCAGCAGGTTTAAAACAAACAAAAGGAAGTATTTCTTCATACAACACACAGTCAACCAGTGGAACTCATTGCCAGAGGATGCAAAACTATAGCTGGATCCAAAAAAGAATTACATAAATTCATGGAGGCTAGGTCCATAATAGCTATTAGCCAAAATGGTTAAGGATGCAACCCCATACTCTGAGTATCCCTAAGCCTCTGATGCTGGGACTGGATGACAGGGGATGGATTACTTGAAGATTGCCTTCTTCTTTCATTCCCTCTTAAGCATCTGGCACCAGCCACTGGGCTAGATGAACCACTGATGTCACCTAGTATGGGCATTCTTATATTCCTAAATACACATGTATGGCTCTAAGCCTGTAGTGTATTTCTCTGAAGAACAAATTTTTCACATCTCTAGAAACAGAGACTGATGCAGTTGGGGTTTAAGCTAAAGCTCCATATTCATGTAGGACTTACTTTTCCCCTTTTGTCTCTACCTTTTTTGTGAATGCACCTCTCAAATCATCATGCCTATTCCCTACAGTAAATACAGCTCAATATTTTAAAGACACACAGTCCAGTCAAATTTGGTCCCAAGTTTAGATTTTGGCAAAGCAAGCACATTTTTATACAAGTTAGTATTTTTAGAAACGTTACTATGAATAAAAAAAACCAACTGAAAGAAATGGAAAAGGATTTCAAAGAGACAAAGACTAACTAAATTTCCCTGCAGTATTTGTGACAGAGATCGGAACACTTTACTAGTGCATGAAAACCTAAAAGAGTGATCTGATAAGACTAGAAAAACAAGTAAAACTGACAAGTTTGTTTTAATTGTCCAGAGTGAGAGAAATACACAAAGTCTACAAAAAGAAACATAGCAAACATAAAATTCAATTTTTTAAATGGTTTTAATAAGCAAAAACATCAGCAGGGATTTTTTTGAAGTTATGCTTTTAACTTAACAGTGTCTTTAAAACAAATCAGTTTCCTTAGAAAAACATATACCTTTTTATTGAATGATCTCTTTTTTGAAGGAAGACTGATTAATTATGGGTAAAATTATTCTTATGATAACAAGAAGCTGACAGCATTGACTAGAAATGGTCACAGCTTCTCTTTACAATTTAATCAGTGACTGCTCGGTTATTCTCCCAAACACAGATCAACCAGCAAGTGATTTTGTGATTACAAGTTACAAGGAGGGATGACCCTTCAGAATTAGGCCATGGTTGAAGCCAATTCACCCTTGTTTACAAATTTAAACCTTGCTTATTTGGAGGGCTGGAGGAGGAGTTTATTAATGCATTGTGCCACCCAGTCCCAATATTATTATGACACTGATTTTGCCATTTTTTAAAAACAAGTTTAGCAACTAAATTACTAAAATGAGTAACTACAATATTAAGGTTTGGAAAATAGAATAAAGTTAAAGACAGGCACAGGAGCCTTTTCTCAAAGTCTTTGGTTTTGATAAATATGCATATGAAAAAACTTATTTCTTATTTAGTTTAAAACTACTCATGCAGTTGACTTTTTTAATTTCAGTAACATACCCTTATTCTGGTCTACCAAACCACCAACTAGATGCCATTAATGGAGCTTTTCTGTTTAAGTATTTTCTACAAACACAGGACTGTGAAGACCCTCTTATGACTGTCATTTTAGACAATTTATCACCAAGTCTCCCATCTGGCAGAGCTGGTCTCCTGACCAACAACTTGAAAACCTCCAAGTTCACATTTTTTAATTTAAAAACTGAGCTATTTTCCTTCATAAATCAATTTACTGAACCAAGACCATTACAGTTTGAGTTAATAGTGCATTTTAAGAATGCTCCTCTGCAACACATCCTATTCCTCCCATCTCCTACTATATTATAAACAAATCAGAAGTACTTACTGTCCTTTAAAGTGGCCATATGCCTGACCTGGCCCCTGAAAATGAACAGAAACATTGTGTTAAATGCTACTCCAACAAATCATCACAATCTCCTATTTTCAGAGACAAGAGTATTATATTTGCCAATGTAAGAGTGGGCTGTTGCTTCTTAACGAAGCTACTACAGAAAGCACACTTCATTCTATGTTAATTCATACTCTGCACCTTATTGATGTCTCCTCTTTTTCCTTTCTTCTCATGCAGAGCACATCTTTGTTTAATACTTTATTGCTATGTAATGCTGATTAAATATATCATACAGTATTGTACAGTACCTACTAACCTGAAGAAACTGTTATTGATGCGCTATAAACAGGAGGCAGCAGGGGAGGAAATCTCAGAAAAAGGAGTAAACTGACATCCAGAACTTCAAAAGATACAAGGGCAGCTATGATCATTAATGAGTAAATGGATGATCTCTCCTTTCAGTATCTGACAAAATCACTGTGATGTTCACAGCCCGTCACCTATAAGGGCATGTTAGCTTTTCTCTTTGTTGCCAGGCATTGTTCATTTAACCCTAAAATTTATAACCACCGCTGCTATAAACTCACTTCTTTCAGCTGGCCTCCCACCACTAACTGTCCACCTGCTCACATGCTTCACTTGATAGAGCCTGTAATCTAATTCATATAATTTAACATTACAATTAAAAAGAAAAACACTTAAAATCAAATGTCAGGCAAATTGGGTTGGATTTTGCATTCCCTCCACCCACCTTCTTCAATCTGTATTTCATCTATCAAGTAGGTCTGATCTTTGGGGCACTGAACCTGTCTTCCCTGGTAGGTTAAAGCAGCAGCAACGTCCAGATAAGCGACCTTTCGTTCAAGCTACATAGTAAAATCCTCCTTATCTGAGCACCCTCCCCTGCAAGCTTTACAGAACAAGCCTGCGACCCCCCCTTAACCTTGTGCATAGCTCCTATCCCATCAGTCGGGTTTGACCAGAGATAAGGGCCTGGCCTGACAGAGGCTCAGTGCATCGCCCCGATACTCGAGCTCCCCCGGATGTGGCTGTGTTTGGGGGCGGGGGGAAAGGCGCAAGGGGAGCTCCCAGGGGCCGGAGCTGGGCCACTCCTGGTGCAGCCCCCCTGCCCTGTGAACTGACCTAGCAAGAACCGGGTACTGGAGTGGTCGGGTGCCCCCCGCACCTACGGCCAGTCCCGCCCCATTACCCTCCCCAAGTCCTGCACAGACTCCCCCTTATCCTCACTCCCCTACTACCCTTCCCCGTCCCGGCCACCCCCTGCAACACTCCCTCCCTAAACCCTGCACAGACCCACCCCCCTTACCCTCAGCCCCCTGTTCCCTCTGCTCGCCCCCAGGCCCGCCGCGCCTCCCAGCCCCGCCCTCCCGGCTCCCTCTCGGCCCCCGCCCCTGTCCCCGTTACCATTGCGGCTGGTAGATCAGGACCGCGGCTCCCCGGGAGAACATGGCGACGCCTCACCCCGCTGCTGGCTGCGGCCGCCCGGCTGAAGGTCAGAGCCGCCGCACAGCGCACGCGCCGCGACCGACAGGGGCGGGGCGACGGGCGTGCGCGTGGCCGGCCGGCGGAAGACGTTCCGGGGTCGTGTCCTTCCGCTTCCGGTCGGCGCTGAGGAGCGGGGAGGCCGCCGGCCGCCGCCATGGGGAAGTCGGATTTCCTGAGCCCCAAGGCCATCGCCAACCGCATCAAGTCCAAGGGGCTGCAGAAGCTGCGCTGGTACTGCCAGATGTGCCAGAAGCAGTGCCGGGATGAGGTGAGCCGGGCGGGCGGGGAGCTGGGGTGGAAGAGGCTGGGAGGCCGTAACTAGGATCGTGGCCCCTGGCTGGGGCAAGGGCCTGTGTCGGGAGGAGGCGGCCCGGGAGACCCACTCGGGCGGAGCAGGGCAAGGGCACTCTCTCTTCTCCCCCCCCGGGGTGGGTGGGACTTGGCTTCTCACTGTCCTCAGCCGAGCGCTGACGGGAGCTCGGTGCCGTCGAGCACGGGACGGGGAGCAGCGCTCTCAGCAGCAGCACAAACCTCGCTGAAACCCAACCCCTGTGCGACGCGGGTGCTCAGACTGGGGCTCGTGACCCCCCAGGGGGTCGCAAGGTGGTTGCATGGGGGTCACGAGCTGTCAGCTCTGTAGGGCTGACATCTCTGAGCCCCCACTAACCCCGTTTTTTAATGTGTAAGGAGGAGGGGTTTGCAGTCAGGGGCTTGTTTTTGTGAAAGAGATCACCAATAAAAAGTTTTTGAAAACCGCTGCTGTTGAAAGACTGGTAATAAAGACTTACCTGTATCTATAGCAAAGGAAGAGTCTTTTACATAACTAATTTTTTTTGCCTAATGCATATCAAGGAGGCTGTAAACCAAAATGCAACTCAGTAAACTAAACATGCTCCATTTTAAGTCAATACTCTGCCTTATAATTAAACAAAACAAATTAATAAAATACACTGCCTAAGATTTAACTTTTTTGCTTGACATTTCTTTCACATGCCTTTGAAAAACATCTGTTAAGTGAATTAATAAGCAGAGTGAAAGGTTGAGTTCTGCTGCAGCTTTTGCAACTGTCACTGTCCTCTCATGAGATGCTTTTGTTAACTTCCTCCAGTAATAATCTTGACACTTTCACAATAAGTAATATATCAGTGCCCTAGATTTTCTCTCTCCTTTTGTAGAAGGTCATCAGTAGCACAAATACATGGACAAATTGGGGCATTGTTAGTCCTTTCCACTTTCATAGTTGTAACACTGATCTGTAGCAAATATGTCTGCACTTGTAATGAGTTCTGTCTTCACTTGTGACACTGACATTCTGCCTGATATGTGTTCTGCCCAAAAATACAAGTCCCATATCACTTTGTTTATTGAACTCAGACCATGTGCTTAATGCTGAACAGAACACAGGATGATGATAACCCCGGCCCATACATGCTATGGACACTCAGTACGTTATGATCAAGGTCTTGGGTCCCAGTATGACCAATCCTTATGCATGTATTCAGTAGGACTAATCAGGTGAGGAAGGTAACCACTTTGCTATTATATCTTCAGAATTGGGACCCAAAAGCTTGATCCTAATGTGCTGAGTGCCCATAACTTACATTGAAATCAAGGGAAAATGTAGGCGCTCAATACCCCTCAGGACCAGACCATAAAAAACACATCAGGATAACGCTCATCAGCTGACTGGGAAATAGAATAATCAAATAGCAGTGCAGCATGGGCATAAAGGAACCCTTTGAAAAAGGAGTGGCTGGTGTGTAGGAGATGTGCTGATGAAGCCAAAGAAATTTCCTTTCGCAGTAACAGTATTAGGGCTTATGACAAACATTTCACACTCCAGAAGCGGGAATCATTCAGTTGCTACCTAAGCTCTGTTCTCCCACATTAGCTGCACAATGCAGTAATGGTTTTACCAGGGGCGAGTCAATTATATTTTTTAAAACTCTAACTTGAGTTTTGTTGGTGTTTAAAATTTCAGTTTACTGACTTCTGTAAGTCAAGATAACGTTTCTCTTTTATTTTACAGAATGGCTTCAAATGTCATTGTATGTCCGAATCCCACCAGAGACAGCTGCTGCTTGCTTCAGAAGATCCTCAGCAATTCATGGATTATTTTTCAGAGTTAGTTTCTGAAACTTCCCTGCATAGGCATTGATCCTGCAATTGAATCTGGGTGGTTGCATCCTTGTGCCCTCTTGCAGTCCCATTGAAGAAGCTGAATTTTGATGAATTTTAAAATTTTACTGTAGTGTTTCTTGGTAGATACTTATAAAACAGCAGTATGAAAAGCGAAGGGGTAAAAGTTTCAAAAGCAGCTTAGGAATGTAAGTCTCATTGCAACTCAGTGGGGCTTAATCATTTTTGAAAAATTCACCCTGTTTCTAAATATCTTATTTTAAACATTTTAGCCAGTCAAAATGCAGCACTTTGTTATTGTTAGTAACCCTCTGAAGTTATATATAGGGCCCTACCAAATTCACAGCTGTGAAAAATGCATCCTGGACCGTGAAATCTGGTCTCCCCCATGAAATCTGGTCTTTTGAGTACTTTTATCCTATACTATACAGATTTCACAGGGGAGATCAGTGTTTCTCAAACTAGGGGGCCTGACTCAAAAGGAGATTAGGGCGGGAGGGGAGTCAGAAGGTTATTGTAGCGGAGGGGGTTGTAATATTGCCACCCTTACTTCTGAGCTACCCTCAGAGCTGGGTGGCAGCTGCTGGATGAGCTCTGAAGGGAGCAGCACAGAAGTAAGGGTGGTAATACTGTGACTCCCCCCCCCCAGCCTTCTTTTGGGTGAGAGCCTTACAGTTGCAACACCATGAAATTATGATTTCAGATATTTGAATCTGAAAAATTATGATTTTAAAAATCCTGTGATCATGAAATTGACCAAAATGGACCGTGAATTTGGTAGGACCCTGGTTATATAGTAAGGAAATGTAACCTGGTAGAAGTTACTGTTTTTATTAATTTGGATTATCGCAGTACCTGGGAGCCGTAGTCATGGACCAGTTGGGCTAGATGCTGTGGAAACACAGAACAGAAAAGCAGCCCCTGTCTGAAAGAGCTTACGATCTAAAATAAGAGACAACATGTCTACAGACAGACAGGGCAGTACAAGGGGGACAGTATTTGTCAGCATGATAGGCAGTGGTTTCAGCACACAAGTCGTGTAATTGTCAAAGTTTTTTTAGCCATTATAGCAAAGGAGAGTTTTGAGGAGTGATCTGGAAGTGGATAATAAGGTAGCTTTGCTGATGTTTATGGGGAGTGCCTCCCGCTTATGAAAGACAGCATGGGAGAAAGCACAGAAGTACTTATTTGAAAACTTCCATGTGTGATGGAGGTTGGAGGTGAATGTCAATAGCTCAACAGGGAACGAGAGATGATAGGGATTGATTGTAAAGGACCTAGAAAGTGACAACAAGTAGCATATGTTTGATGCAATAGAGAGGAGGAGACAGTGGAGGAATCCAAACATGACATGGATAAAGGGAAGGGTTAGGAAAATTTTCTTAGCAACAGCTTTCTGAACGGTTACAGATGGGGGAAGAGTGCCTTTGTCAAGACCAGTGAAAAGGATCTAGCAGTAATGAGTTGTGAGATAATGAGTGTTTTATTTGTGTGGGTGGATGGGAAAAGCCGTGTCTTAGACATGTCTATGTAGACAGAATCAGCCACGTAAGGACATAACCCGGATGTGAGTACCCACAGTGTGCTCCAAGTCCAGGATGACGCTCAGGTTATGGGCCTGAGTGACTGGCAGGATGGTGGTGGTGTCCACAATGATCAAGAAAGAAGGTAGCAGGGAGGGCTTGGAGAGGGGAAGATTCAGAGCTCTGTTTAGCCAAGTTGAGCTTGAGCTGTCAGCTAGGCAGCCAAAGGAATTGTCAGAGAGATTTTAGTTGAGACAGGAGTCGTCAGGTCAGGAGCAGAGAGGTAGATCTGTGAGTTGTCAACATGAAAATGGTAGCTGAATTTGTGTTCCTGATGAGATTGCCCAGAGATAAGATAGAGAAGGGGACCAGCGACAGAGCACTATGGAACCCCCACAGAAAGTTGGAGGGAGGATGAGGAGAAGCCTCTGATGGATGCACTGAAGGAGCAATAAGTGAGGTTGGAGGGGAACCCCGCAAGGACAGAGGCACAGAAACCAAGGAAAGGCAAGATTTCCAAAAGAAGAGCATAGTTGATGGTGTCAAAGGCAGCTGACAGGTCAAGGAGGATAAAGGGTATGTCTATACTGCACACGCCTTATGGTGGCATATAAAGTATATACACTGCACTCCCCCCACCCCCAGCACAGATATAAATAGCATTGTAGATGGTGAGGAACTGATTAGATGAGTGGAGTGAAGTCATGCCTGAACCCTTTGGGTATGTACCCTGTGTGGCTCTCTACACACCCAAGTAGCGCCTCTCCTGTTTTCACTGCTGTTTCCAGTAGTATAGTGTCCTGCTGCGCAGGCCTGCACAACATGCAGCCCGGGGGCCACATGCGGCCAGCAGGGGCTCACTGTGCAGCCCGTGGACGGTGAATAGGGGTGGGGCAAGCCAATTGGTGGGGTGGGGTGAAGCAGATGGGGCAGGGCTTTTCGGCCCGCAGCTGTGTTTTTTGCAGTAATATGGCCCTCGCTGCTTTCCGAGTTGTGCAGGCCTGTGCTAGAGTCTTTCCCTGCCACGGGGAAAGGCTGCAGCCGTGGGGTAAGGCTCTGTCAGGGGGAGGCAGGTGGGAACGGCTCTGGCAGCTCCCCACTGCAGGAGCCCTTCTTTGTTGCAGGGAGATGCTGGAGCCTTCCAGTGACGCATGTAGCTACACTCCACAGGGTGCTGCATTGCGTAGCTCCATATAACTTGCATGTCGCCACCACAATGGTGTGCAGCGTAGACATAGCCAAAGTGTGTGTGAATACACTGACGTGTCGGCACAATTGTATAAATACAGGCACACACGCTGTGCATATAGACTGATGTAGGTGTATATAGTGATGTTCCAGTGAAAGAGGAAATGCATTGTCACAATCTGGTGACATTCTTTTGACCTTTATTTTGTAACTATTTTTCCATTGTCATTTATAAATGGAAATGCCACATAACTGTGAAAGCATTTAAATAGTCTCTTTTTTATTCCATCAGGGAATTCCGAAATGATTTCTTAGAACTTCTCAGGAGACGATTTGGTGAATATTTTGATTATTTTTTTCATGACCCTTTTATAATTCAATAATAAAAATTCACGTCCGTTTCTCCCCAGTAATGGACTTGTATTTAACTGTAATATATTTTTGTTTTAGGAACTAAAAGAGTCCACAATAATATTGTATACAATGAATATATCAGCCATCGAGAGCACATCCACATGAATGCCACGCAGTGGGAAACCCTGACTGACTTTACTAAATGGTTAGGGAGAGAAGGTAATTTTATTTATTATTGAGTGACTGCATTGCCAATAGTTCATCAATAAAACCTGCTGATTAGTCCAAAATACTGAACATCCATAAAAAGTATGCATATACATTTATTGTACTCCCATCAATGCCAAATGAATAGTGATACACGTGATAGATTTCAAACCCTGTGCTAACTTCTGAGCCTTTTCCTGCTTCAGCTGCACTCTGCCCACTAATCCACATCCACTGGACTATTACTAAACTCAGATCAACTTTCAACAGCTGCCATTTAAAACACAACAAACTATTAAAGAAATATTCCCTCCAAATATAGAATTGCTCCACAAATTAAGATGGCTTGAGGCCTTCAGTAGTCAACATTAATTCCTGAACTAGTGAAAGGTTTAAGGCTTGATATCTACAATAATAGATTTTCTGGTAAATGTGCATATAAAGAATATATGGCCTGGTGTGAAGGTTTTAGTGGCACTCATTGTAATGACCAGCATGAGTAACGTGGCCAAAACAAACTCATTCTAATAAAATTACAAGTGTGAGTAATTAGAACTCATTCTAGTACAATTTATGTTATAGCACACCATTCTGTATGTGTAGTTATATGTGTATGTATTTTACTTTTATCCTTGTTAAAATATGGGAGTGGAAATGCTTTTTTCATTACACAAAGGAAGCTTATGTACTTGTGTCACTGTTAGCTACACGGATTTATTTCAAAATACATCTGATTAGCTGAAGGAAAAGATTATGCTTAAGAGAGTTTAAAAGCAGTTATTCAAGAATAGTACATGGAGAAATTGTATGCTACAGTTAATCAGTACATTGATACACTACATACAGTCTATGATACATGTCTTGGCATTTACTTATTCCATAAACATAATTTCTTAAATGTATTTTTCTTTAGTTTAGTTTTGGTAGTAACTGTTGAAACATGTTCTATGTTTGTGTTTTAAGGCTTCTGTAAAGTGGATGAGACTCCTAAAGGCTGGTACATCCAGTATATTGATCGAGACCCAGAAACTATCCGTAGACAACAAGAACAAGAGAAGAAGAAGAAACAGGACCTTGATGATGAAGAAAAAACTGCTAAATTCATTGAAGAGCAAGTTAGGAGAGGCTTGGAGGGGAAAGAACAGGTGAGAAGATATATATATCAATTTTCAAGCTCAAAAGTGCTCTTAAGTCTTCCAGTGTTATCTCATCTGCAGCTAGCTAGGATACAAATGATCAGTCTTCACGTTCCAGGTTACAAGTCAATCACCAGCTGGGTTAGGGAGGAATTTTCCCCAGGTAACTAATGCTGGATTGATAACATGCCTCATGGGTTTCTTTGCTTTTGTATTTATTTTTTTTTTATCACCTCTGAACCATGAGGTATAGGCCAGGGGTTCTCAACCTTTTTCTTGCTGAGGTCCCCCTCAGCATGCTATAAAAGCACCAGGACCCAGCGGACACAAGGAGGGGAGTACGGGTAACTGTGGGGACCCTTAAGCATTTTCCAAGGTCATTAGTAGCCAGCTCTTCCAATGGCTAGAATTGCTGGAGCCATACGTCAGTTTCATCCTGCGAATGGGTTTCTCAAAATGCACCTGCTGAAATGCCTTCTGAGACCATGCATGAGAACCATGCACTTGATGCAATTCATAACTGGGTGTCATTCTCAGATAACATCGAGTGCCTCTTTGTGGGCAGGTAAGGTCAACTGAGATGTTAAAAGCCAACCCATCTTTCACTCTACCCATGCATACTCACGGTGGAAGCAAGCATACTTGAAAGACAAGTCTCCAATATCTCATATTACATATCCTTTCAATTTATTATGAAACCTCTACCAAGTTACGTTTTAAAAATAAATTAAAGCAAAACATGGACGTGTGATGCAGTATCCTGTCTATGGCGGTGACAGTAGAAGGTGCAAGAAACCATGTGGGCAATTATGGTACTTGCAGAGGAAGTCTGTTACTTCCTGATAGTGGCTGGTTTATGACTGAGGCATGAGTGTTTATATCCCTTCTGAAAGATATAAGGTCAAAGACTTTCCATAGTAATGGAAATAATGTCCTTTATAGAGAAGAATCTACTGCTTTTCAAGACCCTTCACATAAAAGAGGAAAAGGGAGAATTGAAGTCTTTTTCCTAGGCCTCTGCCAGCCCACAAGGCGCTTTGGAATTGCTAGATAGCAAAGGACCCTGATACCTACAAGAGCACGAGGCCTCTTGGAGCAGGGTCTAATTCATACACACCGGGAACACCTACACTTAACAGCCTGTGTGTCGTAAGAGAAGTGTAGTTCAGCATGGATTCTGTCTGTCTAATTTCTAATATAGTATGGTATCCAGACAGAACTCAACCAGGATATTTCATTCATTCTAGTAATCTCAAACTTTTAGTGATCCCAGCTACACTAGAGTTTCTTCAGAAGGTTCAGTTTGAGTCCTACAACCAACCAGCCACAGCAGCATTTTGTAGCCTACCACACTGGAACCTCCATTTGAGTATCAGGTGCCATGTTCAATCACACTGGCAAATTAGATGGCTTTTGAGCTTGAAAATTGGCTGGCCTGTACCCCTGGGGGACACTACTAAACAGTAGTGTTCCCCAGGGGTCTGTACTGAGACCACTCCTATTCAACATATTCATAAATGATCTGGAAAAACAGGTAAACAGTGAGGTGGCAAAATTTGCAGATGATACAAAACTACTCAAGATAGTTAAGTCCCAGGCAAACTGCGAAGAGCTACAAAAGGATCTCTCAAAACTGTGTGACTGGACAACAAAATGGTAGATGAAATTCAGTGTTGATAAATGCAAAGTAATGCACATTGGAAAATATAATCCCACCTAATCATAGAAAATGATGGAGTCTAAATTAGCTGTTACCACTCAAGAAAGAGATCTTGGAGTCATTGTGGATAGTTTTCTGAAAACATACTCTCAATGTGCAGCAGCAGTCAAAAAAGAGAACAGGATGTTGGGAATCATTAAGAAAGGGATAGATAATAAAACAGAAAATATATTGCCTTTGTATATATCTATGGTACGCCTACATCTTGAATACTGTGTGCAGATGTGGTCGCCCCATCTCAAAAAACATATATTGGAATTGGAAAAGGTTCAGAAAAGGGAAACCAAAATGTTTAGTGGTCTGGAACAGCTTCCATATGAGGAGAGATTAATAAGACTGGGACTTTTCAGCTTGGAAAAGAGATGACAAGGGGGGGGATGTAATTGAGGTCTATAAAATCTTGACTGTTGTGGAGAAAGTAAATAAGGAAGTGTTATTTATTCCTTCTCATAACATAAGAACTAGGGGTCACCTAATGAAATTAATAGGCAGCTGGTTTAAAATAAACGAAAGGAAATATATTTTCACACAACGCACAGTCAACCTGTGGAACTCGCTGCCGGAGGATGTTGTGAAGGCCAAGACTATACCAGGGTTCAAAAAAGAATTAGATAAATTCATGGAGGATAGGTCCATCAGTGACTATTAGCCAAGATGGGCAGGAATGGTGTCCCTAGCCTCTGTTTGCCAGAAGCTGGGAATGGGCGACAGGGGATGGATCGCTTGATGATTACCTGTTCTTTCCCTCGGGGGCACCTGGCCACTGTCAGAAAAGAAGATACTGAGATAGATGGACCCAGTATTGCTGTTCTTATGTCACTGGGTTGGTTCCCAGGTAACTTCTTAGTTTATAAATATCTTGCTTTCTATTAGGGATTTTCTATTTCTGCCTACTACTGTACTGTAATAATTGAACTTCTAATGGCTTGAGTCGAAGGACAGAGCTCAGCCCTGAAGCCTCCTGTAACACCATCTGAATTCTACTTGTAGGAGGCATTAGCCCATGAATACTGGAAGAAAGTTGCTAACCAAAGGAAAATTATCATGTAAACATTTCTCATTCTCAAGAGATTAACTACTAAAATCTTCTTTGAATTTAAATGGGTGGGGAAGGCAAGGTAGTGATCAAGGTGACATGACTTTTAAGGCCCGATATTACATGACCTTCTAATCCCAAAACAACAAATGTTTTAGATCATCAAAAGTTTGGGAAACCAAATTCCAGAGATGAAAAGTAATTTTCTTTAGTACAGGGCTGCATTCTTGAGTACTTTTCCTTTGGCAGGGTTCCAGGACTAGTTAACCTATTGATGCATGGGA
Organism: Dermatemys mawii; assembly: GCA_007922305.1. Lineage (NCBI taxonomy): Eukaryota > Metazoa > Chordata > Testudines > Dermatemydidae > Dermatemys > Dermatemys mawii. Next base: position 6,515,479 of record ML677341.1, on the reverse strand, counting down.
TTGAAACTTGCAGTTTTAATTCCAGGTATCCAGAGGTAAATTTTAAACAGCATTAAAATAAGTATTTTTCCTAGTTTAATATTTGAGTATACTGGCTTACTGTATGGGGGAAGCGGTAGATATGATATATCGTGATTTTAGTAAGGCTTTTAACACAGTCCCACATGACAGTCTCATAAGCAACTAGGGAAATGTGATCTAGATGAAATTACTATAAAGTGGGTGCACAACTGATTGAAAGACTGTACTCCAGTGGTCCCCAAACTGTGGGGCACCCCCCGCAGGGAGCATGAAGGAATGTTTGTGGGGGCATGGGGCTTGGATTAGCCCCCATGGGGGTTAGGGAGGAAGCAGTATCATGTCCCAGACCAGCTCTGCCCCCAGCCTTGCTCCTCCCATTCAGGTCCCATTCAGCCCCCCAGTTCCTGCCATTGCTCTACTTAAAGCATAGTTCTCAATGGTTTGCTGTGAAACTGGGGGTGCATATCTAGTGGGGTCCCACAGGGGTCTGTCTTGGGTCTGGTACTATTCAATATTTTCATTAATGACTTGGATAATGAAGTGTAGAATATGCTTATAAAATTTTCAGTTGACACCAAGCTGGGAGGGGTTGAAGCACTTTAGAGGGCAGGATTAGAATTCAAAATGACCATGGCAAATCAGAGAATTGGTCTGAAATCAGCAAGATGAAATTCAATAAAGACAAATGTAAAGTACTGTACTTAGGAAGGAAAAATCAAACGTACAGCTAAGTAAGTGGCTAAATGGTAGTACTGCAAAAAAGGATCTGGCAATAATAGGGGATCACAAATGGAACATGAGTCAACAATGTGATGCACTTGGAAAAAAGGTAAATATAATTCTGGGGTGTATTAACAGGAATGTTATATGGAAGACACTGGAAACAATCGTTACACTCGATCTGGCACTGGGAAGGCCTCAGCTGGAATATTGTGTCCAGTTTTGGGTGATTTGGAAGATTTAGGTTAGATATTAGGAAAACCTTTCTAATCACAAGAATAGTTAAGTACTGGACTAGATTACCAAGGGAGGTAGTGGAATCCCCATTATGGAAGGTTTTAAAGAACATGGTCAGGGATGGTCTCGATTTCCGTGTTCTTGCGTCAGTACAGGGGGCTGGACAAGATGACTTCTTGAGGTCCTTTCCGTCCCTACATTGCTATGATTCTATGAACCTGCAGTGCCTCAAAATAGGGAAGAGTCTCCTCATTTCTGTATCATTTGGAAAGGCTGTCTCTCTGTATAGCAGTGGTTGACTCAGGAAGAAACAGGGCTATTAATAAAAGACAGCTTTCCTTTCCTATTGGAGCCATTCTGTTTCAGATGGTATCTATATAGAGAGTGTTAATTGGAGAATTCTACACAGGGTCTGTAACAAGATGTCTTATAGTCCTGATCCTCCTAACTGGTCAGGTCAGAGTGGCTCATTTGATAACCTTACAGTAGTTGAAAAAATTGAGCTAATTCAAGATCCCCAGCAATGATATCACGTCAGTTTATACAACCCTTGAAATATGTTTTATTTTTCTTTGGCAGGAAAGGCCTGTCTATACTGAACTAAACAGAGAAAATGATGAAGAGAAAGGTAACTGGACTTTTAATATGTATATTTAGAATTTATGGAGAATATTTGTGATCTAGTATTAAAGCAGGGGATGGAGTACTGAGGCTTAGCATTGGTAAAATACTTTAAGATCATGGATGAAAAGCACTATAGAAGAGTAAAGTATGCTTCTTGTACTGTCTAAAGCAGTTTATTTTAAAGGATGAGCCAAAACATTTGTAGAGTAAATCTTTCCACATTTGTGTTGCTTCTAATTTGCAGTTCTTCGCTGTAACACCCTTAAATGATATAAATAGAGTAACATCTCTCTCTCTTTTTTTTTTTTTTTTAGTTGCATTTAATTTAAACAAAGGAGCAAGTACTTCAGTAGCAGCATCTTCTAAAACCAGGTGAGGAAAGGACATCAAGGCTTCCCATTCTGTTTGTGTCCTATCTTATTGTTTGTATTGTGCTAAGTGGTGTTCACATGCACAGCGAGACAGTTCTTGCCCTAAAGAGCATGCAGTCTATTGCCTGGTCTTGCTGTCTTATACAGAAAGCCAGATTAGATTATCTAATGGTCCCATCTGGCTTTAAACTCTATTAATCTATTGGCCTGGTGGGTGGACACTTGTGTGGAGCCCCATGGAAACCAGTGGGCTTCCTCGCATCCACTGACTAGGAGCCAGATGCAGGATCAGCTCCTAAGAAGACAAGCAACATATGAAAAGTGACATAAATATACAATCAAAAATATTTAAATGAACATCTGATATCCCAAATGCCTTTCTACTTATCCTCTTCTACTTGGCTAATTTAGTCTTGTAAACACATGTTTGCCTACTGTGGCCAATCGCCTGCAGTTTTCCTGATAGCATTCAGGAGGGTGAATCCAAATAAATCTTTTTAAACTTCACTGAGTTTCGGTGTAACCACAAGGCGTACAGGACAAAGGGATCAATAATACAAGCAATGATGATAAATTACAGCAATCTGTGAAAACATTTGGCTATCAATAAACCATCCTTTCTCATAGGACAATATTGTAATTAAACATATTAGAGGTAAAATGAAGGCTCTCTTCTCATCAAAGGGAAAGCTTTTAGATAAGATATCTGATGTGAGATGTGCGAGGCAGAAAATTATTATTGTTATGGTTCAGTATAACAACAAAGGGATTTTAAGCTTTGAGGCGTATTATAGATTACACCTAAAGATTCCGCTCCCAGGTAGTGCTGAAGGTGATTACAAGATTTAAAATACAAACTTCCCTGAATAGATCTCCTGCAAGTCAGAAGTACTGTTCTTAATGTTCTCTGGCTATCTGCTGGTATTAGTCTGTCTAGACCTCTGTGGAACTAGTAGGCCAAATACCTAAATTTCTCACACAGAGTCAGAGATGCTCTCAGACACAAGATTTCTGTAACATTAGTGCAGAAGTAAAAGAGACTTGTAGAAAATGTATCTAGATCATAATTTGCACTATTTTATTTTTAATTATCCTTAGCACTTTTCATCTACAAAACACTGTTTGAACACAAGACAATAAACTTCGTTACCAAAGCAAACAAATTGACTTCCTGCAAAACCAGAAATGATCTTTCATAAAATTGGTCAAAGAAAAGGAAAATTGCAGGTTTAAAATAAACACGAACGAATCCATGTCCAGGTATAGGATCTTGATCACTCTGCTCACTGTCTGTAAAAGCAGCAGCTTCCTACAGATAAGCAAGAGCATATGGCGCAATTCAATCTAAGAGGTATTGTTAATGAAGAGGCTTCTATCCACCTATTGTACCTCTGCCCACAGATACATTTCCCTGTAATGTGTTTTGGAATAAACATTTTTGTATTAAAATGGTTGAAGCATCCAGCCAAGTCTTGGACCAAAGGGTTGGTTTGACCATCAGATTGTTTGCCTCTTGGAGTTCCTGCAATCCAGACACAAAAGTAGGTGCAATTCGTGCCCCAGAGTTTATAATCTTGTGCCTCAATCCTGCAAATTGATCTGCTTCTGTGTCCATACAGATCCCCATTGAAGTCTGGTACAGGATTCATGTAACTTACGTTTCAAGATTGAGGTCTAAAAGATCAACTGCACCTCTGCGCAGCCTGTTCTCCAAGGGCATCTTTGTAAAGATGTCGGTTTAAGACTCAAAATGAAAAGAATATTGTATTAGTAATCTAAACCCTCTTCCTATAGTGTCCTTGGACCAAGTGCATTGAAGATGGTAGGAGGAGCAGGGTCAGTTAAACGGAAAGAATCTGCTCACAGCTCAGGTCAATCAAAAGAGAAAAAGAAGAAATCTGCACTGGATGAGATCATGGAGGTACAATGAGAATGTTACCTGGAGATCTGTTCCTTTGTAATCCAAGTCTAAGTCACTTACTGCACTCTTCTTGGAGCTACCTTTGGAAGAACTTGAAGCTCCAGGTTGGGTGGAATTCAGCAGCTCACCACTTTACATGATCATTGTGGCTTACCCCACATAATACCAGTGCCTCCCATTCTTCACATGCCCTGTTTAATTCTGGATGCAGCTCAAGGGGTCTGGATTTTTCAAGTGCCCTAACTTAGTACATCTTTTGCAAGAAAAAGTATTTTTTATTCTAGTCAAAAGTTTATAACTGTCTAAAGAGAGCTGCCTTGCATCTTAATGAAAAAGAGTTTCATTCAGTTAGATCAGTGGTTCCCAAACGTTAACAACCTGTGAACCCCTTTCACTAAAATGTCAAGTCTCGCGAACCCCCCCTCCTAAAAATGAACATTTCCAGGGATTTGCTTCTTTACCTGAGTATAAATGATAAAAGCTGTGATCTTGGAAATATAAAATTATCTTTTATGACATGCTTATTACAGTATTTTTATTACGTTAAGCAAATGGCAACGTTCTTTCAAGATCTCACTTCCATAACTTGTGTCACTTTTAATTGTTATAAGACAAGGCTCCTGTGTTTCATCAAAGAGTATCAGATGTGAAACAGCATGAAGGTATTTAAGAAGCCAACTCAAAGAGCTCCTCCTACACAGGCATTCAGGTCTTGAGCGATCCAGGCAAACAACACACGTTACAACAAAGCTTAAACTTTGTTCTTCATAATAATAATTTTAAAAATAATACTAGCTGCTTATTTAATTTTAAAAACGGCAAAAAATATCCACCTCTCTTTCCATTTCTTATAAGGAGTCTTGAAGTTGAAATCTCATTGTGAAAGATATGCTTGCTTTAATCTGCTTAGCTCTTGGAAGTCCAGGAGCTCTGGGCTGCTGGCCCCATGCTGCCCTGGGTCCCCAAGGACAGCTCTGTCTGTCATTAGGGATTTTTTTCCCAAGAACCCCCTGTAACATTTCGCAAACCTCCAGGGGTTCATGTACTCCCGTTTGGGAACCACTGAATTAGATCACATAATGGCAGAGAGCTAAATAGTGATAAATTTTAAAAGTGCTTATATGCAAATGCTAGAAGTCTAAATACTAAGATAGATGAACTTAAGTGCCTAATATTAAATGAGAATATTGATATAATAGGCATCTCAGAAACATGGTGGAATGATGATCATCAATGGGAAACAAATATTTTGTACTCGTGTATTAAGGAATGACAATAGGTCATGCTGGTGGGGGAGTGGCAATATATGAGAGAGAAAACCTAGAGTTAAATATAGTACAAATCTTACATGAACCAAACTGTACTATAGAATCTCTATGGATAGAAATTCCATGCTTGAATAATAAGAATGTAGCAGTAGGGATGTGCTCCTGACCAGGATGGTGAGTGTGCCTGAAATGCTCAGGGAGATCAGAGAGGCCATACAAATAATGGGGATTTCAACTATCCCCTATTAACTGGGTACATGTCACCTCAGGAGGGTATGCAGAGATAAAGTTTCTGGACATCATAAATTACTGCGTCTTGGAGCAGCTAGTCCTGAAACCCACAAGCGGAGAGGCAATTCTTGATTTAGTACTAAGTGGAGCACAGGTTCTGGTCCGAGAGGTGAATATAGCTGAACTGATTGGTAATAGCAATCCTAATGTACTTATATTTAACATCCCTGTTTGTGTATGTATCGGGGGGTGGGGGAATACCAAAAAAGCCCACTACAGAAGCGTTTAACTTCAGAAAGGGGAACTACACAATAATGAGAGAGCTAATTAAACAAATTTTAAAGTACAGTTCCAAAAGGAAAATGCCTACAAACTGCATGAAAACTTAAAACCCACCATAATAAAGGCTCAAATTAAATATATACCCCAAATATTACTAAAAAAACTTAGTAAGAGGACTAGAACAGTGCCACCATGGTAAAACAACTAAGTAGAAGTGGTTAGAGGCAAAAAAATTTTTTTACAAATTGGAAGTTAAATCCTACTGAGGAAAATAGGAAGGAGTATAAACTCTAGCAAGTCAAGCGTAAAAGTATAATTAGGCAAGCCAAAAAAGAATTTGAAGAGCAACTAGCCAAAGACTCAAAAACTAACAGCGAAAAAAATGAAGTACATCAGAAGCAGGAAGCCTGCCAAAGAATCAGTGGGGCCACTGGATGATCAAGGTGCTAAAGAAGCACTCAGGGAAGGTCAGGCCATTACAGAGAAACTAAATTTATTTATTTATTTTCATCAGTCTTCACTGCAGAGGAAGGATGTAAGGGAGATTCCCACACATGAGCCATTCTTTTTAGGGGACTAATCCCAGATTGTGGTGTCATTAGAGGAGGTTTTGGAAGAAATTAATAAATTAAACAGTAATAAGTTATCAGGACCATGTCGTATAATACACAAGAGCTTGGAAGGAACTCACATATGAAATTGCAGAAGTATTTATTATGGCATGTAACCTATCACGTAAATCAACTTCTGTAACAGAGGTCTTGAGGAGAGCTAAAGAAATGCCATTTTTTTTAAAAAAAAAAAAGGCTCCAGAGCTGGTAAGCAAATTGGTTGAAACTGTAGTAAAGAATAGAATTTTCAGACACGTAGATGAGTATGATTTGTTGGGGAAGAGTCAACATGGCTTTTGTAAAGGGAAATCATGCCTCACCAATGTAATAGACTTATTTGAGGGTGTCAGCAAATGTGGACAAGGGTGATCCAGTGGATATAGTGTACTTAGACTTTCAGCAAGTCTTTGACAAGGTCCCTCACCAAAGGCTCTTAAGTAGAGTAAGCAGTCATGGGATAAGAGGGAAGGTCCTCTTCTGGATCAGTAACTGGTTAAAAGAGAGGAAACAAAGGGTAGGAATAAATGATCATTTTCAGAATGGAGAGACTTAAATAGTGCTGTCCCCCAGGGGTCTGTATTGGGACCAATACTGTTTAACATAGTCATGAATGACCTAGAAAAAGGGGGAAACAAAATTTCCGGATGATACAAAATTACTCAAGATAGTTATGTCCCAGGCAAACTGTGAAGAGCTACAAAAGGATCTCACAAAACTGGGTTACTGGACAACAAAATGGCAGATGAAATTCAATGTTGATAAATGCAAAGTAATGCACATTGAAAAACATAATCCCAATTATACATATAAAATGATGGGGTCTAAATAAGCCGTTACCAATCAAGAAAGATAGTGGCTAGGTCTCCGAAAACATCCACTCAGTGTGCTGTGGGTGTCAAAAAAGCTAACATTGTTAGCAACCATTAGAAAAGGGATAGAGTATATAACAGAAAATGTCATAATGCCTTTGTTTATATCTTTGGTACACCCACATCTTAAATACTGCTTGCAGAACTGGTTGCCCCATCTCATAAAAGAGATATTGGAATTGGAAAAGGTTCAGAAAAGGGCAACAAAAATGATTAGTAGGATGGAACAACTTCCATATGAAGAGAGATTGAAAAGACTGGGATTTTTCACCTTGGAAAAGATATGACTAAGCGGGGATTTGATAGAGGTCTATAAAATCTTGACGAGGGTGGGGAAAGTGAATAAGGAAATGTTTATTCCTTGACATAACAAAAGAGCTAGGGGTCACAGAATGAAATTAATAGGTAGCAGGTTTATAAACAAAAGGAAGTAGTTCTTCACACAACGCACACTGAACAAGTGAAACTCCTTGCCAGAGGATGTTGTGAAGGCCAAAACCATAAGAGGATTCAAAAAAAGAACTTAATAAGTTCTTGGAGGATAGGTCCATCAATGAGTATTAGCCAAGATGGTCAGGGATACAGCCACATGATCTGAGTGTCCATAACTTCAGTTTGCCAGAAGCTGGGAGTGAAAGACAGGTGATGGATCACTCAGTGATTGCCTGTTTTATTCATTCCCTCTGAAGCACCTGAAATTTTGGCCATGTTCAGAAGACAGGGCTAGATAGACCACTGGTATAGTAAACCCCTTCACTATTCTGTTTTGGTTTGATACCTGAGTGCATGGAACTTGTTCAGGTATTTTTTTTTTGTGGGGAAGACGGACCTTGCATTGATATGAAAGGACCCCCAAAAATTGTCTGACTCTTTTCTTCTGTAGTTTGAAGAAGAAAAGAAAAAAACAGCCCGAACAGACTACTGGTTGCAGCCTGTAAGTATCTGAATAACTACATAGTTATCAGGCCAAATTTGGCCTTTGGGAATGTGCACACAGCCCCGGCTGGTTTGCAACATGTATAGATCCAAGAGCAGAATATGAACAAAAGTATATTTTTATTTTCCAAACAGATTATCATAAGTTAATTTATCACAAGGTTTGCAAATATCTCACTTTTCCTGGCTGCTGTGCAATATTTACTATTCTGAAATGTTATACTTCAAATATTTAAGCTCTTTTGTATAGTGATGGCTTACTTTGTAGTTAACCTCTAGAAGCACCTGTCCTTTATCTATATGCACTTTAGCAGGGTGTCTTTTTCCCACCCTAGTGCTCCGACCATATAGAAATTTAGTAGTAAGTTACTGCCTTTGAACTAACACAACTATGTCTTCCAGCTCAGAGAGTTGAGGCTCATGCTGTTAGATCCAAATGTCCTGGTCAGGCTTTGCTACCAGTGATCCATGTAAGGCTGCCTTATAACACCCTGAATTCATATTTAAGTATATTTTGAATCAATGATGGTAGGAGATGCCTTTGTGGTGGGGTTCCTGTCACAATGAAAGTTCTATAATGTCATGTCGTAGAAGAAGTGGCATTGACTACTGACACTACACAGCATAACATCAGTGTCTGCTTGTGGGGACAACTGGCGTTAAAAGCTACTTGTGATGTAAACACTGAGTTTGAGAGTAAGTTGATTTTGTTTGTGTATTTAGCTTTTTCTTTTTCCCCTTCTCCAGGAAATTGTTGTAAAAATTGTAACAAAAAAGCTTGGTGAGAAGTATCATAAGAAGAAAGCAGTTGTTAAGGTGAATCTACAGAATTTTATCTGATAAAAGTTTGTGAAAAAATGTGATTGGACACAGTTCTGTTTCCACAACAACTAGAAAATGTCTGTTTGGTTGCTTATGGTGGTAGTGGTTGAACCCCAACTATCAGAATGAGGGCTTCCCTTTAACTTTCTCTGAGTTTAATGTTCCCCGATTCCCAGTTCCTTCTGGGCAGTGAGTGATTTGGGATTTATTGCAAATCAAAATAGTGGCCTGTGGGCATCCACTCACACCTTCATTGTCGATGACCGTTTTTCCCTATTAAGATGGCTCTTGTTACTGGTTTCTTCAGACTCTGTTGTTATCGATGAGCCTTTTTAGACCATACAGTCATCTTAAAGCTGTGTTGTTGGGACGTGACTAAAGGCAGTGCATGGTATTTCAGTCCTTGAGACTGTGTCAGAGTAATCTCTGTCCAGCACTGATATGTAAAAATCCCAAATTACCTTTGAAGAAGGGTCCTCTGGATTCACAAGTTCTTCAGTCTGGTGGGCCTGGGCTAATGGTCTGAAGCATCTGACTATCTTTTGAAGTAGCTAGTACTGGCCGCTGTCAGAGACAGGATATTGCACTAGAATAGGTAAACCATGGGTCTGATCTAGCATGACAAAAGCGATGACCTACATTTTCAAAACTGACTGGTGATTTTGAATGCCCAGTCTGAGACTCTTTAAAGTGGTCTGATTTTCAGAAGATCATTGCACAGCACTATCTAAAAATCAGTTCCCTTTCAGACTTCCCAAATTGGGCACCTGAAAACACTTGCCACTTCTGAAAATTTAGACCTATGTTCTTGAATCTCTTTGCTGTTAAGACTATTTTTTAAATTAACAGAAGGTCCAAGAATGATTGTGTTTTTGTAATTACCCCAATGTGTTTGCATCATTAATGCTATATGGCCATTTGTTTGTTTGTAATCCTCTTAGGTATATTTTTTTAATAAGAGAATCAAGTTATAGGTATCTCCCTTTTTAAAATAAATATATTTAATTTTCATGACAGGAGGTAATTGACAAATACACAGCAGTTGTAAAGATGATTGATTCTGGAGACAAACTGAAACTTGACCAGACACATCTAGAGACAGTAATACCGGCACCAGGTAAATTTATTTGCCAACTAGCTAGCAAAGCTGCATCTGATGAGCTGACTTTCATTCTTTTGAGCTATAATTCATCAGTTGTCACCTGAAGGTTATGATGACAAGTGTCATTTTACTACTTTTTGTTCCTGGCCAGCCTTTCTTATCCACACTGGATTAAGATATTCCTGTCATGTACTGAGTATCCTCTGGTTGCTGTTGGTGCAAATATTGCATTTATTCTTTTTGGTGATTTCACAGAGCTTTCCAAGTGGAATTATGCTCCTCCTAAGAAGGACAGGAAGCATTTTTTGGATTGACTAGATGAAAGTATCTCTCTTTAGCTGCCAGGAGGTATCTGTAGGAGCCTGCCAAAAGAGCTTTACTGATTGTCCTCAGTGATTCTTAGCATGCATTTTCCCTCTACATAATACATATTATACATGTAAGTGCATTGTTGCATTTGTCACCTTAAGGTTTCCTCCATTGTCTGGAGTTTGTGATTTTAAGGTTATTTCTGGAGATTGGGTTTTTGGCATTGATTTAATTATTTAGGAATATTTTTATGATGGATGAGGGAGAAATTACAAGGATTTTTTTTGGGGGGGGGGGCAGGGGGGAGGAAGAGGGAAGATGAAGACGTAAATGTCGTAAGGTAATTGAAGCTTGCCAGAGCCCCCTAGAGATCCCTATTAGTCATAAAGTGCTGGATTGTGGTGGTTCCTTCACAGGCTCTCCAAGATGGAAATTCTCCCCTCCTCTTGTGTAACTGCACAGAGGCGTGGCCACAGTCAGTCCTGGGCTCCTGATGTTCAAGGACCAGGAAAGTCTGTCAGCAACAGCGAGGTACCCCAGAAGGGGAGTGATTCTAGAAGGAAGGTGATTCCTGCTCCGACAGCAGACCTAGCTGGAGAAGGAGGGTGAATGCTGTGTCCTTTCAGAGGGTGTCAGAGCTCCCATTGCTACATACCTCATCTGTGCACTTCTAGTGAATTAAGACAAGCGTCTCTGTTCTGCTTTTCAGCCAAGTTAGAAAAACAGGCATCAGCAACTTCCTAAAAGCAAAACAACCTTCATCTGTATCAGTCAGGCATTTTAGGATCAAGCAGTCCCTGAAGAAAAGCTGAGCATTGCTTCCAAGCGAACACTGTCTTCTATAGTTCTTGGAAATACAGACTTCCCAAAGTGACTCTGTCCTGTGTTTTCAGTAGAGAGGAGCTTGATCAAAAGACACTGAGAGTTCCTATGGGTAAAGTTCATCCCGTTTACTGTTTTAGGAAAGAAAGTTCTGGTTTTAAATGGAGGTTACAGGGGAAATGAAGGCATCTTGGAATCGATCAATGAGAAGAACTTCTCAGCAGCAATAATCATTGAATCTGTATGTACATTTTAAATATATTTAATAATTGTTCATGCATAGCACTTTTCATCAGTAGATCTCAAAGCCCTTTACCAAGGGTGACTATCATTATGGCCCCTTTGCAAATGGGGAATCTGGGGCACAGATTGGTGGTACTCAGGGTCACTCAGCCGGCCAATAGGAATAGAACCCAAATCCTTGTAAATTCTAATCCACTGCCCTATCCGCTGGGACTTGTTACCTTTAAAAGACAATGGGATCCTGAATTTACAAATCGAACTTTAAAGATAAATTTGTAAAATATTTAGTAGGTTTAATTTAAATGTGCTTTGTTAATGATCCAATAACTTTTCAGCTGGGAAAGCAATACGCTTAAAATGTATATATGAAATTGAAGAATTCTCTTACTGTATTTATCAAGCTGGGTGTGTAGTTTGATGATTAATGGATTTTGAATCCTTGTTGTTCATGCTACTTATAGTTAAAACTGTTTGCATTTTTGTTACAAATCACCTTTCTCAATGGAAAATATTCTCTGGCCTGAGCCTTAGTGTAAAAGGCCTTTTTTCTTTTGTATGAGTCCTATAAATCTCTAGAGAGAGATTTAAGGTGAAATTCTGGCCCCACTGAAGTCAGTAAGAGTAGCCGTTGATTTCATGGGGCCAGAATTTCACTCAATGGCTCTGTTTTGATTCAGAGGGTGGTGGTTACTGAGTAAGTTAGAGGCTTTGTTTCTAGAAGTGTTTATATTGCTGCTTGTTTCAGAGCTCCTGCCAGCAGCAGCATAGAAATAAGGGTGGCAGGGTATGGTATTGCCACCCTTCTGTGCTGCTGCCAGCAGAGCTGGGCGCTCAGTAAGCAGCCGTCACTCTCCAGCTGCCCAGCTCTGAAGGCAGCAGTGCAGAAATAAAGATGTCATGGTATTGCCACCCTTACTTCTGCACTACTGCTGGCAGGACGCTGCCTTCAGAGCTGGGTGCCCAGTCAACAGTCGCTGCTCTCCGGCCACCCAGCTCTAAAGGCAGGGCAGAAGTAAGGGTAGCAATAGTGTGACCTGCTCTCCCCAACCCCCGGCAACTCCCTTTTGGGTCAGGACCCCCAGTTTGAGAAACCCTGGTCTCCCCTGTGAAATCTGTATGGTACAGGGTAAAAGCGCACAAAAGACCAGATTTCATGGCGTGGGACAGACCACTTTTACAGTCTGTCACGTGTTTTTCATGGCCGTGAATTTGGTAGGGCCCTACATATAACTTCTGTGTGCAGGTACTGCTTTTGAACACACAACGACAGTAACTGCCCGTGCATTTGGTCACTTTGCCATATAACATAGGGCCTGCGATACTGGATCAAACCTTTGGTTCATCTAGTTCAGTATCTTGTCTCTGACTGGCCAGGGCCAGATGCTTCAGAGGAAAGGTGCAAGAAGCTTGAAGTTGCCAGATGTGGAATAATCTCCTCTCAGCCAGATCTTTTTCTAATACCTAATAGCTAGTGAAGCATGAAATTGTATATCCCTTCCAAAATTGACCATTCACTATTAAAGCTGTGAATATTTCTGACCATATAAATGTCCAATCTTGCTAACTAGTAAGTCCATAATTATTATAATAATAATAATGTGCAGTCTTCTCAAAATCTGACCTTGCACATTAATGCATTATCCACAGTCTCTGAAGGATGAAAGTTGTACATTAGTTAAACATCAATAAACAACACTGCAATGTGTAAAAATGCCATAATTGGTCAGCATGCATTTCTTTCGTTTCCTGTGTGTCATTCGCTTAATAGCTATCATTTTCTTAATCATGACGAAGTGTGGACAGGTTTGATTTGATTCAGTTCAGCTATATTGTAATTTGTAACTATTTATTATGAGATTCAACAAGCATAGTCCAACCCCCAACCTTTCTTGCAATTTATTCATCTGCAGGGGCCTTTAAAAGGACGGAGAATTGAAGGCATCCAATATGAAGACATTTCCAAACTCCTTTGAGACACAAAGCTGACTTTTGGAAACATCCAATTGGTGTCCTCTGTGCAGACACACGAGACTCTACTATGTCAGGGTTTTTAATTTGTGTATATAGAAAAAACAACCTAGATGTATGTAAAGACCACTATAAATCTGTTAACATTTGTGAAAATCTTGTCTAAACTGATTCTGTATCAAAGTTGTAATATGTTGTAATATTTTAATTTGTTTTCCTTTTCTAAGATGAGATGATACCTGTGTGCCGGAATATTTTACTTACTGAAATATGTGAAATGTTTTATAAATATCACGGCCACTTGAAGCAGGTACTGTATGTAACATAGTCTATAGTTTGCATAACACGCTTTTGAATCTGTTTCCAAAACAAAATTCTGGCTTTAGAACAAGGAAAGAGATTAAAAGAGAAGCAGGAAGGCAGCATTGCTGTCGGGGATTATTTTTCTGGGTTTTGATGAAGTACATGAGAAAGGTTTGCTTTATTAGTTTTAAAGTGAGTGCTATAAATTACAGCGGAACCTGCTTAATCAGTACTCTGCTAAACCACACACAGAACCTGGATCCTGGCATCCTCTGTGTTCCCATTAAGGATCACGGCTGGACTTGCCTCTGTAGCAACTCCAAGCCTTAACCCTTAATTGGCATGATTTATGGGGCCGTGCACTTCTGTGAATGCAAACAGTGAAGAAATGAAATACCCAGTTGTCTGCTCAGCTAATAGAGATGAACTGATGGTTGTGTTGGCATAGATTCCCTAGGGCCTAGTCCTTTGTTCACTTGAATGCTGCTTTCCTGCTCTATTGTGGATCCTAAATGAGTCACTTTTCTTGGAATTGTTTTTAAAATGTGTAACGTTTTGTACACAACTTCTTTTTAAAACAATTTGTGGAATAAAAGCACATCTCTCTCGGCACAATGCATCCCTTAGAAGCCTCTGGATAATCAGGATTGTTGTCAGCGGGTGCTTCCTAGCGGAATCAAGCCAAGAGTCCAGATGCATGTCTTGCTCTCTTTGTTGAAATAACTAAACTGCATTGACGACTAGGGGAAGAGGATGAAAGATTACATCTGGGCTGATATGCCTCTGATTAAATCTCAAGTGTTCTTGGAACGTGATATAGAAATGATCTGGACCCAACTAAAATAATTATGGAGAGCAAATCCCACTATTGGATACAAGGTGCACTTGAGTTGGTGCTGATCTTCTCTTAGCAGTAGTTCTTTTGTAGCATCTAATCAAGACAGAGGCTCTGTTGTGCCAAGCATTGTATAGACCAGTGGTCTTCAGACTGGGGTGCACGCACCTCCGGGGGCGCGCAGGACCACCCACGGGGGTGCGCAGCTCCAGCCAGGAGGAGCCGGGCGCCGCGGCGGCAGGAGAAGGTGGGCGGCCCCAGCCACTTCTCCACAAGCGCCACGGAGGCCCTGGCCAGTGGAGCCAGGCCACCGCGGCACTTGCAGAGGAGCCGCGTGGCTCCTCCTGCCGCCGGAGCTGGCCGGCTCCTCTGCAAGCACCGCAGCAGCAGGAGGAGCTGTGTGGCCCCGGCAGCCCCTGCACAAGTGCCGCAGCGGCCCCGGGCGCCCGCGGCTCAGATCGGCGCCAGGGGCGCCCGCGGCTCAGACCGGCCCCAGGGGAGCAGTTCGGGGACATTGGGCAGGGAAGTTTATATAGGGGGTGGGATCTTTGGGGGAGGGGTCCCAAAAGGGAGCAATCAGGGGACAAGGAGGGGAGTTCTGAAGGGGGCAGTGGGGGCAGGAAGTGGGAGGGAGTAGATGGGGGTGGGCCTAGCGTGGGGCTTCCCCCATGGGGGTGCATGCCCAAAAATTTTTTTCTGCTAGGTGTGCACGATCAAAAAAGTTTGGAGACCCCTGGTCTAGACTTAGGAAGATGCAGTCCCTAACTAAAAGAGCTTAAAATCAACTGAAGACAAGAAGGGAGGGAGACAAGCAATAGGGGGTGAATGGGGAGGGTGGATGAGGGTAATTGTAATAGTTACATGGCTTTGTTTTGTCATAACTTGGTGGAGCTGAATCATTGAAGTGACTGGGGACACCAGAGGGAGGGATGTAAGAGGTGGTGGACAGGAGGCAGGGAGGGAGGCATTTATGTGAGTTTGGCTCAGGCTGGAGGGAAGGTTTTTGGCGGGGGAGAGGCTGTGTAATTAATTGGGTGAGGAGATGGAGGTGAAGGTGTGAATGTGACTGGGCAGAAGGATGAGGATGCTGTGGGCGGGATAGTGGGAAGTAGAGCAGCAATTTGTTGCCCCAGTGATGTTACAGAAGGAAAATGGGGGAGGTGGGGCTGGTGCCCAGAGCACATCTCATTGGTTTGGAGAGGAGTGGCTTGTGCTGGAGCTGCTGCTGGAAGCCTATTCTGTGGGGGTCAGAGGCTGCCAGGGCTCTCCTCTGGGCGAGTCTTAGTGTTTAGTGGTGAGCGCTGGGGACGGGGTCCAGTGGAGGTTGGGGTAGGTTGGCTGGAGAATCCAGTGTTGCTCCTGATTTAAAAAAAAAAAAATCTAACCTTCTGCTCTTTCTTGCCTCAGTAGTTTTGGGCTGAGCAAGTTTCCCTGAAAAGACCTGACTGGGGTGTTCTTGATTACCAGGTAGATCTCTCCTCTCCTCCTTCTTCTAGTCTAATGGCTGGACAGTGCAAGATGCTATGCCAATACATGCATTTGCTGTGCCTCAGGTTGAGCAAGATGAACGTTCATGTCACCATGTTAGTAAAAGAGGCTCTCTCTCTGGCTTGCCAGCTGTTGAATTTGTGGTCTCAAGGGACGCCTGCCGGTGAAATAGTAGATTGCAGGATTTTTCATACTTCCACTGCAATTAATTGTTTCTGAAACAGCATTTCATTGCAGATAAAATGGCTCCTTTCGACTCCCGGAATAGGTGGGATGCACTGCAGAGCAGTAAGAAAGTACCTTTAAAAAAATCTGTTGCAGTCAAGTTTGTTTTAAGAAAGCGTAACATAAAAGGATACTTCCCACTTGTTCAAAACTCTTTATTCCTCCCAGCATGTGGTGGAACCCTGTTTTAGAGGCAGGGGAAGCTGAAGTACAGAAAGACGAATGCTCACATGCTAGAATGGAGTAAAGCAAGGAATAATTTCAAGATAACCTGGCAAAGACTGGGCAGAGGTGACAAGAAGGGTACCTGAAATTGGGCTTCATGCATCTGATTATGTGAACTGATTTCAAAAGCACTGAGCTTTCTCATTAACCTCAATGGAAGCTATTGGAGGCTCCACACTTGTAGATCAGGTCACCTATTAGGTGCTTAAATACCAATTTAGGAACCTAACTTCGGGTACCCATTTTAAATAATCCTGTGCTCCCTTCCCTCATTTCTTGAGCCCAAATGGTCCACTCCTCCATTTTGAGTCTGGACTCGCACATTTACAGGACTGAATAATAATAATATATTTGAGAGGCTTTTCGAAGTAATTTGAAATACTTGGTGCTGTTACAGTATATCCATTTGCCAAATTCTGGCATTTCTCTTTGGTGTAGAGCACTCTCCGCTGGCTACCTTCTAGATGGAAGTCCAGTTTATATTTCTGTGCAACGTGACTGACATCTTCACTCTGAATTTTAATTGGTTAATATTGCAGAGCATGTGTGAATTGAGGTTTTTTCCTGGAGTTCCTATATTTTGTATGCATTAAATAAAAGTGGTATTGCCTATGCTGACTTGTACGATGCATCTGTTTCCATGTTGAAATGAAAGCCCAGCCCAGCCGTTGCACTTCATGTGCCTTTGACCCCATTCCATTGCCTACGAGTAATTTATTTCTTTAGTCAGGAAGCACTGTTTAGAAACGGCTGAGCTTCAGTTAAATGGAAAGGATGACTCTGGTGATAGAAGTGAAGCTTTCTGTGCTGGTGATTTTCTGTAGTCAGAGTACAACCTTCTCCCTCACAGTTACCTGATTTATATTCTTGTGTAAGTTGAATGAAAATTGATATTGACATATAATTCTTTAATGGTGGATACAGTAACTCCTCGCTTAACGTTGTGGTTACGTTCTTGAAAAATGCAACTTTAAGTGAAATGATGTTAAGCAAATCCAGTTTCCCCAGGAAAATTAATGTAAATCAGGGCATTAGGTTCCAGGGAAATTTTTTTCATCAGGCAAGACTATATATACACACACACAGTATAAGTTTTAAACAATTTAATACTGGTAAACCGTGATGATGATTGTAAAGCTTGGCTGAGATGGTGGAGTCAGAAGGTGGGATATTTCCCAGGGAATGCCTTACTGCTAAATGATGAACTAGCAATTGGCTGAGCCCTCAAGGGTTAACACATTGTTAATGTAGCCTCATACTCTACAAGGCAGCACAAATGGAAGGAAGGGAGATGGTATGGGAGACAGAGACACACATCCTCTGTGTGAGAGGGAGATGCACGTTGCCCCTTTAAGTACACTGACACCACTCTAAGTACGTTGTCTTTTTAAATAATCAGCAAGTTGAGACAGTAGCTGCTGCTAGCAAGCTCCCTCCGTCCTGAGCCCTGTTGTGTCCCCTGCTCTATGGAGATGGGGTAAGCGGGGGGGGAGGGGAGCAGAAGGAGAGGGACACCCTGGTATTAGCACCCCACTTCCTCCCAGCCCTACACAGCAAACAGGAGGTTTGTGGGAGCAGCTCGAAGGCAGGATCAACAGATGACAGTGGGAGGCAGGACAGCTGAACTGCCAGCAATTGATAGCCTGCTGAGTGGCTGCATCACAGGGAACTTAGGGGAGTGGGAAGCTGATAGTGGGGCTGTTGGTCCACCTGGTTGCAAGTCCCCACCAGCTAGCTGCAATGCGCTACTTTTCATGTAAGCAGTGGACAAAGCTAGTGGCTGCCAAACAATGTTAGAAGGGAGCATTGCACAACTTTAAATGAGCACATTCCCTAATTGATCATCAATGAAATGACATTAACCAGGACAACTTTAAGTGAGGAGTTCCTGTACATTACCTAGTTTGCAGAGTGTTTAACGGATGTCAAGTGGTATGCAAGCACTAAATATTGTTCTGTATTTGATTGACATCAACTACGAGAACGGGAATACCTTTGTGTCTCTTTTACAAGCCTTCTGAAAAATCTTAGTTGAAATATTCAATCCAGTACTAGCAACCCAAATCAGACATTGCAAGCAGGTGACAATACTAGATTCCAACAAGTAGCTTTATTATAATAAACTTTTACATGTTTATATTCATTACATAGAGAAATGTGTTTTACCACGTCGTACTTTGCTTTGAAACACTCTTTCATTGAGCAATGACCCTTTAAGTTAGATACCTGCTACCCACGTTTCATTACATTCGCCTGCTTTGTTACATTGAGAACACCGAAGAGGCTGAATATTTGTCTGGGTGTGGAGGGAGAAAAAAAGATGATTTTTTTTCTTCACAAATTGGTTGAGCCTGTAGCCTTTCAGGGGTTCTTCAGAAAGCTGTACAGGTGGGGCACAAGATAATCTTTGTAGTGGCCATCAATGAAACCCTTCCCATTGTTGTGGACAAACCAGCAGTGCACGCTGGTTCCAAACACTTGGTCTGTCCTGTAGTCCTTCTGCAACCCACTGCAATAAAGAGAGCAACAGTGATGTGGGGTGATGGTACAGGTAGAAAAGGTAATGCGACAACAGGGCCTGAACATCTATACTCTGACTTCAGCAGCAGTTGCCTGCGAGCGCCTAGGGGAGGGGTTTCCTGCGGAGTTGGCGTAGCCTAAAAGCAGGGGATTCCTAAGGAAATCCTGCTCTATTACTGTTCTGAAGTCCCTGGCCTCCCTACTTGTAACATAGGCCACTGCCGCCATTCACACTCCCACTGTGCTAATTTCCAGAGACCAGCATTACTTTCTGAACTAATATTGAGGGTGGTATCCACTGCATAAAGTGACTGCTCCTTGGCTCCCCTCCCAAGCCCATCCTGCCACAGCCATATATTCACAGCAACAACACAGAGGGGTTTCCATGGACCCCTAGAGCAGAGAGTACGCCATGTAGCTGACTGCCCAGCCAGGATGCTGGAGGATATAGGCAATGAGGATTCCATAGTTGTAGTGAAGGGCAGAATTGAGCCAATGGGTTTTTTATTACTAGTGGTGATCCACAAACAGGGAAGAACCCAGCTTGACTTTCAGTGCTATGTTGAGTCTGCTGGGCTGACAGAAAATAAAAACATGCTTTCCTTGTAAGTAGGAGAAATTTTTGGGGGAAATCAGAACTAGGTAGCTGAAGGGAGAGATAGTTTAATGGTTTGAGCATTGGCCTTCTAACCTCAGGGATGTGAGTTCAATCCTTGACGTAGGCCATTTAAGAATCTTGGGCAAAAGTGCTTAGTCCTACTCAGAAGGGCAGAGGACTGGATTTGACCTTTCAAGCTCTTTCCTATTCTGTGAGATAGGTGTATCTCCGTTTAAAAAAAAAAAAGTTAGAGAATGACTATATAATTAGATACATTTTCATCAATTACATTCAGAAGGGAGTTTACCAAACATTTTGGGGCCTGATATTTTTTTTGGCTGAGTTTGCTCAGAATTCCTACCTGGTGACAGTAAGTTTGTGCCCTTTCACTTCCATGGTTGCTTCTGGTTTCTCCGGATCCTGACTGGGTCTTTCATTGTAGATGTGCACTTCTGGTTCAGTCATGAATTGGCCTGGCCGAAGAGAAGGTTAAAACTGCTTGTGTGTCACGGCCTTCAGCCATCACATTTTAAAAATCACATCCCCAAGCATGCAAATCGGTCTCTGTAATGCGTTAGGACCTTCTCCATTGCGGAGGGAGGCGCTCTGTTTAGAGCCAGCTGACTGATTCTGCTTAAGCAGAGCTGGGCTGGGAAGACCTGTGGGTAAGACAAGCTCATATTGACTAGTTCTGTTCTGCTGTGGAACTTTCCGAGGGATTCCTGAATTTTAAAAAGAGTGAGGGTGTGTTTGGTTTGTATTTAAAGGTGACCTGCACTGGAAAGAACCCATCCATCTCAGGGTATCCCCATCACTCAGGTAAATTAGAATTGCAGAGGGCAAGATCTCCAGTACATATCAGGAGTCTTCTGCTCTTCCCCCTTCCCTGAGAGAGGGGACTCTGCTGGGGGAAAACATAGATTGTGGTGGTGGGTGGAGAGTCATTAATTCTTTCTTCTACTCTTCTCCCCTAATCACTTGGCTGCAGTGGGGAGGCTTGGTCACAGAGCAGAGGCCCTGCAAGTGATCAGACTCCAGATCAGCCTGCCTTATTCTATAAATTCATTCCACAGCTGAACCCTGGGGACTGAGAATGATTTCTCTTTGGTTTTCACATGGTTCGTGCTGGATTTGGTGAGTTGCATAATCACACAGAAGCATCGAACTGGGGTTGTGACCGTCTGCTGATGTACAAAGAAAGGTTTGTCTTGATGGCTAAGTCTATCCACCGACTTGGTCACACCTTCTATGGGGGTCTCATATTAAGTGGCAGCAAGTAAATAATTAAATCACCTTGGAACTAACATGCCTAACTGCTCTATTACTTTCCTTTTTTATGTCCTCTGTTTGGATCAGAATGTTTTTGGGCCTGTGAATATTGATGCACTATCATAACACTGAGCTTCGAGCTCTGGAAGTCAAGCAGATATGAAAGGTCACCTGTTAAACACGAATGAGGGCAGAATTTGGCCCTAAAATACAGGGGGCCAATCCTCTGCTCCTGTAAATCAGCATAGCTCCATTGACTTTAACAGAGCTACCCTGACTTACACCAGGGAGGATTTGGCCCAGTGTTTGAATGTTGTTAGCTGAAGAACCATTCAGGTCCTAAAGGAAGATTTCTCATGGGAAAGCCAATTAATTATTTTGGTGTAAAGTTCCACAACACTATTCTAGATATGGGATTTTTTTCTCCTCTTGTCAATGATTTCCTTCGTCCCCAGTTCACAGAGTTCTAGCCAAAGCCAATAGAATCATATCCCTCCCTTTGCCACTCGACCGCAGGGCTTTACCTATCAGCCCATGCGTGCTGGGTGAGAACTGGTTTGTAGGGGGAATGTAGATCCCTAAGAAATCAACGTTGACCGGGTGATTCTTCCACACGCGGTGAAGCAAAACCATGAAGGACATTTCTGTGTCCATGGTGATAGTGACACTGCTGTCTTTCTTCACAGACACGAGCAGCCTAGTGGAAGCATAGAACAGAAATGAGAACCATGTCCCTGGTTCTGTGGAGGCACTTCGCGTGTTGTGCACAATGACGTGTGAAGAATGCAGAACCCGATCAGTCCTGGTTTTTAATAAGGATTTACAGAGCTTTGGTTACCGCTCAACAAACCCTTGCAACAGTGAGTATGATGATCACAAGGCCCTGTTGCCTAGCACTGGGCTCATTCACTGTGGCAATGTAGGGTCAATACAAAAAAGATCAAGGTGCCTTTATTATTTATAATCATAAACGGTTCATAATGACTTCATTGTTGAGACCAATGCTTATCATGCTGATTGCTATTATTTCTTGGTGCTGGCCCCATTAGTTTGTTGTATCCATCCACTTCCCCCTATGTTATCCTTAGACTGTAAGTTGTTTAGGGGCAGGGACTGTCCTTTTGTTTTGTGTTTGTACAGCACCTAGCACAGTGAGGTCTTGATCCCTGATTGGGTCCCTGAATTCTACTAGAAAAGAAATAAGAAATACACTGAACCCTCGCTATAGCCCATGTCGCTATAGCGCGGGTTCACGTACAGCGTGGTCGCAGTGATGGACCTCAAATTTAAATATTTAAATTGGGATCCACGGCAACACGTCCCCTACATTAACGTGGTCCCCGTGTTAGCGCAGGACCACGCATGGATCCCGAACCCCAGGCTACAGCAAGGGTCCGGTGTATTAGCACCTATGGCCACAGTGCCAACTGAGCTACTCAGACACATACAGCTGCTCAGTGGATGAACCAAGACACTGCTCTTGGAGGATTAGAAAGCCAAGCCAGGCTCATTTCCCCAGGGATGTTCAGGGGTAATTCTTGCCCTCAGATCCACAGGGATAAACACATTCCAAATAGCTTTCACAAAGGACATTGGAAATGCACCTCCTCTTACCTTTTCCGAATGATACTTCCTGTGTCAGCCCAGGACAGCGCGGTGCTGTAAGATCCGTCTTTCAGGATGATCATCTCTGTGCTGATCTCTACTTTCAAGCCTTTGTTTTTGAAATAGAATCCAATTTTGCCAAAATAGGTGCTCAACTTTTTATTCTCAGGCTTCTTAGCCCCAGTGAGTTGCCCGTTGATCACGACCCCTATGAAAAGTAGAGTGTGCGTTGTTTTCCATGAGTTAGCCCTGAATCAAGAGACTTATTCAAGTCAGAGAAGACAAACAAATCATAAGACCTAAAGCGCCTTGAGCAGAGAAGGCCACTTCCCAACGCCCAGTTATTGGACTTAGTTATTAATTTAATTTCCTGCTTGATCCCCAAAACTTTTCTTTTCTCTTGCTCCCTCTGCTTTTTTCTTTGTGCTCAACTGAAAGTGCAAATGAACGAAACGCAGCCCTGCAGCGCCAGGTTTCCAGTGGAAGGGATAAGATATTCTTGGTGCATCCGCAGAAGTCTGTCCATGTCTATCCTATAGATCGGTATTAATGGAACACATTCAATACCATTGATACTATTGTCTGCAAGTGATCCAAAGTGTGTGCTTGTGTAATCACTGCAATTTACATGCTGATCACAACCTTGTTGGCATGTGATGATGCTCATTTGAATTCCCTAAGATGGTAGCAGCCAGGGTTGTAAGAAGCTGTGAGCTTTTTCTATTTTACATCTAAATATACTTCATCTAACGGCCCAGGCTCACCCATTGCTCAGTCCAGTGCCAGCTGACAGTCTAGGGACTGTACTGAGTTGTGGATGAAAAGCTACTAATAGGCTACCTCCTGAAAACCACAATCCAGGCAGAGAACAGCAATGACTGCCAGCTTTGACAGGCAAGGAGCAACACCGGGAAGCCAAGTGCATAGGAAGAAGTTTCCTTGCTTCATGTCAATGTTATGTAGAGAACATTACAAGCCTCACACCGGTTTCCAGCGAACTGATACCACGCTCTGACTTAGTGTTCACATTACTTGGATTAAGCCCAGAAAGTCTGTTCTGCAACTTGACTGTGTTCTAATGCTGATTTCATTTACATCTACATAAACCAGGGGTAGCTGCACTGAAGTCCATCTCAGGTCAGAGGAAAATTGGCTTGATTAGAACTGTAAAGCAAGAATCATCACAATGAACGTGGTACATCTTCCTTTCCCCAAACCAAAGGATGTATGGTGCTATATAAATGTAAGCTATTCATATTCTCTTACCAGAATCAGGATCTGAAATCAAATTCAGGATCTTTCCAGGCTCTGAGTCAATATTGAAGCAGATGTTTTCCTGGTTCTTTAGCAGATGGATAATGAAATGTGGGTCATTGTCAACTAAGGTACAAAAATAAGTGGGGAATAAAAAGCAAAACGAAAGTAGAGGTGTGATTACGTGCATGAGATCTGAGCAGTGTTTCCTCACATTTAAGTTCACTACCTATGCACATAGATAAGCACAGCGGCTTCTATTTGCCAGTTTCAAAGAGCTTCCGCTCTACAGAGTTAACCAATTATCCCTCAACACCCCTAGGGAAGGAATAAGTAGCAGCATCCACTTTTGATAGATGGGGCAATTCCCAAGCAATCCTTACAGAGGTCTGTTACACTTTTTTAAAATGAACCAAAAATCCCTGTAGGTTTGTGATAGGGTGAATAAACCCTGCACTGGTGATGAAGGGGTTAAAGAGCAGCTGTGGGCAAGGCTGGCTCCGCCCTGCTGGCCCTGTCAGTCCTGTTGGGAGGGAATAAAGGCGTGAAAGCAGGATGTTCCCAGCAGTTGCTGGCCAGCCCTGGGAGACAGCAGATAGCAGTTCTATAGCTCCAAGGGGAGACTCCTGGAAGCTTTCCAGGGTACTGCCCCCAGGAAGGCTATTTTCCAGTCCCACTCTAGGTTAGGCTGACCAGACAGCAAATGTGAAAAATCAGGACAGGGGCTGGTGGTGGGGGGTAATAGGAGTCTATATAAGAAAAAGACCCCAAAATCGGGACTGTCCCTATAAAATCAGGACTTCTGGTCACCCTACTCTATATCTACAAGGAGCTGACACTGGTATACTGGCCAGAAAGGGTAGGTTTGGCAAGCCGCAGGGCAACCCGCTAGGCAGTTGGCACCGCTACCTTCTACCCGTTTTGGGGTTAGGGAATCTGAGACTATGCTAAAGGGATTCAGGGAGTGGGAACCGAGGGCCCCATCCTTTTCAAACCCAAGTGAACTACTGAACTCAGTGTGTGGCATAAAGACCCCCTCCTGAGGTAGATGTGGGTAATCCAAGGATTTGTCAGTGTCTATGCAGTCGGAGGGGCCTGCTAGCACCCCCACAGCTGTGACAAGCTCTCACCCTTTTAAGGAGAGGATGCTGCATTCCCGGCCTCTGCGTGTAACTGACTGCACTGAGTTACAGGGTTAACCGAAGAGCTGCCTGCTGGAAAACACCATGTGCTACATTACGAACGTGAGAGGTTGAGCTCCCTTCTTTCAAAAAGCTTGTATCCAGCAGGTGACACTGGAGATGGGGCTGATCCAGAAGCCCAGAGCTGAACCTCCTCGCTCTGGCCCCCAAATCAGCTGGGGGCAAAGTTCAGATCTAAATCCCAACTTCAGAGCTGGGATCTCTACAGCCTTATTCTGTCTTTATTCTGACAAATGGTTTGATCCCCACCCGTCCCCCCATCATTGAAGCCAATGGGAGTTTTGCCCTTGACTTCAACAGGAGCAGGATCAAGCCCCGAAATACAGAATAATGCAAAGAATTGCCAGTGCAGAGAACACACCTGAGCCAGGAGCTGGATTCTTTCGCTCATTTTTTCCCTTTCCAAAACACTAAGTTTAACTATTTAAAAGTCTAAGATTAACTCTTGGCCTCCGGGCTGAACATGCCTTCAAAGGGGAGCTGCCGGTTCCTCTCGCGTATGTCTGCACTGTTATTAAGCGATTGCAGACCCCGGCTCTCCCAGATCGTTTGTGTAAGTTAGACATTAATTCATTGCAGAGACCCAAGTGTTAACAAGACCCCGCAGCCTTCAGAGAATCCAGAGGTCCTTATCTACCACACAACATTCACGCTGTCATTTACAATGGGAATTAACTCTGGAAATAACATTGCATTAGCTTTGCTACTACAGAGGAGTCAGAAAGAGAGCCCTTTGGACAGACTGTGATTCGCAGTAGCAGATGGCAGGGAAGACTTATTAGATCATCTAATCCATCCTCATGATTATCCCCTAGAGTATACTTTCTAGGGCAGGGATCGGCAACCTTGGCACGCGGGCCCACAGGGTAAGCACCCTTAGTGGGCCCCGCCAGTTTGTTTACTTGCCAGTTTGCTGACTGCGGCTCCCACTGGCTGCGGTTCGCCATCCCGATCCAATGGGGGCTGAGGGACGCAGCTCCAGTGGGAGCCGTGGAAGGTGAACCAGCAAGTAAACAAACCAGCAGGGCCCACTAAGGGGGCTTATCCTGTGGTCCTGCGTGCCAAGGTTGCCGATCCCTGTCCTAGGGTTTTGTCCATTCAAGCTTTAAATCATGTAAAAGATGCACCATGCTTCGAAAGAACTACTACTTACCCGTGTGTAATACAATGGTGCCATGGATATTTTGGGTGTAACTTTGGGGTGTCTGTAACGATTCCCTGCATGGGTTATGAATAGGGCTTGAATTTGAGAGCACCGGGCTCTACCACTTTGGCTCCAGGAATAGCTGCGTTGGCTGGCAGCAATCGTTGAGTGTTATTCTCCAGCAGAGCCACTGGATGAGCATGTGATGTCTGTTTTACCAAAGCAAAACGTACCCAGTACTCCCCGTTCCAAAAGCAAACTCAGGGCAGTGGAGAGATCTCTCTGTACAGAGTTAGGGCAAAGCACTTTTATTCATTAGCTTCAAACTCATTGATACCAAGGCCAGAAGGGATCCCTGGGATCAGCTTCGCTGACCTCCTGTGTAGCACAGGCCACAGAACTTCTCCACAATAATTCTTAGAGCAGATCTTTTAGCAAACCAGCCGTCCTTGGTTTCAAAATTGTCAGTGGTGGAGAATCTACCATGCCCCTTGGTAAACTGTTCCCATGGTTGATTAAATACACTGGAGGGGCAAGCTCCCTTGTTTACCGGTAGTGCCTGGTCTTGACCAGACGAAAAAAGCACGGCCTTGCACATGAATCCGTACTAAATAAGTACATCTCCCTAGCACATTTTGCATTTTGTTTTTCAGCACTGGTGCTAGTTTCAGTTTAAGTGCTAATATAGACGGGGCTCAGCTATTCTCAGCACCACATCCTTTAGACTTGGGCCTAAACTGCAAAAACAGCCTCTTGATTTGGGGTTTTTTGGTGCCCAGTTTGGGTCATTTAGAGCGGGATTTTTCAGAGGGGTTCAGCATGCACAATGGCTGCTGACTTGAAAATCTCTGAAAATCAGGCTCTACTGATTCCAGCTTGGAGACATCCAGAGTTACTGGATGCTTTAGAACAGGGATCGGCAATCTTTGGCACGGGGCCCGTTAGGGAAATCTGCAGGCGGGGCCGGGAGGGTTTGTTTACCCTCAGCGTCCACAGGTTTGGCCGAGTGTAGCTCCCGCTGGCCACAGTTCACCATTCCAGGCCAACGGGGGCTGTGGGAAGTGACGGCCAGCACATCCCTCGGCCCACGCTGCTTCCCGCAGCCCCCATTGGTCCACAGGTTCAGCCGATCGCAGCTCCCGCGGCCAGTGGGAGCTGCAATCGGCTGAACCTGTGGACCCTGCAGGTAAACAAACCATCCGGGCCCACCAGCAGATTTCCCTGACGGCCTGCGGGCCAAAGGTTGCAATTCCTGCAGTAGAATATGTAGGCCAAATCTTTGTCACATGGGTGCTGAGAAAATTGCAGGGCAGCATCAAAGTGAAGACATGAGGCTTTGAAATTCCCCTTCTGTAGCAGCCATGCACCAAATACCCTGGGTTTCTTTGCCTTTTCACTTTGGACAAGTTCAGATTCAGGGCCAGATCGGTGGCCACACCTGACCGCTGAGGCCCTCTCTTGAGAGCCTATGGGGAGATTTTGCCCTCCTCTCAGACTGGAATGTGTGCTGCTACCAGTGGAAGCCAGTGACCTCTGAATGTGGGTAGAGGAAATGGCATGTCAAAACCAGTGCAATGCAGCCACTGTCCCTAGCTGACTGGAGAGCAAGCAGTGCTATCTCCGTCCATTTGGATAAACGGGCCATTTGGCTTCTTGCTCCGTTGCTTTGTTCCCCCCGCCCATCCACACATACACCTTTGTATGCAAGAGCTGTACTAAGCAACGCAAGAGAGAGTAAAGCAGACAGCTTGCCCACCCTCTTTTACCTGAAGTTATGTGAGGATCAGTAGATAAAGGTTGAACTCCGTGGGCACTAGCTGGAGGCTCTGCCGTAGGTAAGGGTTTCGCCCAGGGTGGGATGCTTGTACGAAGGCGACTGGTGGCTACTCCTAAAGTACCTGTTTGTGAAGAGGTTACATGAAACTGGAAATTAGTAAAAATGGCTACACTGATAAAGGATCATTGTCATTGTCACCTGAGCACACAATGGTCTGGATTCTGATCCAATCAGAATCATGCCAGATTTACACGGGTGTAACTGAGATCAGAATCTGGCCGCTTTACAGTGAAGGGCTTGCCTCCATGAACATTTAATCCGTGGCAAGCTGGAGTGTGAATCTCTCCCACACTCAGCTGCCGCACTGGGTGTACCTGTGAACACTGCTGACGTGCACTAACAGTTCCTTAATGTGCTTTGATCGAGTCCCATTTCAAGGCGGGATAGACCAAAATGCACTAAGGAACTGTTAGGGCATGTTGGGATTCCGCACAGATACTTAGGCTGTGGCTATACTATGAGCTGGCTACACACAGCTAACACAATGAGGGTGTGATTTCTCCTGCTTGTGTACATATTCTTGCTCTAGCTCTCCTCGAGCTACCCATGGTCCTGCAGCTCCCCTGCCAATGCCTGGCGGGCTAGTGGGGGGTAGATTCACACCCCACTTTGCTGCGGATTAAATATCCAGGAAGACAAGCCCTCAATGTGCTCAGTGTGAGCCTATTTTTGAAACATAGGGCCCTGATCCTTTAACCTCCACTCACATGAATAGGCCCCGATTAGGCAAAGCCCTTCAGCGTGAGCTGTGGTTAAGTGCTTTCCTTGGCCTTTAGGCAGGCGAGAAATACGTTCCGAGGTTATTTTGTACAGACTCACTCTAATTCAGAACTTACTCGGTTGTTACTCTGGCAAAACTCCCACTAGTACAGCTCGATGGGAGTTTGGCTTGAAGAATGAGTTAAAAACTGCACAAGGATTTCAGAATTTCGCCCCACGTTAATGCTATTGCGTTTTATGCAATGGCAAAATCCAGCCTCCAGTCTAGTCTCACAATAGCATAATGAATATTTAATTTACCAGTTCTTTTTAAAAAAATGAGTGAATTCAATGTTGGTCAAAGACTGTGAAGCTAGTCTGGGACAGGACTACCTATGGCAGAACCAGTCTAAACTTCGGCTGATTCAGGCTTATTGAAGGTATAAATGGAAATGGCCCATTAAGCTATCTAATCCATCCCAGATAAGTGCAAGATTTTTTCCTTCAACATGCTGTATTTTCCACAGCCATCAGTGTTGGCCCTCCTGCTAGAGCACTTATGAGGTATCGTCCTTTCTTAGGGTCAAATCCTGGTCCCTGTAGCTCAAAGGGAGTTTTGCCACTGATTTCAATGGCAACAGAATCTGAACCTTAATGTGTAATGTAATTGGGAAATGTGTAAGCACGCTGAAAGAACAATGGCCCCCATGTTAATATCAATTAAGTCATCCATACTGACTAAGTCACGCAAACCATGACCTGGAGTAATCAGCTGATGCAATGAATACAGAATTCCCATTGTTATAGGTTTAGCAAATGGACCTGGGGATCGGTGCACAGTCTGGGTTTAGTAGAAGTGGTGAGTGGTCGCACGTGGCATAAATAAAAATCTTTTCATTCACAGATCTCGGTTGAGGATTGAAAATGTAAAAGAAAAACAAATTAACCAACGGTAACATCTTGCAGACTTAAAACCTGCATTTGATTGCAGTAGGATGAGGACATTTTTGATATCTTTCCAGCAGTCTGAGAATGCAGGACAGCTGGGCCTGGAGTTTCTGCATAGTTATAAACAGTTCTAAAGTGAAAGGCAAAATTGACCATGCTGGGCCAGCTACATACATTGCTTCCCTCTCTTCTCAGTCGAGCAGAATATCTCTTGTTTATTAACAAATGATCAATCACCATTCACTCTAGCCTCAGGGAGTAATATTTGGTTTTCAGTGCCTCATTTTCACCACAGTTCAGACATTTTCATCAAATAAAAACATACTCTTATTACAGACCACTGAACAGCCAGAGCACAACCTAATAAGGAAAATATCTAGCTCTTTTCATCTTCATATCTCATAATGCTTGAGAAAGAGTGGGAGACCAGTGTCATTACCCCCATTTTACAGATGAGGAAACTGAGGCATGGAGAGACAAAGTGATTTGCCCAATGTTACTCAACAGGTCAGTGGTAAAGACAGGAATTAAACTCCTGCACCCCAGTCCAGTGCCCTATGCTGAAAACGGCTATTAATATAGTCTGTACTGGATTTGCCATCAGTTGGCTTTGCAGTGATGACTGAATAAATTAAGAGCCTGACCAGTGCCCACTGAAGGCAGTAGAAAGGCACCCATTGACATCAGTGGCATTAGGCCAGGCCCTAACAAGACAAACAAGCCCCTCTCCCTTTAACCCAATGGAAGTCTGCTGTAAAATGGGGACTGGAGACTAATGAAGGAACGAGAGCACTCTGGAGGACTAATGAATGAAGAGTCTCTATTTTTAAGGGAACTCCAGTTCCAGTGGTCTTGTGACCTGTCCACAGCCATCTCGGGGGTCCTCAGAGACCACAAACAGCCGTGCCATGCCTCCATCAGCTCCTCTATATAAGTGGAGCACGAGGAATAGATGTATCTGTTCCTACAACAAATAAAGTGGTGTCCTTGTAGATTTACAGAAACCCTCATCATGGGCAAATGTGTCGCAGTCTGTCCCCACTGAGGATAACATCAGCAAAAAAGGCTTGTGCAAAATTTAACTCTACAAGGAGTTATTTCCACTGTTTTTTTAAATGCCCAAAAGAGCTTGACAAAGGGGACAGAGGGAGACACCCACCTGGGCAACAGCCTCTTTTTTGGTCGTGTGGCGAATCTGCCAGCATCCTCTCATTCCCTTCAGGATTCTCGATCAACATGGCCGTGAAAGGGGTCACGATGTGGTGGTCGAGCGACATCTGTAAGATGGATCTGGTGATGTTCCTTTTCAAAGCAGCCGTGGGGGCCAGGTTTCTGGGTTGAAAAATAAATAGAACCCTCTTGTTACCAGCTGTGCTGGACAGCTGCTGCTTAAATCAAGGCTGTGATCCTTGTTACTCCTAAACAGGGGAATCAGAAAGGGAGGAACCAGCTAGGACCTAGGGAACGTGAATGGCAAAGGTTAAAGTCCTGATCCAAAGCCCACTGACATCAATTGTGAGACTTCCATTGACTTCAGTGGATGTTGGGTTGGACTCAAAGAGCCTGATCCAATTCCCGCTGATTTCATTGGGGCTCTTCCTGTTGACTTCAGTGGGAGAGGGAGCAAGACCTACAAGAACAAGGGGGCCAAATCCTTTTACTCTGGGTCTTTGTTCATTAACTTCACTCATTCAATCCCTAATCCACGCTCAGACTGGATAGACACCACTGACTCTGTCGCAAACAGGCTGAACCAAAACCTTAGGCCTGCAATTAGAAAGGAGGGGGAAGGAGCGAGCCAACGGCGCAAAGGTGACACGCTCCTTGGTTTAGATTTATATTCTTCATTTGTACAATAAAAGGCCTGAACCTGGGAGGTGCCAATAACCCTCCTCTCCCACTGACGTCTGCCAGGCCCTTTCCGGGTCAGCGAGGTCCCTATCAAAAGTCCCCATCTGGCATTTCTCCCCACCTCTCAGCTAGGAGCTGGTTGATGGTCAGATAGGCCCACAGCTTCTCGGTGAATTTGGGGTCGGCATGTGGCTCTTTCTTCAGGAAATCATCCAGGCCCTCCACATCTGCCAGGGTCTCCAGGATGAGCTGGGCGTTGGACTAAGCGGGGAATGAAAGATAACAGTATCACCGGGTGAGCCGGTGGAATGAAGCCGTCATGTCACGCCACCCCCGCCGCCCCTGGGTCAGGACCCCAGACAGATTTTAAAAAGCGGGGCCCCCATGTTAGGAATCTGACCCCCCCCACATTTAGAAAGTGATTCTGCTGACAGGGCTGTGTTGGCCAGCATGAGAAGGGTTGGGGGAAGAGGTGTATTGCACCGTGTCACAGCAGATTGAACCAGCAGGGGGAGCTCTCCCGGCATGTACCATGGACAAAGGGGAGCTGCAGGGCAGTTCTACTTGTGTGGGGGAGGCGTGAGGAAGGGCGTGGAGAGCTCTTAGCAGAGGAGACGGAGCTGTGCAGAGCAGTACACCGCTTACTGGACAAATCCTGCTCTCTTCTCTGTGCTCACCCCGGGTCCTGCCCTCACAGGAGCTGGGGGAGTTCTGCTGAGCGAGCAGGGCAGGCTCTGGGGAGCCCGTGAAGTGCAAGAGCATCCCTTGCACATGGCAGACCCCATCTCTGGTGCTCCAGAAGGGGAGCAGCAGCTGCTGTGGAATGGCTCCACTGAGCTCCCACCAGCTGCAAAGGAGGATTGCGCTGCGAAGGGGCTGCAAGCAAGGACTCGTCCTACAGTGAAGTATTGTTCTGGGATTCGGTGACCTGGTCGGAGAGGGATCCTGGCAGTTCCAGGCTGACGTGTAGGGGCAGACAGGGGACTCCGAAC
>ML677341.1:6324426-6482727 GCA_007922305.1 Dermatemys mawii | reverse complement strand
GGGCCTCAGAGAAGGGGCGGGGCATGGGCCAGTTGTCGAAGGAGAAACGGGGCAGGGGGCGGAGCAAGGGTGTTTCAGTTTTGTGCAAATAGAAAGTTGGCAACCCTAGTCTGGTACATTGTGTGACTCTTAGGAGACTCTACTGAAGACAGGAATAGTGATAAGACAGTGACATCCCATGGCCGTTGGCATAACCCCGCACAGAGCCCGGGGTCCTGCAGAAAGTACGACCCATTCTACTCCCCATGGGGAGGCGGCTGTGCCCCTGTGAGCCACAAGAGCGGGTGTTCTCCCGGGAGCCTGACTCACTGAGGTGGCTGTGATAACACTCTCCAGGTGCTGCACGCTGTCGGAGTCAACCTTTCCCGCCACCACAATCTCCGACCCTCCAAAGTAGTTATCGAAACTGTTCTGGGTGATGTCCGACACCGATCCCTGAGGATAGTTGAACTCCACTTTCTTGAGGAGCGGGGTAGAGACCTGATTGTAGAACTTCTGCAGTTGGAAAAGACGGGGTGGGGTGGGGGAGGTAAGTCTGTTGTATTTGACTCAACCCTCGCTGTCATGCTAACGCAACAGCAAAAGGTACAAGTGACAGAGTCTGGAACCCAACAGGGCAAGACTACACTGGTTTTTCCCCCCCAGGAAATGCAATTCCCCTTTTGATTAGCCCTTGAAATGTCTGTGTATTTATAAAGACAGCTCCCAGCAAAGTCAATGGAAAGATTCACGCCCACAGTCTGTAATGACAAATACCTAGTTTCTTCCAGGACCCAGAGGCAGAAGGAAGAGTGAATACAGGTGCAGATGGGCCCAAATCCTAAAACAGGTGTGAAGTCAATGAATAAGGACTTGATGATTTGGCCTTTTATTATTTATTGCTTATAGTTGTGGGCCCAGGCTTCAAGCACTTTCCAACTCTATTGATCAGAATTTAGCCTTCCTGATTAGACCCTTTCTCTATAGAGTGGGCTGAAGTAAAATCCTGGGTCTGGACAGCCCTGAACACAGCTCCAAAACCCTCCTTGGAAGTTCAGAGTTTACCTCTAATAGCTGGTCTTCACTACGAAAGCAGCAGGGATCGATTTAGCCAGTCTAGTGAAAACCCGCTAAATCAACGACAGAGTGCTATCCAGTCGACCCCGGTACTCCACCTCTCTGAGAAGAGTAAGGTAAGTTGACCGGGAGAGTGTCTCCCATCAACGCAGTGCAGCAAAGACACTGGGGTACATCGACCTAAACTATTCACGTGGCTGGAGTAACATAATTTAGGTTGATTTACCCCTGTGATGAAGACAAGCCCTTTGCTATAGAAGGTCTTGGGTTTACAGACATGCTCATTACCCTGTTGAACTCTCAGGGCTAGTCTCTGCTCTCAGTGGCACCTGTGTGAACCAGGAGTAATTCCAGTGCCTTCAAATGAGTTATTCCAAATTAACAGCTGGAAGCAGAATCTGAGGTGGAGGAAAGGAAATGCACCTTCATTTGGGAAGAGGTCTCCTGATTTCCAAAAATCCTCTGGGCCATTCCATGGTTTTCATGAGCAAGCCTTTCCAGGAAATCATAGTCCACATCAAATCCAATCCCGAGAGAGAACAAAGAGACATCGTCCGGTATGTTCTGTTTCACGTTCTTCTGGATTTTAGTCAACTTCAGCTCACCTTTAGGGGAGAGAGTGACTTTCAGTCATCTCCTGAATGGAGAACAAATCCTCCAACCCAGTTAAAAATTATTCATAAGAGTCCTCAACTAGGATATAATTCCATATTTCTTGAATATCCCAAATTCTCATTATCTGTAGTGCGAATGTTGGTTTGCTATTGTAACATATGGAGATGAATAGGGCTGTTCTCATCTCACAGAACTATTGTTTCAGGCTCTCTGCAGACTCAGAAGACAACACTAATGTTTTACACTTCAGTTCATGAATTTAAGGTGCTCTTTGCAACCATGAGGGCTAGGAACGTAACTTTTTTTAAAATAGAAACTTCAGTTGTAGAGCAGCAAGGGGTGTCTTTTGAGGTAATTTCTGCAGTTGGGGCCTGATAAAACTCCACTGAACTTAATTTTCTTTCTGTTATATTCTTCATATTTGGGGGCAATTCCTGGGACAGCTTAGCTTCTTGGGGACCAGCCATCACAGTCTGAGCTGGGATCTCTGGAAGAGGAGATTGCGTGTGTGATGGTTGTGACCACCTCTGTTCCAGGACTGGAGTACGTATGTAAATAAAGCACATTACCCTTAGGATATACCCACCCTCCATGTCACTCATTTCTCACCCACTAGGAAGCCAACCTGAAAAGCCCCAGAATTCCTCTACCACTTGGCAGAGGGGCGACATGATGTCTGAAGCAGAACACGCTGGCGTCGGAAGGCAGGACAATAGTATTTTCTTAACTTACTTGCAGAGTGTCCATGTGCCAATTGTGTTTCTGAAGCCAATTCGACTGGCCTTTCATTTCGCTTAATGCAAGATCCTTACCTACCGTAGGGTCGCCATCTGACACCAATATGATCATGGAGACGGAGTTAGGGTCCAACATTCCCAAGTTGCTGGCTTCCTTTAGAATGAATATTGCTCGAAGAAGAGCTTCGTTGATGTTTGTACCTGGTAAAGAAGCGATAAAATGATCGTGTTTCCTACGCAGCGTTCTTTCTTGAAATAAAGGTTTAGTGCTGAGAAAATAATACATAGGACTGGAAGGGACCTCCTGAGTAACAGAGTCCAGTCCCCTGTTAATACCAGCAACCCTGGCATAGAATCCCATTCTATAACTTATCAAGCTCCATCTTCAGACTAGTCGGGTTGTTTGCCTGCACTTCTCCTATTGGGAGATTGTCCCTGAACGTTAGTCCTTTGATATTAGAAACCCTCTTCTCGTGTCCAGTCTAAATTTATCCATGGCCAGTTTATCCCCATTTGTTCTACCTCCTTCATGTATTCAAAGACAGAAATCATATCCCCTCTGAGCCTAAACAAGCCAAGCTCTTTGAATCACTCCCTGTAAGACGGACCCTCCATTCCCCTGATCACCCTAGCAGCCCTTCTGTGCACCTCTTCCAGTTTGTATGAGCCTTTCCTGACCATAGGTGATCACAACTGTACATAGTAGCCAGTTGAGGTCTTGCCCAGTGGCATTAATATGTCCATAGCTCTAGTGGAAATACATCTTAGGATCGCACTTGTGTTAGCCCCCATGGACAAAGACCTCAAGGACAGTTAAAGGCCTCCCCAGAAATAGATGCTGAGGAGTGCAGTGTACCGCCTTTTAATTAACCCCTCCTGGAGTTCACTGCTTTAAGCATATTAGATCAGAGGTTGCTTGTTTCTAGTGGAGTTACTCATTGAAATCGACGGAGTTGTCCCAGATTTACACGAGTATAAGTGAAAGCAGACTGCAGGGGTCCATTCAGTGGGCCAGATTACTCTGTTTTAAACTGGGGTTCACCTAGGATTTAAAAATCCCCACCATACTTGGGAGAATTTAACCAAAAATCCCAAAGCTTTGCACTAATTCCTATGAAAGGGCCAGATACTGCTTAAAATACATTTTGCTTTGCACTCCCCTAACTCCGCTCCCTACAAGAAGCTCAAAGATGAATGAATGAAGCCTCAACACCCCTGCGAGGTTGGGGAGTACTATTGTCCCCCTTTAACAGCAGGGGAATGGAGGCACAGAGAAGTTAACTGATTTGAAATCCAGGGCAGAGCTGGGACGAGACCCAGCTCTCTTGACTCTGTCATTGGTTTTAAAGCCAGACAGGGACAGTTAGATCATCCCATTTGACCCCTATATAACACAGATGATGGAATTTCACCCAGTTACCCCCGTAATGTGCTCAAGAACTTGTATTTAGCTATAGCGTATGTTCCTGAAAGGCAGCCAATCTTGATCTGAAGACATCAAGAAATGGGAAATTCGTTACTTCCCTAGGTAGTTTGTTCTAATGGGTAATCTCCCTCCCTGTTTGAGCCTTATTTCTAATTGGAATTTGTCGGGCATCTGCTACCCATCCCACCCAGTGGTTCTTGTTAGGTCTTTCTCCTGGATTGATTAGAGAGCCCTGTCCTGCCTGGTATTTTCTCCCTGTGGAGGTACTGTACTTATATACACTGTAACAGAGTCACCTCTCAAGCTTCTTTTTGATAAGCTAAACAGCCTGAGCTGTTTCCATCTCTCGCTGTAAGGCATTTTCTCCAGCCCTCAGACCAGTTGAGTGGCTCTTCTCTGCAGTCTCTCCAATGTCTAACGTCCTTTAAAACCTGTAGACACCAGAACTGGGCGCAGCCTTCTTGGACCAGTCTCACCAGGGCTGTGCACATAGGAATATCACTTCCCCACCCTCGAGCTTCAGCCACAAAATCATCCGTCCTCGAATCAGTGTTTACACAGTGCTCTGAAGCTATGAGCTATTAAGCACCTCTGACACTCCTTCTACTCTGGTGTGACTCCATTAACGCCAGTGGAGTTACTCTTGATTTACACCGCTGTAAATGTGAGGCGAATCGGGCCCATCAATCATGAAGTATGATCACTGCATAACAGTTTAGTGGCCTCCAAGTTGGCCAAATCCAGTAGAGGCCCTGGACACATGCTACTAGGAGCAGGGACCAGATCCTCAGAGGTAATGGGTGCGTGATGGGGCATCCGCCCCACACAGGGCTGAAAGGGGGCAACGGTGACCAGATAGGCCAGTTAACTACCCAGGCTGCACCTGGAGGAGGAGCCAGGGAGCAAAGAACTGATTGATTAGGAACAAGCTCTCCTGTGCAGGAACAGGTGGGGCCTGTATAAAGTCAGGTAGCTGGCTGCAGATGGGGGCTGTTGCTGGGAAGGGCTGCAGGGAAGTAGGATGCTGTCACTCCCTGAGTGAAGGGAGTTCGAGACTGGCAAATCCAGAGACGGGGAGGAGCCAGATAGGTAGGAAGAAGCCCAAGGAAACAGCAGCAAGGGGTAGGGTTGTACAGGGGCCGTGGCCTCTTTTTATATGGTCACTGGGCTGGATCCCAGTGTACAGGGCGGGCCTGGGTTCCACTCCCAGTCACTAGGAAGTGGCAAGGACATTAGAGACACCAGCCAAGTAGCCAATCTGGAAAGACTTTGATTACCCCAGAAGGGGAGGACCTTAGTGACCTGGCTGGAGGGCCAAGCCATGGAGAGGATGCAGCAGTTCTGAGGTTGAGAACCAGGCTGCAAAGCAAAACAGGATGGGAGAAGATACCACCGGAGGGAGTGTGCGAGAGGGCAGAGCTAATTCCCAGGATGGCCAGCAGGAGGTGCCGCGCATGGTGAGTGGAGCCCGTGACAGGGAGTTTGATGCCTACTTACCTGTAAGGATCTGGGCCCAAGTCCAGAGGTGCTGGGGGCTCAGAGAGGTAGGATGGTGGCACTATTCCCCATGCCATGTCTCTTACTGATACCTAGGATCTGTGGGACTGGTGCTGCAAGGGTGTTTTCATTTTGCTCCCTTCCCCAGGTCCTTTTCCGTGTGAGTCTTGCCACACAAGAGGGAAATCTGGCCTTTTGTGAACAGGACTCCATGTGTCTGAGGCTTTTCTGAGGTATTTCTCCCTATGGTACCCAAGTGC
The DNA here is from genome assembly GCA_007922305.1 of Dermatemys mawii. Taxonomy (NCBI): domain Eukaryota; kingdom Metazoa; phylum Chordata; order Testudines; family Dermatemydidae; genus Dermatemys; species Dermatemys mawii. The sequence continues at coordinate 6,477,136 of ML677341.1, read as the reverse complement.
TGAGAGTACCTCGTTATCAAACCCACATACCCCCATTGGGCTGGATCTCCTGGATGTACTTCTTCGCATCCTCCGTCTGCGACGCGGTGGCTGCAACTAAATCATCTCTCCAGGTGCGAACATTGTGGTTGAAGTCAACAATAGAAAAGTGGTCATCAGGCCGGAGATCTCCCAATATGGTCTTCATCGCCTCAACCGTCTGAGACAGGGGTCACAAGAACAGGCACGTTTAGCTCTTTCGTTATTCAAAGCACCCTAGAAACTCTAGCTAATGAGTAAGAAACTAGGTGAACAACAACATGAGTGATGGGCTCAAACTGGAATCTTTCATGAGGCTGTCTCTCAACCTGCTTCCTCTGTATGGTGGAAATCCAGGTAAAATGGAACCTGGCTCGACAGAATCCAGAGAAGGAGTCTGCAAGACCCAAACTTGTCCTCCTCAACCCATCCCCACTGAATACTAACCATGAGAGGGAGAAGCCATGAGCAGAGAGGACCTTGCTCTGGAAGTTGGGTTGCGTTGGTGTTGGCACACCACTCAGGAGAGGAGAGTTCTATTTCTAGCCCTGTCATGACCTGCCGTGTGAGGTGGGGCAAGTCCACATCCCCTCTCTGTATCTCCATGGCCCCATCTATAAAAATCACCCTCCTTTGCACAGCGCTTTGAGATCTACTATTTCAGCACTCAGTATGATTCAAATGACTGTTTTTCTTTCTTAAAACATTTTAAGGAGAGTAAATATGGTGGGTCAAATCCTGAAGTCCTCTACTCAGGCAAATGCTCAGTGACTTCAGTGATGCTTTTGACTAAAGACCTAAAGATCTGACCTAGTGAGTTTCAGTTCAGGCAAAAGCAAGGTATGCGGCTGTCAAACAAGCAATAGCTACACTTATGGGAGAACACAAAGGCAGGGCCTGTTGTCTGCCCGGATCGGGAACTTACTTGTTTCATCTTTAGTCCCCACATTGAGCCACTCACGTCGATAACGAATAAAATGTTTTTGGGCAGCGGATCCAGGTTGTCGGGAGCAAAGTAGTGAATAAAATAGCCATTAAAAATCTGCAAAATACAAATGGTGGTAACCTGAGTTCCTGGAAAGATTCCACGCGGCACGAGACAGTAAATGGAGTGAAAGGTTTCAGCCCTCTTTACGGGCCACATTCTGCTTTCACGTACCCAAGGTTATATCAGGCACTAACTCTGCATTTGTATTGCACTCATCACCGTCATGCAGTCTCTGAGCTCCACTGGCTTTAAGGGAGAGCAGAAATTGGCTCTAAGGACTCACTTGCTTTGGGAACATCCCTTCACTGGTATGGGGGGTGGAGGAGATGGTGTAAAAGAGCTTTTTCATCTACAACGATTCAACCCTGCAACCCCACTCCAGGCCAGCATGATACTAATGCAGTGCCGGTTTGCCTCCTCACAACTTCTGACCCTGTCCCTTCTGAGTCAGTTAATCAGGACCCCAGTACGGGGTTGGAGAGCACTGTGACGCAAGACATGCTGGCTTTCGGACAAGACAGGAAACTGGTCCTGACCACTTGTTGTTTGGATAACTGAATTCTGCCTGCCTAAAATCCCCCTGCTACTTCAACTGAATGCAGGATTCTTGACCACTTCTCTTGTTCAGCCATGTTGTGCTTTGTTCCTGACCTAATGAAACACAGAAAGAGCACCAGAGATGGGGATCATGGATGGTCTGCTCCGCTATGGCAACTACTTCTGATGTTCCATTTGGGTAAGACCAGTTCTTGAATTACAGTCAGGTTTGGGGGCAAGGGCTGGGCCCTTTCCTGGCTTTTAGGGGCCACCTCACTTGTCTCATGGCCCCTTTACTTCCCACTACTGTTTAAATTAAAGCTCTTGACGTTCAGGGCCCACCGACGACCCCCACTAGACTTTCAGCACTGTGTACGAGAGCAACAGATGGTAACAGAATAAACTTACTTCCAGTTCTCCAGCTTTGGTTTCTCGGTGCACATCATACGTCACCACAAAATTCCCATCTACTGCTGTGGCAGAACAGGTGGGGCATTTTCGTTGCTGAGCCACTGTTGGTTTGAAGGACACATGGGCCTAGAGGTGACATATGAACAAGGGGACTCCATTACAAAGTCAACCACACATCCCGCGACAATGGTATCATTTCGAGAGATTAGGAATGAGTCCTGCAAGAAGCAATGGACTAGACTTTTGTATCCAGGGGACATACAATTTCATTGAACACCTTTGTAATTTTTCGAGTAAAACAGAGAGAGATTTTTGTTGCTTCAAAGCAAAGATTGCTCTTTGGTTTTCTTTGCTCAGTTTCTTCACTGATAGCAGCTCTGTGTGCAAACACACAGAGTCATATCCACATATTACAGGACAGAGCTGGGCAAACTGTCATGAGCAATTCATTGGATGCAATTAGCTCTTTTTTCCTGTTTGCAAGGAAAAAAAATATTTGCATGATATCCATGATTTTCACAATATCCTTGATTTTCATGAATTTGTTATTTGTAATTGTTTGTCTAAACAAATGACAACCTATAGATTTCCTATAAATTGAGGGCTATGAATATTAGTGATTAGTTAGCTGTGATTTGTTGCCTATGTCACATGGTATTGTTTCTCTTTCCTGATTGGATTAATTCAACTTTTTTAAAGTGGAAAATAATGAATGACACATAGTCAATAGTGAACAATGTGTTAACTCAAAACTAGCCATTTGCCAATGACTATATTTAGTTTGTACACTTCGAGGTAGGGACCATCTCTTTGTTTTGAGCCCTTGTCCATGAGTGGGATCCCTCAGGATTATACTGTATCAATCAATCAATCAATCAATCAATCAATCATCATCATCATCATCATCACAGATAAAAGCTCCAAAAATAGCCACAGAACCTGATCATTGACATGAACAGTTGAGTGCATGAACATGGCCAAATCGAATTGTGGGCTGGATTTTGCCAACGTGTTTGCAAATACATTTTCATGCTATTTAGTTTGCTCCAGTTACAACCCTGTTTGCCTCAGCCCAAACCTTTGGCTAAGTGGGATTGTGGATAAATAAGATGTGAAGCTGTGCATTGATATCAGGGGGCTGACCTGCAATTAACCTGGAGTTTCAGTATAACCTCAGTTATAGACTGTATTTATCTGTGTATTTGACCTTCATGAAGATGGGGGACTGTAGTAGTACTGTCTATTTTAGTTATTTAAAAGTCATCCATCACCATGGTATCTGAAGGACAAATCAGATCTCTGCATAAGGCCAAACATAGTGAGAGTAGCAGTTCAGCAAATTCCTCCACCCAACACACAGACCTGCCAAAACACCATAGTTTTGATCTACATCATCTCTGTTATTTCACTCTGACCTGGGCCTCTTTTCTATTGATCCATGTAAGTATGTTCAACTACTGATGCCCATCAACACAGAATTTGAGCACTCTTCAGAGGATAAAGCCAGTTATACCAAATTGTCCAGTGTTTTGTGATGAGAACATAAAGTATGTCCACAGACATCTACTGATTCTCAACAGGTCAAAGTGTAGGGCATCAAATCATTGAACCAACTAGCCCTGAAGAACATGGCTTGTCTACACATGAAGGTTTTTCTGGAATAAGGTATGGTGTGAATTTAAAGCAGAATAGCTACACTGGAAAAACTGCATGTGTGTACACTCCGATACCAGAGTAATAATGCCTTTGTCTGATTTTAGTTTAATTCACTTCCATCTTGAAGTTAATTGGGAAAAAGGCACTCTTACTCTGGAATAAGAGAGTCCACATATGCAGGGTGACCAGACAGCAAGTGTGAAAAATTAGGACAGGAGGTCTGGGGAAGGAGCTAATAGGAGCCTATATAAGAAAAAGACCCCAAAATCGGGACTGTCCCTATAAAATCAGGACATCTGGTCACCCTACACATATGTAGTTATTCAGGAATAGCTGCTCCAGAATAACTATATGTGTAATCAAGCTCTAACCCAGCAAATGATTATTTCGGAGTTCCTAATGCGAAGTATTGATCAGCTCTGGGTTATATGTCGTTCATTATCCATCTATCTGTTTTATACTGCTGTCATCCCCATAGTAAATTTGCACCTTTCATATAAAATCAACAGCAACAACAAAGTTACTAGTGGTCTTCATGGAGTATCTATCTGGCATGTCTCTCTGTTCAGACGTGGCATGGCGTGCAATCATCAAATGTCTGCATTCTGAATAACAGATCTCCTCTTTCCGAGAGCTTTCAGTGTGGTGGGTGTGTATTACTTTGCCAGATCCCAGCGGGCAGTGGGAGAATCTTATCTCCTGTGAGAGCAAATGTTGTACACCTAGAGTTTCTTGGTGTCAGCTATTGCTTTGATCATTACCTTTTTCTCTCCCTTAGAGATTGTGGTGATTCCTGCAAAGTGATCTCCTAGCGAGTTAGGAACATGCACGTAACGAAGTCCCTGAGGCTCAATAATGCGGACATCCACCTACCGGCAAGAGGGGAAGACGGTAAGCATGGAGCCTCATTAGAAATGTCCCAGTATCTCATGAGCCCTTCTGCGCTCCCCGAAACATACATGTGACAACAACTATCCCAGTTTTACTATTGCCAGGGGTCCAAGCAATGGTTTGAGCCTATCGAAACAGCAGGGGGAGCTCTCATGCCACAAAGGAGAAGTGGAGGTGGGAGGAAATACTGATCCCCAAACCTGGGAATGGAGGGGGAGCCCTTTGTCTGCTGTTAGCAGAGGAGAGAGGTGGGGCAGCTCGCTTCTGTTCCCCATCCTCTGCTCTTTAATCCTTGGATCCAAGTTGCCAGTAAGGCAGACTGGACAGTGTGTTGTTTTCTCCAGGAACAGTCCTAGGTGGGTTGCTGGCCAGGGCAGAAGACACTTCCCACACCCACCTCACATCTCTGAGCAGAAGAAAGGCTGGCCAGGCAGGAAAGCAAAACTAAATAAAGCCAAAAGGAAAACCCTGAGCAGCACAGTGTCCCCTGGAAGCTGGCACCCCGATTGCCCACCCCTAGCACCAGCCATGGGAACACTGACTGGCAAGTAGCCTCCCCAGCTGCTCTGAGTTGTCTGTTCCTGCTGTCGGAGGTAGGGGGAGATCAGCTAGAGAGAGCTGTTTTTCCCTCCCGTAGGGTGTGTGAGGAGACTGGGAAGGGAACTGCTTTTCCATCTACTCCCAACCCTGGAGCTAGAATGTCAGTGGAGCCCTCCTGGGTTCTGCTATTGGGTGGGAGATCGGGCAGCGAGTCAGCTCTGCAGCGGGGAATCAGGATTTAAGGTAGCAATTGACAGGAACATGCCCAGGCCCTCGATCAGCACGAAGCAGCCCATACTCCGCAACGCGGAAGCATGAGCAGTGAACATTCGCTTAGGGCCTGAGCCAAAGCTCAGTGAAGTCAATGGAAAGTTTTCATATTCAAAAATCCTGTAGGCTGCTTCACTCTGGAATTAGGGATGGGGATATTTTGAAGGGTGTTATGCAAATTAGAGGCAAATCCTGCCTTGCTCACTCACAGGAGTCACCCCTATAGACTTCGGTGGGACGACCCATGAGCAGGGCTGCCCGGAGGATTCAGGGGGACCAGGGCAAAGAAATTTCACGCCTTTTTAATCTTTACTCACTTGGCGGCACGCCGGGTCTTCAGTGGTGAGTCCTTCCTCACTCCAGGTGTGTTCTGCGGCACTGAAGGACCCACCACCGAAATGCCACCGAAGACCCGGAGCGAGTGAAGGACCCACACTGAAAACCAGGAGCGCTGCCCCGTCCGTAAAAGCGCCGCCGGGTACTATATTCTCATGAGGCCCCTGCGGGGTCCGGGGCCTAGGGCAAATTGCCCTACTTGCCCCCCCGTCTGGGCAGCCCTGCTCATGAGGGAGAAGAGCAGGAGGTAGTCCTGAAGTTATATACAAGTGTGCAGTAGAGTGTGTCGCACAAACTGTCACACATGCTCGTATTTTCTGCAAGAACCAACCAGCTACGTGCTACTTGCAGTGGTCTGGGTGAGAAGCAACCCAGAATATTGGAGTCCTGGACTCTCCAGTACCTCTAAGTGCTTTGCTAGTCTTCCAGGCTGCAGAGGGATAACGTACTCATACGATCCCAATTTCTTCCGCATCATTTCTTGGTAATGAATTTCAAACTGGACCTTCATCCCTCCGGGCACGTTCAGTTCAGCTTTGAAGTTTTCCATGTCCAGGGCATTGCTCCTGGAGGTGTTGTCAAAACACAAAGCTGTATTTATCACTGTGTGACAAGTGCCCACGTCAAGAATAACACCTGCTTTTTGCTAAAGGCCTGAGTTAATGAAATACAGGGAGACCTAATAGGCCTATAAAAGGGAACCATACTTACATATCAACTCAGTGAGGCTTTGTCAATTTGGGGGTGAAAACACAAGGTGAGCTCTGGACAAGTTAACTATTGTTCTTGCTATAGATGAGCCTAAACACCTGGCAGGGATGGTCTAGGTATATTTGGTCCTGCCTCAGCACGGAGTAGGGTTCCCAATTTGGGTTGGACGTATTCTTGGAGGTTTCATCACATGACCTGATCTTTAATTAAAGATTAATCTTCCATTCCTGGAGACTCCAGGATGATCCTGGAGGACTGGCAATTCCAGCATGGGGGCATGGACTAGATGACCTTGCTAAGTCCCTTCCAGGCCTACCTTTCTATGACAAAGCAAACGAGAGATTCAAAGCAATGGAATAGAGCTGGTCAGCAATTGGAATGTCTGTTCTGCAGCAAATTCCCAAAACTTCCTATCCAATGAAATGTCCAGAAGAACTGAATTTCAAGTCAAATTAAAATATATTATTCTAATCTCAACTTTTTGATTTTCTGTCATTATAAATTATAATATAACGATCAACGTGAAAAGTTGTTTCAAAACAAAAAATCAGATTGTTCGGTTTCAATAAGGAACATTTCGGCTTTATCGAAGAGCTTTGTTTCAATTTTTTTCCGAGAGAAAATCTGTCAGAATTTGACACACTCCCACAGAAAGTATCAATTTTGACAAAACTGCATTTTTTGATGGAAAAACGTTCCATCAGAAAGCTTTCATCCAGCTCTGCTTTGGAATGTTTGGAGTCCAAGCTCAGATCTGCACCAAAAATTTGCAGATGGCTCCACTTTAGACCACAGTCAAACTCAAAACCCAGATCTGAACTTCCACCCAGAATTCTAAAATGTTCCTAATCCAGACCAGAATCTAGATTTGAATTTTGCACTTGGAATCCACCTCTAACATTTGCAGATTACTGGTTTCTGTTTAAAAATCCAAAGCATATTAAAAGTAGAGGTTGGAGTAGAAGTCTGAATCAGGACTCCTGGGTTCCACTTCTGATTCTGCTACTAAGCTTGGACTTGTCACATGATGGTGAGGTCCATCCTTGTGCAGAGAAACAGTAGAAGTTCTGCGTTCTGATTAAGTCCTATGTAAATCTCAAAATGGAGCATAAATGGGATTTAAGTGATGCATAGGCATCATGCTGATCCTATATTTGTAGTGTCTTAGCGGCTTCTGGTTAAGCACTTCATCAAATAACTACTTAATATATATGCCCTGATCTGGCAAAACATTTAAGTTCTGACTTCAGTGAGACTATTCAGGAGTTAAATTTAAGCATGTGCTTTGCTGGATCAGGGCCTAAATAAAGACACTGTACTCATCTTCCTGGGATTTCCACCAAATATCCTACTTTGGTGTCAGGACACAGACCAGTCTCACAATCTGGGAGTTAAAGATTCTAATAAAAGGAAAAGGAAGCACAGTAGCATAATAAAGAGGAGAAATCTTTGTACCTTACTATTCCAGCCGCTTTGCCTTTGGCTCTGGCCTGAGCATACTGTTGTCTGGCTGCAGATTTTTCTCTAATTGAACTAGTAAACGTTATGCCATTTATATTCCTGAGAGACAAAAACACAGACGGGTCACCACAGAGACTATTGTAGAGTTTCTTTATTTTAATGACAAATCAAATTGAACTGGATAAATTCATGGAGGTTAAGTCCATTAATGGCTATCAGCCATGATGGGTAAGGAATGGTGTCCCTAGCCTCTGTTTGTCAGAGGGTGGGGATGGATGGCAGAAGAGAGATCACTTGATCATTACCTGTTAGGTTCACTCCCTCTGGGGTAACTGGTTTTGGCCACCATCGGTAGACAGGATACTGGGCTAGATGGACCTTTGGTCTGACCCAGTACGGCCATTCTTATGTTAAACCTGTTCCTAATCCAGTGGAATCTTTTACTTTAAAATAAAAACAAAGCTTGGAAATTTTATAGTATTTTATATACTATAAAAGTTATGAACACTTTCCCTCTTATCCTTCCACCACCTTCTTATTTGATTATTGAAATTGTCATGCACAGTAGATACAGCTGCCCACTACTTACATAGTAAAATTGTGAATGAAGGCTCCTTTGGGAATCTGCACATCAAACACCAAATTTTGGGAATGTTTAGCTTTATTTTCCACTTTGCTTTGGATCATGGTGTTGACCAAACGGGATGTTATGGTGGACTGAACTTTGTAGCTATAAATGCTTATCTTGTCATCGCCCGCTACCTGCAATGGAGAAGAGAATTTGGGATAGAGATACACCGGGTACATTTTGCATGGAGGGATGGGTCAATCCATGCTGACAATCACAGTGTTTGTATTTAGCTACAAAATTACAAAATGGCGCACTCAATAGATCTTCAAATTTTGTAGATCTCAGATGTTTGGGACAAGGTCATCTAACAAGAGAAGTACTGTAATATTCTGGCCTAATACATGAGCTCATGACAGTTTGCTACTTTCCAGTATCTAAAGTTCGTTTCCTTAAGAGGGAGACGGCTGAATTTCTGGTGCAGTAGGTTTCCAGGATCAATTCCAGCTAGTGTTTGTTGTGTCCTTGGCTTTGTCTACACACTAAATTGGATAAAGTTAAACTGGTGCAAACCTGCATGGAGACTCTTAGGTCAGTTCACATGAGCTTTAGCCTGTTCCTAATCAAACCAAAATAAGCCTGGTTTAAACAGGGCTAAGAGCCTTGCAGCCTTTTGCTCTGGTTTAACTGAACTGGTTTAGAGTCACTCCTTTAATATAAAACAATTCAGCTCTGTGCGAAGACAAGCCACGTGTGTATTTCACTAACACTACAGATAGGGAGGATTGGGATTTATAGGCCTTCTGGAAAAAGTGTGTTTCAGAGAAAGACTTAAATAAGAGAGGGAGGAGGAAATTCGGCAGACCAGATTAGATGTAAGATCCACCATGGCAGTTTGTTGAGGGATGGAGAACAGCATGATTTGCCATGAGGTTTATAAAAGTATTGCCTTTGGGAGGAAGGGAGAGCATGTTTTCTGTTTATTTTTGTGCTTAGTCCTACATCAGTACAATATATATCACCACAAAATCTTGTACCAATCCCCCAAACAGCATTGTGCAAGTAGTCAGCTGTTTGAAGAAAACAGGTTAATACCCGGTCGGTGATATAAGCAAGGCCCCAAACAAACAGCAGGATTGATTTCCAGATAATGGTTAACTGGAAAATCATTTTGTCATCGTTTTTTTACCCAGAAGAAAACTCACCGACTCTCCAGAGTCCTCATCGTTTAATGTACTTCTCTGGGAAGAAAAGAAATAGAGAATGAGACTTCAGCAAGCCAGAGAATTATAAGTCTAGTGGTCAAGAATTAGCTCCTGAAGGGATCAGACAGAGTACTGTCCATATATTATTTCACAAGATAATCAGAATCAATGAAAGTCACTGGGTTTAGTTCTTAGTGTCCTTCTCTTTGCTTTATTTCTTGCTCTTAAAGGGTGGATTTTCAAAAGTCACTGAAGCCGAGATCCTCAAAAGGTGCCTAACTCCCATTGATTTCAAGTATCTTTGAGAATTTGAGCCCAAGTGAAGCAGAATTCCCATTGGACATTACTGACAATCTGGCTCTGAAACCTAGGGACTTTCGAAAACAAAAGTAGGGCTGGTTGAAAAATGTCCATTGAAACAGGTTTTCTGATTTGTGCGTGTGCGTGTGTGTGTGTGTGTGTGTGTGTAAGATTGAGAGAGAGAGAGAGAAGGGTCTGCTTTCAGCAGAAAATTTTGAGTTTTTGTACAAAACTTTCTGGCTAAAACCCAAATCTTTTGCCCCAGACCAAAACTTTTTCAGGATTTTTTTAAAAAAACTTAAGATTTTCTGCCAAAATTTTTCAGTTTTCCTATTTTTTGTATGAAAACTTGAAATTTTCCATGGAAAATTTAAACAAAAATGATATTTCTGTTGATGTTCTCATCAATAAAATTCTGCAGAAAAAAATAGTTCTGACCAGCACTACTATTTAAGTGTTACCAGGGTTTAAAACTAATAATTAATGAGCTATATTTTTATTGCCATATGAGTATCCCTGTTTAGAATTTATGTCAAGCAGTAGAGACATCTTATGGCCAGCTCTTGACCCTCTAAAAAAATTAAACCCATATGAGTGACACTGGCTCCTTAAATGTGACAAAGACCCAAATTGATGTAAACAGCAATAACCATAGAGAAAGCTTATAATGTTGGGTGGTTCTTTTTCTAAAGTTTGGTATCAATTTAGGTCAGTACATTTGAACTAAGTTAATTTATGCATGGGTAACTGCAGGATTATGTGTGATGCAGTTAAATCGGGGTGTGTAGGAGAGGTGACATACCTCATAAAGAGATCCTGTAAAGAGTTATAGGTTGGGTAGCTCATCATTTCACTGAGCATGCACAAGGCCCAAGTTTGTTCTTGTAAATGCCATGATTTCGGTTGGACTAGATGACTTCTTGAGGCTATCTTCCAGCCCTACATTTCTGTGATTCTAGGAGGGGATAGTGATGGGCCCAAGCTGAACCATTCAGATCCAGATTTCAAATCTCCTAAAGTTTGGTGGTGGGTGGATCCAGATTTATCTCATTTAAAGATAAGGACCATGTGCAAAATTTTGAGCTGGGTTGAATTTGAAACACCTCCAAGGATTCATAATGTTGGGAGCCAGGTGTTCAGCTGTTCACTGGATCTAGTGTTTGATTTGTTCGTGTTTCTCATAGTGATAGGTTAACACCAGAACTTTTTATCTAATCCCTCCAAATGTTGGTAGCTGGGATCAAACGGACCCTCGATCCAAACCAACCCTGGTTTTGGTTGAGCAAAGCAGAACCTGGCCAACAAAGTCTTGCACAAGCAAAACTCAGTGTACTCAGCACAGCTGTAGTTACAAGGATCTGGCCAGAAAGAAGGCTTCATAGTCCCAGTTCCGGTAAAAGTCCCATAGCCAAGATTTTCCAAAATGACTAGAGCTTGGTAGGTCATGAATTTTTGGTTGCCCCACACCTTAAAGGACCTTGAGTTTTCAGACAGTTCTGAGCTCCTACCCTCTGAAAATCAGATAGTGTCTCAGGTTGGGCATCAATGAGTAGGGCACTAATCTAAGATGTGGATGATCTAGGTTCATGTCCCTGTTCCACTATAGACTTCATGTCTGAGCCCATCCGAGTCACCAAGCCATTCTATGCCTTGGGTCCCCATCTGAAAACTAAGGACAAAAGCACTGCCTACTTCACCAGGGGGTTGTGAGGCTAAATACATTTAAAACTCAGAAGTGCGCAGATACCTAGGAATGGGGGCCATATAAGTACTTACAACAGACAGAATAGGGGAATATATACATGCCCCTTCCAGCAGATCTCAGCATACTTTATTAGACCATCTGTTCTGGACCTACAGATCTTTGATCTGCTGGTGGCAATTCTGTCCCCTAAAAATAAATCTGCGATCGCTAAGGGAATTTAATTTTATTACTGAAGTGAATTTTCTGCTGGTGAAAGATGCAGCTGGAATGGAGAACAGAAAGAGCATGGACTTCCTCATTCTGCCTCTCTGTTGTGTCTCAAGTGCTGACCTGGTGTAACCATCTCCAGTGTGGAAAGGGGACTCAGGTCTCCATGACTCACGCTACTCTTTGCCCTCACCGCTGAGATGGCCAACAAAGGGCCTATTGTGGCAACGGGGGAGGAGTGGGAGGTGGAAATTGGCCTTTTAGGAAATGGACTCTCCCCTAGAGCTGTTTGAAAGCCATCATTCAATATAAATAATGATGGTTTTATGAAAGGGAAAGTTTCACAGAAATCATTTCAATGATTTGAAATGAGTTTCCATTGCTCAGGGATTGTTTTTTAATGCAACTTGTGTTTTTGATGATCGTTTTCTCTGTGGTTTTGAGGGGTTTATTTCCACTGCCAATTTTCACTTATCCTAGGCCTAGCATACACATACGTGATGTACCGCTTTAACTACACTGGTATAGTTAAAGTGGTACAGGCCATTCCCTCAATGTGCCTAGTGTTTTACTAAGATAAAGGTGTTTATATTGGTATCGCTTTCTTATGGGATGGGGAATAAGCTAGACTGGTATTAGGCTCCTTTATACTGGTGCAACAGCATCCATACTCTGGATTGTGCAGGGTTAAAAACCTCACACCCTGAATTGACATAACTATACCGGTAAAAACCTATGTGCAGACAAGGCCCATGTCACTTGCAGGGTTAAAAAACCCCACACCCTGAATTGATATAATTATACTGGTAAAAACCTGTGTGCAGACAAGGCCCATGATCCTGCTAGTGTGCATAGGCCTGGTTCTCATTTACACTAAACCCCTTTATACCATTCTGGCCATGTGAAGGGCTCTTAAGATGGGAATTTACACTCAAGTTAAGGCCCAGAGCAGTGTACAAGAACCTTGGGGCTTATCTACACACCACTGCAGTGGGGACTCCGGGGGTGTGAACTGGAGAGCACACTAACTGCCCTATGTAGACTCTACTGGCCCACAATAAAAGGTACCTGCTACACCATAACATAGCCCTGTTAGAAACGCAACTACAGCAATGCAAACTAAGTTCCTTCTTGTTTACACCATCAGGGTCTACGTGGAGCAATTTGAGCACATGCTCTCCAATATGCAGCCCTGCAGTCTGCACTGCAGCACCATGGAGATAAGCCGTTAGTGTAAATGAGCCTCAGAGCCAGATGCATTTCAACTTTATACACCACGAGTACCCCATTGAACTCAACGGGACTTTTCACATGCATGACGTTAAACCTGGCCCACTCCTGCAAACACTTATCCACATGCTTAACTTTGGTCCCATGAGCCATTTTATTGATGTAAGCGGGATTACCCATGGTAGCGAAGTTAAGTACATTCGTAAGTATTTGCAGGATTGGGGGCAGGTGGCTTTTGCCCCCTCCAAAATTAAAAAAATGTTAATTTTTTTGAAAACTTTAAATTTTTAAATAAAAAAGTTTTTGATTTAAAAATTATTCCATAATTTTTTTAGAAAAAATCCATCTATTTCAATAACTGACAAAATGAAATGATCAGCAATATATTCACCAAAAAAAAAGGAAAGAAAAGAAAAGAAACTTTTTTGACAAGTCCAACTGATCCGCCAACTACTTTTCACATACCGCACTGAGCAGCGATCACCTGATTCATTTCCCATTGCCCTAACCAGGAACCAGTAGTCAATCAGCTGGGTTGGAAGAGACCCTACCACATTACCAGTCTCCTGGGCACTTGCTTTTCCTGGACATTTTGGTGCCAATTCTGCAATTAGGTTTCACCTGGAAACACCCCTCCTCTGCATGGAGCTCCTTTGAAGTGAAAAGGACTTTTCACGTGCATGAAGTGAAATGTGTGTAGTGTTCTGATGAATTATTTGTACTGCGGTTGCTCCTGGGGATGCCAATCAGGTCATGGCCCCATGTGCCAAGTGCTATACAAACAAGTGGCTTTGCCCAAAGCAGCATCCACCAGGCCCATGTAAGCATGAATCCACCTGAGTATACCTGATTGCAGGATTATGGTTTTTGTAATGGAATAGAACATCAGTCATTTGCTTCAAAACATTTTTTCTTTTCAGTCTTCTCTCTCTCTCTCTCCCTCCCTCTATCTCTCCTCAGCTTCTCTCCTCCCCCTTTCTAAATTTTACGGTTACTGTACCTGGTACCTGCCATTTCTAGTCATGGGCTTTGACAGAAATCCATCGATCTCCAGGTCAAGGAAGTTCTCCAGATCCTAAAGGAGACACAGGGAAACAGTAAAGTGTTCACCTCACGGCAGATTTCACTTTCAGAGCTCTCTGTTTCAGACCTGGCAACACACTCACTGCAAATAACAGAACAGATGCAGGAAACAAAACCATAGCATTTGCCCATAACTTCAGCATTTGTTGTGGATGGATTTTAGTTCGTCATCCTGGGGCTTGATTCATCCCTCCAGTTTTGTGCTAGTGTGAATTTATTTCCCCCAGGCGCAAGTAGGGAGCTGAGAGGAATTATGATTCTGCATGTGACAGTTCCTTCCCAGGGCAACAGATCTCTGGCCACTCCCTTTGTACAGTGATGAATCTCCAGGCTCCATCTATCCCATTATTTAATATGATCACTCTTGGCCTCCACATGTGGCTATTACTTCTGAAGCAAGGACATATCTCAGGGGGCCTGAAATACCCATAAAGTACATCAGGCAGATTTACAACACAGTGGGCCCAATACTGATCTCCAGTGTGGACCCAGACAGATTCTGTTGTCATTTACACTGGGGTCCAGAGTAATGCCATTGAAGTTATTTAGGTTTTACACCAGTGTCACTGAGAGCAAAATTTGGCTCCTTGGCATTAGAAGGAGTTACTCCAGATTTACATACGAGAGAAAGAAATAGGCCCAGTATTTTGTACCTGATACAGAACAATCAGGATAAACAGTCTCATCCTGTCATTAAAAACATTGTACCACGAAAGAGAAAACCTCTCCATCTAACTAATTATTATTAACACTGGAGAGGGACACTAAACATCACAGAGCTGCAGACCATCCCTGACAAACGTGCCCAGTAAATAACAGCATTTGAGTGAGAACTGTAACAATCAGACCTGAATCTGAATTCACCCCACAGAGTCTGAAAACATTTGGGTCCAAAGATTTTGTTCAGCTCAAGTCTAGAATTATGACTTTATTTAGAAATGTATTAAGGAGTTGATCATTGGCCCTGATCCATTAACATCAATGGGGATGTGTTAGAAGGCAGCGGATAGAAAACAGGCCTGATTTTTCAGTCCCTAATATGTCTATTATTAAGCACCGACACTGTGTTTCGCTGTATATGAGACACCCATTCCCTCTCCAGAGGAGCAAACATTCTAAGGCCCCGACTCTGCAATCAGACCTGTGCAGGCAAAGACCTTAGCCCACGTGAAGCCTCCCAAAGCTGGAGAGGATCTGTGCTGCTACACTGAGCCAGTTGCAGGATCGGGGGCTGCAAGACAGGCAAAGCTCAGACAAGCATGGGAATTGTGCCTGAGTGAGGCATAAAGGGTCTGGCCAATAGCTACCCCTAATTTAATATAGGCATAATAAAGAGCAATCCTAGGAATGGAAGCCAAGAAGCTGTTATCCGAATGTTACATGATTATAGCAAAAGGAAAAGAAATTAAGAGGTAGAGGCAAAACTATTAAGAGAAGCAACAGGCCTGATTCTGCACTCATCAGTAGGAGCTCGGATATTGAGTTCAGTGAGTGTAACAAGATCGGACACCCTCTGGAATTACTTACATCTGGGATTTCGTCGATGACGAGATCAAAGTTTCTTATCTCAGAAACAAAGAATAAAAGCAGGAAGCAAATCAGCTGTTTCATTGTCTCCCTGCTTGCTCCCCAAGAGCTGCTTGCCTAGGCACTGGATAGCGGGAATCTCTCCTTCTCTGAGCCAAGTTCAAGGAAAAGACTGGAACTTATGCCGTCTTTTGACCAAAATTTTGAAATGCTGACTTTGTTCAGGCCCCGGGTAAATATTTGCCCTGTAATGCAAGCCAGAGCTGCGGGGGCATGGGCGAGGGTTGTGCAAATATGGTAGCGTCACCCTGCCATCCCCCTGATAACGGCTCAGCACCGGATAGGCTCCGTTCTTGCCTTTGTAGATTCCTGGAGGGTTTAACTAATTTCCCATTAGGTGCAGGTTTCGGAGAATCAAAAATGGGAACGATCAAAGCGAAAGCCGATGCGGAATAAATTTGTTTATGATAAACAAGGAAACAGCCAGTTCTCAAAGATACTGATGGAATAATACTCTGCATTTCTACAAGGATCCCCAAACCACTTTACAGCGAAGGGCAGGTATCACAGGGCTTGATTCTGCATTACACTAATGCCTCTTCACTCTACTCTGGCAATGGAAGGGGCCAGATTAGGGCCATATTTTTAAAGGTATTTAGGCACCTCAAGCTGCAGATAGCTAGCTAGTGGAATTTTCAAAAGCACCTAAAATCAATGGGAGTTAGGAAGATAGGTGCTTTTGAAAATTCCCCAGGCTTCTACCTGCATCTTGAGGCGCCAAAATACTTCTAAAAATCAGTCCCTGAGTTGCTTCCTTCCAGGCCCACACTTGGCCTAAGAGCAGGAACGGAAGCATCTGAAATGCGCGTGAGGAGTTATCGGGGTGTACAGCCCTCCCCCTTCCATGTGCAAACACTGCTCCTCGGGCAGGACATTTCTGGCTGAGGCAGGTGATGGAACAAACCCAGCAAGTGAACAGGGCCCACACACGTCGTGTATTATAGACACCACAGGCTCGCTGCAGGGCCCTGTGCCAGGCATTGCAGGATAGAGGAGCAGCATTTCCACAGCGCTGTAGTGCTTCCCTAACTTTACTGTGTGCACTGGAAACAGCAGGACTGGTGCAGACATAATGAGCACAGGGGGTGCTGTGGGGGCATGACATATAAGGATTACACTCCCCTTTTCCCTGTGTAACCCATGGGAGGGTGTGTTACAGGTTCATGCCAATCCACAATGGATATAAGCCATTATAACCTCCTTAGCTGACTGTTCAGTTCACGCTCTTTGTGCTAGAGCTCCCTAGTTCAGTCCCTGGGGTCCGCAAAAAGAATAGCCATCACCACTGGTCCCTCTGAGCTGTGCATGTGTGCGCACGGACACAGATCCCAAACCCCGCCCACACGGCGAAACACGGCGCGCACAAAAATTTGCACAGAAGCACAAAAATTGGCACAGAAGACATATTTTGCTCACACGGCCTGTCACAAATTAGAGGGAACATTGGCCATCACACCTGCAGCTCTGGTCAACTCTCTGCTGAAGCAGTGGCCAGATGTTCCGTCCTTTCTCGAGCTTACCCCCACTTCCCAAAAAGGACTTAATGACACAGTTAAACCTCAGCGCTACGGGCTGCGAAACCCGGAACGTACGTATCGATAGCAGCTGCCAGCCAGCCTCAGAAAGAAAATCCCACCTGGCTTCTTAGTGAATAAATATTTAATACATCCACAAACATTTACAGACAGCATTTCTGAATAACTTCGTAAACAAAACGATTGGACACTAAACCGGTGGGTGTTCCTTTCACAGACTTCCCTGCTTTGTTGCTGTTACATCGATTTCAGTGCAAAGTTTCAACAAATTTTATACTTTAGGACACACATACCGGTATATTGAGCTCTGATCTGCTCAACAATGTGTGGAGTAAAAAATAAGCATGTATGTCCCTTGGATCCTCCAAAGCCTGAATTGCGTGACTGCCTCTGAACTGCCCTCCAAACACATTCACAGACAACAGCCCAAAGATCCTTACAGCCAACAGCATTTCCAGGGCCAGGGCTAAGAAATGACTGTCTTCTGGGTTTCTAGCAAAATAAGGAATCTGTGGCCTGTATCCAAAGTGGTAGAGATATCAGGATACAACAGACATGTCTATTGCTTCTGCATCAGTTATTCACAAACTCCACAGAACTGTCTTCAGCTTCCATATTTAGAACCTTTTCTCCCTGAGCTTTGATCAACTCAGCTCTCAGACTGTGAATGTGTGGAACCTGCAAGACTCCTTGCCCTTAATGGATACTTTCTGTAGAGCTTCAGAGACAGCTACTGAGCATGTCCAATACCTACCATACCTGTCCTCTATATATCTGGGCTCTTCTAACTAAGTTGCCCTGCCTTGCTATCTGCATAGTGCAGAGACACAGAGGATTTGACTAAAATCCATGTCTCCACCCCACTGATTTTCTCCTTTTCCTTGGACTTAAAATTAAAATCAAATGGTGCAGTCTAACTGTGTGGGTTACACAGAAAGCACAGTTGCAATCACACCTCTAAATGCGGCAATGGTCCTAATTCTCTACTGTAAATGGGACCTTTGTTGTGTTGGCCCTGCAGGACTAAGGCTTGGTGTACACTAGAGAGTTAAGGCGACATAAGGCAGTTTTTGTCAGCCTAATTATGTCAGTGTCTGCGCTAGAATACTCCTTCCTCTGAAGTAAGTGTGCTGCTACACCAGCTTAATAATTCCACCTCCCCAAGAGGTGTAGTGCTCATGCTGGTGTAGTTAGGGTGATGCAGTGTCTGTGTAGACACCAAGTTACTTAAATCTTCAGTTGGCTGTCATTCTGGTCAGTTTCACCCCTGCTGCCTCTCAGAGGGGGTAGGGGCTCACAGCTGGAGCTGTGAAACTGACAAGAATGCTAATTTCACTGCTGATATGCTCTCTGCTATGAAACCAAACCCAGCTCCACTCCCTGGTGGCAGCCCCAGCTGTGAACCCCAAGCCAGGCTCAGTTTCACAGCAGAGAGCCTAGCAGCGGTGAAACTGACATTCTTTTCAGTTTCACAGCTCCTGCTGCGAGCCCATTGCTACTGCTTTGAGCTGGATACAACCAGGAAACTGACAAGAATGTCCATTTCACTGCTGGTAGGCTCCCTGCTGCGCAACTGAACCCCCTCCAGGCTCACAACTTGGGCTGTCACCCCAGGGTAGGTGGGGACTCCAGCTGTGAGTCCTATGTGGCTGTCAGTGCCCCACACTCACCTGTCAGTTCCCCACAATGCTCCACTTCAATCCATTCAAGTGCTCCTAGTGAGAACACACACCACTGGAAGAAGGAAGGTAGTGTGGACACCAACAGCCAATTGAATTACTGTCGTGGCTCTAGATTGACCTAAATTAAGTCGACCTAATATTGTAGTGTAGACAAGCACTAAGAGAAGTGAAAAAACAGTAAGGTGAGTTCAGCATGGTTGCGGGCCTCCTATATAGTGGGGAATAGGAGCCCTAGTCTAGTGTAAACAAGAGTTGGGGGAAAAGTTTTGGTCAAAACTTTTTTTCAGAGAAAAATGCAGATTTGGTAACACAAACATTTTGTGACTTCATGTCACTTTCACCTAATTGTTTAAGGAAAAATCACTCAGAAATAATCAAAATGTTTCATTTCAACATTTGCAGAATAAAATGTTTTGATGTTTCAGTTTGAAACAAAGCTTTGTTTCAAAATTTCCTTTAAATATAGTTTAAAAAAATGCAAAAACTGTTTAGAAATGCTCAAAATCAAAATGTTTCATTCTGATTTTGTCAGAATGTTTTGTTCAGCCTAAACCAGTTTTTGTTCTTTTACTTTTAAAAATTACCAACGAACAGAAAAATCTGTTATTCAGACAGCTCCAGAGTAGACAAGGCTCTATTGGCTTCCTGCATTTTGACTACCATGCCACCCATAGTTTGGACTGGAGTTATGGATGCTCAGAGTTAGGGATGGTCTAAGAAAATCAGGCCAATGGTGATCCTAAGTGACCTAGAGAGCCAGTCAGAGATGCCCGATCAGAACTCTAACCCCTAGCTGTTGTGTATTTGAAAACTGTTTTGGAACAGTAAGATGTCATGTTAATTTGTAAGGGATTTCCTGATTCTGCTTGCAGGCTAGGGGGTTCCATAGGGAATCATGAGATCAGGGCTAAGAGACTATAGCAGTCACTCTGCAGCCAGAGGGCCGAGAGAGTTGTACATCTCTGCTTTAGAGAACTGTCTAGTTTGTCTCTCTGTTGTTGGGTTCTTATGTGCTAGTCTAGATGCTCAGAAATAACGTAGTGTTACATTGTAACCTTCCAGCAAGGGCATTTTATGTGTTTATCTAATTTCTCTGTTTGTATGCCATGAACTTGTAAACTAAGGCCTGGTTTATACACAGCTTTGTCTCGACATAACTATTTAAGCTAGGGGTGTGATGTCTTACCAATATCATTATACTCACACAACCTCTAGAAAGGATACATTTGTACTAGTACAAAAGTGTAGCTTATTTTCCTTCCTGTATGAAAATAAACTATACCGGCATAATCACCAGGATAATTGCATCCACACCTGGGGCACTGCTGCTTGACCTATAGCAGTTAAAGTGGTACAACTCTTATGTGTAGGTAAGATCCTGGTTCTGTAAGCTTGTTCAGCCGGTTTCTTTGCAAACTCAGGGAGGCCTCTATGTAGATGGCCATTTAACAGTGTTCAGCAATGGGGCCTAAAGGATTTTCCTTTAAAAATTGACTTCCTGTCTTTCCGTCCACCGGTATAAGGCCTTCCCCTCTATGTGGAAATACCAAACCCATGCGATATGTAACCACTAGATGGCACAAACTGCTCAAAGATAATTTCCAAAAGAGCCTGAAAATGCTCAGACAAACAGAGCCCAAGGCACTAGGGGAATCTCCATCATTGCAGATTTTTAAGAGCAGGTTAGACAAACACTTGTCAGGGATGATCTAATACTTAGTCCTGCCATGAGTGCCGGGGACTGGACTAGATAACCTCTCGAGGTCTCTTCCAGTCCTATGATTCTATGAAAGTATTAAACAGAGCTAGATCAACTTTCCAGGGGTGAGAAAAGTCTCATCATAAATGGGGTTGCTAATTAGATTGTACATGTCACTACTACGCACTACCCCAGCTCACACTCCCTGGGTAAGACTGCAAGATTCACTCCATTCTAGGGGCTAAATTCTACCAGCAAATGCCCATAGACAGGGCATTTGCTGATAGAAGTCAATGTGAGTCACTGGTTGTCACCGGATGACTTGCTCCTTTAAGAGGTAGTGAATCCAGCCCCACCTGCGCCTTGCTCAGCTCCCTAAGGGGGAAAGTGATTGCAGCCACAGGCAGGTAGGTCATATAACTCAGTCGGTCCCAGGCCTAGTGATGACAGAGAAGCCTTCAGAGAGCCAGGGAGGAGCCAGGGAATAGATCATTTGAAGGAGGCTCGCCTGCCTACGGGTGAGGAGAGGATTAAAAGGGGAAAGGCTGTGGTGAGGGAAGGTGGGAGGCTGTGGGGTAAGTCTCCAGCAGCAGGGAGCTGCCAGAACCTTTCCCCACTGCCTGAGTCTTTCTCTGCTGCTGAAGCCTTTCCCTGCAGTGGAGAAAGACTCTGGCAGCAGGCCACTACACTGGTAAAAATCTCAGTGTAGACAGGAGAGGCGCGGCTTGGGGGAATAGAGAGCCATGTAGCGTACATACCCACAGGGTTCAGGTGTATATTGACTCACCTAAGCAGTGGCTCACTGTCTACTTCACTATTTATACCATGCTAGGAAGGCGTGTAGTGTACGTACTCTACACGTCACCAAAAGGAGTGTGCAGTGCATAGGCACCAATTCCACAGGTGCTCCAGCCCTGGAGCATCCATCATCAGCCCCACTGATCAGCACCTCCCACTCCCTCTGAGCGCCTCCTCCCCACCACATATCAGCTGTTTAGCGGTGTGCAGGAGGCACTGGAGGGGAGGAGCAGGAGTGAGAGCAGCGTGTGTCCAGAGGGAGGAAATGGAATGGGGACAGGGAGAGGCGGGGGGGATGGAGTAGGGATGGGAAGAGGCGCAGTGGGGATGGGGCCCTCGGGGAAGGGTAAAGTGGAGGTGGAGCCAGGGACGAGGCGGGGCTCAAGTAACCCCAGGGAAAGTGTAATGTCAGCACGCATGGTACAGTGTACATGTATTCTTACAGAAGCCCTAGTATTCTGGCCTGGGAGCAACTTCCTACAAGAGTCAGACAGAAGAGCAGAGGGCCGCACAACTGCACGGCCATGCCATGGCACAAGGCAGGCACCCTATGAGATGGTTGCCTGTCACCCTGGTGCATATATCAGGGCAGGCTCTTGCTATAAACATGTTATCTTGGCTTGCAGCTGCCTTGAAATCTTCAAAATATCTTTTTTTAAAGGGGTTCCGATGGGTCAGTAGGAATTTTATTTTGCTCACCACAAACGTAAGGCATGATCTGAAATGTTCACATCTCCCCTTGTAACTTGTATTTATCTCACGAGGGTTTGAAAGGATTCAGGAAGGAGTGGAATGCGTCCGTAGGCCAGCAAAAACCTGTTACATTAGCTGTCTATACAGCACAGGCATTACCACTGCTGCAAAATGGCGGTGAACTTCAAAGCCTCCCGATGTGCAAATAAATACATTGCAGTGGCTTTTAACTTCTCATCTTCTGCACAGCCACCCTTAAGTGAACTGCAGTAGGATATGCAGCAGCTAGATGAATAACATGAGATGTGTTTTCAGCCTGCGGTGGCTTGATGTGGCCCAGTATGGGATGAAGGAGGACATGTACTGCAACCCAAATAAAACAAAGACTTGAAAAAAGAATGAGGAATATTTATGGCCCCCTAAAGAT
This sequence comes from Dermatemys mawii, assembly GCA_007922305.1. Taxonomy (NCBI): domain Eukaryota; kingdom Metazoa; phylum Chordata; order Testudines; family Dermatemydidae; genus Dermatemys; species Dermatemys mawii. The sequence goes on along the minus strand of ML677341.1, from coordinate 6,454,598 downwards.
TAACAAATTTATTTGGGCATAAGCTTTCGCGGGCTAGAACCCACTTCATCAGATGCATAGAGTTGAAGTGGGTTCTAGCCAACGAAAGCTTATGCCCAAATAAATTTGTTAGTCTCGAAGGTGCCACAAGTACTCCTCATTCTTTTTGCAGATACAGACTAACACGACTACCACTCAAAGACCTGAAAGTTTACCGTGGGTAAAGTGTCCCACAATTCTGGGTGGTAAAGCACAAAGAGAAAGCAATTCAGGGCATCCATCAGACATGATTAATAATTCTAATTCTAATATCAATTACCAGAGCTGGTCAGAAACATTCAGAAGAAACATTTTGTCATTGGAATTTCCTGATTTGTTGAAATTGGAGTGTTTTAGGGGGATGGTTCAATTTCAGTCTATATCCACCAACCGGGCCTCCCATCTAGGTTTCAAACCCAGCCTGCTTTCCTGCCAGCTTACCCACCCGGTCCCTCAGAAGCCCAGCTATCTCAGCAAACCCCAGGGCCTCCAGGATCCATGACTCCATGCCAGCCAGCCAGGGAAGGTGCCATAGTGCCGGGCCTCCCTTTTCATTCTGAATCGGAATGAAGCACATTTTGAACTATCGAAATCCTCCAGAAAATTGAATGACCTTTTTCCTCCCAGTGACAATAATAGTAACAAACAACTACTTACATTTCCTACAACCATTTTTAGGAACATAGGCATTGCTAGGCTGGATCAGCCATGGAGTCCAAATAGTCCAACATCTTGTCTTCATCAGTGGCCTTAGCCAATGCATCATAGGGGATTAGCTTAATCCCAGAGGCATGAGGTTTAATATCCCTTCCAATGTTTTTAATCCTATTTAATCATGATAACTCTGGAAGTTTTATAGCTAATGTCCAATCACTATGAACCTTGCTACGTTCTAGGCCTCAGTGATTTCATGTGCCAGGGAGTTCCACACTCCAATTATGTGCAGTGTGAAAAAAATATTTCTGTTCTTAGTTTTGGATTTGAATTTTGGAAATTCCTTTCCACAAAAAAATTGGTGGTTTTGAATTTGTCCCTATTTGGGATGAAATGTTTTTCAAAAATGACACATTTTTCGCAGGAGGAGGATTTCCATTTTCCAGACAGTGCTAATCAGATTTCCCCCATGAATTCTGGCCACTATCTATACAAATAAGTACTCAATATGACTCCTACCACTGTAGCATCTGGGAATCTCACAGCCATGAACCAAATTTAAATGAATAATCCACCCCTGTGTTATACATTATCACTGTTCCCAATTGACAAATGGAGAATTGCGACACCTATAGGTCAAATCAGGGGTCTCCAAACTATGGCCTGGGGGCCAAATCTGGCCCACGGAGTCAATTTGTCCGGCCTCCCACTAGGGTGACAGCAAGTGTAAAAAATCAGGACAGGCAGTGGGGGGTAGTAGGAGCCTATATAAGAAAAAGCTCCAAATATCAGGACTGTCCCTATAAAATCAGGACATCTGGTCATCCTACCCCCAGTTGAGCAGGCACGTAGAGAAGCTGCCACTGCCTCCCCACCCCGCACGAGCTGCTGCTGACGGCCCCGTGTGCGGAGGGGTCAGTGCTCCAGCGGTGCGGCTGGAGGAGCAAAAGGAGTGAGTGCCGCTGTGGCACGGCTGGAGGAACAAAGGGGCAGGGGCAAGGAAGAGGCCGGAGGAGCAAAGGGGGCGGGGGCCGCGGCAGCGGCCCATGAAGCCCCTTCAAAAATCTAATATGGCCCTCGTCTAAAAAAGTTTGGAGAGTTAAATGACTCATCCAAAGGGTGTGTCGACCCTGCAATCCTGTGGTGAGATTGCACGTATATGGACATACCTGAGCTTGCCTGGATCTAGCTCGCTTGCACAACGGAGCAGAGAAACCACAGCAGCACGGGTTATACAAGCCCTCTGGGAGCCCTGGAAAAGGACTCATGCAGCTAGCTCATGCTGACCCCAGTGCAGCTGTTGCTTCACCATTCACTGTGCCAGCTAGATTAAAGCCAGCAGGAGTATGTCTACATGAGCTGCACTCACACACTGGGCCAGCACTGTAGGCAAACCGTTAAGGTCAGGTTTGACAAAGCCCTGGCTGGGAAGGTTTGGTTGGGGATTAGGCCCTGCTTTGAGCAGGGGATTGGACTAGGTGACCTCCTGAGGTCCCTTCCAACCCTGATATTCTATGATTCCTTGATTCTATGAATCACTGAGGAAGTCTGTAGTAAAGCAGGGGTTAACCCAGATCTCTGGAGTTCTAGGTAATCACTTACCCCCTGCCATTCTTCCTCTCTCTCTACGGGCCCATGAGTAATATGCCGTCCTCTGTCTGCATATGCAGCTTTTATTACCTGCATGGGATTCACAGACTGCAGTGCACTTTGGGGTTCTTGTGGATGAAAAGTGCTGTCTAAATAATCTGAGGCCTTCCTTAACATAGACGGGCCCGCCTTTACATTTATTTAACCAGCAGAGTGAAAATCAGGGCCCCTGTGTGTGCAACTGAAGGCAGAGTAGAGCTTAGGGTGTGTGTCTGTAGCTAAACACAGACAGTTTCACCTAAATAATGCGATCCGCCCTGGCTCAGAGCGCGTACAGGCTTCGTTGTCAGGTCATGCCTTTGCAGAACGTTTCTGTTCATACTGGCCACAGACATGCCATGCAATGTAGTATAGCGAGCCCCCACCCCCAGCACACCTGCTGATTTTGCCACGGGTCCGTAGTAGGAGACAGCACCCAACCTGTCTAATGTGAGTCAGTGAGCACACCTGAATAATTGTCTCCACCTTGGATGGCATCCCGCGCTGGATGCCAAGCACGTTGGCCCCTGGAGAGAGAACAGCCTGTCAGAGGGCGGAGGGAAATGTACTCAGCTGTGATCCCATGCCTCACGTTCAAAGATCAGGCCCACTTTGAGCTCGAACGGCCGATATTGGTGTCGTTTAGTGATGGCCTTGGGTGCCTTAGCTGCGAGTGTGAATAAAGACCTAATCACAGTAGACACAGCAATGTTCTTTCAGGCTTATTGTCTTCCCCTCCCGCAACCATCCATCCTGTGGGCCTGATCCTCTGCTCCTTTGCCCCAGCTGTGAATCAAGAGTAAATCTAGTGACGCACCCTTGTGCTTTCTCCCAGGCTGCCCCTCAGGCTCTCCCGAAACAACGGTGGCCCCCTTCAAACTCTCCTTTGCTGTGATGCCTGCAAATAGCTTGGCTGTGGTTATGCGGACCACTGCCTGCCACGCTGACAGTACTGTCTCATTGCTTACTCCTACTCCCCCACCTACTGTCTCATGTCTTATACTTAAACCGTAATCCTCTTTTTGTTCTGTGTTGTACAGACAGCGCCTAGCACAGCGGGTCCTGGTCCATCACAAAGGCTCCAAGGCGCTACCACAAGACGAATAAATAAAAAGAACAACGTCGAGAAAGACACAGCGGTGTGAAGCCAGTGGAATCGGGCACTATGTGTGTGTGGGGGGGCCAACAGGACTTGATTTGGATCTCACACACACACTGGTCTTACACCCGTGTAACTCAGTTGGCTTTTGTGGAGTTACTCCTCATTTACACTGATGTCAGCGAGTACGGAATCAGGCCTCTCAGGCGTAACTTACACCTTCTCTTTTGGCCTTCCCAGTGTGGAAGCTACCCCAGTGTAGACTGAGCTAGGGCTGAGTTTAGCCCTACAGGGCAGAGCTTGGTGCAGGGATGGAGGGAGAGAGATGGTACCTCCCCAGCCTTAGATGCCCAAGGCACCATCAGTCCTTCCACTGGCAGGGATCAGGAGGGAGGTCTAGTTGCTAGACCGACTCAGGAACTGGCAGTTTCATTTCCAGCTCAGTCACGGACGCTCTGTAGCTTAATCTACCCTCTGCCTCAGTTCCCCATCTGCGAAATGAGGATAATACTTTCCTATTTCACAGAGGTCTTGTGAGGATCCAATTTGTAATGGCTGTGAGATGCTCAGGTGCTAAGTGACAAGGGCCATGTATGTACACAGATAAAATAGTAGGTACAAAACCAGACCTCTTGTAGGTTTTTCCTGAAGATGCACTAGCTATTCCACATGCTGCCATCAAATGTCTGTGCGTCCTGCTCTGGCCCGCTCTGTACCTGGGAGAGTTTCCTTAGGTCACTAGAGTGGCTGTGATCTGATTTTCCGGAGCTGTTGAGTGATGGCCTTTCCCACAGATATCCACCGCTGTTCTTCTGGATGCACAGACAATCCTGTATATAGAACAGGTCAATCAATCTCTCTCATCTTGTGGATGCAACAGGGTGCTGTTACACCGCACTTATGTGCTGACTGAAGCCACTCAAGGGCCATCCCTTAGGCGGAAGGATGGCCTTGTCATTAAAGCACTGGAGTGGGCCTCCGAATAGCTGGGTTGAATCCCTACTGCTGTCATGAGCTTCCTGTGTGACCTTGGGCAAGCCACTTAATCTCTCTGCCTCAGTTCCCCATCTGTAAAATGGGAACACTCATGCTTCCTTTCTCCCACTGCTTGTCTGTTTCGATTGTAAGATCTCTGGGGCATGAGCTGTCTCTTCCTATGTATACAAACAGTGTCCAGCGCTCAGCACAGCAGGGCCCAGATTGCGTCTGGGATCTGTAAGTGCTACTGGAATATAAATAAGTCTTCCTCCAAGGTGATAACTCCCAGCTAAATAAACTCCAGGACTGAAGGTTTTAAAAACTGGTTGACGGGAGTAATGCCCCGTCCTAGCCAGCTGGCACTGCTGAGTGTGCAGGGAATGTTTTCAGACAGCTGAGAGGTGTGTCCGCTCACAGCACTCGCTCCCGCAGGGCTCTGCTGAGGCCTTTTAAAGGGCCATGATAAGATTTGGGACAGGATGGGGCTCTTTGCCACTGGGCCAGGAGAAGAGCCAGCAGGTTGGGAGTGGAGGGGCGGGGGCAGGGGGAAGCAGGGCTCTTGTCACTGGGGAGGATTCAGAATAGCTGGCAGGGAACAGCAGGGCTCTTGTCCTTGCCCGGGGCTGGGGGAGAGGAGCCTCAAACTGCTGACAGGGACTGAGGCAATTCCAGGAGCTTGATGCGTGTTCTGACACCAGGGCAGATTCTGGCCAGAGTCCAGTGCAGAGCCACTGGAAGGCCACCTGTGACAGGTGTCCAGCGGCCCTGGGAAGTGATAGGAGAACAGTAGCTCCTAAGTACCTATCATGTGCCCTGGGACGGGGGACTGGAGTAACTGGTGTAGGGTGAGGTGCAGCACTTCTGACTGCTCAGGGCATCTCCTGGGGGGCAGTGTTGGAGACAAGCCTGGAGCTACCAGGGCATGACCTGGGCTGGGGATTGGGGAACTCACCAGTAAGTGGCCTACGGAGTCAGACCCAGGGCTTCAGGCGCTGCCTTTACTCTTCGGTAAAGCGATAGCAAGGAATTCCCAGCCCTGGCTGCGAGCCTTGAAAAGGGGCTGGTCCAGAGATGGGGCGGGAGGGGAAGCGGGGGAGAGAGCCTCCTGTCAGCTTCTCCTGCAGACTCTCCATCTCAGCCTGCCGCAAGAAGCAGCCCCAACCCTGAGAGGGCTTTTCTTCCACCTGGGGTCGGGGGGATCCCCTGGCTGCCCCTTTAACCATGATTTTTCTGCTGTGGCTCTGCTGGGGATTCTCACTGGCCTCTGCGCAGCAGGACTCCGAGCTGCTAGCTAGGTACCTGGAAGAGACGCTGATGGTGGATTCTCACTTCCCCGGCCATGTAAGTTTCAAAGTGATGATTATTTTGTAACATCCAGTGTCCTGTGTCTGGGTTACACCTAATGAGTTGCCTGGAGGTTTAGTATAAAGTAATCCGCCTGGGAGTCCTTTGTATCTGTGTCCACCAAGGGCAATCAGGTGAGAGCAGCTCCCAGCACCTTTACCAGAAGACCCAGGTTATGAGGCAGATGCTGACTATAAGAAAGATTTTCTTAATTTCTCGCCCCTTCATTGTAACAAACAAAGAAAGGCATGTGATTTCCGTGTTGAAATTCCCTGGGTGTTTTCCAACCTTCCAGCTCTACTGTCTAATATGTCATGTCTGTTTTGTTATTGATCTAAACTTGGATGATAAGAACTGTGGGGCTGGGACCTGATTCTCTTGTTCACACTCATGAGCATCATGTAGTTCCACAGGCAAATAATAGTGTAGTAGATGAACCCAGCTGTGTTCCTAAATGTTCCCATCCCCAAATTAACTGTTGTTTGTATTAGTGCCACATGTATATATGGCACTGTGCAAAACCATACGGAAAGGAGAGTAAGACACCAATGGCAAAAAATATTTATGCAATTTCTCCTTCCTTGTGTGTTAGTTCATGTGGTCAGTTCACACCAAACTACAGGGTATGTGTTTGTGTCTTTGCTCCCAATTGCCTTAAATCCCCCACGCAAATCACCTTTGCCACCTCTCATTACCTCAAACGCTTGTCTCCCAAAGCCGCAGGCATATTCCTTGTAAGGCTGGAGCATGTCACACCCATATATTGCACCTATCGCCACCCCACCATCAGATCTCCCAGACAGAGAGCACTGGTGAAGGTTAGTTACTGGCTTGGGGGACTTATGGGGGAAGTAGATGCTGTGGGAAGTGGTGCTTAGTGATTCAGTCACTGACACTGAGCCAGTAATGAACATGGTGGCTGGGGGCATTGTGCAGTATCATTTGCTCCTGATGAGGGAAATAAAGTTGAGGTTCTGGCCGGCTGTGCTAATTAAAGATCCAATGGCACTGTTTGCAAGAAGAAGGGAGTTAACCCCAGTGTCCTGGCCAAATTCCAAACTGAGTAATTCTGACAGTTTAAAAGTTGGATGCAGCTTTTTTTTTTTTTTTTTGGAAACTCTTGGGCAGCGTTGCCATGTGCCACGGAGTAGTTGCTTTTCTGACCCATGCGAGATGAAGGGATCCCCAGGCACCGTTAGTGTTTCAGCTGGCAAAGTGCTTTATGATCCTTTGTGATGAAAGAGGCGATATATGGGCCAGAGAGGATTATGTCGCTGGGTTATGGGGTGGCCTATAGTTATTTTCTTTTTTGTGATGGAATTTTTTCTTTTTTGTGTCTTGTGGCTGACAGTTGCAGATGGGAGGAAGGATGGTCCAGGGTTTGGTTTCCTGGCTTTGATGTCTTGTTCCTCTACAGACTTCCCATGTGGCCCTGGGCAAGTCACTTAGCCTCTGTAAAATGGGGATAATAGCACATCCCTACCTCACAGGGGTGTAGTGAGGATCACTACATTAAAGGTTGTGAGGTACTGGAGTTCAGAAAAGTACCATGGACACATAGAGAAACTTACCTCTGAAAGGTCCCATTAGCAACTGTGATTTGTTTGTGAACTGCCCCAAAGGAGAGATGAGAAGCTATGCCAAAGTCTCAGAGTGGTAAGTCAGGTTGAATATTGTATTGGGCTTCTATTTAGTGAATGCCAATGCAAACCACTGAAAACACTGAGGAGGGGAAAGGTGCATTCCCTGCTAGGGAGTTATTGAACATTGGAGCCAGTTTAAGGGGGTGGGGTAGATGTTTCCCTGGGTCCACTCTCCTTCCCTTTGCCCTCCTGCAGCCACCTACTCCCCTCACCCCGGAAATTAATCCCTAAAGTCCTAATCTGGCAAAATCTTACAACATGTGCTGAATTATGCACTCATGAGTGGCCCATCGGGGTCATTCTCCTGGGGATAGTTAAGCACATGCATGGATCTTGGCAAGTTCTCAGCCTTCCTAATAAAGTGGAGTTTATCCACAGATACAGACTGGAAGATGAATTTTAAAAATTCCTGTGTCTGAAGTGAAGCAACTAGGGACATAGTCCTGGTGGGTAAAGTTAATCATTTCCCAGCTTCAGGGCTATTTTCAGGCCTGGGGACAAATAGACTTTTGTGACCATTTGGAATGATGTCACTTAAGAAAAGGGTAATCAAATCTCATGTTTCAGGGAGTAAACTAATTACTGCAGGAGGGTCGGGGGCTGGAAGATATCCCAGCCCCCTATTTCTAGCACCACATTCTCTGTGACCCTCCCTCTGTGAAGTGATCACTGCTTAAAGGCAGAATCCTGGAGCAGCTGATCTGATCCGTTAGGACAAATCTGACATTTTTGATGTCCCTGGATTGATTTTTGTCACGAGAAAGGGTTTTGTCTGGTTCAGAACCACCTCTTGTTCCCCAGCACATGAACAGGAAGTGAAAGAAATAGCGAGTACGACCATGACATAAATACAGGATGCTCTAAGAATGGAGGAAGGGACTCTACAGCTACTACAGTAGATCAAAGAGGCAGGCTGGCTTCTGACCATTTAGCTGCTTTCCTGGTTATGTTTTCTCTGTGCTATTCTGGGTAGCTCTGATTTATTTTCACAGCAAGTAAATAGGAAGAAAGTCATCCAAGCACTGAATGACTCTGCTCTGGTTTACACTGAGGGCGGTGGTGGGTGGGGAAATCGATCTAAGATACACGACTTCAGTTACAAGAATAGTGTAGCTGAAGTCGACGTACTTAGATCAACTTACCGCAGCGTCTTCACGGCGCTGAGTTGACTGCTGCTACTCCCCTGTCGACTCCGCCTGCACTTCTCGCAGAGGTGGAGTAAAGGAGTTGATGGGAGAGTGCTCAGGGATCGATTGATCGCGTCTAGACTAGACATGATAAATTGACCCCCGATAGATTGATCTCTACCCGCCGATCCAGCGGGTAGTGTAGACATACCCTTAGATTCTTCTGACTTGGGGCGGGATGTTTTGGCTGCATAGGAGGCGTGTAATGGAGGCTGGGGGAGGCTAAGCCTCTCCAAACCTTGTGCCATTGTGGCGGGGACAGCGGGAGGCAGAGGCGAATTACTGTACGGGCCCATGGGGCCTGTGCCCAGGGCCCTGGCCAATTTGGGGTTTCCAGAAAAATCTTTCCCCTGCCACAGCCCCAGAAAGGAGCGAGCAGGGGTTGGAGCCTTGGAGAGAAGAGGCGGAGTGGGGGCAAAACAGGGGTAGGGCCATGGGTGGAATGGAGGAGGTGCTGTGGGGGAAGGGGCAGAATAGGGTGGGGCCATAGGTGGGGTGGTGGCCATGGGGTGGCGCCATGGTCCCATCAGGGCTGAGAGCTGGACCCTGGCTGGGGCTAAACTGTAGCCCCCATCTGTGGGCCCGGCCGAGCTCTCCGCCCCACCACATCCCTGCCACAGCCAGAGCAATGGGGAAGAGGGTCTGAGCACTCAGCCTCCCACCCTCCGCCCCAGCTGGGGCTATGTGGGGTGGGCCTGAGAGCAGCGAGTGGGATGTGGCTTCAGCTGGAAGAGGTGGGGCAGCGGGCTGGCCTCCCCAAGAAGAAGCTTCACTTGCTGCCCATGACTGGCTGTGTGTTATTAGCATGCTGCACTGGGCGGAATTTCACCTCAAAACAGTGTCTCGCCACTTCCATGAAATCACAGGCGATTTGGCTGGGACTGAATTCCTCTCTTTACCTACAGGATAGGTTCAGCCTGCTGCTTCTCCTGCTGATGTCACTCAACCCTGCCCTGGAGGGGCTATCTCTTGATAGATCGCTTAGCGATAATTTAGTCTCCCCAGCCCATTCAATGCTTGGCCCTTGTCAAGATTGCCTCCCCACTCTGAACTCTAGGGTACAGATGTGGGGACCCGCATGAAAAAAGAAATAACCCCCACAAGCTTATTTTACCAGCTTGAGTTAAAATGTTTTTCCCCAGAACACAATTTCTTCTGTGTCTGGAACTAACGGCTGCCACCACCAAACTCAATTTAGGGTAGTTTAGGACCCTTCTTTCCCTTTCCACTAACCCCCCAAACTTCTTCCTTCCCTGGGAAGCTTGAGAGAAAAAAAAAACAAACCTTGCCTGCTCCTGTGAGATGTGCCCGATCCAAAACCAGGATCTTACACAATGGAAAACAAGCAGTCAGATTCTTAAAAGAAAGATTTTAATAAAAGAAAAAAAGAAAGGAATAAATCCCTTATAACCATCAATAGAACAGCATCTACCATAATCAACAAAAGGATTCAGAAACCAAACCTCTCCCCCAAGGCAACTTTCTCCCATGGTTGATATCTCTGCTGAAGCTTACAATATCAAGAAGCACCCAGCCAACACTCACCACTGAGAACCCTCCAAGTGATAAAAAGAAGGTAAACTTACTGACTATAGTACTTGATAGAATCTTATAGTTACAGTGAAAGACATAGCTGTATTCATCCAATAGCCGAGGTGAACAGAGAGAGACCCAGAGAGAAACTGAAACTTAAAATCCTTTGTCTCCTGAGGAATTTCTCATTGGTCAGTTGTCCACCTCTCAGGTTACCTTTAGCTTAACCCCTTACAGGTAAACACTAATTCTAGGCTACTTCACACTTATGAGAGCCCTTCTACTAAGATTGCCAGCAAGGCTATCTGTTCATATCTATTGCATCAGTGATGGTTTTTCTGGTATGGGACAACTGTTCACTGGGTGCTGGAATAATATCACCAGACTCATTCCATGTGTGCAACTCAAAGGTTATTAGATGATAGCAACTTTTGGTCACTACTAGGATGTGTTGGATTTGAACCAACTCTTCAGAGATGGAAGATTTTAACTGACTATCAATAGGAACATACGGATTGCTCTGCTGTATGCGAACAACAGTCTATCTAGTCCAATATCCTGTTTTTGAATATGGTTAGTACCAGATACCTCAGAGGTAAGGGCTAGAAATCCTGCAGTAGGAAATTATGAGATAACCTGCATACATGGAAAGTTTCTTCCTGACCCGCATCCGATAGAGGTTGTCTTATGCCCTGAAGCATGAGAGTTTATATCATGTCCAAAGCTTTCTTTTTGATTTAAGTCTCCTGAGTGCCTCACTTTCCCTGTATTACCATTTAGCCAGATGTTGATCAAAGCAATGGATGAGAAAAGAGTAAATGTTCTAACACTGGAGACTGTTTCACTTCTCCCCAGTGCTCCTTTTAGCTTTCCGACACTTGATGTAAACAGATGTAATTTTTTTCTCTTTGGCAAGAAAATCTGTTATGTTAGTGTAAATAACCAGGGTAAAATCAGTGTCACTGCACTCCTTTTCTTTTTGGAGTTTCACCAGCGTTTTAATAGACAGAGGGATTTCTTTGCATTAAGGCTATCCTGGTACTAAGCGATTTTGGGACTGGCTTTGAAGACATTAAAACACAACATCTTCACTGCTACCCTTAAACCAGTGGAGAAGGCCTGCCACTTTGCTAGAGAAGGATGTATTTTTCTGGATTTTTCCCCCTCTGTAGATTCTAATTCAGGATTTACTCAGCATACAGCCAAGCTAGCAAAGCTGTTGCAGCTGGTGGAGACTGATACAATGGACGCGATTGTGCTGGAGTTGTGGCTGGCACTTTCACAATCAGCCTGATGGCTGGTTTTAAAAAGCCTCACTCCATCGCTTACTAGGCAATGAGAGCTTCCCAGTGACTGGTGTTAACGTTGATAAACCTTAGCCATATTGCCGGTTTTCAGATGATGTAAATCGACCTAGCTCCATTCATACTGATGGTGCTATGCCAGATGGGAACCTGACTCTCTATGTGGCTGTAGGCTAGTCATAGAACTACTCTGTGCCTCAGTTTTCACCTCTGTGAGCTGGGTACAATAATAAGCACATAATTACCCACTGCCCTTGTATGTCGGTACCCAGTTCCTCCACCCCCGACCCCCCTGTGTGTAACATGCTCTTTGAAAAGCACTCGGCGACACCTTGCCTGGGAAAACCAAATTCCATTCCACAGCTTTTGATCTGTGAGTCTGTTCCAATTTTTTTTTTTAAGTTTAATCTTAACAAAAGGGTCGCTTAACCCTGGCTGCGTGGAAACAATCGCACTAAGCAATGTCTGGATCGACTCCACTGCATTTTTTTTTAAACAACCGACAAATCTTCCTTTCATGAACTTGAAAGTAGCAAGGCACGAGTTACAATCTTTACTTAACCCTTTGCAGGTGGCACGCCGAGTCCCAAGACAAGGTCGATTTCTGCAGAGGCTGGTACGTATCCTGCTGCCTATTTATTTCATTGCATAAAAGCGAACACTCGGCGTGTATGAATTTGGATGCAAGAACGTGGGTGTGAATAAACTTAGTGGTGGCCTATCCCAGGCTGAGAGCTCGAGAGGGTGAATTCCTGTCATTTATCCACACACCAGGTACCACATGGGTAGTGGCAATCGAAGCATGTCCCAGTGCTGCCCCATTAATCTTCTGCAGCCTGTATCTGTAGAAACAAGGAGGACCATTGCTTAGTCTGAGTCCAGTTGGGATCCAGCCTCTATGCTGTGACATCCAGGGAGGTGGTCAATCATTCGTAAATGTGGTGCTGATGGTGATGTGGCCACTTATCCACTGAGCCCAGGAATAACACGTCTCACATACTGTAGGCCACAGGCTAGCCATCAGAGGGTAACAGCTGTCAATCACTATTATCCTCAGCCAGACTTGAACCAACCGCAAAGTGGTGAATGGGTCTGTATCCCTGGAATGACCACTTACATTTCTTACTTTTAATAAGAATTAGACACGAGGTCAAGTTGTTTTGATCAAAGCAACCACCGCCAGTGAAAACGCAGGCGCCTATCTATGTCTCTCTTCCTACTTCCCAGGACTTGGGGTAAGCAGGAATCAAATCCTCTGTTTGGCAAGAAAATCTATTTCCCCGTGACAATGAAATGCCATGAAAAAAAATGAAACACACCCTACCCTGCAAAATAGCAGGGCTCTCATCCGCTATGTCTGAGTGCACCCGTGTTTGTTTATAAAAAGGAATGATTTAATTAATGTCTCTTCTCATCTTCCTAAGGGGCTTTACTAACAAGGAGTGGAGAAGACAAAACAGGGAGTACACACAGACACAGCTGTAGGTCAGAACTTCATGAAGTAAGAAGTTGTGCAAGAACTCTAGGGAATGCATATGATTTTCAGACAGGAACCTGGGCTAAACGCCAGCCCAGAGCCTGGCCACCTGTTTTGAACTACCTCAGCACCGCTCCGCTTCTGTTCCCTTGAAGAGGAACATGCTGCTTGCAGATCTGGACGGATGAGTCAGCAGTTTGTCCCCTCACCTGGAGGGAGAGAGGAGTGTGTGTGTGTGTGTGTGTGTGTGTTTCTCTCTTCAGCAGGAGAGGGGCTGCCAATTTTGGTTGCACTTATTCCTGGAGGTTTCATGCCTTGGCATAATCTTTAATTAAAGATTAATCTTTAATTCCTGGAGACGCCAGGACAATCCTGGAGGATTGACAACCTTATAGCACGGACCTCTACTATCGGAAGGGGGAAAACCTTGAATGCAAGTTTCCCTCTGTGGTTGACCTGAGACCTGCAGCTGTTCCAACTTCTAAGTGGTAACCCTCCTGCCTCAATAGAATTCAAAGGCATTTGAGGCTTCAAATGAATGAAACTCAGTGGTTTTGACTGAACTGGCTGCTGCGTTTGTGGAAGGTTTTGAAGCTGCCCCTCAAAGAGAAAATCAGGATGGTGGTGCGAACCCAGAAGGGTTGAAACTAAAGAAGATGCTGCACCGTATTTGGCTCTAAATTATAATAGCTCCTCCTTCTATTCCACTTCTGACTGGCCATCCCGTTCTTTATTTGAGTCACTTGCAACCCCAACAATAGCCAGTTAAATGTACAGAACATCATGGGCAGCGGGTGACTCCTGCATTTGGGGAGGCTGGGCCTAAGCTTTGTGGCCCCACCCCCTGCTCTGCCCCGAGGCCGGCCCCCTGTTGCACCCCCATTTGGTCTCCTCCCCCACAGGCCCCGCCCACACTCCAGCCCCATTCTGTCCCAGCCCCAGCTCCCTCTTGGCCTCCTCCCTCGAGGGGCCACCCCCGGCCTGCTGCTCGTGCCTCTCTGCCCCCTCCTTCTAGGGGCCCCCTGCCGCTCATGTCTCTCTACCTCACAGGGGGAGAAGAGGTGTGAGCAGTGGGCGGCAGGGGGGAGGGGTTTCACGTGGGAAGTAGTGGACAAGTGCAAGAGCCGGGTGGGGGTGTCAGGGGGGAGAAGCGCGAGAGGTGGGTGGCGGAAGAAGCAAAACATGGCAGAGTGAGGGCGGAGCCATGGGGGAAGCATGGGAGCAGGGCCTTGAGGCGCAGTGTATGCAGGGCTACGGCCTCAGGACGCCATTTTGATGGTGACACAAGGTCTTCCCAGGCCTATTATACCTGCCTCCCATGCAGAACATTGAACGAAAGGAGCCACAGAGAACTAGCAGAATTTAGAAATGGACCTAAACCAAAACTCCAGATCAGAATTTCCCTCGCCTTGCACTTTAGGGGAATGAGCTTCTAAGGCCCCGTCTATATGAGGGAAATTCACACTGATGTAACTACTTGCATGCATTTACACCAGTGCAACCCTTAATGCAGATGCCCTGAGCCACTGCTAAGCAAGAAGTTACACAGATGCAGCATAAGGCGGAACTTTGCCAGGCTTGGATTTTTCCAGATGCCCCCTCAAGTGTGGAGTGTTCCACAGTCAGCCCAAAATGGAGTGCCTCCTTCTGACACCTGCACTTCCCCCGCTTCTCATAGGGACTAGTTTTTTACTCTGAGAATAGACCTTTTCATTTCATTGTGACCATTATCACAGAATGGGATTGCTCACTGGAAGAATGGCAGAAATGGGACCTACCTTTGCCAGTCTGCTCAGGTGCATCCGTGAGTTTATTTATGTGATAGTGTTATCCCTTCCAACGTTGAACTATCAGCCTTTTACTGATCAAGCCAATATACCACAGACATTTTTCTCATTGGTTACATTAAGCGTAGGTCTTCCATATACAAAACTGCTTGGATTTATGGGGATACCACTGTGCAAGAAGCGTATGAGCCCTGAGAAGCACTTTGTCCCAGGACTTGCACATAAAAGCACATTTCCAAGATGCATAATTTGGCAGTCAGCTCTTGACTGCTCCAATCCTACTTCATCCAAGCTGGATGGGGTCCAGAGTGCTCTAAAAAGGACATTTTGCTAGATGAGCCTCAGCCGTGTGCATGTTTTCTATTAAGGCAGTTCCATCTATCATCTGAGAACCTTGGAACAGATCCTCAGCTGGAGTAAATCATCCTAACTCCATTGAATTCAGTTTAGTTGTCTTCATCCCATCTGAGGATCTGGCCCTATCCATTTTAAGACTTGGTTGCATGCATCCTTACTTGGCTCCAGTGAGAATTTGTCAGCACAGCGTAATGGCTACTGAGGAGGCCTTACATAAAGTGTCCACAAGCTAACAAGGAGATTTGTCTAGGACCGCGGCTCTCAATCTTTCCCATACCACAACCCAACATCACATCTGGACAATGTTTTGGGAATCTCCTCCTATCTAGCCCTAAAGAAAGAGAAGGTGGTTATAACCCTCTGAAACCCACTCATGGTCCCCACGTTGAGAACCCATGATCTGGGATGTGCCCAGATTTCACAAGTACTTTTCAGAGCGTATGTCTCGGTTCACTCTGTGTAGAGGCCTTGCATAGGCACTGGACAGAATGAATGTGGACTGTGCCCTTGACGGTGCATAGGGAGGTACCGTGCCCTTTGTGTAACCTTTCTCCGCTGATCCAAAGCCTTGAAGAAAACCCCCACCCTGCCTAGTGTTCACAGAGGGACTCCAACCCTCCTCATCTTACAAGCTTTTATGAGGCTGTTTGTTCGCACCTCATATTAAATCTTTGTGTGTTGCAAAGAAAGGCCACCGAGTGGGTTGTTTGGCTTTTAACTTCAATGGTGCTAATGGATAACTTCAATTCCTACAGGAGACCAGGCCGCGGATGGCTGAATTCACAGTGAAATCCACGATCATTTCCCGTTACGCCTTTACCACCGTATCCTGCACCATGGTGAACAGCGCGTCTGAGGCCAAGGAAGGCACCTTTGAGATGCAGATCCCAGCTGCAGCCTTTATCTCCAACTTTACCATGTACGTGGCACTTTTGCTTCTCCATGAGTTTCCGTCCCTTCTTGTCTCGCTGCGGGATGAGAAGGTGTGTGGGGACTTGTCCCCCTCCTCTGGCCCTGCTGGACACAGGCTGGGCCGTGAGTCCAACAGCTTTGGAGGCATGCTGATACTCCAGAAGAGCTGGGCCCCACGAATGTATTTGATTCCCTCATGCGGAAGGCCTTCTGGTAGGTCTGGTTCTGACAAGCATCCCCAAATTAGAACCTCATCTCTGGACCCTGTCAGAGTGAATGGAAATCTCAGGAGAACAGGCTTCCTTGGAGAGTTTAACAGGGTTGTTTGCCCCATGGCTGGAGAGCTTGGGGCTTAGCCCGCCCTAGAGACAGGATGAGCCACACCTGTCAGGTGGTCCCAGGATTTAAAAAAAAAAAAAAGAGCAGGAAGTTGCAGTAAAGCCCAGGAAAGTGTTCTGGGGTTTGTAGGTCCTGCCAGGTGCAAGAAGATTCCTGCAGTGCCCCAAGTCAGCAGGGAAAAAAGAACGCTGAAGAAGCAGGAGGGAGTGGGAGAACGAGAGGGTCTGGGCCAGTGTCTAAGTAGGGCAGTGGCTGTAAAGGCCAGATGGGATGAAGACAGTGTGAGTTTGAGTTTTGTGTTGATCAAGACACCGAACTGCTTGGGGCCTGAGAGCGCATGTTTTGTATCAGAGAACTTACTAACTACATGGGACCCCTTGTGGGGATTGTTTGAACCACCTTTGAAATGTAAGTTCTTTAAGGGCTTTGAAGAGAGGGACCAGGCAGGGTGTCGCAGAATGACCTTTGCCTAGTGGGGCACTTTGGAGGCTGCCTGTATTACTGGGTGACTTCAGGTATTTGCAGGTGGGCTGCATGTGCCATAAGAAAAAACCTGTTCTATTGCCTGTCAACACAAGGCAGCTTACATTGACCTAGCTGTGTAGTGTACACTGCCTCCACTACAATGTCTTCCCACCGATTTAACTCGCCTGCTCCCCCAACCTAATAACACTACCTCCCCGAGAGTCATAGTGCTTAGGTCGATGTAGTTAGATTGATACAATGTCCATGTAGACACTGTGTTGCTTACACCTGCTGTTGTTGCCTTTGACAGCTGGAGTCCCGCTGCCCTGGGACTGACAACTGTTGGGTGGGATTCTCTGATGCCATCACCTGGTTGGCTTTAGTGGAGCTCTTGGCCCTTTAGCCCATGTCCAGCACAAAAACATGCCCACGCATTGTCCCTGCGCTAGGATGAGCCCCACGTCTGGATAGGTCTCCATGGCTGTGGGTCTGTAAGGCTGACGTCTCTTAACCCTACTTTCTTAACCCTACAGGCTGATTGGAGACAGGATTTACCACGGGAAAGTCACGGCAAAAGAAAAGAAAACCAGCAATGAGGACAGAAAGAAGGACAATAAACGTTCTAGTCCAACAGATGGTGGGTGAGTATTGTTTCCTCTGGCTGTTATTTGAGCAGAGTTCTGATGTTACTTCTTTATACCATTAAAAGGCATTTCCTTTCTTCTTGCTGTGTGGCCTTTTTATTTCCCTGTGATAGGATCTGAGATATATCTAGTATATCTTATACAGTCCCCACTACCATCGGAACAGCACATCTCGCAACACTCTTTGGAGGCAGGACTATGCTGTGATTCCCATTTTACAGATGAGGCACGGAGACACTAATTGACTTGCCAAAGGTCACATAGTCAGCCTGTGGCAGAGCAGGGAATTGACATGGGGTCTCCTGAATCCCAGCCTAGTTTCTTAACCCCTGGACCACCCTTATTCTCCCTCTCTCTGCTCTGAACTTCATTCATTTTTATGCATCTATCATACTCCTATCCAAGTTTAGTAATAAAAGCCTTTTAAAATCTCTCCTCTTATGAAAGCCTGCTGTTTATTTCTGTTGCCCATCTTTGCATCCTCATTTAACGGGGAACACTGGCTGCTAACGCAAGGGATCCAGCCTCAGGAAACCATTAACTTCAGGGTGTGACTCATGATATAAAACCAGCATGTTAAAGTCTCTTTGAATTTCCCTTGCAGAGAGAACGGAGTGGAGACTTTCAAAGCCTCTGGCACCATTCCACGCAAGACCCATGCCATCTTCATGCTGCATTATGAAGAGCTTTTGCAAAGGCGCCTGGGGAAGTATGAGTACACTGTCAGCGTCCGGCCCCAGCAGCTTGTGGGCAGGTTACGCGTGGAGGTGAACATCCTAGAGAGCTCAGGCATCAGTTCTCTGGAGGTGCTGCCGCTCCAAAACAGCAAGCAGAGAGGCCCCAAGAAAGTCATAGGTGAATAGAGTGTGTGGCCTACGGCTGTGTTTGCGTTGCTCCTTGTGAACTGGGCTGGGTCTGGTTAGCACATGGGTAATGCCGACAGACCCTGATTTGTTGGCAGCCGGGCTTGAACCTGGAACCTAATGCATGAACCTATACTGTGTGAGCTAAAACAACACCTTTCTCTTAGCCAACCCTGTAGTAGGCTCATCAATCTTTAGCTCAGGGGTGGGCAAACTACAGCCCGTGGGCTGCATCTGGCCTGTGAGACCATCCTGACCGGCTCGCCTGAGCTCGGCGGGGGAGGCTGCTCCTGGCCCCTCCCCAGCTTTCCCCACTCTCCCGGAGCCTCAGCTGCTCTGGGAAAGCGGTGCAGCCTGTCTAGTTCCGGCCTGGCCACCAGCATGGTAAGGGGGCTGGGACCGGGGAGTTGCTTAAGGGGCAGGGTGTCCTGAGGGCAATCAGGGGACAGAGGGCTGTTGAATGAGATGGAGGTTCTGGGCAGGGGACGAGGAATCAGGGGGAGATTGGACAGGGCATGGGAGTCCTGGGAGGTTTGTGAGGGGGTCGGGGTATGGATAGGGGTCGGGAAAGACGAGATAGGGAGCAAGGGGAGTTGAGAAGGGGGTGGGGTCCTGTGGAGCAGTTAGTGTGTGTGGTCTCTGGAGGGGACAGTCAGGGGACAAGGGAGCAGAGGGTCTTAGATAGGGGGTGGGACCCCAGGGGTGGTAGCTAGGGTGGGAAGTCTCTGGAGAGGACAAGGAGCAGGGAGTTGGATGGGTCTGGGATTCTGAGGGGGGCAGGAAGTGGGTGGGGGTCAGATGGGGGCAGGGCCAGGCTGTTTGGGGAGGCACAGCCTTCCCTGACCTGGCCCTCCATACAAGTTTTCAACCCCGATGTGGCCCTAAGGCCAAAAAGTTTGCCCACCCCGCTTTAGCTGGTCTAGTCACCACTAGAGGGAGACAGAGTGCCACCCCAAGCAGGCAAGGGTTACACATGGGATTAGATGTGAAAAACTGGGACAATGGATGGGGGGGTAAAAGGAACTTATATAAGAAAAAGACCCCAAAAACGGGACTGTCCCTATAAAATCAGGACATCTGGTCATCCTAGATGGGATGGAAGATCTCCAGTGAAATCCCAGGCTGCTGCTGGTGTTGATTGTTCAATAGACTAAACTCTTCCCTCAGAATCGGCCATAAATCAGTGCCTCCATGTTGCAATAGGTGGCACTGAGCTACAGAGGGAGCCACCTTTTGGTGGAGTCATAAAACTGAGGCCTGGACCTTACACAACTATTACAGACCATTGGGCACTTCTCACAAGGGAGGGAGTGGTCTGAACCCTGGGGCCTGGCCATACGCCAGTGTGGGTTCATATTTTAGTGCCATTTCACTTAGACACATTATTCCTTACTTCCCCTCTGAGCCACTGTGGTACAGCGTGGTTGGCACATTCCACCCCAGAGGTGGTTGCAGTTCAGTGCTAGCTGCTAGCTGCTTTCTGCGTTTCGACTCTCTAACTATTTGTCACTGACAGGACAGTCTCCAGCCCCGATAGAGCAGGGATGCAGTATAATAGCAATGACCATTAAAGAGTTTTCAGGAGTTATAATGGTGGGAATTCAATTCAGCCTGTCTTCGCAGGTCCCTGGCTTTTGTGGCTCTAAGCCAGCATATGTGTACGTGCATGTGCAGAGAGGAAATCCTGCCTTTCAGAACACGGGAAATGTCGGTCTTTTGTCACAGCAGCAGAAAGCAGGTGTGATGCTGGGGGTCTAGCGTTGCCCCATAGGCGGCTCAGAGCCAATTGTTTCTTTGCAAATAGGCAGCATAGACCATCGGATGCTACGACTTTGTCTGGAAGCCGCTGCTCATTAGGCAAAACTCCAGGCTACTGTCAAGTGGAAGATGGTTTTGCCCTAGGATATGAGCCTGAAGGATCATGGGTCTCAAAGCCAGGTCTGGGGTCTCCAGACCACAGCTGCCACTTGGAGTCTCTCTGGTACCAGCAAGGAAGCATGGGCTGGCAGCTCCTTGCTCACAAGAGGCACTGCCCACAAAGCTTCCAATGGGAGGAGATGTCCGGCCTCTCCGATTGGCTCAGACTCACTACTTTAGCCAGAAGGAAGCACAGGAAGTTGAATGAACCACTAGGTGAATTCCTGGCTGGCTGCTCCATTGGACGTTTCCTGTTAACCTGACTCCTCAGCCCTGTTTTGTTCCTAATTCCTGCCTTCCTGTCCTGCTCCTGGTTCCTGCTCTCCTGCCTTATTCCAGATCCCTGCTCTACACTCCCCTCTTGGCTACTGATTCTGGCTCTGACCCTTGGCTCAACCCCCATCTTTCTCTCTGTTGCTGACCCGAATCTTGCTCTGACCAGTAGGTCTGACCATCTAGGTCCTGGTCAGGGACAGTAGGGTCAGATCCTCAGCAGGTGTCAATCCGTATGGCTCCAGTGAAATCCGTGGAGCTGCAATGATTTACGCTGTGTGAGGATCCGGCCTGAACCGTGTGAGTATGGAATAAAATAAAACTCTCTGTCCTATTCCTATCAAAGCAGAGGTCTGAGGATTGGGCCTGAATGCTGCTGCTGCACCGTGAATTCGGTGAGCCTCGAATCAGGCAAAGCACCTGCAGCCACTGTCGGGAGGATAAAATGACAAAGGTCATCAATCCCCTTGATTTGGCTTAGCTGAGATGAGGAAGGATGTTTCCCCATGGGGTGGCAGTGCATGGTGAGGTGCATTTCTGGCGTTATGCTTTCCTCCAAAGCATCTGGCATTGATCAAGGCCAGAGACAGGATAACTAAGCGGACACACCCTTTGTCCGTTCCAGCACGCGTGTTCCTGTATTTAAATGATCCATGGAAAAACTCAGTATTGGAGCGGCCTATCCAGATGTGACTCTGTGGGCACCGAATGTTCTGTGCAACATAGTAAGGGCTTTAAAACGTTTAATAAGAAAGTTGGACCCATCCACTTCCATTGTTATAAAAGTCTTCTCTGGCCATTAAAGCCTATGTAAGTGAGTTATCACTTTCAATGTCCTGACCAGAGGAGGGGACTGGCACCCAGGACTCCTGGATTTTATTCATACATCTGCTACTCATTCACTTTTGTGATCTAGATTGTCACCCTTACTCATTTTGAGCATTGTCTCAGGGATGAGATGCGGCTCAGTGTAACGAGGGGACAATCTAGCCCTCTCTGAACTTGAGCAAATCATGTCAGCTCTTGGCTTGGCTGTTCCCATCTGTAAAACAGCTACAAGGAGGCCTAGAGTATTTCTCGCATAGGCGTTGATTAAAATTTAAAAAGTGCTTTGAGATCCTTGAATGAAAGGCCGAATTAGTATGAGTGAGAATGAGAGTAACTGTTTCAGAAGCACACAAGTCCCGTTTTCCAAAGGGAGTTAGGCTTCCAAATCATTTAGGTGCATTTTGCCCTCAGACGCAGGGGTTCCCGATTTATTCTCAGTGATTAAAACTGCTATAGCTTGCAAACCAAAGAGAAGCTTCCACCCCTCCTCCCCCCACCAAATGCTAACCCTGAAGATCTAGCGTGGGGTATGAAATCAAGCAGAGTTTTTTCTGCCTCTGTAACCATGATCAGAAATATTTGAACCCCACCAGCAATGTCTGGGTATTGAACGTTTGTGAGTGAAATGCCGACCTGCTGTAGTGATTGGCACTACAGCATGAACAAAACGAATGAACATTTTTCAGATGGATTTAGCGATCAAAACATATCTGGCCATCCCCCAGTCAGGGATTAGCCTCAGACGTCTCTGAAGGGCTGAATGCATCTTCAGGATGCATTTGGAAGAGTCAAATTCCTGCCACCTGGCTAGATGTGCACTGGTACTGTGGTTCCAGCCGTAATGAGATCCTGGTGCATCCATAAAGCAGTGAAAGCAGGACGCAGACGTGACTTAAAGGCATGTGGAGAGGAGGTGCTTTCTGCTGAGGAAGGATCAGAGTCACTCCTCTCACACTGGTGAAGTAGCACAGCTGTCTTTGTTGTTGCAGTGGCAACGGTGAATGTTGTATTTCTGGCAAGGGATCTGAGCCACAGAGGTCAGACTCAGCTCCAGACTTTTCCACAGTAGGATACAGAGTCTCAGTTTGGTTTGTTATAAAGACAGAGGCTGTTTGGGGATTCTGACTGGGTTTCCTCTCTGACTGATGAAGCAAAGCCAGGTCTCTCTAGCGTGTTTCCTTTGCAAGCAGGCTCACAGACATACAAACCAGCTGGGTTTTTGTTTTTTCCAAAAGGAAGCCAGAAGGCACAGGAGTTTGGGAAAATGATTTCCTGTGCCAGGCAGGTGTCTGTTCCCTTTCTGCCACTGTAACAGATAAAACAGCGCAGAGGAAGCGGAGGCCAGGAATTCCCACTCTTTCTGATGACCTCAAAACATAGCCCCTTTCCGCATGATGTCAACCCCAGAATTCCCTATTCCTTCTCCCGAGGCCCTGGCTAATCAACATCTGGCACCCTTCTCTCTGTGAAGCAGTTTGGTGAGAATGTTTTGCCTGTCATGTACAGTAACCCCACATTCCCAGGGAAAACCAGACCCTGTGGTAGTTACTCCCATTTCCTTCCCATTTTACAGCTGGTGCTCCAAACCCCGAACTGCAGGGAGGTTTTGCTTTACCCCCCACACCCCGTCCTTCCACCTCCCCAGATGCTCCCATTTTAAAGCTCAGGATGAGCTCTGGGTTGAAACTCTGTATCTGGACTCTCCCAAACCCTGATCAAGTTTGAATTTGGCTTCACCTCTACACTTCATTGCTTGGGCACTTCCCTCTGTAACATCAAATGAAGACAGATGTTAAGGGGTCAGTTTTAGCAGGGATGGTTTTGCTTTTGTCGGCCTGATTTGCACCTTGAGTTGAATTCGGGGGTGTGTAAATCTAACAATTTGCCTTCGTTCCTAGCTCATTGTGGGCACAAATCAGGCAAGTGGAAACTCAGACACTTGGATGGTGCAAGCCATGTGTTTTGCAGGTCAAATTAGACCTGGGTTCTCAAACTGGGGGTCATGAGGTTATTACATGGGGAGCCGTGAGCTGTAAGCCTCCAGCATTTATAATAATGTTAAATATAAAAAAGTGTTTTTAATTTATGCGGGGGGAGTCGCACTCAGCGGCTTGCTGTGTGAAAGGGGTCAGCAGTACGAAAGTTTGAGACGCACTGAATTAGACGTAAGAAAAGGGAGGTCCGAGCCCTTTTGGATGGATCATGACCCCTAAATATAATCTCAGACTTTCCCCTCTAGGTCACTAGTTCAAATGGAGGCCAGGGTAATAAGGAGCAGATGTCCATTTTATTCAACAAGTCTCCACATCACAATGGGCTCTAGCTAGTTTGTTGGAGGTCTCAGTGGAGAGGATAAACATTGACTGGGCAGAGTTTGAGCAACTTTCTCAACCATTCCTGCCCCTGTTGACGACTTGCTAGGTTACCTTGGCAAAGTCACCTCACCCCTCTCTCTAGGCCTCTAATGTACGTCATGATCTGGACAATGAGGATAACGCTTACCCACCTTTGAGATGATAATAGGTGCTGGATACTTCCAAAGCCATACCTAGCACTTCTTGATCTCTAAGCACTTGACAAAAGTGATTAGGTGTCATTATCCCCATTTAACAGATAGGGAAAGTGAGGCACAGAGAGGCTGTCTGACTTGCCCAGTGTCATACAGGAAATTCGTGGCATGGCTGGAGCTAGAATCCATATCCCTAGATTCACCAGGTGGTGTACTTACCTGTGTCCAAGTAAGAGCCCCCTGAAATTTCTGTTTAAGGGAAGCGCATAGGGGAAGCTTGCATAGCCACTACTGGTGATATATGATGTGGACAAAGGGGGTGTTTCCATTTCCAGTGTGATCTGGAGCATTTTACTAGCACTTAGGTAGGAGTAGAGAAGTTATTTCACCTCTATATTTGGCACTGGTATGACCGCTGCTGGAATCCTGTGTCCAGTTCTGGTGCCCATAATTGGAAAGGGATCAGAGAAAAGCCATGAGAATGATTAAAGGATTAGAAGACATATCTTAAAGAGATAGATTCAAAGAGCTCAGTTTCTTTAGCATAACAAAGAGATGACGATTTGATTACCGTCCATGAAGTATTTACATGGGGGACAAATATTTGATAATGGACTCTTCAGTCTGGCAGAGAAAGATGTAACATGATCCAATGACTGCAAGTTAAAGCTAGACAAATTCCAACTTGAAATAAGGTGTAAATTTGTAATAGCGAGAGTAATTACCCATGGGAGCAATTTACCCAGGGTTGTGGTGGATTCTCTATCACTGACAATATTTAAATCAAGACTAGATGTTTTTCTAGAAGATCTGCTCTAGGGATTATTTCAGGGAAGTTCTCTGGCCTGTGTTCTACAGGAGGTCAGACTAGATGATCACAATGGTCCCTTCTGGCCATGGAATCTATGAAATATATCAGCCTACCTGGCAATGCAATTTCACTAATTGCTAGGGCTGCTCGTCAAATTCTGATAAAACTCTGGGAGGCAAAGGCGAAGCTCTCCAAGTAAATCAGAAAATGTAAATGTTATTTTATCGCTGTGTTATGAATTCTGGACAGTCCCCATGTGTTGTCAGTTAACCAAGATCTTTGAAGAGAGAAAAGATGGCTGAAAAGAAGTGTCAATCCCAGCACATCTGGTACATTGTATCTGAGGAGTGTATGCTACTCTAGTCAATTCATCCCATTCCAAAGCAGCCTTATAAGTAAAATGGAATCAACAATGAGATAAAATCCAATAGAAGCGATACTGATTTATGACTTCTCTTGTATTCTTCTGGTTCTGGAGAAATCTAGAGGGTATATAACCCCAAACAGTCAACGTCACGACTCGGGGTAATTCTCTCATAAGCCCATTAAGACGAATGGTTAAACAGTTTTAACGCTTCCTCATGTGCATCCTAGTGTCCTTTTAGGGTGTGTCTACACTGCAATTAAATGTCTGTCCGTGGCAGGCCCATGTCACTGACTCGGGTTCGTGGCACTCAGGCCGCGGGTCTGTAAAATTGCCACGAGGGCGAAGGGTGGATCCAGCCTGAGCGTGAATGTCTACGCAGCAATTTTTATCCCCACAGCCCGAGCCTCAGGAGCCTGAGTCAGCTGACCCAGGCCGGCCGCGGCCATGCTGCAGGTCTTTTATCCCAGTGTAGATGTACCTTGAGTTGTCACAAATCCAGTTCAACAGGACAGGGGAACAGGAAGCAGTTTTTTCAAAGAGGAGGTGACCCGGGGCCAGCTGTTCACCCCTTGTGTGTCTTGAAATGCTTCTGGGTTTGTTGTAGATTCTGGAAACCTTGCATTAGATTCCTGTAAGCGCAGAGGGAGGGTTTGATCCGCGGCTGGCATTGGTCAGTGTTGCCCTATTGATCTCATGCTGATCTACACCAGCTGCCTGGGGGTAGGAGGGTTAGAATAAACATTGAAAGTGTTCAGATACTGTTGCAATGGTGGCCATATAAGTACCTCCTGCTGACATCAATGGACCTACGCAGGGGTGGGCAAACTAGGGCCCATGGGCCAAATCGGGCCAGCGGGACCATCCTGCCTGGCCCCTGAGCTCCCAGATGGGGAGGCTGCCCCGGCTCCTCCCCCATAGTCCCTCTGCAGCCACGCTGCCATGCGGGCAGCACTCTGGGGGGGCGGGGAAGTGTGGCAGCGTGTCTAGCTCCCTCCAGGCTGCTACTGTGAGTAGCATGGTATGGGGATGGGGAGCAGGGAGATTGTATAAGGGGAAGGGAGTCCTGGGGGGCAGTCAGGGGACAGGGAGAAGGGGGCGGTTGGATGGAGCGGAGGTTTTGGAGTGGGCGGTCAGGGGATGGAGAATGGAGGGTGGGTGTGTGGATAGGCATGGGAGTCCCAGGGGTCTGTCAGGTGGTGGGGGTGTGGATAGGGGTCGAGGCACTCAGGGGACAGGAAGCAAGGGGAGTTGGGTAGGGGGTGGGGTTCTGGGGGAAGTGGTTAGGGGTGGGAGGTCTCTGCAGGGGAGCGGTCAGGGAACAAGGAGCGGGGTGGGCTTAGATAGGGAGTAGGGTTCCGGGAGGTGGAAGGGGTGATCAGGGGACAAGGATTGGGGGGCGGGGTTTGGATTGGTTGGAGATTCTGAAGGGGGCAATCATGGGGCAGGAAGTGGGAGGGGGTCACATAGGGGCAGGGTCAAGCTGTTTGGGGAGGTACAGCCTTCCCTACCCGGCCCTCCATACAATTTTGCAATCCTGATGTGTCCCTTGGGCCAAAAAATTTGCCTACCCCTGGACCTGCGCCAATTAACATCAGCCAAGAATCTGACCGAGTTTTCAACATGTACTAAAAATGGATGTAGGCACGCCCAAATTTTGGGGAAATGCAAGACCAGACCCGAACTCTGGCCAATCTCCAATTCATATAGCAGCATGCCGGGGTACTTTGGAACCTAGACAGATACAATCTCACTGAAATGCAGCTACCTTTGCATGGAAGAGAGGGAAGCAAAGAACTGGCCCACTCAGTGGAGTTTTAGCCCAGGACCTGGGGACAAACATCTTTTACAAAAAAGTGGTAAAAGTAGACCCAACCTTCAGGTTTAAGATCACCTCCAAAAATAACAAGAAGGCCAGAAAGTTAACTAAACTTTTCCACCCCCCTCATAAGGTTTGAGGGTTGATTGCAGTTAGAGTTGCAAGGGGAAAAAGTAATTCTTATTTTATTGCAGCTATTTTGCTCTTCCCTGATTTCATTCCGTCACCAGTGCGCATTACACCTCATTGCATGGTAATTCCCCATGGGCTGTGTTGAATCATGGTAAATCTGTCTGACATAAATAGAATAACTGTAACATCACTGGTTGTGTTTTCCCTACCAGATGACATCTCCCTGCCTCCTTCTACTGTGATTGGCCAGACGAAAACGTTAGCCAAAGTGACCTTCAGTCCCAGTGTTGTACAACAAACCCAGATTGCCCGCAATGGCATTCTGGGGGATTTTATCATTCGATATGATGTCAACAGGGAGCTGAGTGTCGGGGATGTGCAGGTACAGTACGCATGCCAAACCTTCCTTGTGCTATCAACTATGCCAGAGGTAGCTGAACAGAGCTGGATGCCCATGTTCCATAACAAATTTTCCCCAGTTGAGGGTCATTTCTGCAGCTCGTAGGAGCCTAATAGACACATTGAAGTGGTGTAACATTGATCAGATTGTACCCACCCTCTTACTGCCAACCCCACCAATGATTAATTACCCCTTCCGCAAAAAACTGGCTTAAAAATCACAAGATTTTATTTTTTAAATCACAAATGTTGGGTTCTCTTTTGTTGCCTTTTGGTTTCCCAGCCTCTAGGGTGTCCTTGCTCGCAGGCTTTTTTTCAAAAGCCATGAAGGCTGAGATTCGAACGCGGTCTGATTCTGGCAGTTGAGCCTTTAAGAAACAACCGCTGTTGGGAGACGTCTGCTCCAATCCTCAGAGCCAGCAACACTGACACCCCTTATTTTGAATGTGACTCAGAAGGGGCAACTAGATGTGATACTCCATCTTTAGCTGAGTAGCTTCCTTCCAGATCATTGCGTGCCTTTGCGGTCTACCTGAGCCACACCTCTATAATCAAGATGAGGGCAGTCATTATACTGCTCAATGGACCGCACGTTGGCTTCTCTTGTCACAGAGCATGTGTTCTTCATACACCACTGATATGCAACAGCAACACCAGGGAACCCTCACTACTACATCCATCCTTGCAGGGAACTAGCTAAATCCCACGATAGATAACTAGAACTCAGAGCCCACGCATGCACTTTGTCTTTTAGCGTTAAAGATTCACATGAAAGGGGACAATGGGAAAATTATTTGTAAGAAAACAGTCAAATCAAAGTCACCCAGCAGCTCTCCCCACATATGTAGCATTTTTTCGCATAAGCCAAACGGCAGCTATTAGCAAATGGCAGATTTAGTGAACAGAACACAGATGGCTATGGTTGGTGGCTCTAAACAGGCACACAAAGAACAATATCCCTTTTAGCTACACTAGCTATTCACAGAGGCTGAAAAATCACCCCTGTGTGAAGTCCCACATCAGTCCTACTTTGGTGGCTTTTGCGGGGGGCCTCTGCGCAATGTCTCAGCACACGGGTGCACTTCAGACAAAGTTCAGTATATGCATATTTTTAAATAGATTCCCGGACTCCGAGGCCAGAAGGAACGTTGTGATCATCTAGACTGACCTCCTGCAGAACGCAGGCCAGAGAACTGCCCTGAAAGACTTCAAAGAGCAGAGCTTTTAGCAAAACACCTTCTCATGATTTAAATATTGCCAGTGACGGAGAATCCATCATGACCCTGGGTAAATTGTTCCAGTGGTTAATTACCATCACCGTCAAAAATATATGCCTCATTTCCATCTGAATTTGTCTAGCTTCAACTTCCAGCCATTGGATGGTGTTAGATCTTTCCCTGCTAGACTGAAGAGCCCATTACTGAATATTTATTCCTCGTGTTGGTACTTAGAGACTGTTAAGTCACCCCTTCACCTTCCCTTTCTTAAGCTAAAGAGATGGTGTTCCTGAACTGTCACTACCAGGCCTGTTTCTAAGCCTTTAGTCATTTTCATGGCTCTTCTCTGAACCCTTTCCAGTTTATCAACATCTTCCTTGAATTATGGCACGTGATTCTGCTCCACCTATTATGAGGCAACCTTACTGCCTTGCTCCCAGCTCTGCTTGAAATCCAGGTCCAAGCCTTCTTCCTCTTTCACCCAAACCAGAGGTTCCCAAACTTTTTTTGCAGACCCCCCACATCGGTGATTCATGTCCCATGAGTGACCCCTTCACAGGGGCTAGTACTCATGCGGGGTCTGGTACTCATGGGGACCAGAAGCACAGCAGAAGGGGTGCTTGGACGTCTTCTCTCACAACTGTCGGGTGGTCTTGGCTGTCAGGACCCAGCTCCCTACCTGTCTTGCTCCCACCTGCCTAGGGGAAGCAAATGGGGCCCTGCTGAAGGGCTGGGGTCAGCAGAGAAGGCTTCTCCCTGTGAGTACCTGGGCCCCTACCAGACACAGCCCCCTCCTGACCTCATCCCTTCAGCATAGCCCTGTCCACTTCCCCTGGGATTTTACCAGCAAGGGAAGCAGACGCCCTGGAGTTGCGCTGAAAGGCTGGGTTCAGGAGCGGGCTCTGTCCGGCAGGGAGCTCAGCACTGCCGGGGTTCAGCCTTTGGCTCCCCACTCACAGAGTCACCACTGTCCTCCCCAGCAGAGGCGGGTAATTGCCGGTTGGGGGCTGCTGCAGCTGTGGCAACAGGGGAGCCAAACACACAGGGAACCTTGTCCCAGCAGCTGAGATGACCCACGCAGCCCCGTCCACTTCTCCTGCCGGGCAGAGCTGCAGGCTGCCCCCGGCCCTTCAGTGCAGCCCATCCCAGACAACACCATTTGCTCAGGAACCAGCCCAAAGCCGCCTGCCTTGTCTTTAAACCCTGCCTGGCCTTGCCCTCAGTTGTCTCCACCATTCCCTGCTCCCTTTAGCCCTACCGTGTCCTCTTTGTGGCTCCTGCCAACTGGACCAGCCTTCCTGTCTCCGTCCATGCCACTGACTCCTTTTAAACCCCAGCTGAAAATCTCTCTTCCCCGTTCAACCAGAACCCCTTAGTTATTTTCTGCCTCCGCTCTGATTCCCCATGGCACCATGCAGCAGCATCTGTCTCTGCTTAGCATTTGGGGACGACGCTGGTACAAAAGATGCTGTTCAGCATTAAGGGCCGCTCCCGCTCCCATTGAGGTGCGTGGCAAAACGGTTGACTTCACTGGGGGGCGGGGGAAGTTGTCCTGGTGACGAGTGTGGTTGACAGTACCGTGACCTGCCCCGTGTCTTTGACTTTCTCCCCCTCCCCCAGATCCTGAACGGATACTTCGTGCATTACTTCGCCCCCCAGGATCTCCCTCCGCTGCCGAAGAACGTTGTGTTCGTGCTGGACAGCAGTGCCTCCATGGTGGGAGCAAAGCTTAGACAGGTGAGGCAGGCGTTGCCATGCGATGTAGTGGTTTGCTGTCAGGTTACCATGACGAACCCTTAGGCTGGTAGCCTGGCCTCCGGGGCTAGGGGAAGATTACATGGGAAGCCCCCGGCATCAGGAGGCCCATGAGGCATCTCAGCATTTGGAAGGAAGAAGATGGAGACATTACAGGGCTGGGCTCATGGAAACCCTGAGCAAAATCCAAGCCTCACTGAAGCAGTGGCAGATTAACTCAAGGGCCCCTGGGGCCTGTGCCCAAGGGTCCCGGGCTATTTGGAGGCCCCCGTAGGAGCGCTGGAACCTGTAGAGAAGTGTGGGGGGGGTCACCACTGCTGGAACCACGGCCCCGCTCCCTACTCATCCTCTTGCCCCTGGAGTGAGGCCGTGGTTGGGTGAGTATATTCCCTAAAGGAAAAAATGGGACACCACACGGGGCTTACCCGAGCCCTGCTCCCCTGACCCTATGGAGCTGGCCTGAGCCGCTCACCTGAGCCCCCCACTTCCCTCACCCAGGGCTGTCCTAAGCCCCACTCTACCTGCCCTGGGTGGGGGGCTGAGGTGCCCAAGAACAGCCCCTGGCCCATGTCCCCTCCCCCCGGGGTGCACCACCCAGGATAGGTAGAGGGTCTGGGGCTCACCAGGCAGCTCTTGCCATGGCTTGACTCCAGTCTGGCGGCGGGGGCGGGGGGGCTTCGGGAAAGGGAGGAGCAGGAGGCGGGGCCCCATGGTGAGGGGAATGTGAGGAGCCCAAATGTTCTTTGTGCCCAGGGCCACAATAAATCTTAATCCGCCTCTGCACTGAAGTCAATGGCAAAGCTCCTATTGACTTCGGTAGGGCGAGGATTTCACCCAGTCTCTGAGAGCTGAGTGCCGCTCCCACAGCTGCCAGGTGGCAGCAGCCGCCAGAAAGAGAGGGTGAAAGGGGCAAAGTCTGGGGAAGCCTAGAACCTGGGAGACAGCTTGATCTGTAGGACTATGACCCTCCCAAATAGCTGTCTCCTTTCCCCACATCTCATCTTCTCCCCTTCTAGGCAAGGATTAGCCAGAGAGGCCAGGGCTTCTGAGAGCCCCCTGGCCTGTCTGTTAAATGTAGACTCTGCACCTTTACCTAGCACAGGTTTAACCATGCCCCATCAGGCAGTGCCCTACGTCATGCTAAACTGGCTAAAATGCCCCTGTGGGATATCTGTGCATGGGCGGAAGCTGGCATGAATCTGCAGAGGCAGTGCTGCGTTGGAGGCATGTCCAATGTGGCTTGGGGTTGGGACATATTATTATGATGGGTGAGCGACATATAATCAGCCCAGCCCACCTCCTTCTCAGGTTCCCTTGCTAGCTCCACAGGCTGCTGATGAAATGTCTGAGTACAGCCCAGAGCCGTCTTCTGAGGTTCATTTATTTGGCTGCCAACACTGGCACTAATTTAGCAGATGTAAACCTGATATTGAGAAGTTGAAGCGTATTTAGACAAAGCCTTAACTACATGCAGCCCTTGAAAAGAAGCAGATCCGTACCAGCACGTGCCCCTGAAACCTCTGTGGTTCCACAATAAGGTGACCAGAATAAGAATAATCAGGACTGGGGGGTGGGTGGCAATAGGAGCCTATATAAGAAAAAGGCCCAAAAATCGGGACTGTTCCCATAAAATTGGGACATCTGGTCACCCTATTCCACAACATCCACATAACACTGGCCTGTCACAGCACACTGAATCAAACATTTCACTGTCACGACCCCTTCTCCCTGTCTCGCTGATCCCTGATTACTAGAGAAGCGCTCACTGGTGAAACAGCTCCTACTTGCTGCTTCTGCGATGATCCACATAGGATTCCAGAACAGCACCATGGACCCTATGCTCTGGGCAGACGCCGGAGTAGCTTTCTCTTCCCCGCCCCCAGCCTGTGAATTTGTGTTTAAAATACTGCTCTAACAAGGGGGCTGGGATTTGTGTCTGTGTAGTGCAAGGAGCTGGCTGGGTTTAGGAGCAGGTCTCCCAGGGTTAATCCAGAGCCATGCTGGTTAGAATAATCGCATGAACAAGAAACGCTAATGCCCCATAATCTTAGACCTCGTCAGGAGGAAAATAAAACCCTTTAGTGGTAAAAGGTTAATCCTTCAATCCAAGACAATACTGGGGCAATTCACACCAGCTCTTGACAGGCCGGCCACTCAGTGCCTTAATCCCCAGGCTCAACATTACATTGCTTGCTGAACACTTTATCCCCACCCTTTCCAGCAAACGGGGCTGGTGGATGGGTTTTGGCTTTATCTATTCAACTTAAGAGACACCACCGACGTTTTTCAGCCAAACAACACAGCAGCAGAATTTCAGGGGTCTGTGAGCAACGCTGCTTTCCTGGACACATGTAGTTGGGCCTGCACTCATTCAGTAGTCTTTATTTCGAACCTGCCCTCCTGTGTTCATTTTCGCTAGCTGTGTGTTTGCCATACGAGTCCTGGGGGAGGTAATTCAATGTACTGAAAGTCACACTTGATTTTAGCTTTCAGGAGAGGGGGTTAGAGTTAGTAGCAGCTGTGGCTTCTAAAGGAAGATATTGGATAATTATATATTATATAAGCAAGTCTATTGTAAAATAGCTAATAGAGAGGCAGGGCCTGCCCAGGTACGCATGGACAAAGACAAATTGCCTATGGATAAGTGGTTGAGCGAGGTAAGTAAGTTAGTGCCAGTGTTGGTAGCCAAATAAATTGCCCCACAATGACTATTCTGGGCGGCTCCTAGAAGATGGGGGAATTGACAGTTGTTACAATGTCTGTGACATGTGATTCCGGTAAGGAGATCCCTCTGCCTGAACTGGTCCACCATAATGCATGTTTTTAAACCACCTCCGGCTTTGTGTACTCCAACTTGATAATGTTGTCTTGAGCTCAACACCATAGACTGTTTTGTGTGGGGCATCAAAAACCACAGAGAGGAAGAAACACAACGGCAGTCCTGGCTACTGGCTAAAGACTCTGTCACCCAGTGAATAGACCCAGCAGGAATGATGCACGACAGAGACAGATAGTAATTAGCACATTCAAAACAAAAGGTCCTAAAGGTTTCCTTATGGTAGCTGCTTTCTTGGGTTGGTAAAAGCCATGTTAATAGAATTGAGCTAATCAGCAACCAGGGTCAGCCGGCAGCAGCCTTTGGAACAATCCATTATTGATCAAGGCTGATAGTTACAAAGATGTCTATTAATTATAATCAGCTCCACTTAGCATGAGAGGCATGTGCTCATGCATGTTGGAGTAGGGGAAATGCCTCCTCTTGCTCTTCTATAGCAGAGTTCTCAAACTGTGGTTCATGGCACGTTTGACAATGCACAGAGAGCCGGTAGGTCGCATGGGGCTGGCTTTCCTCATTTCCCGCTGCTGAATCCCATGGGAAGAGAGCTAAAAATACATTCAGTGCTCTTCTGAGATGTCTTTTCATGGGCGGCACGTGACTCCTCCATTTAGGGAGGCTGAGCATGTCCAGAGCACGGCTCTTCCCTCTGGGGCCGCCTGTCGCTCGCATCTCTTTGCCTCCTCCCTCAGGCCCCCGCCTGCCTGCCAGTGGGCCAGTTGTCTGGCCGCTCACCACATGGGCAGAGTGGGAATGGGCAGAGGCGTAGGGAGGGCGGGGCCTCGGAGGAAGAGAATGAGTGAGAGCAGGACCTCAGGGCGGAGTGCAGGGGGCACACTCCAAAGGCGGTGGGCTTAGCCTCCCCTGGCGTCTTATACCCGCTGTCCATGTGTCTTTCCCATGTTAGCAGCGGCTGTAGCTGCCATGAGGAAGGGTGATCATCCAAGTGATTGTGAACAGGCTAGTGCCGGACAGGCCGATCACAGATAAGAATGGGAGGCATCTGTGAGACAGACTTTATTACAGCAGCAGACAAATGTAGGGCTGGAAAGAACCTCAAAGGGTCATCTGGTTTAGTCACCTGTGGTATGCCAGGAGCAGATATACCTAGAGCAATGATACTCAGACTGTGGTTCGCGAGCCGCAAGTGTCTCTTCAATGAATCTCCTGCAGCGCTTTGCAGCACCTGATAGTAAAACACTGTGTGTTCTGATTATTAACCAGTATAAGTTATTAACCAGTCAGGATGCTTTTACTATGTTATTAACCAATTAAGTTATCCAATTGCACTAAGTTATTAACCTTTATTTGCTGTGTGAATTATATATATATATACACACCTCTACCCCATATAATGCCGTCCAATATAAGGCAAATTCTGATATAACACGGTAAAGGAGCGCTCCGGGAGGCACGGCTGTGCACTCCTGTACCTCGATATAACGTGGTTTCACCTATACCGCGGTATGATTTTTTGGGTCCCGAGGGTCGCGTTATATCAGGGTAGAGGTGTATAAACTAAATAGTTCCCTGTCACACTGTTTAAATATGAATAGCGCTTTAGTAAATGAAACAATGAATTCACACTATGGTGGCTCTTTAGGGCAATGGGTTTCAGAGTTGTAGCAGGCAACAAAATAGCAAATGACATTTAATGTGGATAAATGTAAAGTAATGCACATTGGAAAAAATAACCCCAACTATACAGACAATATCATGGGGGCTCATTCAGCTACAACTAATCAGGAAAAAGATCTTGGAGTCATCGTGGATAGCTCTCTGAAGATGTCCACACAGTGTGCAGCAGCAGTCAAAAAAGCAAACAGGATGTTAGGAATCATTTAAAAAAGGATAGAGAATAAGACGGAGAATATCTTATTGCCCTTATATAAATGCATGGTGCACCCACATCTTGAATACTACATACAGATGTGGTCTCCTCATCTCAAAAAGGATATACTGGCATTAGAAAAGGTTCAGAGAAGGGCAACTAAAATGATTAGGGATTTGGAACAGGTCCCATATGAGGAGAGATTACAGAGGCTAGGACTTTTCAGCTTGGAAAAGAGGACACTAAGGGGGATATGATAGAGGTATATATAATCATGAGTGGTGTGGAGAAAGTGAATAAGGAAAAGTTAATTACTTATTTCCATAATAGAAGAACGAGGGGGCACCAAATGAAATTAATGGGCAACAGGTTTAAAACAAATAAAAGGAAGTTCTTCACACAGCACACAGTCAACCTGTGGAACTCCTTGCCTGAGGAGGTTGTGAAGGCTAGGATTATAACAGGGTTTAAAGGCAAACTAGATAAATTCATGGAGGTTGAGTCCATTAATGGCTATTAGCCAGTCTGGGTAAGGAATGGTGTCCCTAGCCTCTGTTTGTCAGAGGGGGGTGATGGATGGCAGGAGAGAGATCACGTGATCATTAGCTGTTAGGTTCACTCATTCCAGGGCACCTGGCATTGGCCACTGTCAGAAGACAGGATACTGGGCTGGATGGACCTTTGGTCTGACCCAGTATGGCCATTCTTATGTTTTTATGTTCTCATGTGTTAGTCTGTAATGTTGATCACTAATTTGGATCCTGAATTTGGCTGAGGTCTGAGTATTATTGACCTAAGCCATCCCTGACAAGTGTTTGCCTAACTTATTCATAGAAAACCTCTAGTGACAGGAATTCCACAACCTGCCTTGGCAACATATTCTAGTACTTAATCATTCCTTTTATCGAAAAAAAAATGTCTCATAGTGAACCTAAATCTCCCTTGCTGCAGATTAAGCTGATTGCTTCTTGTCTTACCCTTGCTGGACATGAGAACAATTGATCTCAACCCCTGTAACAGGGTTGATTTATAACAACACTGCACAAGAGGAGAGGAATTCATAATAATTTAGCAGGCTTTGGAATCCTCTGCACTACATGGGAGTGGAATCCTGGCCTCATTGAAACCACTGCCCAACCTCCCATTGACTTCAATGGGGACACGATTCCACCCCCAGTGGGCAGCTCTTACAGGTGACCTCATGCTTGTGGTCCAGTTGTGTGTGAGTTCTTTTTCTGTGCCTGGGCTCTTCTTTTCACGAAGTGCAACTAGTCAGTTCCCCCACATCCCTCTCTCTTTCCCAAGTATCACAGTCTTTGAAGAGCCAAGACATACGGCTCCAAAGCCATTTAGTGCCAGCAGCTTGTCAGTACAGGAGGCCCCCTTTCTGTGAAAAAAATATTTTTCTCCATTGTGACAGTCCAACAGGGAAGTTGGACTCCATTGCTTCTTTCTACTGGGGTTCTAACAGCATTTGAACTCGGGTCAGACCCTCATGTTATGTAAATCAGCTTTAGCGGTGCTATGACGCTTTACACCAGATGGGGATCTGGCCCTGTGTATGTCACTCTCCCTACAGCACTTGGAAGACAGGGCGTTTGTAAGAGGCAAGAAATTCCGGAGTAGGCTCCATGTATAAATACTTTACGCACTAGAGATCTAGCAGGTGGCTATTGTCGTTATGCTGGTCAGGAAAGTGACTCCAGAATTTTGTTCCCTCATTTGCAAGGCAAAATGATAGAACAGACTGCATGGAAGAGCCGTGTTAAGTGTGAGTCTGAAGGAAATGGGGTCTATGCAATTCTGGCAAAGAAATTGGGAGGCACTAAATTTAGCACACGGGATCAGCTTGTGCTAAGCTTAAGTCAACCTAAATTACGTTGGCATACAGTCACCACAGTAATTACATCGCTCATGTGTGTCTACGCTTGGCTTCTTGTGTCGGCGGTGCTCCTCCTCGCTAGAAGCGCTCATATCGACCGTACTGTCAGTGTGGGGTATTGTGGGACAGCTCCTGAAAGCCAGTAAGAGTCAATGTAAGCAACCCAGCATCTACACTGACACTGCGTCGACTTCACTGCGTCGACATTGACTCTCCACTTCTCGTGGAGGTTGAGTTATTAAGTCGACCTAATGGGTCAGTTACAGTATCAGGAGAGAAATTTTAGTGTAGACACTTCCCGAGTTAGGTCGATGTAAGTTGCCTTGTGTTGACCTAACAGTGTAGTGTAGACCAAGCCTTAATGATTCAAAGGAAGGCAAAGACCTACCCTCAAAGTACCTAGCCAGTTGTACAATGGTGTTTTTTCAAGGCAGGGATGGGTTTTATACTGGGTACAATTCCCTGTCATCATTATTATCCGATTCCCCTACCTCCGCTGGCTGTGGGGTTGTGGTAGTGAAGGCTGAATTGAAAGCCCCATCTACATCTGCTGTAATGGAATCAGGGTAACCAATTATACCCTATGTTGAGCTGGGTACAACAGAGTTAGAAATCGTAGTGTTGGTGGGGTCTGACCCTGTCCCCATAACTGGGTTAAATCCCTATCGTGTCCAAGAGTTTAGCTTAGTTTTGAGAACAAGGAGGGTTCCCATCTATACTGCAACTTCTAAGTGTGTTGTAACCAGGTTGACCCCCTGACTCAGTTACAATTGTAGTGTGGGCAGGGCTGAAAAGTGGCCAGCCCCACACTGGTTGTTTTTAAGATAATGCCAGTCACACAGTATTTCTGGATCTGCTTCCTTGGCAAAGCAGGTTTATCTGACTCACCAGATTTTGTTTTGATTGATGAAAAAGATTTCTCACCCCAAGCCAGCCCTTGAACACTCACGCTAGGATACCCAGTGGGGTTCTTATTTCAAGATGCTGGGTTGTGGGCAAGGTCATACTCAGAGGTACTATGCAGCCACCATATCATTCTTCAGCAGTAGGACACTAGAAACTTTTCTGGTTTTTAATATCTTTTAATATCTAATTTAGGGTCAAATCCCTGAGTAAAGACATCGGGCAAAACTTCCACTGACTTAATAGATGTTTTACCTGAGTGAGGACCTCTGGCTTTGACCCCGTAAAGATCCTCCTCCAAGCACTGTTGAGGTATTAACCGGAAGTACTCAAGCCCTGCTGCTCATGCTGTATGCTCCCATATGTAACAGGAGATGCTGGAATCCCCGATCTCATACAACGTGATAGCCAACCAGTTGGAAAAAAGGCTCAAAAGGATCAGACTAATCCATTTGGGGTGGTTTTCATTTTTAAGTTTCATTTCACCTCTGTGGCCAAACTTTTAGAAAGTCACAATTAGCTCAGAATAAGATCCCGGTTTCCAGGGATTGAGATTTTATTGAGTTTGCTGAGTGGTCTCCTTAGGTGGATTTGCTTTTGTCACCGGTCTTAGAAAAGTCTGAGCACCTTGTATAAACATTTCTCTGCCTCTTCATGCCCTGACGCCCAGCCCTCTTTTGAGTAGTTTCAGGCTGATTCTATTGATTGCATGGATTCTGAATGCCGGCAACCATCAGGGCCGTTTGACACCTTCCCTGCCCCACACAAAAGAAATTCCCCGTGTTGCTGAAGAACTGGCTGTGGGCTTTTTGAGTGCTAATCTGAATGGTGGCTGCTCTCCGGAAAAACCTACCTTAAACTGCCAAGAAGCCACTGAGCAAAATCCTAATCCTAATTACAGCCTTCAGTGATTTCCAAAGCTACTATGTGAACAGTAGAACGGGCTTTCTGGTTTTATCTGGAGATTTACAAAATGTGTCTACACAATCATATGGACTAATGTAGAGAAATTTTGTATAATGTGCCCAGCATAGTCACTGTGGAAGTCTTTCCATAGACTCCAGTGAGCTTTGGATCAGGCCTCTAGTTAGTACCTCATGAGATGGAATGAGCTCATGTACTGCTGAACTGATATTGACCTCTCTGCAAAATTAATCTTTTATTGTGCAAAATCTTTGCCACCCAGTACGCTTATGCAGGATATCTTCAGGTCTTCTGAGCTCTGACCATGCCTAATGCCTTATAAGCTAGAGCTATCATGGAACTGCTTCACTCATCACCCACATGCAGCTACCTCTGGGGTGGGTAAAAGTTGGCAGCTGTTTAACAGCAAGCAGCAGCACTTCATAGCAAGTTTACAAGAGGCAGCAAGGAATATCGTCCCTGTGGATTGGCTGAATGTGGGCAGGATGTAATGATCTATATTGCAGTCTGCTTGGAAACACTCAGCACGTTTGCAGGTGCATTCCTGGGGCTTGCTACAGAAAAGACATGGACCGTATGTAAGGGAACAAGCAAACTGGAAGATGTTTTCAGTCGGGGAACATCTGACTCTGGAATAGGCCATGACAGGCAACAGACATGCTGCAGTGGGAGCCTGCCCTTCCAAGTAGGGGTGGAAATGTGTGTTCCCGCACAGGCAAACCCACCCATAGTCTACTAAAGACCGTTGTGGTCAGACAAAGCGAGAGCGACCACGGGTGATGGCATCGCACCAGGCGTCACTAGTGAAGTTCCCAGATCTGTCTCAGTGGGATTTGCGTGCTAGAATGACTTGAAAAGTGCCAGAGAAATAAACATCCTCTTTCCTGGTGCTGTCCTGGCTTTTCCATTCACGTCTGTTTAAAATGTTTCTCGCTCTGTGGCTGGCAGGAAGGTGCCCTATGCCGGCCAGCTAATGCTCTCCTAAAAGCTGGCTGGGTTCCATGCAGCACATCGCTGCCGGTAAGTCCATTGACAGACTTTTTATTGAAACTGCAGATGACAGGGATGGTAGGGAGACAGAGGAGAGACTCCAGTGACAGCTACCGTTTGCAAGGCCAACAGTTTGGAGCCCGTTCTGCTGTCCTTACTCAGTTGGGACAGTGTCATCTAGTGGTTAGGGCACAGGAATGCGAGCCAGAGCTGAGTTCTGTAGGTAGCTCAACCACTGAGCTGCAAGCCACTTTCCTGTTTTGTGCTTCTGTTTCCTCACATACTTTTTGTCCTGTCTATTTAGCTCAGTGGTGCCCAACCTTTGCCTCTTATGCCCCCCCCCACTTACCAGTAATGGAATCTGTCCACACCTCCTCCCCCATTAATGTACAGCCATGGCTTCCTCAGCTGAGGAGCTTGGGCTGATGGCAAGATGTGGGCAGAGCAGGGGGCAGAGTGGAGCTGTGGCTGGGGTGGAGCTGGGCTGGGGGTGGAGCAGGGGGTGGAGTGGTGCTATAGCTGGGGGTGGAGCTGCGGGGGGAGTGGAGCTGTGGCTGGGGGCAGAGCTGGGCTGGGGCAGAGCAGGGGGTGGAGTGGCGCTGTGCCTGGGGCCGGAGCTGGGCTGGGGCAGAGCAGGGGGTGGAGTGGTGCTGTGGCTGGGGGCAGAGCTGGGAGTGGCGCTGTGGCTGGGGTTGGAGCTGGGAGGGGGAGTGGCGCTGTGGCTGGGGGCGGAGCTGGGCTGGGAGTGGAGCAGGGGGTGGAGTGGAGCTGTGGCTGGGGTGGAACAGGGGGTGGAGTGGAGCTGTGGTTGGGGGCGGAGCTGGGCTGGGGGCGGAGCAGGGGGTGGAGTGGCGCTGTGGTTGGGGGCGGAGCTGGGCTGGGGGCGGAGCACGGGGTGGAGTGGCGCTGTGGCTGGGGGTGGAACTGGGGTGGGGGAGGAGCTGCACCTCCCAACCACCGCAATCAGCTGTTCCACCATGTGCAGGAGGCACTGGGAAGGAGGGGGAGGAGTGGGATGGGGCGCGCCTGGGGAAGGGAGCAGAACTGTGTGGGAAGAAGCGGGGAAGAGGCGGGATGGGGCGGAGCGGGATGGGAAGAGGCAGAGTAGGGGTGGGGGCGTTGAGGAAAAGGGTGAAGTGGGAGCCTGGGGAAGAGCGGAGGCAGGAAGAGGTGGGGAAGGGTGGGGGTGGGGGTTTGCAGGAAGGGGGTGGAGTGAAAACTGTCTTCCCTGGTGCATTCTACAGTGTTTACTCACCTCTGACTAGATAATCATAATGGACCCTTCTGGCCTCAAAGTCTTTGAGGCAGTGTTATCTGGTGGTTAGAGCACAGGACTGTGAGTTTGCTCAAAATAAGTGCTATAGCCCTGTTGGCCAAATCAATGGTTCTTGAACCCATGTCTTCCAGGGCTAAAAAAAAAGCACAAGTTACCACAGCTTTTCCCTTTTTGGCCTCTAACAGACTGAAATCTTCTGTGGATTGGGCACAGAGTGGGATCTGTATCACATTCCCCATAAAAATACAATGTTCTCAAAACATGCCAAAAATTGTAGCGACCACCAGGCTGGTGGCTTTCAGTCAAATGCTGTGAGAAAAGATTGTTTCCTCCATGTAGCATGTGAAAACAAATGTAGGATAATTGAAATAAAAAGCATAACCATCCTGGCCTCCGTTTGATTCTCGTTGACCCGAGTAGCGGCTAATTGACGTTGAAATCCAGTTGAGTGCAGCCGCTCGACGGCCAAACGCCTTTCGACATTGTGAGAGCTGAAGTATTTTTCAGGCCTGGGGACTGACTGACTGACTGACTGAGTCTTCTGAGGACAAAGTGGGAGAGAGACATGAGGCAATGAATCGAGGGCAGAGGGTAACGTCTCTTCTCTTGGCATTGACCTTTTAATTATTAGCTCCATGGAAACTGTTTGTGGTGAGGAGGGTTGGGGTTTTAGTATATAAGAGGTGCCTGTTAAAAGATAAGTGATTCCATTTAAAACAAATCCAGTGAGAACAAGAATGTAGGGCTTCGTTCACCACTGTATTTCCCTGGCTGATAACTATGAAACTCCATTGTTTTCAGTGGAGCTACTCCAGTATAACAGAGTGGTGATACCTTTCAACCTGAGAGACTTTAACTTGCCCAAGACTTTCTCGTGTCAAGTATATTTACAAATACATTTGCGATTCAGATTTAATCTGGGCTGCAAACTTGATAATTAATGAATTAAATAATACAGTACTTGCCATTTACATAGTGTTTTGCATGTTCAAAACATTTTATGCACATTAATTAATCCTCACAACTGCCCTGTAAGGCGGATAAGATTCTACTATCTGTTGAACCTTTGTGGATCTGTGGCCACCATTCCCTGTAATGTCCAAGTGCCTCACAACCTGTAATGCACATATCCTCACGCTGCTTCTCTGAGGTAGGAAAGTGCTGTTGGTCCCATTTTACAAAGGGGAAACTGAAGCACAGAGTGACGTGACTTGCACAGGCTTATACAGGAAGTCTGTAACAGAGCAGGGAATTGAACCCGGGTGGGTTGCAGCTAGTGCTCTAATAAGTGGAACGTCTTTCTCCCAAGCCCCCTTTGCAGATAGGGAAACTGAGGCAAAAAAGTAACTTCTTCAAGGTTACATAGTGAATCTGTGGTGTCCAATTTATTAGCAGGACCTGCAGGGAACCACATTCAGGACAGCAAGGGTGGCCAGCACGGTTATCCTTTTATGAAGGCTTTGTGTTGTGAAGAATAGCTACAGGCAAACTCTGGGCTCTCACTGGCCATGTCAGTGTCAAAACACCTGTTGCCTGGGTTGTACAGGAGTTGCTCTTGGTTGTGCGCTGGCCATCTGCTTGGAGGGGATCACACAGACACTCTGAAAGGGAAGGTGGATGGTAGTCTGTAACCTGCAAGGTGTTGACTTCAAAGAAAAGAATAGACTGTCTGCTCCGCACAGAGTGGATGAGGGAACAATGCAGCAGAACCCGGGAAGAGGCGCTGGTTTAAAAGCTCCTGGCCCAAATCCTGTCTTAGTTAAGGATCAGTTTATGATCTCTGTGGGAATGCATATGTAGGAGAGGACGTGGTTAGAGTGCCATGAAGGTCTTGTGCGAAAAGCCTTAGCCTGGGACTCACTATATATGAGTTCAAATCTCAGCTTTGCATGACCTTGGCCAAGTCATTTGGTTTCCCTGGGAATGTCCACACTGCATACTAAGCCCTGGCTCTTTCTCGGGTTTGAGCTCAACTCCCGTCTCTGTCCACAAACAAATCAGTCTGACTAGAGTCAGCCAGCACTTAGATCCTGGGTCCTAGGACCCTGCTAGAAGTCAGAGCCTGAGTCCTGCTGTGACTTGGGTCCAAGCCCTGTCACTTTGCAGTGTGGATGCAGGTCAAACCACAGACCCGAGTCAGGAGATTTGTGTCATGAAGCATGGATGCATAAACATGACTGTGAGAACCGGGTCCAGCAATAGGCAACCCACGGTTACACTGCAGTGTGGACACTCAGGTGTGTGCTGGGAAAGGCAAGCTCGGGTCTCGCCGACCTTGGTTCACAACACAGTGTAGCATACCCTAAATACTTCAGTCTCCCATCTGTAAAACAAGGATGATGATGATCCTTTCTCTTGTCTGGTTAGATTGCAAGCTGTTTGGAGCAGCGAC
Source organism: Dermatemys mawii (assembly GCA_007922305.1). NCBI lineage: Eukaryota > Metazoa > Chordata > Testudines > Dermatemydidae > Dermatemys > Dermatemys mawii. The sequence continues at coordinate 6,411,307 of ML677341.1, read as the reverse complement.
TCTCCTTTACTACGTGCTTTTACAGTGCCTACTATAATGGAGCCCTGATCTCAGTTGGGGCCTTTTTCTAAGGTAATAAAAATAAGGAATAATCATGACACAGTGCACCGTTAACGTTGACATTTCCTGAGCTCTGAGCGCTTGGCTGTAATGTTGGAATACGTCCTGGAGATGCTATCGATGGGGGATGGGGGATCCCTACTTGTTATCTTAGAGTCCCTGGATCTTGTGCTTTGGCCTCAAAAACGTTGCTGTTTCTTGCGTGTGTTGGGGCAGGGGCTCTTGTGACCTGAAGCATAGAAGATAAAATGGGCAAAGTCCTACTGGATCACCCAGTCCATCTCCCGGCTGGCACAGGATGGCTCCCTGGAGGATATTCTCTTGTGCTTCACCCAGATGGGTTTGAAAGGCGGATGGTTCAGTGGGTAGGATGCAAGCCTGCCATGCAGGAAACCCAGGTGTGATTCTCCATTCTGCCAGAGACCTCCCGGAAACAAGCCCCCCAGCTCACCACTTAGGCGCCTAAGCCCATCTCCTCGGCATTGCATTCCTGGCTAGTTCAGACAGCTCCCTGCTCAGCGGGCTGGCTCCTGAGGGTCCCTTTCTTAGGTGCCTAACTCTCCCCAGGCATTGTGTGAGGAGCCTGGGTGCATAGCTCAGGACTATGCCAGGCAGTAGGCTGTCAGGAGTGAGGCACTGCACAGCTGAACAGAGCAACGCCTAAGTATCGTTGAGGAACTGGGCCTTGCTCGGATAACAGCACTACCCTACCTGACGGGCTGTTGTGAGGTTCAATACAGTGAAGACTGGGAGTGCGCAGGTACTATGGTGATGGGGTAATGTAAGTGCCTAAGAGATATAGACTGGTTAGAAGTGATTCCTTCCCTCAGGAGGTTATTCTGCAGTCTCATACAAGGCATGGTCAGGAAGATTTTCCTAATACGCTGCCAGGACTACCCCTTTTCTCAGTGTTCTCCCCTCGCTTTTCGCTGTATCCCCGTGTATCACACTGTGTAACTCCTCTCCTTCGTTGGTAGATATTTGTGGGCTGTTAGCAGATCCCCCAGTTCTTTAAGCGTCCCTTAGCCAAGTTGTGCATAGTTAACTCATTCAGGTGATTAGAGTATGTCTCTGAGTGTTTCATCTATTGGTAGGTGACCAGACAGCAAAAGTGACAAATCGGGACAGGGGATGGGGGGTAATAGGAGCCTATATAAGAAAAAGACCCCAAAATTGGGACTGTCCCTATAAAATCAGGACATCTGGTCACCCTATTTGGACAGTGGCTGTTGCGCCTCTCCTGGGAGAGCAGGTCTCTCAGGTTTGTCTACATAGCAATTAGACACCCGTGGCTGGCCCATGCCAGCTGGCTTGGGTTGGAGCCTGGCTCTAGGCCCTGAGGATCCCAGAGCTCGGGCTTCTGCCTGAATCTTGAAGTCCATCCAGCAATGAATCAGCCCACAGCACGAGCCCTGCAAGCCCAAGTCGGCTGGCATGGGCCAGCCATGGGTGCCTCACTGCAGTGTAGACAGACTCTAAATGTCTAATTTCAGTGAGGCTGAGGCTAGTCGATTTTTGCAACAGGGCCCGAGCCAAAGTCTATTGAAGCCAATAGAAAGATTCTCACACACACACTTCAGCAGACTCCGGCTCAGGCATATGTGTAGGAGCTGTTAAAATATCTGCCTAGGAGGTAAAGTTTATGAGCCTGCTATGGAAACGGGCCTGCCAGTGAGGTAATTGCTGGGAGTTAATGGGAGCTGCCGTGGGCGAAGCCTAACAACGGAGCATTGTTTCCCTTTGAGCTGCTTGACTTTCATTTCACATGTGTGACGGCCACGCTCCCCCCCTTGGCCCGTGCCTCACAACAACGGAGGGATTGTGGTACAAATGTCCGCGGCGGGGCCCTTCCACGCAGAGAAGGGGCCCTGGAGGCTCTGACGCTGCGCCATCAGCAGCTGGGAATGTCCCTGTCAGCATTTAGGCATGAAACCTTTCTCTCTCACGTTATCGGGCTTTTCCTACTGACCCAGACGGGCATTCCCGGGGATTGCGTCACTCCGGCACGCTCTTGTGAACCCACGAGGAGTGGGAGGCTGGGGCCGCAGCCTCTGTCCGCCTGTGAAGCACATGCCATTTGCTGGGGAGGGAGCGGTGTGGCCTGGTGGTTAAAATGTGGGGCTTGCATGGTTGGAAAAATGTGAAATTTAGACAGTCAGGATTCCTAGGTTCCTTTCCCAGTGCTGCCAATGACTCGCTTTTTGACTAATTAGGCAGTTAGTTAATGTCACTGTGCCTCAGTTTACTCTGCGGTGACTGATTCATGCTTTTAAAGTGCCTTGAGATCCTGGAGTAAAAGGCACTCTGTAAATACAACCATTAGTAGCAGTTATATTTCTAGGAGCACCGTTTCCCATCCTGTTTTCTTAATATCCATGTCAGCCCAGTGTGCTCTGAGATTTCCAGTGTGTTCCCATAACCGAACAGTGGGGAGGCTGCAGCAACCAACAGCAACTCAGCCATAGAGCTCAAAACGGGCAGCTGGCTTCCTGCTCCCCCTGGTCCCTATGGAAAGTTTACTCACCTTCATCTCCAGCCTTGCGATACCTGAGGGCCATAGGCTTGCATTGGCTTTTGCGATTCCTTGCAGAAATGTTGCTGCAAGCATAGCCCGCTGCTCAGTGTGTGTTATGTATCCCCCCTGCCCAATAATACACAGTGGCTCTTGATTTCAGCCTCCCAGCTGCAGAGCCTGACTCTTCAGCTCAAGATGCTGAGATTCATAGACGTGTAGAACTGGAGGGCACCCCGGGAGGTCATGTAGTCCAGTCCCCTGCACTCAAGGCAGGAGTATGTAATAACAAGACAGTCCCTGGCAGGTGTTTGTCTAACCTGCTCTAAAATCTCCAATGATGGAGATTCCACAGCCTCCCTGGGCAATTTATTCCAGTGCTTAACCACCCTGACAGTTAGGAAGTTTTTCCTAATGTCCAACCTAAACCTCCCTTGCTGCAATTTAAGCCCATTGCTTCTTGTCCTGTCCTCAGAGGTTAAGGAGAACAATTTTTCTCCCTCCTCCTTGTAACAACCTTTGATGTCCTCCAATTAGTTCCAGAGGTTCCCTGGTGTGTCAGCCCCCAGTGGCAGCTGTCACAAACACACTTCTTTTAACACATTAGTAGCTGCAAAGCTGCTGGCACAGATTCTAACCTGCTGCACAGCCTTCGTGACCTGCGTGCTCACTTTCTGCCATGCTGATTTTCATGAATGCAGAAACCTGCCCCATAGTATTCAGGAAGCTGCAACCTTCAGCTTGTCTCACTGCCTCCTTAAAATTTACCCGTGTTGTACATTTGTACTTCTGCACATCCCTCAAGGGGCAAGACAAGACTTTCGTTAAACTCTCTTTTATTGCTTCTTCCTCCCAGCCACTCCTTGTCTTCTCCACCTGTTGCCTCCAGACCATTCTTCTGGGGCAGAGACAGCCTTCTTTGTTACTTAGCTCTACAGTGCCTTGCATGATAGGCCCCTGATCCTTGAGCTGGCTTTCTTGGTGCTCCCATGTTAAAAATAAGAATACTGGGCTCAGTGCAGGGTGACTCATTGTCACGCTAAACACTCATTTTGCTAGCAGTCTGGAAAACACCAGTGATCAAAGGGTTAATCGTTCATACATGCATGTCAGTGGAATGACTCATTTTGGGCACTGCCAGCGTCTGAAGTGCAGAGACCCCGTTAGGTGCAGAGAAACACGGGATTTTACTGCAGTGCCTGGGACTCCCTGGAGGATTTCAGGATACACTCAAACTGTGGCCTTACAAGGGCTGAATACAGAAAGCCGTCAGCGGGCCCTAAGCACGGAGGCTGCCAAGGAGTAGTTACAGAAGCCCTCACTTCTCACTCCAGCCATCAGTCAGGGCAGGGAACGAAGGAGTTTTGCCTTTTGGTGCAGTGTATTTAAAGTCTCCAAGGGATGCCAGCAGTAGAAACTTACTGAATAGTTTCCCTTGATAAAAAATGGTAGCCCCTTGACAGCTCCTGACTTGTCTATACCCCTGTGTACGAAAAGCCTTAATGCTCCCAAAGACGGGCCTTTTCCAGAGCCCAGGGGTTCTCAACCTTAGTCTTTCTGAGGCCCATTCCAACATGCTGTAAAAACTCCATGGCCCAGCTGGGCCACAATAATTCATTTTCCGCATGTAAAAGCCAGGGCTGGCGTTAGGGGGTAGCAAGCAGGGCAATTGCCTGGGGAGCCCTATGCCACAGGGGCCACCATGAAGCTACATTGTCCAGCATTCGGCTTCAGCCTTGGGTGGTGGGGCTCAGGGCCACAGGCTTCAGCCTCATGCGATGGGACTTTGGCTCTCCGCCCTGGGCTCCAGCGAGTCTAATACTCACCCTGCTTGGTGGACCCCTGAAACCTGCTCACGGCCCGCCAGAGGGTCCCAGACCACTGGCTGAGAACCACTGCTGTAGTCCACCCAGGGGAGAGGACCGTGGATTGCAATGCACATGTTGAAATTTCATCAGGATAGAGTTTCATGTCTGTGACGGGGGGTGCTTTGCCCTCTTCATCTGCCATGACAAAGCAGCCCGGTCTCAAAGACAAAAGCAGCCATGGAACTATATAGAACAATCAAGGGCAATTCATTCCAATGCTGTCCTGTCATGTGCAGAGCCTGTTCCTGCAAGACGTGGCGCATCCTCCATTCTCATCCTCTGTTCCCATCAGCTTCAGCGTGAGTTGAGAGTGCCCAGTGCTGTGCAGGATCGAGACCTTAGTTTATACTGGAGCTGAAGTAAAACCTGGGGGTGGGGAGGGACCACTAAATAAGGACACCCCCCACCCCTAACCCTTTGCTCGTGTCTGGACTCAAACCAAATTGATGTATGTTACACACACACTGCTATATTAAAAGAACATTATTAAGGTTGCAAAGTCAAGCATTCAAAAGTTAGGAAATGGCAGAATTACAGGTGCCCGCGTAACCTTAATTCAGCCCCATTTGTGTGTATTCACTGTGATACAGTCTTTACTGATGATACATTATGCCTTGTGTGTGGACGTTAGGATATAGTCTTTAATTACATTGTCACATGCTATTTTTTGCCCTATGGTACATATTCATTTCTTCATGAAATTGACGAACTCCTACAAGCTGGCAGCGTTCAGTGGGCGTACCAAGATGGAGGTCCCTATGGTTGTGTCTGGGACCAGAGATACTGGCTAGTGTCATTCGGTTGCACAATCCAAGCGGCAGCTGGCAAAAAGTGCTCACTCATGTAGCTGGAAGCAGCTTACATGCTAGAGGCTGTGTGTGAATGGCCCGGGAGTGGGGGTTCTCACAGCAGAGCAGAGTCACGCTGGCTCCCAGAGTCGAGGGCTGGAGTGACCTAGCAGATCACCGGTCCAGATAACACCAGGGGAACGTCATAGCTGGCAATTTACAGCCTAGTAGCCTGCTAACCTCTCAGCCTCCTTCACAAGAGTTTCCTCTCTAGAGGTTGACATGGCAACCCACCACGCTCCCTACTCCCCTCCATACTCTCCATCCACTTATATACCACTTTCTAGTAGCAAATGGCCAACTACTCCCTCGTTGTGATCTGGTAGGATCCACTTGCACCTCCCTGGGTCTCAGTGCCCTACTTCTTCCATGTATAAATGAGAGGCAGCATGGCCTACCAGAATGACAGCTGGGAACTCCCGAGTACGATTCCCAGTCCTGATGGTGACTTGATGTAGGGTATAGGCCAAATCAAGTCACCTCTCTGAACCTCAGTTTCCCCTTGTGTAAAAGAGTGGTAGTAATGCTTACTTACCCCCTTAGGGATATTAGCATTAGCTAGTGCAGGGGTGGGTAAACTTTTTTGCCCAAGGGCCACATCAGGGTTGCAAAATTGTGTGGAGAGCTGGGTAGAGAAGGGTGTGCCTCCCCAAAGAGTCTGACCCCGCCCCCTATATGACTTTCTCCCACTTTCTGCCCCCTGACTGCCCCCTCAATCCCTAACCCATCCAACTCTTCCTGCTCCTTGTCCCCTGACTACTCCCTCCTGAGACTCTCCCACCCTAACTGCCCCCGCCAGGAGCCCAGCCAACTGGCCCCTGCTCCCTGTCCCCTGACTGCCCGGACTCCTATCCACATCTCTGCACCCTGACAGACCCCCGAGACTCCCACGCCTATCCAACACCCGCATTCCCTGTCCCCAGACCACCCCCCAGAACCTTTGTCCCATCCAACCGCCCCCTGTTTCCTGTCCCTGTCCCCTGACTGCCTCCCGGGACTCCCTGCCCCTTATCCAACCCCCCAGCCCTGGCCCCTTACCATGCCACCTAGAGCAGCGTGTCTGGCAGCCACATGGCCCAGATGGAGCTAGACATGCTGTCACACTGCCCTCAGAACTGTGCAGCCCCACCCCCCCGAGTGCTGCCCTCATGGCGAGATAAGGTGTCGGGGAGGGGAGACAGCAAGGGAGGGGCTGGGGGCTAGCCTCCCCGGCCGAGAGCTCAGGGGCTGGGCAGGACAGTCCCGCAGGCCAGATGTGGTCCACAGGCTGTAGTTTGCCCACCCCTGAGCTAGTGTCTTCAAAGTGCTTTAAGAATGAAAAGCAGAGATTACACCTTAGCAAAACGTGGGTCTGCAGCATCCCCAGTGCTGTGAATTCCCGCCTTGCCTCTATTCTTGTAACACCTGCTATTAGGTTTCCCTCACTGTTCTAACTCCAAGAAAACACTCCAGAAAGTAGCGAATGTCTAACACATGCTGCCAGGGAGAGCTGGTCTCAGAGGTCTGGGAAAGCATTCAAACTCTTGGTTGTTTTTCTGGCCCAAACCCTAAATCTCAACCTCCCATCGCTGCTAAAATACAAGGGCACCATCTGATCACTGGCTCTTTCTCTATTAATATCGTTGTCTCTGAAAGAGTCATGGAATGCTTTCTGCAGAAATGTAACAACGGATTAAATCTCAATTATTGCCGGATTGGGGGGGGATGGGAGAGAAGGGGGAGAGAGAAATCATTAAAATAAAATTCAGGAAGGGTTTACCGATTGGACGCGGATCACTAGGAGGTGCTCAGGGCACCCGTCACCTGATCCAAAACACACTGAAGTAGATAGAAAGATTTCGAATGGACCTTGGATCAGACCCCCAGATCACCAGCTGGAGGGATGACTCAGAGATTCCTTTGCAATGGGTCATTTGTTTGCAGTGAAATTGCCAGCTTCAGTGCAGAATCCAGAGGAATACTGGCCGCATCGCTTGATGGTATATTTATGCTGTTCTCCAGGTCTTCTTTGTATAAAGCCTCCTGGTCTGGAAGTATTTGATTTCTGTCACCCTGGATTATCCCATTTCTCCCTCTTTTGGATAAGCACCTTCATGCATTCTGCCAGGCTGCCCCGTATGCCTGGAAACACCTGCAAAGCCACTGTCCTCCCATAAATCTCTCCTTAAAACCCACCTACGCCTACAAAAGACTTGACGATGGTTAGGCAGAGGGTCTGCTGCCACCGCGGCCCCACTACTCATAACTGTTCCCTTGTCCTGCTCCATCTGTCCCCTATATCCAAATAGTGTCTCCCATCTTATACTTAGATTGCAAGCTGTTTCGGGCAGGGACTGGTGTTTCATTATATATTTGACCAGCACCTAGCACAGTGGGACCCTGGTCAGTAGGTGCTATTGTAATACAAATAATAAACATCCTAGGGAGCGAGGCTTATTGTCTCAGATCCTCAAAGGTATTTAGGCACCGAACTCCCATTGGAATCAATGGGAGTTTGGTGCCTAAATATCATGGAGAATCTGGGCCTTTGTCAGTAAAGCAGTGAGAATTTGACTTGTTCTTTTATTTTCTTTAGACCAAAGATGCCCTCTTCACCATTCTCCAGGACCTAAGGCCAGAGGACCACTTCAATATTATTGGCTTTTCTAACCGAATCAAGGTGTGGCAACAGGACCAGCTGGTGCCAGTGACTCCAGACAACATAAGAGATGCCAAGAAGTACATCCATAACATGTCACCTACTGGAGGTAGGCTATGGAGACCAAGATAGGACTGACTTGTTCCTTTGATTCATTTACACCATCCTGAGACCTTGCAGATCTCTTCAGGGAACACCAGGTGGAATTATCAAAGGGGTTCTCAGCACTGGCCTCTCTCTGGTGCTGTCAGGATCAATAGGAACTTTACTGTTCATTGCCCTGGTAGCAGATTTAGCCTACCGCTGAGCAGATTTGAAAATCCCACCCTCTGACTTCTCATCACACAAGCTTCCCAACTATTTAAACTAGCCAGTCTCAAACTGTGGCCTACAGAGAGCTGGCTGGTCACATGGTGCTGGCTCCTTCACCTTGTTTTCAGCTGCTAAGCAACAGTTAAGAGGCAGCTGCAGATGTATTCAAGACTTTCCTGATGTTACTTTACCATGCAAGCAGTTGCAGGAGCTGCTGCAGGGATTGCAAATGGGAGAGGTGTCTTTTTGTTCTGTGTTTGACTTGTTGTTTGACTTCTGTGTTTGTACAGTGCCTCGCACAGGGGGGTCTTGGTCCAGGATTAGGGATCATAGTGCTACTGTAACAAAATAAATAAATAATAATCCTCTAATTGTAATAAACGAGGAGGTATTTGGTGCACTGATCTCCCTGTTAAGCTATGGTCCACAGTATACATATGCTTGGGAACCCCAAGTACCTAATGTACTTCTTGGGAACCCATCATCAGTTTAGTGTGTAAGCACCAAATCACCTGCACAAAGCCCTGTAAAATGATCTCCAGAAATTCTAGGAAGACAAGAGACTCCAGCTGGCCAACGATCTGAAAGGGCTTCCCCTACTTCTCCTCATCAGCCTAAACAATGAGCATTCATTCTAACTGAAGCATTCCAAAGGAAAAACAAGGAAACAGGATGGTCTGTTGCACTGCCTGTACTACTAGCTAAAGAGTTTAGGAAGAGGTGGGGTGGGGAGGGGGAACGTGCCTCACTAAACAATTACTAAAGGTGATTACCAAATGAACAAAGCATGTTATCCCAGAGGTGTCATAGGAGAACCACATCAGGGCCAGCTGAGCTTGCATTGAATGGATATGACGAATTACAAAACAAAACAAAGGGAAATAATTAGCAGCATGCCAAACTTTGGAGTTTGAAAAAGAGAGAGGTATTGATTATCCATCTCAGTGAGTGTACTGGTCTGATTTGCTTCTTTATTGTGTCTCGTTTAGCAAACAGATGTTGGCTAGGTGGCTTCACATCAGTATTTGTACACCCACCTACCTACCCACAAATGAGCCCTTTACTGCAAAATGTCTTTTGGAAAAAAAAAGAATCATTGCTTTCAGTCTTCAACACTATTTTTCTGAGTTATGGTTTTAAAAGGATACTGGTAAGCATGTTTTTGAAAAACATGTCAAGCTAAAACTTTGGATTCGCATTTTGAGTGCAAGAGATTCAGGATGTTTGGTTCTGGGGTTTTGTTTTGGACCCATTATAAAGACCACTTACAAAAATCCATTTGAGGTTCTAAGTTTAGATTTCCACCTTCTAACATTCAAGAAGGGAGTCAGGATTTCGCTTCAGGAGTGTCTCTAGTATTTTTAGCCTTGTTTTCTACCTCCTCTGTTGCAGTCACTGAAGTGGCGAATGTTACATTGGTAGTGGTGCCCGTTGACAGAGATACAGACCTATCAAGAAGTAGAGCAACAGAGCCTGCTTACAGGAACAGTACCATTTGTGAGGGAAAGGGCATATTGCCATGAGTAGAACATATCAGATGTTTGCAAGTGGTTGAGATTTTCTTGTCAGCCACATGCATTTAGTCAGGAAAATAAGCTCATGACCTTGCTGTGTTCCCAGGTACCGATATTAACGAGGCTGTCCAGACGAGTGCAAAGCTGCTGAACAATTACATAGCTCAGAACGACATTGACGCCAAGAGCGTCTCCCTAATCATCTTCCTGACAGACGGGCGGCCCACGGTTGGGGAGACGCAGTCCTCCAAGATCCTCAGCAACACCAAGGAGGCCATCCGCGAGAAGTTCTGCCTCTTCGCCATCGGCATCGGCAGCGACGTTGACTACAAGCTGCTGGAGAGGATGTCCCTGGAGAACTGTGGCACAATGCGGAGGATCCAGGAGGACGAGGACGCAGCCGCACAGCTGATAGGGTTTGTTGTGCTTCGCCCTGGGTACACTGGGGCTTTGGATGATACTGGGTCACTCCTGTGGGCCTAGGTTTGGGGTGGTGAGACCTCAGATAAATTCACAATAGAGACAGAATGTAGCTGCAGAGGGCGGATCTGGATTTCAGCCTTCCCAGGGAATCTGTTTATAAAGATATAGGCTGTTAGCAACATGTGGGAGCTGATACAAGTTCACAACTCCCCCTCCTTCTCCAAAAATTGGGGCTGTTACAGGTTAGACTGTGGTTGAGAGGTGCAGCTCAGATAAGCCCTTATAAGTCTGGGCAGGGATGGTGTCCTTAGGCCAGCGGTTCTCACAACAATTTTTTTGGTGGCCTCAGAATGCGGCCACCAACTCTTGCTGGTGGCCGCTCTGACACTTTTTCCTAAAATGCTTAATTAACTTTAGGAAAAACAAATAAAGATGCACATCTGCACCTCCAAATCAGTGTCATTGATTTATGTAGGATATTTTTTTGCAGACTCAACAATAAAAATAATGTTCAGTTGTCTTTAGTTTTTACTGACCCTAAACAGAATAGAAACACAAATAAGGTGCTTTGCATGTTCTTACCTTCTTTCTTGTTGTGTCTTTTGCTTTTATGGTTGCTTCTTTTAAAGACTTCCTAGCTACTAAGTCTGCTGTGAACAGTGATATTAACAAATATCACTGTTTACAGCAGAATTACTCCGCCCTGGCAAGCCTGGGGACAAATTAAGCCCTGGATGGGGAGGGGGATATGGAGGCAGCAGGGGCCAGGAGCATTGTGGGAGGGGTCATGGTGGAGGGTGACCTTGTGGCCAGAGCCCGTCACCGTACAGCTGGGGAACGGAGCCTGAAGTCCCATGGCTGGAGTCTACAACCCGTCACCCCAGGGCTAGAGCCTGACCCCACCAGTGGTGGAAGGTGGGGAACTCACTGCCTGGCTGTTCCTCCAGCTTTTGTGTCTCTGAAGTTGGGCAGGGTGCAACCACTGCTGGCAGCCCTGTGGGAGGGGGCCGCTGCTTTGCCCCCCGCCCATCACTGCCCAGGAGACTGTGGCCTCAAGACAAGTCCACGGCGGCCTTATTGATAAACTCTGCTCTAGCCTCTGTTTGCCAGAAGCTGGGAAAGGGCGACAGGGGATGGATCACTTGCTGATCACCTGCTCTGTTCATTCCCTCTGGGGCACCTGGCATTGGCCACTGTCGGAAGACAGGATACTGGGCTAGATGGACCTTTGGTCTGACCCAGTATGGCCATTCTGATGTTCTTATGGCTGTAGAGCGCTTTCCACCCCAATGGGCTGGACTCCCTGACCGGACTACATCTCCCATGGTACACCATTGCCAGGGATTTTCATATAGCACTGCTGCCCCTCTTCAAGAGGGAACCATGATGCATCATGGGAGATCCAGTTCAACCAGGGAGCTAAGCCTGTAGAGGAGAATGGGAGCATGAGTCACCCAAATGACAACCCCCCATGAGGCACTGTGGCTGTATTTCAACATTGAAGGTATTCAGTTTTTTGACTAAATTTTTTTGGTGTTTGAATTTCTGTCAAATAAATGAAATTTTCCATGTGGGGAAAATCTCTTAGTTTCCCTAGGTAGTTGTAGAGGTGAGCCTGCACACCTCCAGTCATAGTTGTGTTCCTCTGTCACACTATATTTAGCATGCTTGCCTTCTGTACTTTAATCCATTGTGGAAACCCATCCACTATCTTTCCCATGGGAGTTGCACCTTAGCATGTGAAAGTTGGAGAGCAGTAGCATAAGTGTCTGATCCTGAACCACTGAAAGCAGCGGGAGCTGTATCAGGCTGCAAGAGTTTATCAGAGAAAAGACTTGCTTGTAAAGGTTGTGGATGTCCAGTGGTTAGAGAAGGTAAAATGGAGTCAGGATTGCTGGGTTGTCCTCTCAGCAAAGCCACTGACCCTCAGTGTGGTTTCAGGCAAGTCTCAGTGTCACTTGTGCTTTGTTTTAGTAGTCCATGAAGTATTGGAATGGGTTACCTAGGGAGGTGGTGGAATCTCCTTCCTTAGAGGTTGTTAAGGTCAGGCTTGACACAGCCCTGGCTGGGATGATTTAGTTGGGGTTAGTCCTGCTTTGAGCAGGGGGATGGACTAGATGACCTCCTGAGGTCCCTTCCAACCCTCATATTCTATGATTCTATGAAATGGATTGAATAAGAGCACTCTTGGGGTTAATTGGTGCTTCCAAAGGGCTTTGAGGACCTTAGACTGAGGGCACTAGAGTGCTCAACACGATTAGAAAAACGGGAACTGAAAAGCTTTTTATAAAGAAAAATTAAAAATGTCCGAAGTCCCAGCTCTTTAACAGCTGGTATGTGCAGGCATGAAAAATCAGCGTCGCTTGACTACAAAAATAGAGCTGAAGTCGGTTCTTTGTTCGTTTACCTTTCAATACCTGATTTCAGGGTCCTGCAAGGCAGGACTCGCAAGACAAGAGGAGACTGAGACTAGAAAGCTCCAGCCTGGTAGGGAATGAAGTGTTCTCCAGGTGGCTTTAGGTCTCAGTCAGGCCATCAGTTGTTGCAGGGAAGTCACGCAGCCATAAACTCAGGTCTGGGTCCCTTATAAACGTGTTTCAATCCAGCCAAGTGGGAGACATTCCCAGGGATGTGCTAGGTCCTGTAAAAAAGCCCTAGATGAAATACCAATATATGATGGGTATATGATCTCCAGGTCTAGTGGCAGCCATTCTGACTCTCATGGAATCATAAAACACATAGTGCTGAGATCTTCCCCTTCCAGGCCTCCTGTACCAGCGATCATGTGAATGCAACCACTATAACCTAGCATAGGATCCATGCTCAAAGAACCAGGGAAAGGCAACCTCCTACCAATGTGCCTCTCATATTACCTTGGGGGAATATGCCACCTCGAGTGCAAATTCAGCACTGTGTGTATGTCTGTACCTCTGCATACATGTACCTGTGAGTGCATGTGAGTACCTGGCTGAAAACACTAACCTGTGGGAAATGTGACTTGTTTCAGGTTCTATGACGAGATAGGGACACCCCTGCTCTCCAACATCCGGGTCGATTATCCCAAAGACAGTGTGGAGCAGGTCACTCAGAACCTCTTCCCCAACTACTTCAATGGGTCCGAAATTGTCATTGCTGGGAAGCTCATCGAGCGCAACTCAGGCAAGCTCCACGTGGAGGTGACGGCCAGCAATGCCAACAAGTACATCCTCCTGAAAACCGACGTGGACATAGACGCCTCAAGCAAGAATGACATCAGGGGCTCTCCTGGCATGGAGGATGGCAAGGAGGCTCAGAGTTATGTGGAAAGGGCATGGAGTTATCTCACCATCAAGGAGCTGCTGACCACCTGGATAAAGAGCGATGACAGGGAAGAGAGGGAACACCTGATGGATAAAGCCAAGACATTGGCTCTGACCTACAACTTCATTACCCCCTTCACCTCCCTGAAGATGAAGGAGTTACCGGCAGACCAGCCTAAGGAGAATCATACCAGCCCTTCTACTGAGGGCATTGGGGAAAGAATGCAGAGTTTGCAAGGACCCAAAGTACCACCAGGTACAAACAAAATAGTGATAATAATTGGACACATTCCTTTGAAACAGACACACCTCAAAATTGATTTCATTAGAAAGGATTGTCTAGTGGTTAAAGCACAGGACTGGGAGGTAGGAGACTGGAATTATAATCCTGGTTTTGCTAATGACTCAATGTGTGTCCTTGGGCAAGTCACGTAATTTCTCTGAGCAGTGTTTTGGAAACATTGTTGTAACATTGCTTAGTCTGTTATTGTACCCATAACGCTGGCTGCTTTCTCTTCCCCAGGTCTAGGTGTACCCAAGCAACCAGACAAACAAAGAATTAAAATATCCAAAACGTCAGGTCAGTGTCTGTTTCCCAGTTCTGTATACTTCGTAACTGAAGATAAACAATGATTGGTTTACAAAAGCCACAACTCTTAGTGCCTTTGACATACACCCTCCTGGAGCAAATCAGCAAAGAGCCTATTCATCTGATTACAACACAGTCATTTGAAAGAAAAAAGAGAGGATCAGGAATTGCTAAACCTTAGCTAGAGGGCTAATTAGGAAGCACAGAGGGTGGTATATTAGGAAGACATAGGTGCATTATTTAAAACAGTTAGTTCATTTTAGGGATTTAGGGCTTTATTTCTATAATTTAGCTGGTCACAATAATTTGATTTTCAAAATAATGTTGCTGTAATTTTAAAAGCCAGTAAAAAATGTCAAAGTTTTCACAATATTTGTAATTGTTTTTTCGACCATCCTTTAAAACATTAAATAGACCTAAACCAAGACCCAAGATCTGAACTTCACCAGACACTGAAGAAGATCACGCCTCGCTCTGACATTCACAGCTCAGGCAAATCTCTGTACGGCTGTTTTCCACCAGCTGACGCTGCAGCAGTGGGTCACTTGCTGTGTGGGAAATCTTCCTGCTTCTGCATCAAATTAGTACTGATGGGCAGGAGGACTTGCCCAGACTCAACTGTTAACATTCATTGTGCTAGATGTTGATGCTAATTCTAGGGCTGGTCAAAAACTGTCCCTCTAAACTGTATATCAATAGAAAATTGAGTTTTGGTCTAAACAAAAAGTGGCTACTTTCCAGGGAAAATTTTGATTTTTCATCGAAAAACTGAACACTCAAAATGTTTTCAGCTGAAAAAGGAAATGTTTCAATTCTGAAGTGCTGCCATGGTGCCTTATGGGAGTTGCCGTCTGGGTGCCTCACACACTTATTACTCTCCATGGGCCAGGATCACATCTCCCATAATGCACCATAACTACGCAGCTGCCATGTTGCATGGCTGCCTTCACCGAGAGGGGAGACTGTGGTGGATCGTAGAAGATGTAGTTCAGCCAGGAGAGAGAGAGAGAGGGAGGATAATGGGGGCATGAGGCACCTGAACTACAACTCCCACTTCAGAAATCAATTTTTTTGACTTTTAACCTTAAATTCAACATTTTTTGTGGGGGAACAAAACCAGCTACCCCTAAACCCTTTAAAAATGTACCAGTAGATCTTGAAAAAAAGAGAAATAAGGCTCTTTGAGACCTGTTTTGTGAGAGTCTGCATTTGGACCCTGGTATTCTGTGAACATCTCTTACCTTTGCTTTCCTTTTCTTGTCTTCTCAGCGGATGGAGACCCTCACTTTGTCATTGATTTCCCCTCCAGCAAGCTAGCTGTCTGCTTCAATATAGATGGGCAGCCAGGAGACATTCTCAGACTGGTCTCTGATCATAATGAGTCTGGTAAGACAATGGGAAATCCTGTTGGGGCTACCCAGCAGCTGCTGCACTGGGGAAATTTGAGCTGCAGGTATTAGTGCTACAGTGAAAATACTTAGCAACAAGGGGCTTTATGCATTAAACTTACAACAAGCCAGAGAGAGAGGAAGGCACTGTGACCATTTTACAGATGGGGAGATGGAGGCACATGAGATCTCAGTGGCTGTCTATGGCTTAGCACTAATCACATCCAGAACCCGCTGAGGGGTGCTCAAACTTTGGCCAACCGAGGTCTCCACTGGCTGGAGGCCAGGAGCTGCAACTACTTTATGTCAAAAGGAACAGATTGCCACCATCCCATATAATTAATATGGAGACTGGGACCAGGGAAATACAAAGACCCAGAATGCAATGCTCCAGCTTGAGCTGAGCAAGCAGCACCTGTTAGGTAAGACACATGCAGTCTGTATACCACACTGGACTACAGCTGGAGCAGGCACAGCTAAATAAATGGCCCTCTTGAGTTTCAGATGCTAAACCCGTGGTGCTTACATGAACCAACAGCCTCTCACTGTTAAAAATTATGCCACCCCCTTGCCCCATCTGCAGATTTCACTAACTCATTCCGCTTCCATAGCCCACTGGTTGCAGAGCTGCTGAACACAATCACAGGATTGCAGAGTCTTCTCCAGCAGTGGAGTGGGCCCGTTTTGTATCTGCCCTAGTCATTAGCATTTAACTGCATATTGCTTACTAGGAGGCTGGCCGCCTTCAGTGCTAAGTCCCTATCAAACAGCAGTAATAGGGTCCCAGAGCACAGAGGCAGTTAATGACTGTTTGTTTTAATGGAGAGTCTATAGTAATTAAACTAAAACAGCTTTTGCCTCTGGATCAGTCCTGAGAAAGCTAAACCGCGAACGTTTAAGTCTCTGCTTTGTATAGGCCGGTGTGACCCCCTGACTGCACAAAATTCAGATCTGATCTGTAATTCTTAAGCATCGTGGTTAGTAAGTGGATTATTTGCTAAGCAGGAAAGCCGTGGAGTTGGGGGGTGGGCATAAAAACCAAAAACAATCCGAAAGTCTGTCTGACAAGGAAAAACCAAAACGAAACAAAGCCACCAGAGAGCTATTTCTTGGGGCACTTTTGTAGCATTGGTCCAACTTCCCTGTCCCATCCGTGTCCAGCCCCGGCCTTCTTCAGCATAAACCAAAGCTCATCAGCTTCCTGCCCAGGCTAGGTTGGCTGATTTCTTTGTGGCTTGAGAGGAGAGTGCCCTTGAGGGAGAACAGCATCACCCAGTTTAAACTAAAGGGCATTGAAATGTATGGAGAAAGGAATGGGAGTTTCCCTTGTGACCGCGGGATAGGGAGAGTCTCACCTCGGCGCTGATGCTGCAAGGCCGGTCGTGACCCTTGTGGCAAAGTACCCTCCCTGTCTCACCTGATATAAGTCTGTTATGCCTGGGAGAGACTGGTTTGGGCAGGGTACTCCTCCTAACTCTCCCAGGGCAAGCTTTTCCTTCCCTTCAGTAGCTTTCTGGACGGGGTTTTTCCCCTTCCGGCCAGGGAATTGCTGCCTCCCTTCTTGGAGGGGCTCCTTGTCCTGCTGCCCCAGCCTGCTGGCAGCCTCTCTCCCTCTCCTCCTTCCTCACAGGAGAAGGTTTAAAAAGGTCTTCTTAACTGGCCTCAGCTGATCTCAACTGAGTCTCTGGCAACCTCTACTCAGCTGAAACCAGTTAACCTGAGGTTACCTTTTCTCATTTGGCAGGGAGAGGACCTTTTACCCTTCTAGGACTGCTTACCACCACTCCCTCCTGTAGCAGTCTGCTCTGGGTTTACCACATCCTCCATTGTTACCGTCTGAGGGCAGCATCTGTCATTTTGCAAAGAAATGAAAGTGACGTCTCGTGGGCCAGTTCCCCCAGCCCTCCATCAGTTCTGACCCCACCCAGTCTCAGCTGCGCTCCCCCTTCATCTCTGCACCACAACCCCCTTCCCGGGGGGCGGGAGTTGCACAGGAGCTGTCCCATTGCTCGCAGGTGGGGAAGGGAGAAGAGGGAGTGAAGCAGCCCTGAGCTACTGGGCTTTTTCCACTCCCCCTACCATGAGAGCAGTGTGAGCTCCTGAGGGGAGAGGGAGAGAGTGCTGCCCCTCCAGTAGTCCTGACTGGCTGCTTATGCCCCAGGAGCCAGGCTTATGTCTCTTTGAGCCAGGCACACTGTGAGCAGGGCCTCCCACCTCTACCTGTGGCTTCTCCGGTGCAGAACTGAGGCACACTGGAAGGGCAGAGGAGAAGCATGTGTAACCCACAGGAGTTACAGGTGCTGCTCTGTGCCCGGGAACAGAGACTATGAGTCTGGCACTGTCCCACTGAGGGGTCTTTCCCTCAAGCTGTAGAAGTTGTGCTTTTAGCTCTGGGAGTCCTGGTTCAATCTCGGGTATGTTGGCCAAGATGGCGTCCATCACACTTCCATTGCTGTCGCCCTGTGTTGGCCCCTTTCTGGCCTCAGGCAGCCGGGCTTCAGGGCTGTTGCACCAGAACCTCTCACCATTGCCACATTGGGTGTATGGCAGCCTACAGAGAATGACCAGCAGCCCTGTCGCCTATAGAGCAGTGGCATTAGGCCAGATCCAATTCCTCTCTTACCAGAAAGAATTCTGTCCCTGGTCCTGTGCAGAATGGGATTAGACCCATGCTGGTTAACACTTTGTGTGACTGAGCAGGGTTCTAGGATGGTGTTTGTCAAAGCAAGCCATCGCCTACCTGCCCTAGGTAGATAATAATGCCGTTTGCAAATACCGCTCTAACACAGTGCGCGAGGAAAATATCCTCTCTCACACTGACCAGGGCAATGGTGGCAGAACTCTGCTAATAGACTGGGGACCTGTTTTCAAACTTGGATGTCCAAATATAGTGTTAGAGGCTTAACTTGCGGCAATCAAGTTTGAAAATGTTGGCCCCGTTGTTTTAAACAAGATAGTAGCTGGGAGAACGAGAATCCCAGCGTGAGTGGTACTTCCGAGTCCACTCAAAATGAGGTTTTCATTTTACATGCTCCACCGCAGCAGCTCGGAGCAGTTCATTCATTCACCTTTTAAACCGCCGGTTCTTTTCTCTAAAAGGCGTAACTGTGAATGGGCAGTTAATTGGAGCCCCGGCTCCTCCAAACGGCCACAAGAAACAACGGACCTACTTCAGCACCATCACGATCCTCAGCGATAAGCCAGAGCGATCCTACGTCGAGATCACGCCCACCAAGGTCATCCTGGATGACGGGGAAAGACTCATTTTGCCATGTGACCAGAGTGCCACGGTGGGGAGCAGGGGCCTGGAGGTGTCTGTCTTTGCCAATTCCAATGTCACCGTGGCCATACAAGGCACCATTAGCTTTGTCATCCTGCTCCACCACTACAAGAATCCTGCCCCCTACCAGAGGAATCACCTGGGATTCTACATTTCCAACAGTAAAGGACTCTCCCCTCATTCCCATGGACTGCTCGGTAAGTGTCCTGCTCTTTCAGTTGTAACCCGTAGCAAACTGACTTAGATGGGGGGGCGGGGGTGACTATTTCAAAGCGGTTTGAGGGACAGAGGCAGGAGGTGGTAGCCTAGAGGTATGAGATGGGTCAGCTGAGGAGCTGGACTTCTTGCCTCGATCCAGTCATGACCAGCTTTTCTGCCATCAGAAACCCTCAAAGTTCTCACCTCTTTGTTCTCCATGTGATCCATCTCCCACTAGTGTATCTACTGATTGTTTTTATATGGCCCCACTACTACAACATCTGAGCAGCTCACAGATTTTAACATATTTATCCTCACCACACTGCTGTGAGGTAGGGAAGTGCTATTTGCCCACTGGGGAACTGCGGCCTAGACAACAAGGGACTTGCCTAAGGTCATACAGGAAGCCTGTGGCAGAGCAGAGAATAGTCTCCTGTGTTCCAGGCTACCTAATCACCACACTCCCCTTCCTCCTTTTGTTTGCACTTTGTGGGTATAAAAGAAGTGATGTTACCTTCCAGTGGGCTTAGCCCTCAGAGGGGAACAGGAGGCTCTCTGCTGGTGGCTGCTCAAGAAGCAGTTTCCAAGCTTAACTGGCCAAGGTCTGTGTTTGTAGAGGTGAAGAAGGAGCAGAGTCCCTGTGTGGTGTGAGAGATTAACAACGGAATTGTAGAACGTAGCTTCTTTCCCCCATTGCTGGGAAACCCTTCAGGATCCCCAGAGCCCTTGAAAGCTGGTAATTTGGCTGCTGCTTTGAAGACCCTTTAAGAGACTCCGTCACAAAGCAAAGCAGCTGCTTTAGGAGTAAAAAAGTTAAATCTTTCCTTACAGGTCAGTTCTTGTATCATGAAGTCAAACTTATCCAGGACCCTCTAGGTGGAAGTTCCCAGCTGGCCAGTCAGAACTCAACTGAAGAGCTAAACCCGAGCCCCGTGAACATGCTCCAGGTGAAAGGGAGGCTGATTCCGGTTGTGTGGAAGCAGAGGAAGATCTACAATGGCGAGCAGGAAGTCGATTGCTGGTTTGCCAAGAACAATGCAGACAAACTGATCGATGGCGCCTATACGGATTATCTTGCTGCTCATCCCTTCGACACAGGAACCAGCTTCGGGACGCCTAACAGACTTTAAGGCCGATTACCGGTTGCATCAGCAGATTCGACAACAATAACCCTGCGGGTGGTTCTTACTTTTTGTAGTGCCAAAGAAACAAACCTTTTCCCTTTGGAGATCAGCTTCCCCTCTTCTATGCTGGCAGGTTGCGGTGTTGAGTGCAGGAGGGTGAGGTCTGGGGCTAAAGTGCTCTCCTGGTGGGAAGGGAGGGGGTGGGGGGGACGTATGTCAGATTTAGCAGTACAGGAAGATACAGGTGTAAAAATAAATGCCCAGGTAGATCCGCGCAATACCCGCCAGCGTCTGGCTACTCACAGAAGGTAAGACGTAAGTCATACAACCCAACCCTTCCTTTGGTGGGCTAACAGGACAGGAGGTTCCTGCTATGAAAACTATCCAGGGCAAGACGTGCTTTAAGGGGAAGCATCCCTCAACGGAAAGCCGACGGTCACCGGAGGGTTAATGAACAAATTGAACGCCGACCCAGTGAGCCACAGCAGGGCGTTGGGTTCTTGACTATCCAGACAGGTGTTGAAAGTGGTGTTCAGTGCGACAGTGTGTACCTCTCACCACCAGAGAGGCTTGCTAGGGATCTATGCCCTCGTGTGGCGTCTGGCTGTTAGAGTATGGGAACAGCCTAAAAAAGCATGTACAGCCCGGAAGGTGGTGGTGTAACTGCCACCCCTCGTAGCATCTTGAAATGTTTCAATCCAGGGTCTCTCCTGTCTTGGAAAGGAAGGAAGCTCCACCCCACACCACATCTGCTTGGCTAGGACCCCATTCTATTTAATAGAAGCTTTGTTAAAGTCTCTGGATAGGAACAGTCAGCCAAGCTCCAAATCTACTGACCACAAAACGGTCCCAGCTCGCGTACGGAAATACAAATCCCATGTAACTGTTACAGGCGGGGCCCATGTAAAAGGGGATGAGCTGCACGGCGGAATGTGATCTTTATTCATTCCCGATCCCCCCACGCTTATCCCCTGCCACGGCCCATCTCTGCTTCCGCGCAACGCGAGGGTGTGACATGGGCCGGTAACCCAAGCCCCACGCTGCAGGGGGGTGTGAAAGCCGAGCCAGCCACGCGAGAGGATTTGGCCAAACCAAAATGTGGAAACGGATCTATTTTAAAACAAGACATGGTTTAATAATGCTTGCCTCAGCCTCCAGGGGGATCTTTTATTAGAAAAGTCTGCTAGAGAGGACGTCAGCAAACATGAAGCCATATGTGCCTGGGAGGCCAGAACTGAACTAAAGTTTATTGTATCTCTCCGGGGGCTTAAAGAGAAGGAGGAAGGGGGGTGGGGAGCACCTTAAGCAGCCAAATGATATCTGGGCATTAGGAGAGCACTGAAGAACTGCTTTGGCCTAGGAGAAGTAGACGAACTCAGAGCTGACATTTATATATTTAAATATTATAATCACAGCTGGAGTCTAGGACTTCTTTCACCCACAGCATCCTGGCCCATGTAGAGACCACCACTCCCCAATGCTGGATGGTGGAGAAGCACTGAGCTTGCCACATTGCTCAGTTCCAGTGCATGGGTTGGTGACTGTTTGCAGGGAACGCTACCACGGAAAGCCCTGCTAAGGTACTGCAAATGCGACGCGGCGGCCAAAATTCTGCCAGTGCTTTGCAATGAAATTTGAACCTGAGGCGATGGCTACGCTACAGACTTTGGCCAGCATAGATCTGTCAGTCAGGGCTGTGACGAGATGGGATCCGTGACTGCGTCAGCAGATGCCTATAGCACAGCCAGAGCAATGCCAGCAAAACTATCTGTTTGCAAGGTAGTTTGTTTCACTCCTGGCGGGTGGCTTTACTACAGTGGTCCTATTGGGTTCCAGGAATGCCATTGCTAAAGGACCCGTCCCCCAGCCTCAGGGGATGATCCACAAGGTCCAGGAACTCAAATAATTTCAGGGGACAACCAAAAATGTAACGGGCTGGTGTGAAGGTCAAAGGGTCGAACAAAGGGGACACCGAGCAGAGAACCCCGGACAGCGCTCACTGCTCCTCAAAGGCGTCAAGGGAGCCAGCGGACGCTGCCCAGAGGAACTCTACTTGGATACGTGAGCGAAGGCAGGATCAGAAATAGGCCCTGCAGTTGCAGGAAACACCCTCAGCCAACCTCCTCCCCCTGGTCTTATAGATGGCCACATTGGCCATTGCCAGGAGGAGGTTGAAGAGGAGGTCCCATGACTTTGTGGGGCCATGGATAGGGTGTGAAGATATGGAAAGGTGAGGGGAAAAGTGCAGCCAGAAATGTAAAAGGATGGTCAGGAGGAGCTGGAACAGGGGCTGCAACCTGGCGCCAGGGTCTCCTGCACGTGTGCCAGAGTCTCCCTCATGCCACAAAAGGGGCAGGCGTCAGGGACGGGATGAACCACGCCAAGTGCTCAGTATAGCTGTGTCCACACTGTAGTGCTTTGCCAGTAGAGTAACCTGGGAGCCCCATAAAGCCCTGGTGTAGACATAGTCTGAGGCTACTGCACTGGGCACGGCTCTCCCAGGAGACAATCCTCTCAAAAGAGCAATTGGCAGGCACTACGGAGCCGTGTTGGGTGCTGCCTTTCTCCTCAGCATTAAGCACGGCGTTGTTCAGTAGGCCATTGCTAAAGAAGGCTAAGCTTAGCCAGCACCTGTGTCGCACCCATGATCAGGAAGTGCTGCGGGGAGGGGACTCTTGCAGAGGGTGGGAGATTGTGCCAGTGAAGTTGGCTGCTTACCCTGAAAACAGGTGGTGATGAACCATGATCAGCTGACTCCTGCGCTGACTTGACTGTTTTAATTGCAGCAAGCGACCGGGATGTTGGTCATGTAAGAAACATTCCTGAGCTCATCAGACACCTCTGGACTGTGGTTACGGCCACGGGATTTCCCTGGGTTCTCACTTTCCACCTCCCCACACCCATATTTCAGCTCTTTAGAGGCAGGATTTGAGTTTCCTATATGGTGCTGACCTGATCACACATTCCCTTCGAGGGTAACTTAGTTAGGACAGGTGTAGGGTTTTATCCCATAGTACACATCCTTCTTCCCCCTTTCTGTACATAAATATATATTGCTAAAGCTTCGAGTGCATCCCCCGTCTTCCCCACCCCATTGTGGACATGCTATATCAATTGACCCCAAACAGATGAAATCTAACCACAGCGGTATAGGGAACACCTGCAAACAACACAGTTGAGATTCGGTCAGTGCGGATCCAGTTATCACTTTTCACAATAAATAGACTTTACAGTGACTATGGAGGTGATGTTTTTATTGGGTTGAACCTGTTATGGGACTAAGATTGTGTATGTGTTTTATGTTGCTGGATAGGGGAAGCAGGAGCTGCACCAAGTATCAGGTGGTTGATTATAGTGGCCCTTGTGACCTCAGTGGATATGCTTAAAAATCAGTCACAGCCTCTGGCCCAGAGAAAGAGACAAACAATAGATGTCAGAGTCTTGCCATTGAGTAGTAGACAGTTGGTCCAGTGGTTAGGGGACCAGCCAAGACATGTGAGCCCTCTTCAAGTCCTAGTTCCACCAGACTTCCTCAGCACCCTCAGGCAAGTCCCTTGAGAAGCCAAGACACAGAGACACTTTCTGCAAGATGAGAACAATGGTACTTCCCTGCTTCCCAGTCTATACAGATTCTTCTGCCACGCTCATCACCATAGTATCTCAGTGTCTTACCAAAGCACCGCAGGTGACGTGACTACCAGCTATTGCAGCCGCCCAGGGAGAGGAGTGGGTGCAGTGAGGTGGATTTTTTCCTAAATTGTTTTCTATAGAGTGATTGAGGTGCTCCGAGATTACAGTAATGTAAGTAGCATAGATTTGAGTGGAGCAGGATGGGATCCTAGGATGGTAGCAATTGCAAACCCTAGATTCTCCTCTGAAACGAGAGCTTCTGAAAGGCACCTTGCTGTCTGGGTATCTCTCACTTAACATTTCTCTGCTACTGCGAGGATCTCAGGCACCGGTGCACCTCAGTCGCTGCTATTCTCAGCCTGTGGCACAGAACAATCTGGTCTCCTGAGGGCTGTAATAATTGGTCTAAGTAGGGTTATTGGCCTTGGTGTGGGGGGCTGGGTAGTGGTGGCAGTGGTCGTGGCCTGTGATATACAGGAGGTCAGATGGGATGGGATGGGATGGTAGGTCCTTCTGGCCTTAAACTGTATGATGCCCCTGGAGAATGAAGCCGCTCCCTGCAGAACGATTAGCACAGAGCAAGAAGTGTTGCAAGAATCTCCAGCTGGCTCCAGCTCTGCACTAGAGGAAGTACAGGTAGGGCGGAGGGTAGCTCAGCTCCATCCCCAGCTGCTATTTGTCCCTTCTAAGAGGCCAACCAGGAGAGGCAGTTGTAGAATGAACACCTACCTCCATCCCCTGCCTTCACACACACTATTTATATTACTGTAGGGCCCGTGAGCCTGCGTTACGGACCAGGCTGCCCATTGTGCTAGGCGCTGTACAATCAGAGCACAAAAAAGACAGCTAAGTGCAAGGAAACCATATTGGCTAACTAGACGAGAGAGAGATGGGTGGGGAAACAAGGATGGTAGCATATGGCATGTTTGTGCCACTGTGTTGAGGGGGCTGTTGCTAAGGTGGGACTCAGCTTAAGGAAAGGGAACGGGGCAGGTGTGGAGGAAGCTACGGTGAAGAGACACTGAGGGAGGGGAGGCTTGTAGCAGACAACTCATCAACCCAGGGCACAGAAAGAACATTCTGCAGTTCTGAGTGGAACATCCAAGGGTCCCTACTTCTATCCCTGCAGCTAGAGCCTTTGGGTGCCCCAAGGCCACTTGATGGAGGCAGAGGGTGAAAGGGAGGCACCTGTATCCTCGTTCCCCTAGAGTGACATACCCACCCATCAGCTGCTGGAAGTCTTGCACCTGTGACACTGCTCAATCTGGGCAATCCCATGGCTGAAGACCTGGGCAGTGTGGACTTTAAGAGAACATGGAGAGGGAGTATAGAGGCACCTGGCCTTTTCTACACTGGGCTGTTCTCACCCATTATTATTTAATGAACGTCAGGAAATGTTTGTCAAGTCTTGGTCCAGGCTCTTCTGCAGCCCAGAATTTTTGCCTTTTTGTCAGCTTAGCCACCCAACTGCAAGTTTGCTACTGAGGACGGTGAAACTTGGATTTTACTCAGCTTCGCAAACAGCCATCTGGCCAGTTCTCAAGGGTTTGTTCCAAGAGCAGTACAGTTGGGTAGGAAAAAAAAAAAATGGGCCATTTGAATCATGTTAAAGCCTCCCCTTTCAAGACACTTGGAATACTGTGCACTGTTCAGTGAAGGGTATGTAATCCTTAGGATTTGCATCTACAATGGGCGTTTCAGGCAGAAGTGTAAAAATTTCACACACTCTTGGGGCAAAACTTTTAAGGCAGACTCCAGAATCTTCATTTATGCTTCTACATTAGGGCTTGCATAAATGAAGGCTTTGTTGCCACCAGCTGGGGTGTAAATCTACTGCTAGCCTACCCTGCACGAAGTTCCCATTTGGATTCTGTTGCCACACCACAGTTCCCAAGTGCCCTTTAATCTACTCTGATTTGAAATGAATTAGATTAACATGTACTAACTGTTCCTTGGTGCATAACAGGCTCCACCCTGCTTGCCCTGAACCAAGTATTCATTTAGACAATCCCTATTGACCTATAAACCAAAGTGTGGAGAGTGAGATAGCTCCCAGTGAAGTCACTAGGCTCCGCAGATGGGTGCATTTTGAGAAGCAGATCAACCAATGTTTGGTGTGATTTGAAGCCCTGTCTCTCCCTTGAAGTCAATGGGTTTTGGATCACAAATTCTTTTCAGCAGCATAAATATTTCTATTCATATACCACACATTATTACGTGGTCCTGCCTTGAATGCAGGGGACTGGACTAGAGGTCTTCTCAAAGTCCCTTCCAGTCCTACACTTCTAGGATGCTCGGATTACTGTAGAATCTGAATGCCTTCCGGTTATGCATTAAGCAACTCAATATCGGTCATGTGGGGCTTGTTCTCTCCTCCCTCTCCTGTGGGGGATAAATGTGCATGCAATGGAATGTTTTGGTAGGGTGCACCTGCTGATCTGTGTTTATGGTAGGCTGAAGAAGGGTGCCTTGCATTTGGAGCAGGAGGTGGCAAGGTTTGGGGAGGTCCATAGGTCCTTCCTGAGGGAGTTTGTTCTACAGGTGTTAGACCGACCCCTGGGAAAGCTGTTTCCTTCACAGATGAACTTTTCTGTTTAAATAAGGCTTTATTTTAGAGATCACTTTAGACATTGATTTTGGAAAATTTTGACTTTCGAAAAACAGCTTTCCCCCACATCATTAACCCAAGTGACTGCATGGATTTTTAAGAAGATTAACTTCTGGACCAAGACAGGACCGTTCCAGTTCAGATATGGCCATGCAAAGCAAGCGGCAAGTCCCTGAAATTGAGAGTTTAGAATGGAGGCCTCATTTGTAACATCCTCTCTTTGCAAAACGTTAAGCACAGGAAAGCCATCCAAAGATGAAGCAACACTGAGTCAAATTTTTATTAGTTTATTAGTCAAACCCCTATAAAACAGTAAAAAAAGTCAGATTCAGTGGAATGATCAGTCCAACCCCAAAGACATTTTAAATACTTTTTAAAAGTGAGTTATTTACAAGCAAGCTGTGCATACAGAAACAGTGTCACAGTACAGCTAATACAAGCCAAATATTAGATCGTATAAAAAGATCTAGTATTTTGACTTACCATCCTGACAAAGTCTACAGCCAGCTGGCCAGCCAGAGAAATATAACTCCACAGTCCTAACGATGATAGGATTAGAAGTGTCCGGTTTAGAGACACATACAGCTACAGCAGGAGTTAACGGTGTACAGAGAGCCAGCCATCACACTGGGTAGCAAGAATGCAGAAGGTACAGAAAAATCAGGAAAATAACTGCAAAGGGTAGATCTGGGTAGTCCCAGCATGTGATCTCCATTTACCTGTGCAATAAACTAGCATTCGCACCCCAACTTCCACCATCAGATCAAAGTATAGTTTTCTAAAAAAACCCAAACACGTCTCTTGCTGTTTTCTTGGTTGACGCTTTCTCCATTTGGCTCAGGTTGAAGTTGCTGTTAAAGTACCACCTGATAGCCTGGCTGTCTCATTTTCTGGCTGGTTCCTTGGAGTCCTGATATGTCTTGGTCACTTTCAGACTCATCAAAATCCAAGTCAGGACAGAGCAACACCTAAAGGAAGAACAAGAACAATTCAACTCTTGACAGAGACTCATTGCTCAGTGACTAGAGAGTGTCTGTCTGTCTGGAGATCTCATACCTCTTAGTGCCTTTTAACTGGACATACCATAGGTAACCTCTCCCAGAACAGCACTGCTCTGAAGGAGAAAGATAGGTCAGTGAGCAAACAACAAAGCTACATGAAGTTTGATACCGGAGTTGGCCAAGGTGCTTATTCCTCCGCAATCAGGTGACAGACTCAGCAAAATCTAAACTCAAACCGTCCTCAACCAAAACTCTTATTACAGAGCTAGACATTTAGTTACCCCAAAGAGTAGGTGTGTGCAGGACATCCCAGGCTGTTTGCAGCTTGAACAGATGAAGTGGTCAAAATTAAGTGAAACCAGATCAGCTGAACGGCAGAAGTCAGATCTGTCAGCTCACCAGCTAGCTGGCTATGTGCCCACCTATGTTAGACTATACTTTTTTATCATACCCTGTCGTCCCTCTCTTGGTTTTCTCTGTCATTTCCCCAACCCCAACTGGAAAGACCTTGTCTTTAGACTGTAAATGCTTTGAAGCAAAGAGATGTTCTTCACTGTGTTTGTACAGTGCCTAGCACAGTGGGGGGAAGACCTCTAGGTGCTATTGCAATATAAATATATATCATTCTTTAAAACAGAAAATCGAAGTTAACCAATGTTCATTCAGGGTAGTACACGAAAAATGTTGGACTCCACCACCACTAATTCAACGAAGTGCAGAAAAATTACAGGTGAGCCTGCTTTCTTCTGACTAGCAGGCACCAAACCTCATTGGCCCCCCCTTGGTGTCTTCTGCATCGGCCAAAGTCACGTATGTTGGAGTTAACCACTAAAGCGAAGCACCTCTGGGGGAGGCTACAACTTTTTAACAGCACCCAGCAACAGTGAAGGATAGAACAGAACGCAAATATTTCAACCAAGTGAAACTGCATGGGAGTTTAAGATGACGATGTAGCTTAGCCCTACGGAAATATGGCCAGGTCCCAGGTCCCTGCCGATTCCTGAATAGATAGAGTGTACATCTGAGATTCTGACAGCTTCAGTTTTACTTATTTAAGCCCTGGTCTACACTGTGGAGAGGGGGGATCGATCTAAGTTACGCAACTTAAGCTACGAGAATAACATAGCTGAAGTCGATGTACTTAGATCCACTCACCGCAGCGTCTTCATGGCGGTGAGTCGACTCTTGTCACTCCCCCTTGACTCTGTCTGCACCTCGTGCGGCGGTAGAACACCGAGTCAACAGGAGAACGCTTGGGGGGTCGATTTATCATGTCTAGACTAGACATGATAAATCAATCCCCGATGGATCAATCGCTGCCTGCCAATCTGGTGAGTAGCGTAGACATATCCTTAAAGACAGCAGCTCCAGTGGCAGACCACACTATTCTAGTTGAGAGTTGGCTCAGTGACATGAGCTCCAGCTCTTAGAACACAGCTTCCTGCATCACCTTATTGGAGGTCTCCCATCTAAGTGCTGATCTGGCCTGTCCCTACTCAACTTTAGAGATCTAACAATAACCAGCATAAAAATGCAGGCTGGGATATTAAGCGTGTAATTTGGATCTCAGGAATGTTTCCTGACACCCTGCATTAGGGATGCAGTATAAAATGTGCTGGCTTTATGAAATGCCCATATCAAGGGAGAATTTGCTCATGCTTTGTTTGGCCGGAGAGTTTCAAATGCAACAAACAAAAAACTGGCAGATGACAGACTATTAACAAGGCCTCTGCCCCAGTCCTGGACCTGGATATCATGGGGGATATAAATTGCATGATCCCGGTGCACTGTCATAACAAAGGAACACGTCTTTCGTTTATTATCATTTAGGCGGCACCGTGGGGCCAGTAACCACAGCAACGGGAGTGCTAAACAGGAAAAACAAACTACTGCAATGAATCAGCATTTTCAAAGGGATTAGAGAGGCCCACTCGGCCCATCCCGATTCATACATTTTATGACATCTCCAGCAATACATGGAAAAACCAGCCCTGTGTAAGAGATGCTATCAGGTCACATTTGGCTTTTACTGAGACCAGTAGAAAAAAGGAAACAGCTGGTTATTCAAGCCTAATTGTAACCAAGACGTTGATCCCCCTTGGGGTATGGTACACAGCTAAAGCTGTTCATGGGCATTAGCTTGATAGGCTAAAGCAGGGACTGGCAACCTTTGGAAGGCGTCCCGTCAGGGAAATCCCCTGGTGGGCTGGGGCAGTTTGTTTACCTGCAGCATTCGCAGGTTCAGCCAATCGCAGCTCCGACTGGCCACGGTTCTCCGTTCCAGGCGAATGGGGGCTGTGGGAAGTGGTGGCCAGCACATCCTTTGGCCCACGCCACTTCCCGCAGCCCCCATTGGCCTGGAACGGAGAACAGCAGTCAGTGGGAGCTGCGATCAGCTGAACCTGCGGATGCTGCAGGTAAACAAACCGTCCTGGCCAGCCAGCGGATTTCCCTGAGGTTGCCGATCACTGGGTTAGTACATAATATAATGGTGAAAACAGCACAGCGTGGGCTTTAAGTGGGCTAGCAAGGTGGGATGTACCCAGGGTCCAGCCCGCTCTGCTCTGTGTTCCCTGCTATTGTCATCTGCCCTAGCTGGATTCAAGCTGGCTCACTCAGGCTAATCTGTGCACAGCTTCTATTGTGCAGACAGACCCTTAAAGAAAGGTGACACTTCAACACAAGCCTGTCCTTGACAGTTGCATTGGTTGTGTGATAGCTGTGGCGAAGGGGCCCCTGTGCTAAGTGCGGGTAAATAAACCAATAGGTCAGAAAGAAGTCCTGCTCTACAGAGCTTTCAGTCTAGACCGGAAAGGCAATGAGCCACACCAAGTCACTGGCAGAGCTGGGAACAGCACCTTGGTTTCCCAACCCCTCGGTCACCGTGCTATCCTGGTCGTGTACCCCAATGATTCACCAATATTCTCATGTTTACTCTTACAATCTGGGCTTGCCTAGCGTGTGCCTCTTTCTACTCAAGTGCCAGAGAGTTGGGAAGGAAATGAACCTCCCTATAAGGGTTCATTCACTTGACTACTTTCATTCTCTTCCCCCCGCCACAACACAGTTAAATACTTCTTTTGCATTGTAACTTAAACACCACATCTCAGCTACATCCTGTGCAGAACACACTTCCCATCAGGTGACTCTGTTGTTCCAGTGTTCCAATCCAGTGCCAGTATTTACACAATAGATATGCCGAGGGTAATTTACATATTCCGATACAGGCCTCTAGTCAAAAGCAAGGGACAACTGATTTGTAGAGGTTTAAAACCCTGCTGCTTCACCTCAAGAGCACTGGGTCCCAGCTGCAGGTACACTCTGCCAGTCCATTTTGTTGTAGACAGCAGGGTGGATAATGACAGCTGCAGTAAACCTGAACTCAGATTCTTCATATAATCACTCTATCACAAGAATGGAGCACGCAGAAAGAAAAGAGTGTGACATGCAGTCAGAGCCAGTAATAAGAAGGCAGCTGATAAATCCATTTCCCCCAGGAGATAGGTGGAATAAGAGCTACTTTCGAACCTGCTCATCTCTAATGTTACAATGCTTTAGAAAACACAAAAACTTGGTCTGTTTTAAGAAGCCGAAGTGAATTTTGTGCTTATGGAAGATTGGCAACTCATTCCCCACTCCTCACCTAACTATATACCTCCGTTCTGATCTGAAATACTCATGCTACATTAATCAGAGGCTCATTTAAGTGTCCGCCAATTATGTTGATTTAGGTACCCAGTTAAAAAAGGCTGGTGCATTGGCCAAACGAGACAGCCTCCCCTTTCCAAGCCCAAATTAACCAGTGCACATGTCACCGGGACAACACGGGTCCCTGCTAGTCGTGGTCACAAAGACAATCTGAAAATAAGGATGGTCAAAGACATATTCCTGTTTTTTTAATCTGCTTTCTGCCCTTGGGTAAAAGCCACCGACCCAGAGAAATCAAAGGAAACATTCAGGGCTTTGAAAAGGCTGCTGGTTTTCACGGGGTGGAGAAGACAGTGATGGCATTGACATGGTCTGTGCTTTACTGTTGCAACAGACTCCAGCTGAGGCAGGCGAACAAGAAGCCTTAATTTCAGCCTGCACTTAGCTCTTGTGCAATGAGAGTGACCATATTTTCCAAAGGGAGAATGGGACACCTCCAGCCTCTTGCCCGAGCTCTCCCCTTGCCTTCATGGGGACGTTGCCCAGTCACTGGTAACCTGCCAGCCCCCCCACATGCTGGAACACCGCCTCCCCCCAGCCTAGCCCTGCCTCCCCGCATCCCACGAGCAGGGCTGGCATCTCTGCTCGCCCCTCCCTCCCCGCACGTTCTTCCGCACTGCATCCCACTTTTTTTGGCAAAAGTGGGCCTTTGACTCGTTGACCAAGTCGGCAACAGCAAAGGGGACAAGTGTCCACTTTTGGCCACGGTGGCCAGGACAGGGCTTTAAAAGGGGACTGTCCCGACAAAAACAGGATGTAGGGTCACCCTATCTGCAGCTCAACATGTACCAATTCAGGCAACCATTAGTGCAGATCAGATGAGCAGTTAGATGGGAAGGGCAAGGAGTGGTGGGAATAAGCCTGCCCTAGCAGCTATATTTGGGGTTTAAAACTAGCCCAGGAGGAAATTTTAATAGATCCCCATCAAGAGGATGAAAATCCCCCTGTAAGTGCCAGTTTCGGCCTAAACCACAGCCCCTACTCCACCTTACACAAAGTCCTATGTTGCCTCACTTAACATCTATAGCCCAAGAGTGAGAAAGTGGGCCCCGCCTTAAAAGCCCACACACACATGAGATGGCTCTGGGCTGGCCAGCTACTCACTGTCCTTCATCAAAGAGTGGGATTGCATCTCAGCTAGGTACCTTCTCAGCATGGGGCGTCCCAAGCAATAAAGCAGCCTTGTAAAAAACAGGGACCCATTTTCTAACACGAGCTGATTCCGAGCTCAGGTGAAAAGAATGAAACCCTTCATTGGGAAGATCGGTTGAAATTCAAGTAAGCCACGTGACGGGGAGCGGTTGGCGCCTGCTGCTAGACAGGCCTGATGAACTCTGATAACCTCCAGGCACTTTATCATGAGCAATCCCTGCCAAGCACAGAGATGCTTAGCACCTGAAAGGAGAGAGATTAATAACATAGCAGAGAGGGAGGAAATTCTCCTTCTTGAACAATCAGGAGAGCAAACGAGTCAATTAATAGGGATGGATCTCAACCAAATTCCCATTTCCAGCCTTTGATCTTGGATTTCGGCCACCCCAGCTTTGTGGCTTGGGCAATTAGATTTGCCAGCTGGGTCATCATTTTATCTACCATTTAAAAGGTGACTTGTGACATTGTGAAGATGTGGATATTGTTAGGATATTGAGAGGATCGGGACAAAAATTGGAGAGTTTCCAGCGGAGGGCAACGAAAATGATTATGGGGTAGGGCACATGACTTATGAGGAGAGGCTGAGGGAACTGGGATTATTTAGTCTGCAGAAGAGATAAGTGAGGGAGGATTTGATATCAGCCTTCAACTACTTGAAGGGGGCTCCAAAGAGGATGGAGCTCGGCTGTTCTCAGTGGTAGCAGATGACAGAACAAGAAGCAATGGTCTCTGTTGCAGTGGGGGAGGTCTAGGTTGGATATTAGGGAACACTATTTCACTAGGAGGGTGGTGAAACCCAGAATGGGTTACCTAGGAATCTCCATCCTTAGAGGTTTTTAAGGCCCGGCTTGACAAAGCCCTGGCTGGGATGATTTAGTTGGGGATTGGTCCTGCCTTGAGCAGGGGGTTGGACTAGACGACCTCCTGAGGTCTCTTCCAACCCTAATCTTCTATGATTGTATAGATAGGTCACATGATGACAAGTGGCTATATGGAAGTTTCATGGAGACCAAGAAAGAAGAGACAAAGTCCCAGATTTTCTGTGGAGATCCCCACTTCTGTACTCTTCATGCATGTGGGCTGGAAAACCGGAGCTCTGAGTCTGCAATGTGATATGGCCAATGCAACCGTGGGTTGAAATTAGTGAGGCATCAGGACACAGAGCAGGAAGACAACAATCTCCAAGCCAGGCAACAAAAGTTAACTGACCCCTCCCTCAGAAAAGGTAAAACTAAAAAGGTTTTACTAAGTAACAACAAAATGGAAGGAGCGGGAGAAGAGAGAGGTCTTCTTTATGAGAGAGAGGTCTTCTTAGGGTTAGGGTTAGAGGTCATCTTTATGAGAGAGAGGACTTCTTTATGGACCAACCTCACCCGGAACAGGCTGCCGTAAAGAGTTTTATTGTGTTCTGTTCATTCCTCAGCACAGCAAGACAGAGGGCTTAGTATATTTCCATATGTGACTGGCAACAGCAGCAGTGTACGGGGTATTGAGTCCTGCTCTGTTCTATCCCAGATGGATGGAGTTGAAAGGCATCTGTTCTCAAGAACGGGCTCCCCATTTTTGGAAATCCCTGGAACGCAAGGTTCAGATGTTTTGGAACACACCATAACTCAGGGAGCTCCCATTCAGAGAACCAGGCCAGCCCTGTTTTCTATCTGTGTATTTTAAAATGTCGATACTACAGGGACACTCTGTGCTACCGACCTCCATTGTCTAAGTGTATTGTTGTTGATGCTACATGAAGGAGAAAGGGGATCTCAGAGGGTCGTGTTTTACTGTAAAATAGAGGATTAGTTGTGCTGTTTGTGAGAGGGTTAAGATCAGATCTCAGTTATACACAGAAGTTACAGTTTCAACATAACTTTTAACAGGTGCAACTTCTGTGTTTGGACACCGCTTCAAACTTGCAAAACCAGGACAAGTAGCACCCATGTCCACCCATTATGAAAGACAGTAGGAGTTACAGACGTTGAATGGACCTCCACAGCCATCCCTGCTAAATGGGATTGGAGGAGATGGCACTCCTAAGTATCAACCACTACTTTGAGGCCAAGATCATGCCATAACCAGAGAAGGATGAATTGGTTCTGGCTGGCTAAAATTTAGAGTAATTAGCAGTTTTGTGCATGTGGGATCTCTACAGGCATGTCTATGACTTTTGTTACCACTTAACTATAGTGGTTGAACAAAACCAAAAAAAGACACACACAGGACCCCTAACCAAGAAAGTTAAACTGGTGCAAGAACTGTTCAGAGCAGGCCTCACGTGGCTGCACTTCCCTTTTATATTTCATAGGAGTTGAAAGGCATCTGCTCTCAAGAACGGGCTCCCCATTTTTGGAAATCCCTGGAATGCAAGGTTCAGATGTTTTGGAACACACCATAACTCAGGGAGCTCCCATTCAGAGAACCAGGCCAGCCCTGTGCACCAGGATGCGTGTGACTCATTTCTTGGCTGACCAGCAGCTAACATCTGTCTGTGCTTTGTCGGTCCCATAAGAGGAAGGAATCCACTAACTCCATATCGCCCTTTAGGAGTGGGAGCTTATCAGATACACAAGCTCTGCAACAATTCGGGCTTGAAGTTAGTAAACTGAATCAATACCACTTAAGAACATTCCTTCTTGCCAAATGGTAATGTGTTTAACACGGTGTAACACTAGTTACAGTTAATAGAAGATGTGCTCTGACTAAAGCCATGAGGGAAATAAACTTAACAGGTACCGGAGAGGAAAGTCATTCTGTAAGGAGAATGTGAAATACCTCGTATTATTTCTGTTCTGCTTCTTACCCCCTTTCTCTAGGGATATTTAATTCCAGGAAACAGCTATTCAGAAGCTAGCCTGTAACTGCTGAACTCCTTTACAGTCTAATGGGTCTTGCCACCGAACAGCAGGAAATCAGAATTTGTACACGTAGCATTTTTGAAATACGGGTGTGGGGGTAGAACAGAATTAGATCCAGCTAATTAGATTATGGCCTTTGCCCAAAACCCAAGCACAGACAAGGATGTGACATGTGTCCGGTGAACTCTGCTGTGTTAGCAAACAATGAGAACAAAATCTGCCCGGAACATAACTCTGTTTTTTCCCTTTGGATTTAAAGCGTGAGCATCCAACTAACCCAAATATATGCTGAGGGTGACTCACACCAAAGCTAATTGGCAGTTTGCTTGCTGAGAAACAAGGACACCTGGCAAAACTCTGATCCCCCCCCAGCATGTTTTCCCTCTAAAATTCAACAAAAGAGGAGACATTAGCAAGAAAAACATTCCTTCTGACTACAACTGTAAACACGTTAACTAGACGTGAGGGTCCCAAAAGAGTCGGAGGCAGCACCTGTTGGACTTCTGCCGATTCTCAATGGACTTCATACAACATTCGCTCGGTTCACAAATTAAGAACGATTTTTTGTGCCATAAACTCAACCTGGAATTTGAAAAAAATATCAAGCCACACCCTGCCACAGCATTCAGCTGTCATTATGGATCAGGCTAGTCTGTTGACAGTGCATGAAGTAAACTAGAATCCAGCTTGGTTTTCCATAGGGGTGGCTGAGTGTAGTACATGTATGGCGTCAGTGGAGAACGCTGGTAGCGCCAAAAGACACCTACTGAACAGATACTGGAGGGCGCGACTGCAATCAAGGCCGCATTGGGCTAGGTCCTGTACAACCATCTAGGAGTCCTGTCTAAACAGAGAAGGCCGAGTGGGAGGGGAGCTGTGGAAGTGAAGAAACTTTCCAGGTTACAGCTTGGCAATGGCAGAGTTGGGAATAGACACCAGGTCTCCAACTCCCTGTCCACCAGCCCATGCTGCCTTTCACACAGAGAGGCGATACCATTCTAAGTCCTTTCCAAACATAGGCACGCTGCAGAACTTTCCTAGGGTCTAGAAATAAGGGCCTGCCCTTCTAGAGCTCTTTCCGGTGTAGAAGTTTTCATGTGCTCACCCGCTCCCTAGTGTCAGAGAGCAGACCTGAGAGAGAGTCAGACCCTCAAGACTTGTCCATGCCAGCTGGGGGGAAGTGGCTTAAGATTCGGTTAGTGCTCCCGTTTCCGCAGGGAAGCGCTCCCCGAGAATCCCGGTAAGGCAATCCCCCTCCCCGAGGGGAAGGCAGACGCGGCTCTGTGGCACAGCTGGCTCTAGATTCAGCTCACCTGCCTTGTGTCACTGCTACCCACTGCACTCCCAATTAGTGGGGTTCATTTGATTTAGAATTGGCTGTGCGTATCTGCCCACAGCACATTCTCTGGGCTTACCTGGGATTCTTCATTCCTCACGGGGTTTTCTATGGACCTGCTGCCTTCAAGGCTGTCCTCCTGCTTGTATTTCCTCATGATCAAACTGTCCACGACCCAGAACATAACAGCCTTGGAGGGGAAAAGGAAAAAGTTGTTCCAACAGCCCAGACTTTGGATCACCCATCTTCAGTGCAGCCCAAACTGCAAGGAGGTAGCCGCACTAAGGGGAGCGCTATAGAGCTGAAGCCTTACAACGATCACCAACAGCTCACGTACAACCCCATCCTACTGAGTAATTAGTGCCCTCAACCGCCATTGACACGAATGGAGTAGAGGCCACTCTGCAGTCTACAGGATCAGGTCACACGCCTGCAAGAGTTCAACCAAATGTGCGTTTGGGAAGTTATTGTCTCTCCTCTGCATTGAAGCCTGGCTGGTTTGCCAGAGCAGGCACTTGCTGGAGGACGGGGAAAGAGATTAAAACAGTAGGTCAGGGCTGTCCTGGGTCAGAGTGATTTCCCACCATGTTCTGCAGCTGCAACTGGCTGAAGCAGGATGCATCCAGAGCCAAGGTTCACCCCTTCAGCTCCTCAGGACAGTTGTCAGGGATCACACGGGCTTCCCAGCTGCTGGGAAAGTTTGCTCTTGAGCCAAGCAGAAGGGGCAGCAGGGACAAATTATGGCCATTTGGGGGCCCGAGGCAAATCCCACCTGGGTCTCCCACAGTCCCACCTCACTCAGGTGGCAGCAGGCTTCCAAGTGAAGATGAATGAGGTTGCTCACCCACCTTGAGGTACTGCCTCAGGCGTCGGCAGACTCAAAGGCACACGCACCGTTTGCGTTCTCAAGCTTTCCCCACCACCTAGGAGACCAAACCGCTCCTCTAAAAACGAAAGCCAAGTTTCTGAGCTCACCATGTGGCTGCAGGAGGGGGCATGTTATTTGGCTCCAAGCGGCTGGGACGGGCTTGGCGCCCTCCGTTACTTAGCCACGTCGGCAGGCAGGCCCAGGCAGATTCTGGCCACAGTGATTGTGGTGACAGATATTTAGGAGATGAAAGGAACCCTGTCAGTTTCTGCACGAGAAACCGGTGCCCAACAGAAAGGGACCAGCTTGGTGCGTGGAGGCTTTTCTCCACCTAGTCAGACACTGCGGGGTACAGCAGCGTTCCCTCCTTACCAGACGGGCTTCTGAAGGGGCAGAAATACGAGCTGTCTCGAGCTGTACTGACTCATGCATTTTGCAGTCCTGTTCAGACAGGAGTTATGATGTCCTGCCTCACTGAATGCACTCGCCTCTTGTGCCAGTCTCACTCGGACCCCCCTCTTCTCCACTCTGAATTTCCTCTTTGCCTTCCACCTCAAGTTCAAAACGCTTGTGTCTGCCTGGAAGGGTTCTGCATGGCTCCTCTGTTGCCCTACTCTCTACTGGGAGGCAGCATGGCCTAGGGATGGAGCACCAACCAGCACTCAGAAGGCCTGGGTTCTAATCTCTGATCTGCCACTAGATGGCCTGCTGGGGGACCTTGGGCAAGTCGCTTCCCCTCCCTGGGCCCAGTTCCCCCATTTCTAAGAAGTGGGGGGTAAGGATACTGACACCCTTTGAGATCTATTGAGAGCTAGGTATTACTGACTGCTTCCGACAGGCTGACTGCACTTCCCCCAAGGCATCCAGTGAAGTACTTTCTACTTCTGTCTTAGTGCCGTCTTCCATTGCATCCCTTCTGTTTGGGACGCTCCAGCTTCTTGCGTGCGGT
Organism: Dermatemys mawii; assembly: GCA_007922305.1. NCBI lineage: Eukaryota > Metazoa > Chordata > Testudines > Dermatemydidae > Dermatemys > Dermatemys mawii. Next base: position 6,373,153 of record ML677341.1, on the reverse strand, counting down.
CACCAGAGAACGCACCAATGTGCTGCTGGAGGTGAGGAGGAGTGGAAGAGCACCCATTTTAACCACAGTGCCTTAGCAAAGTCGACGCATGCCACTAGGAAGGGAACTCTCCAGCGATAGATGCAGTCGTTCCTGGGATATTTTCATATCCCCTAGGAAATTAGGAAACTGTTTGTAGAGAAAAAGGAACGGGAGGGAAGAAGTGGCAAAGTTAGATAGGGCGGATGTAGAGTCTACCTTGAACGTCTTGCATCCTGAGTTGTGGTGGATGGAAAGCCGTTCTGAACGGAGCAGGACACCATCTGCCATGACACATCGTGTCGACTTCAGTGGGACATTCCATTTCACAGTTCAAAAACACATTCCTGGGCCTGTCAAAAATGGCCCAACCAAAGGTTCAAAGCCTTTGAAGCTAGACATGGAAAGGATTTCCAGAGTGACGGTTTAGAGACGATCAACAGTTTGGGGACAAAAGAACATTTGGCTGGACTTCAAGCAAGTCTTATTTTAAAAGAACCTTCTGTAACACGAGGACTAATTGTATACAAGATCATCAGAACAAAAGGTTACCCTATATTTAGTTCTAAGTATCTGAATTACCACTTCCTCCTTGAGGAGTTTAACATCAGACTGAGAGGAAGTTTCGGCCAAAAACTCAAAGAACTTTTTTGTTGATTCTTCCCAGTTTTGAAGTCAGAGCGAGGCTGCGAAAAGTTGAGAAATCTATTTGGACAAAGAGGTTTGCAGAGATGGGGTCTGATTCTGATAGCTCCGGCCTCTCCCAATGGGCTGGATTCTTGTCTGATTTGGTAGCATCTATACTCACAAAGCCCTGGTCTATTTGACTCTGGCTCATTGACCACAGAGTAGAGGGCATTCATCCTGCAGGACAGGGCCTGGGTTTGGAGTTATAATTGGTATTTAATGTGAGTGATATCACTAGAAAACTATTACACAGCTGCTACCTCTGGCTTTTTGGATCAAACTCCCTACACGAGCCAATTCAGCTATTCTTTAAGAGCATCATTAAAGAGGTGAGTGAAAGGCCCGTTGGCTAAGGCCAGAGTTCAGAGTTCAGAGTTCAGTGCTTTTCATCACAGGATGCAACTAACAGCCGAACTTTGGATGCCTGGGATGTGATGAATAATTGCAAGGGAAGCCCAGATCCCTCATTTGTCTCTGGTCAGGTCCAGTTGAAGAGGTGATTTTTAAGTACAACAGAACAATGTGTCCCAAGTGATCACTTAAGCAGCAGACTTTTGTCTGTCTTAATGGATCATGGCGAAAGTCTGGAGGCCATATTTTACTCTTTGATTCACCCATAGAACCCAAGTCACCTTATTGTCCTCACCTTCACCCTACCCTGTCCCAGCCCCACCTCTGCCATTTTCATCCTACAGTTTAAGTAGAGTCTTCTAGGCAAGGAAGCTGCATTTCACCAAATGCCATGCTCATTGCATTAAGTACTTAAAACAATACAAAAGCAACCACCACCTTTCATCTTGGAAAGCCGGGCATCGTATGTGCCATATTCTAACAGAAATATGCAAAGATAGACAGAATTCATCATTAGCTATGGTAGAGTTCTCAGTTTGGTGATGTCCGAGAGGCTTCATTGCAGCCCTCCACAACTCAAATTCCTCCAAGTAACAGTGTCGATACAATTTTACTAACTAGGCAACGCTGGTGTCTCAGCAATAGGTGGCTTCTGCGCAGACTGATGGGCCAGGCAGCGTGGTCTAGTGGGTAAGGCAATAGCTTGAGAATCCCACAACAGAAGCTCTATTTCCAGCCCTGCCGATGACCTGTTGTATCACTTCTCTGCTTTGTCCTATTTAATAGAGCAAAGCCTGCCCTTACTGCACATCTCAGCACCTAGGCCCAACAAACCCATAGTGCTTTTCCGAGGAGTCTTTGGCTTCACTTACATTGACTGTAAAAGGCACAATGAACATGACCAGGACGAGCTCCAGCTGAGGGTCTGGGATATAGTCCAGTAAAATCTCCTGAAGCTGCAAGGGGAACAAAAATTAAACATGCTGTTAAAATCCATCTTGGCTGCATGCTATTAACCATGAATTGCAGTGATCTTCCCACACCGGCAGATCTGAGGCGACCTCTGCCTTTTTCACCTCGCCGCATAAACTAGAAGAACACAAGCTATCTCACCCCACCCCAGATGTTTCTGGCAGCCTCAGGCCAGGCAGATATTGATTCATTTATTAAAGTGTTGGTCTTCCACACTAACAGTGCATGAAAACAATAGGCAGATTTTCCTTGGATTCTCTCAGCCTGGCTGCAAGACAAGCTTATAGGACACCAGCCTTGCATGAAGGTGGCCTGGAAGACATCTGGAAGTGTCCTGCCAGCCCCCAGATTCCAGGTTCACATACCAAGCGTGGAGAAATCTACACTGGCAGTCCAAGTTTAGGAGTCCTGTACTGAATGGGTTCAGAAAACTGGTTCCAGCAGGAATGAAACACTGATGTGTCCCAACTTAGTGGGCACACACAGCTGCAGTCTACGGATAGTCTTTGTATCATGGTAGTAGCTAGCGGTCAGAACAGATCAGAGCCCTACTGTGCTAGGCGCTGTACAAAATATAAGACGACAGCCACTGCTCTGAAGTAGTTACAGTCTAAAACAGAGAAGAGAAAAGGAAGTATCTCCAATTCACAGATGAGTTATGGAAACAGAGATTAAATGACTTGCCTAAGGTGAGATGGTATATCTGTGGCAGGGCTGGGAGTTGAATTCAGGTCTCCAGAGTCCCAATCTACAAGTTCATCCGTCCAAGGACAGAACAACCTATTCAATTAGTCTCTATTGATCAGCTTGTGACACATTTCCCTGCCACTAGCCAATAGGCAGTTCCCCAGACGCAGTAACCATGAATGGGTTATTTGAGGGCTCCTTCCGAGATTTGGACTAAGAATTAGCACACAATTCAATGGAAACCACACACACACACACACACCTCTCCAGAGAAAAACAACCAGTAATGTACCTTTGTCCAGCCAGGGATAAACAGGGCAAGGCTAACCACAGTCTTCTCGAAGATCATTATCATCAAGTAGAGGATGCACTGGCCTATCCAGGCAGCAGCTTGTGGAGGGTCACCTGAAAAGTAAGTTAAACCTAATGTATAGAACGAGAGTAGAAAAATCTCACAAATATCAGGGTACCCTACTGTAAAATGATAGGACTGATAAGAGGAGTTAAGTAGACTAGCACAGGAGGAGAAGGGGGAAGTGTGTGTACAGTGCCTCAATATACCAGCTGGTACATGTACATATGACCCCTCCTAGAAAGGATGTCAACCTGCTTGGGTGTTGCAATGATCCAGGTGGAGGACTAGAGGGGAGATAATTCTACTGACAGCTACTGCAGATCTTCCTTCATCTCAAGCTGTAGGAGCTTATGGTTTTGGAGGAGAATGTTGGTGCTTTCTTCAGACAGGAAATTAAAAATGACTCAGGTCTCTTCTCAAAATGTTTTAGACTGAAACACTCCGTTCAAACAATTCCTTCCAACACGCTCTGCTTTGCAGGTCATTACATTTCATCTGTCTTGCCCCATCTAGCTTAGGTAGGTCCTCTGTCCTCTTTAGCTTAAGAGAATCAAAACAACTGTGCCAGTGGCAAGTTTTGCCACCTCTCCACCTCTTCACATCCTTTTCCAGGCTATTGGGAACAACTTATATATGGGCCCAGTAGCAGACTTACAGGATACATTCCAGGGCTTGTGTTTTTCAGGAGGTTGGACCAAAGCCAGTGGTCCCTTCTGGCCTTAAAATCTTTTAAGGGCTCATCCTAATACTGATCTTGGATACAATGCACCGCTGTGTTCATAAAAGATCATTTATTCCTATTCTGTACTGGGATAACTCCATCCATGTCTGAAATGCAGCCCCTCCTGGGGTGAGTTGTCAACTATACGCTCATATGCTACACCGGGTAGCAAGCTCAGAACACAGCCTCCAACTGTAAATTCAAGGGGAACTTTAGGCATCACCTAGGGTATCCCCCACATCGAATCTGAAAATGCCAGGCGTATATGGTGATCTAAGTGGTCATGGTCTCAGTTGTCAGTATCACCCAAAAGGCAGAGTTTTCATAACTAGCACTCCATCCAAGATGGATTTCATCTTACATGGTGTGGGTGTATCAGATATCTGTTAGCTGCTGCTGAAAGCGGATGGCTGGGGACGTAATACTTAAGGTCTGAGACACAGGGCCGCCATCCTCCCAGGATTTCAAGTAATCCGATCTGAAAATCAATGCTAGTTAAATATGGATGATTGGTACTTAAAGTGAAAATTAAAAGCATATTTATTATCGTTAGCACCTATAATGGAACCATATCTATTACAGACAGCAGCGTCAGGCCTCAATAAACATCCTGCCAGCTGTTCATTATCTTCCTAGGCTCGTTACAATCTGTCAGACCTGCAGAAATTGGGGTTGGCAATCTCTGGCTCTCCGGAGACATGTGCCACTTTTCCTCCTGACACTCGAATATTGAGAGCCTCTGGTGGCATCTCTGTTTCCAGGACAGACCAGAGTACAGAACTGCAGCTGCGCAGGAGAGTCAGAGCAAAGCTCCTCTGAAGCTAGAAGGTGATTCGAGGTTGGATCGGTTGTTTGATCCAAGGAGGTCTCTTGTCCTTCCCTTCTCACCACAGCCCCCAGCACTTTAGGGAAACCCATCCTCACTTCACCCCCACCCACTGGAGAGGTTGTCACGTTCTGGACATCGCTGCAGCAGAGAACACTCTTTGAGTTTGCTTCAACTCCAAGAGGCACAAGGGAAGCCATCTAGATCTCTCTCCAGCAGACTGATAGCAAAACCCCTGACCAGCCCGCCAGTGACAGCACATGCAACCTATTAGTAAGAGGACAGGGCCAGCTCATAGTCCTATCGTGAAGGGTGATTCTGTAAAACTGAGGCAGGTCAGACAATACCAGGGCTGTATCAGTTGGGGATGAACTAAGGGCCTTTGTCAAACCGAGCAGCAAGAGAGAAGCACTGAAATATTTGTTCAATGTTTCTGATGTCTCTGAGGCTGAAGAAATATGTCTGAGAGCTAAGGGCTACTAAGCCATCTACAGACTTTTGGGTGGACACTCCAGATTTATAGCACCGTAACCGGCAACAGAAACACACTGAAATGTTTGACAGACTGATATAAACCAGCAGGCCTGTGGGTTCTGGTGTTCTTATACTGAGCTGGGATCAACCCAGCACAGGAATTCTGGCTGGCTAAGAACCTGGAGCGGCATTTCCACGGGACTAAAATAGCCCGCCTGGGAGTTCGGCGGTCTCCCGGGTGGGCTTGGCAGTGCCGCCGGGGTCTCGCGCACCCCCGGGGGTGGGCTCGCGCACCTCAGTTTGAAGACCACTGCTCTAGACAGCGCGACAGTCTGCTCACTCTTTCCCTACAGTCCAGCAGGAGTCTGACCAGGTCAGCGCAATACTGCTGATTGTTATCTTACCACCAGGGACTGTCATTTTTCAAATGTAGCAGGTGCCAGACAGCTTCACAATGTACAACATTTCCTCTTTAGTACCAAGGACAGGCAAGGAAGTGTTATTTACTCCTCGTAACACAAGAACTGGGGAGGGGGGTGTTACGAAATGAAATTAATAGGCAGCAGGTTTAAAAACCAACAAACAAAAGGATGCATTTCTTCACATAAAGCAGTCAACCCGGGGAACTCTTTGCCAGAGGATGTTGTGAAGGTCAAGACTATAAGAGGATTCAAAAAAAGAACTAGACAAGTTCATGGAGGATCGGTCCATCAATGGCTATTAGACAGGATGGGCAGGAATGGTGTCCCTAGCCTCTGTTTGCCAAAAGCTGGGAATGTGTGATAGGGGATGGATCACTTGATGATTACCTGTTCTGTTCATTCCCTCGGGGGCACCTGGCATTGGTCACTGTTGGAAGACAGGATACTGGGCTAGATGGACCTTTGGTCTGACCCAGTATGGCTGTTCTGATGTTCTTATGGCAGGTTGAAGTAACAGCCAACCTAAAACTTTGCCCAAAACTCAAACCAAATACCAGCCTTTTCTGGGCTTTGAAGTCTGGTCAGGTTTTTCCTTCCTCATGTTCCATTTGAGAAATTCAGCTAGTGGCTCTTCACGATTTTCTTGTTTGCCAGGCCTATTTATAAAGAAGACCTGCTCACTTTAAGAGCACTTTCTTTCCCTATCTGCGGGAGAGCGGTCAAAATACAAATTCACCATTATGAATTAGTTGCATAGTACTTTCTACATCAGGAGTCGGCAAACTTTTTGGCCTGATGGCCACATCAAGGTTGCGAAACTATATGGAGGGCTGGATAGGGAAGGTTGTGCCTCCCCAAACAGCCTGGCCCTCTTCCCCCTCCCACTTCCCGCCCCCCCTCAGAACTCTCGACCCATCCAACCCTCCCTGTTCCCTGACCACCCTCTCCCAGCACCCTCTGCCCCTAACTGCCCGCCCCAGGACCTCACCTCCCATCCAACCCCCCCGCTCCCTGTCCCTTGACTGCCCCCCAGGACTCCCCGCCCCTTATGCATCCCCTCCCCCCACTCCCCACCCTGTTACCAAGCCACACTGCCCACATAGCGGCGTAACTGCAGGGGAGGGGCCAGGGGCTAGCCTCTCCAGCCAGGAGCTCAAGGGCCAGACAGGACAGTCTCACAAGCCGTAGTTTGCTCGGTTCTAGATGCACTGTACAAAGCTAGGTTGAAAGAAAGAAAACAAACCCAACTATCTTCAGCAGCGGCAAAACCAAACTGGCCAGGTTGGAGTTTGTATAGCAGGAGTAGGCAACCTATGGCACATGTTGGCACTCACATTGCCCGGTCCTGGCCACCAGTCCAGGGGCTCTGCATTATAATTTAATTTTAAATGAAGCTTCTCAAACATTTTAAAATCTTTATTTATTTTACATACAACATAAGAACTTAAGAAAAGGCCGTACTGGGTCAGACCAAAGGTCCATCCAGCCCAGTGTCCTGTCTACCGACAGTGCCCAATGCCAGGTGCCCCGGAGTGAGTGAACCTAACAAGTAATGATCAAGTGATCTCTCTCCTGCCATCCATCACCCCCTCTCTGACAAACACAGGCTAAGGACACCATTCCTTACCCAGCCTGGCTAATAGCCATTAATGGACTTAACCTCCATGAATTCATCCAGTTCTCTTTTAAACGCTGTTAAAGTTCTAGCCTTCACAGCCTCCTCAGGCAAGGAGTTCCACAGGTTGACTGTGCGCTGTGTGAAGAAGAACTTCCTTTTATTTGTTTTAAACCTGCTGCCCCCTAATTTCATTGGGTGGCCCCCCAGTTCTTCTATTATGGGAACAAGTAAATAACTTTTCCTTATTCACTTTCTCCATGCCACTCATAATTTTATACACCTCTATCATATCCCCCCCTTAGTCTCCTCTTTTCCAAGCTGAAAAGTCCTAGCCTCTTTAATCTCTCCTCATATGGGACCCGTTCCAATCCCCTAATCATGTTAGTTGCCCTTCTCTGAACCTTTTCTAATGCCAGTATATCCTTTTTGAGATGAGGAGATAACATTTGTACGCAGTATTCAAGATGTGGGCACACCATGGATTTGTATAAGGGCAATAAGATATTCTCCGTCTTATCCTCTATCCCTTTTTTAATGATTCCTAACATCCTGTTTGCTTTTTTGACTGCTGAGGCACATTGCATGGATGTCTTCAGAGAATTATCCACGATGACGCCAAGATCTTTTTCCTGATTTGTTGGAGCTAAACTAGCCCCCATCATATTGTGTGTATAGTTGGGGTTATTTTTTCCAATGTGCATTACTTTACATTTATTCACATGAAATTTCATTTGCCATTTTGTTGCCCAATCATTTAGTTTCGTGAGATCTTTTTCAAGTTCTTCACAGTCTGCTTGGGTCTTAACTATTTTCAGCAGTTTAGTATCATCTGCAAACTTTGCCACCTCACTGTTTACCCCTTCCTCTAAATCATTGATGAATAAGTTGAATAGGATTGGTCCTAGGACTGACTCTTGGGGAACACCACTAATTACCCCTCTCCATTCTGAAAATTTACCATTTATTCCTACCCTTTGTTCCCTGTCTTTTAACCAGTTCTCAATCCATGAAAGGATCTTCCCTCTTATCCCATGGCAACTTAATTTACATAAGAGCCTTTGGTGAGGGACCTTGTCAAAGGCTTTCTGGAAATCTAAGTACACTATGTCCACTGGATCCCTCTTGTCCACATGTTTGTTGACCCCTTCAAAGAACTCTAATACATTAGTAAGACATGATTTCCCTTAACAGAAACCATGTTGACTTTTGCCCAACAATTTATGTGCTTCTATGTGCCTGACAATTTTCTTCTTAACTATTGTTTCAACTAATTTTCCCGGTATGGATGTTAGACTTACCGGTCTGTAATTGCCAAGATCACCTCTAGAGCTCTTTTTAAATATTGGCATTACATTAGCTATCTTCCAATCATTGGCTACAGAAGCCGATTTAAAGGACAGGTTACAAACCCTAGTTAATAGTTCCGCAATTTCACATTTGAGTTCTTTCAGAACTCTTGGGTGAATGCCATCTGGTCCTGGTGACTTGTTACAGTTAAATTTATCAATTAGTTCCAAAACCTCCTCTAGTGACACTTCAATCTGTGACAATTCCTCAGATTTGTCACCTACAAAAGACGGCTCAGGTTTGGGAATCTCGCTAACATCCTCAGCCGTGAAGACCGAAGCAAAGGATTCATTTAGTTTCTCTGCAATTACTTTATCGTCTTTAAGTGCTCCTTTTGTATCTCTATCCTCCAGGGGCCCCACTGGTTGTTTAGCAGGCTTCCTGCTTCTGACGTATTTAAAAAACATTGTATTATTACCTTTTGAGCTTTTTGGCTAGCTGCTCTTCAGACTCCATTTTGGCTTTTCTTATTACATTTTGACACTTAATTTGGCAGTGTTTATGCTCCTCTCTAGTTACCTCACTAGGATTTGACTTCCACTTTTTAAAAGATGCCTTTTTATCTCTCACTGCTTCTTTTACATGGTTTTTAAGCTACGGTGGCTCTTTTTTTAGTTCGTTGACTTTGTTTTTTAATTTGGGGTATACATTTAAGTTGGGCCTCTATTATGGTGTCTTTGAAAAGTGTCCATGCAGCTTGCAGGGAATTGATTTTAGTTACTTTACCTATTAATTTCCATTTAACTAACCCCCTCATTTTTGCATAGTTCCCCTTTTTGAAATTAAATGCCACAGTGTTGGGCTGCTGAGGTGTTGTTCTCACCACAGGAATATTAAATGTTATTATATTATGATCACTATTTCCAAGCAGTCCTGTTACAGTTACCTCTTGGACCAGCTCTTGTGCTCCACTCAGGACTAAATCAAGAGTTGCCTCTCCCCTTGTGGGTTCCTGTACCAGCTGCTCCAAGAAGCAGTCATTTAAAGTATCGAGGAATTTGGTCTCTGCATTTCGTCCTGAGGTGATGTACCTAGTCAATATGGGGATAACTGAAATCCCCCATTATTATTGAGCTATTTATTTTGACAGCCTCTCTAATCTCCCTTACGGAGATCACTATCATCATCACTATCACTGTTCTGATCAGGTGGTTGATAATAGATCCCTACTGTTATATTCTTATTAGAGCATGGAATTACTATTCATAGAGATTCTATGGAACACATGGATTCATTTAAGATTTTTAAGTCATTTGATTCTACATTTTCTTTCACATATAGTGCCACTCCCCCACCCCCACAACCTGTTCTGTCCTTCCAATATATTTTATACTCCGGAATGATTGTGTCCCATTGATTGTCCTCACTCCACCATGTTTCTGTGATGCCTATTATGTCAATATCCTCCTTTAACACGAGGCACTCTTGTTCATCCATCTTATTATTTAGACTTCTAGCATTTGTGTACAAGCACTTTAAAAACTGGTCACTGTTTATTTGTCTGCCCTTTCCTGATGTGTCAGATTCTTTACGTGAAAGTTTCTCATCTGATCTGGCCTCTCCTTTATTCTTTACCATCCTCTCCTTCTGACTAAAACCTAGAGAATCTCTGTCAGTAGACCCTCCTGTAAGAGAAGTCTCTATCTGATCCACATGCTCCTCTGCAGCAATCGGCTTTTCCCCATCTCTTAGTTTAAAAACTGCTCTGCAACCTTTTTAATGTTAAGTGCCAGCAATCTGGTTCCACTTTGGTTTAGGTAGAGCCCATCCTTCCTGTATAGGCTCCCCCTATCCCAAAAGTTTCCCCAGTTCCTAACAAATCTAAACCTCTCTTCCCTACACCATCATCTCATTCACGCATTGAGACTCTGAAGCTCTGCCTGCCTAGCTGGCCCTGCGCGTGGAACTGGAAGCATTTCTGAGAATGCTACCATAGAGGTCCTGGATTTCAATCTGTTTCCTAGCAGCCTAAATTTGGCCTCCAGGACAGCTCTCCTGCCCTTCCCTATGTCATTGGTACCTACATGTACCAGGACCACCAGCACTACTCATAAGTCTATCTAGATGCCGCGAGAGAACCGCAACCTTCGCACCAGGCAGGCAAGTCACCATACGGTTCAACAATAGTTTAGTTATATATTAAAGACTTATAGAAAGAGACCTTCTAAAAACGTTAAAACGTATTACAGGCACACAAAACCTTAAACTAGAGTGAATAAATGAAGACTCGGCACACCATTTCTGAAAGGTGGCCAACCCCTGTTGTATAGGTTCGTTTTAAGCCTTGCTATCTTGCGATCACCTCAAAGACATTCATCTTTCATCCTTTAACACACCCCGGAGGGATGGTAGTATACACTTTTTATAGATGAATGGAAGCACAGAATAGATTTGGCGACTTCTCCGAAGTCACCCAGGAAATCTGTGGCATAGCTACAGACATGTGACGCTGGCAGACCAGGTACCAGCTCACGCCAGAGCCCCAGGCCAATTCCAATGCGTATTAGTATAGATCAAAGTGATTGTTCAATGTAAAAATCTGGTGTTTAAACTTCATGAAAACTGGTGGGATGTTACTTGCACTGTTTTCACTTACCTGTATCCAGTTGTAATGTAGGAGCAAACATTTACATTGTGAATACCCTTGTCACTAACTAGCCCATCAAAGGAGAAAGAAGAAAGTCAATGAATGCAAATGAACTTTCACAGAAAAGTGCTAATTTCAAGGAAAGTGGCCATTGTGTGTGATGACTGGAGGTCAAAGACTCAAATGCATTCCTCACCTTCTATCAAAGGACAAGGCCATGGGGGCAGTGACCCCGTCAGCTTGTTTTCTGGGAGAAGCTGCAAGTATGAATTCAAGGAAAGATCCTGCAACGCTGGACTGTTTGGACTCTTACAGGGAAGTGTACCAGAGGCAAAGTGGAGACATCCAGGCCTGGTCTACACTGGGTGGGAGGAGGAGGAATAGATCTAAGTTACACAAGTTCAGCTATGTGAATAACGTAGCTGAAGTCGACGTACTTAGATCCATTTACCACAGCGACTTCACTGTGGTAAGTCAACTGCTGCCGCTCCCCCGTCGACTCCACCTGCGCCTCTCACAGCTGTGGAGTACAGGAGTCGACAGAAGAGTGCTTGGGGGTTGATTTATCATGTCTAGACTAGACGTGATAAATCGACCCCAGTTGGATCAACCACTGCCTGCCGATCCGGCAGGTAGTATAGACATACGCCAGAGACAATCTGGGCACCCTGAAAATCTTTCGGGACACTGGCATTATTACATAACTGTGACTCACTTGTGCATATATTTTACCCGCTTTCACCTCCCAACAACTCTCATTTCCTTTTGATAGCCAATAAACCTTATGTTAGTTTACTACAGAATTGGCCACCACTGTTGTCTTTGGTGCAAGATCTACAGTGCCAATTGATTTGGAGTAAGTGACTGGTCTTTTGGGACTGGAAGCGACCTACATGTGATATGATTTTGGGTGTTAGTGTCCATTTTATCACAAAGTCCAGTTTGTCTGGTTGGCAAGACAGATTGGAGAATCTTAGGGGAGTGTCTGTATCTCCACGGTAAGACTGGCATGGTGATCCAGGAGTTCACATTTGTCACTGCCTTGGTGAAGTCTAATTACAGACCACACCCCCAGGCTGGGGTGTACGCCCTGTTTTCTGACAGCCCGCCCTGAGGTAGGCATGGGGTCATGAGCCACTCCAGACAGTGCGACACCCAGGAATCATACCCTGATTTTGCATGTTGAAGTTCTAATATGAACAATGCATTGGACAGGGCCAACTGTGGTCAAGGTCCCATTGTGCTGTACTGCCTAGTCTCTTCCTCAAAGCGCTTACACCCTGAGAACAAACGAGTCACCAAGTAGAAGAGCTTGCCCAAGGTCAGTGGCAGAGGCAGGAATAGAATCCAGCTCTCCCAAATCCAAGATTCACTGCCCTATCCACTGGACCAAGTCACCTCTCCATCCATCCTCTCTTGAGAAAGTCCTTAAGAGGCAGAGATAAGGAAATTTAGCTACAGATTCAGTCACCACAGGGAAACATACAGTCCCAGAGAACGGATGCTAGTTTTATTCCCCCTCAAAAGCTTTCAGCCATCACACTGCAGTACAAACAGGCTGGTATGGTACTTGTGCAGGTGGACTGCAGAGCCAAACAGGAATTGGGGAAGTCATTTTCCTTCATGTAGAAGAGGAAGAGAATAAGGTGGAGACCAGAGGAAGCCTTGTGCTTACTGTGAGGCTGCCTAAACCCTTTAACTAGAGCTGTGCAAAATTCAGCTAGTTTGAGCCACATGGCCTTGCAAATCTGCTCTTCACTTTGAAATTTCAGAGAGAACGAACAGATCCAGAAAAACCTCAAAGCAAAACCCAACAGCCAGCACTGCACCTTTTGGTTGTGTCAGGATACCAGACACTGTCCTGAACTCCTGAAACTTTCAATAAGCCAGGCCAGAGTTTAAATCAGGCAAGTTTTGCCTCATTCAGGGTTTCCACTGTGAATGTTTCAAGTCTCCAGCCTGGTGATCTCAATGCAACACTGCTCGCATGGTTACCCTTTACATGGTTATTCTCCACCACATCCCGATGGCACAAGTCAACCGAAGAGCTGTCAAAGAGGCAGAGATCTCACCACTGAGATGTTCCAAGCAACAAGCATGTCTCAGAGCAGCTTTTTTAGCTGTTTTGTCCCTTCTCTTCCACGTTCTTCATTTTATTTTCAAAACTTTGAGGAAAAAATCTTTTAATGCAACAGAGGAAGAATTGTTTCTTAAGCATGAAGTTTCAGGGTTAGACATGCGTTGGGTTTTATCCTCTGCCCAGGTCTGTGGGTTTGCAGTTGTACTTTGCAGGAGTTTGGTCTCCTAGGAACAAGAGGCTGCTCAGTGCCAAAAATCCCTCTCTGGCCTGGGGTAAATGTCAAACTGTTTTACGATTTTTCTTAAGTGGCTGCATAGCTGACTGGCTCTGCCAATGGGATTTAGGTCTTCTCATTTTCAGCTGCAAGCTCAAATCTAACCCAGGGAAGCAAGCAGCTGAAGGGATCAGGTGACCATTGGGCTGCTCCGTGGGGTGATTTGGTCATCCAAGACCTGTTCGGCAAGGAGGAGAGTGTCAATATTACAAGTATAATTCAACAGGCATAAGAGAACCCCTTCTTTTCTCCTGATCGACAGGTCACTCGGAGGCTTGAACAATTCAATCTTATCGAGTGCCACACATCGCGATGGATCTCCCCTCTCAGATAACTGGGTCCCAAACTACTTGGGTTTTCCAGACTTGCACACACCACCTTCTTAGGCACACACAGGAAGCTCTCGGCAGCTAGTTCAGAGCCATGGGTCACTGCGAGCAGACTGCTTTAATCACTGGGAAAGACGCTGCATTCTGCTTTAGCGGAAGAGCTCCAGATGCTTTTCACACAGAACACGTGATCATCAGACCTCGAAATTCCAGGGACGGAAACAGCACAGCCTCCAAGTTGAGCTATAGATGGGGCGGGGAGGAGGGACAGGTGGAACACGTTATATGCCATAGCTGATACCTGAGAATCTAGGAGAAACAAGGGACCCATAACAACCCCTAAGATTGCAAGGAATGGTGGCAAACCCAGGACACACACAGAGTGCCCTCATCCCCACTCACAGTTGATTCAGTCTGATCCTATCGGCGCTTACATTCCAATTCTCTACCTTTGTCTGCCTCAGAGAGCGCAGACTACAGCTTTTGTGTTAGACTACAGGGAAATCTAGAGTAATCAGGAAATCCACTCAGTGCGGGGTCTGGAGTGGAAAAATATGCGCTGCCAACTTTTGAGACGTCTTAAGCCAAGAAATCCCCCAAGTGAGTCTTCTTACTCACTTCCACAAGAGCCTGTAGGCTGGTCAACTCCTCACTGAGATCAACACTGACCAGTTCAACAAAATCAGCAAAGACACTTTGCATCTGTGACCATCAACAGCGGGAGAGAGTTGGTCACATGGGATCCTCACTGTTCCCTTAGGTACAGGCCCGGATAGCCTCCTCGCAAGTCCCATAAGGCCAGACTCACCTTCCGGCGACACTAGAGAAGTTTGGAAAGAGGTGATCATCTGGCCTGAGCAAACATTAAATTCCAATCTGGTGTATAAAAGGCTTTGAGGATATTCCTGCACTGTAGCTAGCAAGCTCTAGAAGAAAGCGTATCCCCGCCATCTCTGCTGTAGCCATCTTGAGTCTTCACTCGCGTCTCTCCACGGTACAGGAATGTCCCCCTCCTCCTGTCTTCTGCAGTCCAGTTATGCTGGGGGTTAGAGCCTCCAGACAGCTTGCAGAGCCTGAATGCCTCCTGAGCAGCACTGCTTTGTCTCACTCCAAGCCGTTACCACACAACAGGATTTACTTTTAATCCACGTGGCTTCTACTGCACTGAGCTGTCAGCAAACCCCATACACCACTGGCTGCTAGCTTTATTCACTAACTTTATGAAGCCATACGTGCACTGAGCATATACAAAAGGGGTAACTACAAACCCAAGAGCTATGTAGAAGCCAGAAGGCAAATGGAAATTGAGAGGGTGATGGTTTGAATATTCTACAGTAGCGTACAAAGAGGTACAGTAATAATGCTGCTGGAAGTAAGTTTGCATTTAAAGGTAACATTTAATTGAACAGAACACTGACAGAGTGTCGGCCTGTCAGCTCTGGGGAAGAGCATCTCATTGAACCACAGGATCAAGGGCAGCAACGCGCAAGCCTCTTGCAGAGGCTGCCTCAATCCAACTCATACCCCAGGTGCGGGTACCACCTGTCAGAGCAGATTTTCACAGTCCTTAGCATCTGGCAGACCCAATGCCACATGACCATGGACAGAGCCAGCGGCCTGACTTCAGTGGGCACTGGATGAGCCCAGAGATTGGGCAGGGCCCTGGATCCACTGTTCCAGTTCAGACGCCGCTCTCGAACGATTGGTAACTCAACTGAGAACAGGGCCGTACTTCAGTTTTCATATCATACAACTGCAGGTGCTAATGTCCGTTTAAGTTCCGTGCATTAAGTGATTCTCCAGTGTCCTACCCCTTGTGGAGGCATCTACGCCTGGGCACAGTGGGTGCATGCAAATGCAGAAATCCAGTTTCACACCTGCTTTGCCCAAGTGTAAACACTGCCAGGAAGGGCAAGGCAGTGAGAAATCAGGCCTTCGGTGGTGTTGGACTATTAGGGATTTTTCCCCTCTATTCACTTCCCCTCCCCCCACATACAGGAGTAGTGAGCTAGAATGGAAAGTCAGTCCCCCTTTCCCCATGGCATCTGGATATTTTTGGTAAGATTTAAGCACTAACAAACAGCTCTCCCTTGGCTGCCCAGGACGTGAGAACACTTGTTATGGAAATACTGTATAAATACCATGACAACAGGCCCAAAAGCATCCCACACAGGTCCTCAGTTAAACTCAACAGCCGGCACAGAGCATGCTCTCCTGCAACTAACTTTGACCAGCCAAGTTCAACAGGGTTCTGACCAGCAGATCTTTACATCTCCAGCCAGAGTCACCGGAATTACAGGTTTCTGTCCCAGGAATAGCCCCTCAAGCCCTCCTTCCGGAGGGAAAAACAGAGGGGCATCAAGAGGAGGGGGATGAGGATGTAGGTAGGGGGATAAACAGGTGAGAAGGGATGTAAAAAATATTTTCAAACGAAATTGACATGCAACGTACTAACTTACACCTCGATCACGGCACTTACTCATTGTTCCATCTCCCCAGTCCTTTGTTAGCGTGGTGTCTATTTGAGACTATGCTCTTTGTGGTAGGAACCACAATTTCATTTGAGTCTGAGGTGTCTGGCACAGCATGGCTCTCTACTGCCTGAAAACCCGATCGCCCACTTCATTTTAAGTGGCCTCCCACAGCACGCATGGGTTCCTTCTGCTTAATCATTTGTCCCAACTTGTGTTTAGCTCAGGCGAGAAAAAAGTTAAAGTCGACTCAACTACGTCACTCAGGGGTGTGAAAAATCCACATCCTTGAGTGATGTGAAGCTGACCTAAGCCTAGGTGTAGACAGCACTAAGTTGACAGAAGAATGGTTCTGTTGACCTAGCTCCCGCTTCCTGGAGAGGTGGATTAACCACAGCAATGGGAGAACCCCATCTTGTCGCTGCAGAGAGTGTCTACAAAGTAGCTCTACCACGGTAGCATTTCTAGTGAAAACAGAGCCTCAGACACTCTGGTTACCTCCCCCAGGCCTGAAGAAGTCTGAGGTTTTAGCACTAAGCATGGAGAAGACAAGAGGTACTTCAACAATATTCCAGGGGGAAACCACAACCGGAATTTGGAGAGAAGGTCAGACAGGACAGGTTGGAGAGAAGATTGGACCGGTGCTCCTCATGGCATCACTGCTACATGCAAGAAGAGCACAGCTGCAGCAATCTGTTCCACGTTACACAAAGCAAGAGCAGCTCTTAAGGATCCAGCAATTTCCCAATACAGCCCACAATCGACCGAAATTTGATCCCCAATTTATCAGGTCGTTGTCAGAAGACTTTAATCCCCTAAGAGTTATTACTTTCCAAAAGCACGAAGGAGCCAGGAACACAAAAAACCAGTCAAGCCAGACAACAGACGGCACCCTAGCTATTCTTCTGGTTAGCCAACTGGCGTTCTTCCTCCTAAGCAAGGACGACTTTGCTCTAGCTAGGCTTAATTTAAAAAGCCGCTTCTGTTCCCTCCTTCATGCCTGCAGCTGAACAGAAAACACAGGGAAGTTTTTATGCCTATTAACAAAGCTTTAGCTAATCTTGAGAACATAAGAACGGCCATACTGGGGTCAGACCAAAGGTCCATCTAGCCCAGTAGCCTGTCTTCCAGCAGTGGTCAATGCCAGGTGGCTCAGAGGGTCAGCATCAAGTGATCCATCCCCTGTCACCCATTCCCAGCTTCTGGCAAACAGAGGCCAGGGACCTTCAGAATCTTGCAGAGGATTAATGGAGTTTCTTTATAAAGTTTTAACCTCTCCCTCCAGCAGCCTGTCTTGAACGACTATAACAACTCACTCTTTTGCTCTGAAAGCTGTGGATCTTTTTATTAATTTCAAAACCAAACATGGTATAAAGTTTCTCCCCAAAAATGGTGTGCCAAGATCCCAGAGCAAGCCAGACACTGAATAAAACCTCAGCACCCCTATGGGCTCACGGTGTCTCTATACAGAGTGCCCCAATATGAAAAAAACATTAGGTAGAGAGGTTTGGCAACTAGTTCAGAGTAACAATGGCAGTCATGGGAGAACAGAATTCTGGCACCCTGGCTTCGTTACCATTAGACAACCAACAGTACAGTTTGGAAGCTGCAATAATGCTAATAAGTTTGGGGCAGAGTCTGGAATAAACTCAGAGATACTGATTCTTACCCTATGTTTCTAATCATTACACCAGACCCCCACTTGCTGTCCCCAAGGGAAACGCTTAAATTTCCTGAAGAGCCGAGTGCTCACATGGCACTTCACATGGTGAAGAAAATACATTCAGTTAAAAATACCAAGAAAGTTTAAAGCATTTGTTTCTCTTGTATACACAAGAGCATCACTCTGCCCCTCTGCGCCCCAACCATCCAGGCCACATTAAAGTACTGCCACTTCTTCTACTTAGTACATCTAAGGGCAGGTCTACGCTACCTGCCGAAACAGCAGATAGAGATCTAGCTAACGGGGGTTGATTTATCATGTCTAGTCTAGACACGATAAATCAATCCCTGAGCACTCTCCCGTCGACTCTGGTACTCCACCACCGTGAGAGGTGCAGGCAGAGTCGATGAGGGAGCGGCAGCAGTCAACTCACTGCCATGAAGATGCCGTGGTAAGTCAGTCTAAATATGTCAACTTCAGCTACGCTATTCTCATAGCTGAAGTTGCATATCTTAGATCGATTCGCTCCCCACAATTTACCCTGGGTGTAAACCAGGGCTAAGATTCATCCTCCTTTATCCCTACAGAACACCCCCGTGCAAAAAAAAAAACAAACCCCAAAAAACCCATCATTCCCTTTCACTCAGAGTCACCTCCCACAGCCTGACAGCTGCAACCTCCTCTTTTTTGGCCCCCTAACTACTCATCTATCAATTCACACAAAAAAGACAGCAACCAAGTTACATTCTTTTCCAGATGACCCGCCCCACTTTGAATTGCTTCACCAAATCAAAGATCAGGCTTCTTGTCTTTGTCTTCAAGGCCCTGCATAATTCTTCAGCCATCTTGTCCTTTGCTTCTCCAGCAGCCGTCTCCAAACCTCCCATGCCACTACCTAGGCAAGAAGTGCCTGGCCATAGCAAGTTCACAGCACCACTACGCTCTCTCCATTCAAATCCCTCCGGAAGACCTAACTCTCCAAAACATCTCAGGAGGGTGATCCGGGCAAGAATGTAACTTGGTTGCTATCTTTGTGTGTCAACTGGAAGGGTGAAGATGAGCAGTTAGAGGAGCAAAAGAGAGGAAGTTTCAACCATCTGGCTGGAAACTGTGACCCTAGATGAAAGGTTTTCTGCTGTAGGGAAGAAAGATGGATATTAGATGCACTAACTAGCTACAAGAGGCACAACTACAGGGTAATCTGTGATTGTGTTTACGATAGTACGGGCTCTCTAGCAAAACTTCCATAATGAAGGTTGCATTGAGACAAACAAATTCCACACTTCACGCCCACCTATGCCTGTTTTTCTACCTGGCATTAGACGCTTTTGAAAGCTTACACATTTCAGGAAGAATCCTGACTAAACAAGTCCATTTAAGCTAACTCTCTCTTTTTCTAGCGGAAGGAACCTAACTGTGCAGGATTGCTGGGAGGATTCATTTATTTGTACAGCACTTTCAAGATGTGAAGCACCAAGTGAGGGCCTGATCCAAAGTTCAAGTCATTGGGAGTCTTTACACTGATTTCGCTTTGGATCAAACTATTTTTTTAGATTACCAGATGAAAGGCAACGGGGTGAGGGAAGGAATCAATCCTGTTTTCATTTAAGTATCCCAGATAATTAAACCTTTAGGGATGCGCAAGTGAGAATGTAGCTTTTACTGATGGAATGGTCTGGGAACAGAAGGAATTCTGTAGGACATGCTGAAGTTTCAGTGGGTCTTTAACATCACACACACAAAAAAACCCCCCACAAACTTTTCAAAGCAATAGGGAAGTTTTCTTTATTTGTCTTTCCTTCCGAAAGACAGAAATACTGTACACACTTAACTTCATCTGCTATTTAGAAAGACAACTGCTACCCTCTAGTGGAAACATCTAAGAAACCAGGCTCACAGATCCGGAAGCAGGGGATGAAATAAAGGGAGGATGATGGTGGAATCTTAGAACTTCAGGCTGACTACCAGAAATACACAAAGTGACTAAAGGCCAGGTCTACACTAGCGGAGGAGGATGGGGGTGGGAGAATTGACCTAAGATATGCCACTTCAGCTACGTGAATGAGTTGGAGAGGGGAATTTTTACTTTTGCTGAGAAGGAAGAGTTTATGGATACTGATCTATTTGTACCTAATGATTTACTGACTTTTTAATATGAAAGCTAATCTCTAGCACAGGGGTTCTTAAACTGGAGGTCAGGACACATCAGGGAATTACAAGGTTATTACGTGGGGGGTCTTGAGCTGTCAGCCTCCACTCCCAAACCCTGCTTTGCCTCCAACATTTATAATGGTATTAAATATATTAAAAAGTGTTTTTAATTTATAAGGGGGGGTCGCACTCGGAGTCTTCCTATGTGAAAGAGATCACCATTACAAAAGTTTGAGAACCACTGCTATGACTGACAGGTACTTCTGAGAATTAACTGTTCATCTGAATGATAGACCTGGAAGGGACCTCGAGCGATCATCTAATCCAGTCCCCTGCACTCAAGGCAGGACTGAGTATTAGATCTAAGTATTAAAGTATCTTCTTTGAATGCACCCAATGAAAGTTCCATTAGCCTGAATCTTCCAGTGAACATCAGAAGTGTGAATTTGCTGCATCTTTTGTGCAACAACAATACTGAAATGCTGGGAGGAAAGGAAGAGGGTCGGTTTGTCCTACACCTACCATACTCTCCAAAGACTAGACACGTGTACTTCCGATGCTCCACAACCCAGGAGACAACCATCACACCGAACCAGATCAGCAGCATCCCCAGTGTGGCATCGAGAATGAAATTCATTAGGTAGCTAAGAGGGGAGAGAAAACACCCTGTGTAACGCTTGTAAATTCAGGCTCAGCTCGGTTCTTAACTCCCAAGGAATCAGAATAGATTCTGATAGATACTAGATAGAAGTCCCCATTCAGATAAGATAAGCATCATTATACGCAACAGCCCCAATTCTCCTTCCTTGTATATTGGTGAGACAATGAAATAACTCCATTAAAGCCAACAGTGCTCTCAGTAGAGAATCTATATAAGGGAGAAGCCACAAATGGAAGGAGAATTGGGTCCATTGTCTCCCCTGTCCCCCCACGCCTCATCTGTAAAGCTCTAAGAAGATTCTGTTCATGATACGTTACAGGATCAAATTGGCCTGAAAAGATCTTCTATGGCATTTAGGAAATCAGTTATCCAGTTTTGATTTATTGTATATTCATGAACAGTGTGAGATTTTCTTTTCAGAACCCCAATGAGTGCCTTGAGCTAAAGCCCAATTAATGAATATTTCAATATCCAATCTTTCCATCTTTTAATCTACATTCAGCTTGGGAACACTTTAGCAAATCTTCCCTCCCCGTACATACCGGCTTATTACTGCACTGTTACTCAGTGTTAAGAGTAATTCTCCGGGATTTCGGTAGGCTCATACCTATTTTAAAGATACAGGTGTGCTTCAGTGTTTAGAGGACTGGGGCCTATGCTTTTGTATCTCTTCAGCCAGAGTCCATGGACAAAGCCCTGGGACGCTAAATTAACTTGTTCAGGGCTCGCATTACATGGACGTAAGTATTTCTGTAGTCCCTAACATTACAGTTGCCAACTATCTAATCATATAACCCCAAACATCCTTGCCCTGACCCCATCCTGCCTCTTCCCTGAGGCCCTGCCCCTGCCCCATCCATTCTCTGAGGCCCTGCCTCACTCACTCCATCCCTCCATCCCACTCTCGTTCACCGGCCTGGGGTAGGGGGTTGGATTGCAGGAGGGGGTGCGGGCTCTGGGCTGGGCCTGAGGGGTTCAGGGTGTGGCTGGGGGCTCCAGGCTGAGCCGGGGCAGAGGGCAGGGGTATAGGAGGAGA
Organism: Dermatemys mawii; assembly: GCA_007922305.1. NCBI lineage: Eukaryota > Metazoa > Chordata > Testudines > Dermatemydidae > Dermatemys > Dermatemys mawii. Next base: position 6,351,423 of record ML677341.1, on the reverse strand, counting down.
TGCAGGGTGCAAGCTTTGTGAGGTAGTTTGGTGCTCAGGGCTGGGCCCAGGAGTTGGGGTGCAGGAGAGAGTGTGGGGGTGCAGGCTCTAGGAGGGAGTCTGGATGTGGGAGGGGGCTCAGGGTTGGGGCAGGGGGTGCAGGCTCTAGGAGGGAGTTTGGGCTTGGGTGCAGAGGAGGTGAGGAGTGCAGGCTCTGGTCAGGCAGCACTTACCTCAGGTGGCTTCTGGTTGGCGGCGCAGCAGGGCTAAGGCAGGCTCCTGGCTGCCCTGGCATTGCATGGCTCATGGAAGCAGCTGGCCAATGGGAACTGCTGGGGCAGTGCTTGTAGGTAGGAGCAGCATGTGGAGACGCCCTGCCCCCTAGGGGCACAAGGGCATGCTAGCTGCTTCCCAGAGTGGCACAGGGTTAGGGCATGCAGGGAACCTGCCTTAGCCCTACTGCACCGCAGGACTTTAAGCAGGCTAAAAATCTTCCGGACTGGCTTCAGTAGCCCTTGGGAGATAGAGCCAGACTCCCAGTGAAGCGGGAGGGTTGGCAACTCTACCTAACATTAAAATATATGTTAAGGAAGTGGGGGGAAAACACAGAGCTCTGCTGCGTTTTTTTGTTTAAACTCTGAAGAATCAGACTTTGCAAACGGATACTCTATTAGAAGAGTAGGTTAAACTTTGGGCCAACACCATTTAAAGAGATACTACCCATTTTTTGCTGAGCCAACTTTTTTTTTTTTTTTTTTTTTTTTTTTTTTAAGTGTAACCCTTCTGCCCATCAGAGTTGGCAGCAACAAGGGCCGGGTTCAGTATCCAGGGGTTCCATTCCAATAGCACAATACAAAAACCGGCTCGAGCCCCCACCCAGTGACCTGGGACAACCATATACAACCCTTCTGGGCATCTGTAAGAGACAATACTTCCCCTCTCGCAAGCACAGAGTCTGAGTGTACCAAAGCCTTTTAATAACAGGGAGAAACAATGTGGCATTATATTGGGGAAACACTACAAACAAGCTTAAACCAAACCATGAACCAGATGCCCCACTCCCAGCAAATAGGCTGTGTCCTTCCCTTTGGCTCTTGAGTTCCACAACCCCAAAAAGTCACTCAATAGTCCCAAAAGTCCAGCAGCCCAAGCGTCTCTGTTCTGGGTCAGTGCAGAGTTCAAAAATCAATTGGCAGAGTCTTACCTCCTAGCCTGGGTGGAAATGGAGGGTAGGGCACGGGGCACCTTACGTGGTCCGAGGCTGACTGCACCGCCTCTCTGTGGGGTTCTCTGCAGCCTTCACCACAATCCGCTCTGCTTTGCTCGCCGACACTCGAACTGCTCTGCAGTGCCAGTCGCTCCGCTAGCCATCCTGCTAGCCGACACACGGACAGCTCTGCGGTGCCAGTCACTCCGTCAGCAGCACAAACGGCTCCGCTAGTCGACACACGGACTGCTCTGCTGTGCCAGCCACACAAACTGCACCCAGGAACCGCTCGGCTGAGTCCGCTGCTTTGCTCTGCTAGCTGCACAAATTGCTTGGTGCCACCAACATGCCTTTAGGCCTGCCCCCACTTAACACAGTGCTCAGTGGTTTCAGCTCTTAAGTGGTTTCAGCTCTTAGTGGGGGGAGGGGGGTCAGCACCTTGGCACAGGTACACCAGCAGACTCAAAGTGAATTCAGCTTAGCAGGCTGAACCAAGACTCCTAAGGGAATCAAAATTAGCTCTAACATTCCATAGTGGAGAGAGGCACAGTGCAATAGGCCTGGGGGGCCCTTAGACAAGTCCCTCATCAAAAAGTTTTGAGAAAGGCTACAGACAGGTCTCTCTCTAAGCATTCTGAAGCGCGTGGCCCTTGACCAGTGAGTGCTACTTAGATGATGGCGAGTCCCTCCATCATAACAAGGGCCAAGTACATGTCCATAATCCTTCATTCACACGATCAGGGTAACATCACTTTATCATTGCTGCCCCAGTAACATAGAAACTGGGGCTCCCACATCAGCCGAAGTGGCCATGTGGGCTGCTGTGAGCTCAGGCTAGGCGCAGTGGGTGTGTCTATGCAAATTGATCAGCCCCAAAGTTAGTTTCCAAAACTCACTGCAATTCCCATAGTTCGCTACCAGATGTCAGAATATATCTCATTCCTGACACTGCTTACATAAGCTTTAGCTGGGCTTTCAGAGATTCTAAAACCAGACAGGACCATTGTGATCATCTTGTTTGACCTCTCATATATCAAAAGCAATAGAAGTTTCCAAGAATTCTAATGGAGTTAGTCCAAAAAACTAAGGTGGAGTTAAGTCTAGTAAGAGGAAAATGATTTTTGGTAAAAGACAGGCGAACTCCTTTTGATCTACACCCCTCCCCCCAAGCCTTTTACAATAGTGTGAACGCAAATGCTAGTGCGGGAGAGCCAGAAAGTGACACTGAATGAAAATCAGATGGAAAAACAAGAGTAACGGATTTCAACACACCTTTATGGCTTTAATAGTATGAAGTACCAGTAGCACAGGTAAAGGAAGACACTTTAAACTAAGGTTCTCCTCTAAAAGGCCTGATTTCAAAAAGTCAGACGTGCAGGAGATAATTACAAATTTAGCTTGCATATGTACCAAATGCTATTATAACATGCAAATATATGAGCCATCAAGATGTATCTGGCACTTTAGCCATAGGTCTCAGAGTAATTTACAAGGACTGGGAAGACCTTCCCTCTTCTGCCCCAAATAGGTTACACAGCACGTCAGTGTCAGAACCGGCAACAGAGCCCAGATCTCCAGAATCTCAGCCATTGGACAGCACTGTCTCCCAAACAACTGCATTGGCACCCCAGAAACGCAGCTGCACCTTCCTTTTTGTACTGCCAGTAGAGAGCCAGATACTCTGAAAGCCCCAGAGGCCTCCCCCAAGCCGAGAAACACAAACTGTTAGATGGGAATTAAGAGGATCTAAGTCAATGTCTGTTTCTACAGTAGAGACAATAGATGCAAGTGAATTTAGATTCCTCCAGTCCCAACTATAAAACATGAATACAAGTGTAACACAGATAGACCCAGGGTGTTGACAGGCGGGATCGAACCCAGGACCTCTGGAGCTTAGTGCATGAGCTGGTACTGCATGAGCTAAAAGCCACCTGGCTATTAGCTAAGGCTGTAGAGAGGACTCATTAATCTCTCTCTCTAAGTGGTCTCAGTGCCACTAAATAGGACAGAACACCACACCCCGGAGGTGTGGGGATTACACAGGCACAATGCTATACTCACAGAGAGCAGGGATCTTCTGCAGTATGACCCGACAGGAAAACATTAGCAAAATGGATGAAGAGGGCACCTATTGCTTGCTTGGAGGTATCATAAAACCTGAAAAGATTAGATGCAACCAATAGCAACAGGAGTGTGTTAGCCGGGACACGAATCACACTTGTGAAGATGGAGACCTCCGATCAAGTCTGGCACCAGGAGCTTTTGTAATCCACAGGCAGGATTCTCAGAAGCTCTCATTGAAGTAAATGGGAGCAGACGTAAGCCGGTGCGGAGTGCTTTTGAAAAACCCACCCCCACAAGCAAGCACAACTCATGGATTTACATCATTACCAGACATTCAGTTCAGAGTTCACTGGATGTGCACATTGAATGCAGCACTTGTGAGGGTCCTAGAAGGAAACAGGGTGGGGAAGGGGGTGGAGAATTCAGCCTTCATAAGCCCATTCCGGCCTGGGCCTCCCGGCTGAGGCTGCCAGCAAGAAGGAAGTCAGCACCAACTGGGATGGTGCTTTTCCCATTTGTATACTGGGAATGGGACCATATCACCAGTTTTGTTCAGAGCCCACGTAAGAGGACATGAGACTGTGAAAGCTTCTCGTTACTACTGATCTGGGCCGGATTTCAGCTGGTATCTTAGTGATGAGAGGTTCTCCTGCAGAGTCATGAAGCCATTCAGTCCTTGAGATTAGACCTATTTATACATCCCTTAGCTACAAATGCACAGAAGTAGCAGGCTTCTTAACTTGGCTCTCACTGCAGCGTAACAAACACTAGGTTGGGAATGGCATACGGCTGTCTGGAGCTAATGATAAATTGTTCACTTGTTAGTGAGCTGGCAATGCCTGGAGACGTCTCAACTAACAGCAAAAGGTACTAAACAGAGCTATATACTCTGTAGCATCTAGGACTCCTGTACTTCAGTCAATTTCATCCATAATGTGACAGGAACTTTATAGGAAGTAACACCACTAAGAGTTTCAGTCTGTTCACTATTTCCATGTTGAACATTTAGGAACAGGAAGGACCTGGAAGCCCATTAATGACCAGAGTACACATAAAAAGCCGTTCTGCGAGACAGAATCTATTCTCCTTAGTTCAGGCTTGTAAAGAAAGCTATTTCTCACCATATCCTCCAGGGACGCCTCTCTTCTTTTGGTTCCTGAAAGCGCTTCACTGTAAAGACAGACACAATTAAAGGTCAGAATTACAAGGAAATGAGACTCCACTGTATAATTGGGCTAAGCAACAAGATTAGAAGGTAGAATGATTAAGACAAACCCTGACATTTCTCTAGAGTCTGTTTCGCCTCTGTTATACTCAGCCCAAGATACACCAAGGCCTTCTTTAGGCTAGGATAAAAGGGTTACCCATACATTTAAGCCATCTAGTGTACACTTCAACAAATGTGACAATGGTCACGTGAGAGCCTAGCCTTGGGTCACATGAGAGCGTCGAGATTTAGACTTGGCCAAGCCAGGAGACTCAGAGTCAAGCCAAGGGAGCCGGTTGAGCTTTGCAAGCTGGAGCACGAGCAGAGACACAAGAACGGATGATACACCTATAAAAATCACCAGACAGACCGTTAACACCAGAAATATTCTTACTAGCTTGGCTTAGGCTCTATCACTCTCGGCGCCAGGCATGCTGCTGGCTCCAGGCGTGTATTATTACTGGCTTGCCCACTTTTAAACACAGCGCTGCAATTTCAAGGCTATGAAGGATGTGAGTGCAGTATTTCTTGCCACAAAAACTAGGACTTTAGGAGACAACCTTACATTGGCAGCGGGCTGCACTGGGTTACCTCCGACCTCTAGGATTTTATCAGTCTAATCTGAGCTGATTCCCATTCCTAGCTCCTGCTAGTCTCTTTAAGCCTCAGAAATGGTGACCGGATTATCATTGTTACCCTATTAAGTCCCTAATTGTCAGCTAAGGATGGTTTCTAATTGGGGGTGAGAAAAATGATTCAGGAGAGAGAGAGAGATACACACTTGGCCCACTCCCAAATGAATTGAATTTTGGTATTATAAACCTCCAAAAACAAACATTTTAAAGAAACATTTTAAAGCTAAAAGCTTGATTTAAGTCATGGGTGACATTATCAAAATGTTATCCCACTCGTGCATACGAGTTAACAAATGGTTGACTGCAACTGAACGTGCAGCATGTTCAGCAGGGGCAAGTTCATCTTGATATAAACAATTTCATTTTTATGTCTCCCAAGTTTGAAAGTGGAGGGGTTCGCATTTAAACATGGAACTGCTGCAGGACGGAAGTGATATCCTGGACCAAAACTGAAGTGCCTTTCGCTGTATAGAACAATAGAAATGACAAGATACTGGCATGTAGACTAACCCAAGGAGCACTAGGTTAGATGGCACACAATAGGGTGGGCACAAACAACATTTAATAGTGCAAACCACCCACTCAAAATACAGTTATACAATCTCCAAGTAAAGGCTTAACCAAAGTTTCCAACATGTCCTTACTGAGGACAATAACTCGAACTGACAGACTTTTCAGCAGCAGGTAAAATAAGCTCATCAGAAAGACAAATGTGACTGACATTAGAGGAGAGGGTTGAAAGACAGTGGAAAAATAAGATTATGAACCACCGCTAAATCAACGTTTGACTGAACAGTCTTTGCAAGTTCCTAGCAAGTTCTTGTTTCTATTTAATCAACTTGACACTACATAGCACCTCCATCTATGGCCATGTCTACACCACAAATTCTATCAACCTAATTTATAACAGCATACAGCCCCCAGTTATTGAATCGCTTGTGCAAGCACACACTTGGCTCCTGGTGTCGGCAGTGTGCATCCTCACCAGGAACGCTTCCATCGATTGCACTGTCAGTGTGGGGCATGATGGAACAGCTCCTGAAGGCCAATAACCATCGAGCTGGTTTTATTAAATCAGCATAGAGAGGCCTTTACATAGGTGGGAGCCAAACTTCAATGAAGATGCTTCCACAGATATGTCGACGTAAGGCAGCTTACGTCAACCTAACCATGTAGAGTAGACCAGGCCCAAGAGCACGTTCAATGTTAATTAAACTATCAGTTCATTTGTGAGACAGGTATCCACATCCTGTTTTAAAGAGAGGAAACTAAATCAGAGAGCTTAAGTGACTGGCCCAAGGTCACACCAGTAGTTAGTGGCAGAGCCAGAAATCGATTGAATTTCTCCAGACTCCCAGTCTGGAACTGAAACCACTTGCCAACATTCCTTCTCTCATGTAGAAACAAAGGCGGCAGCTACACACAGATTTTCACTTGCGACTCTCCTGGAAAAGGGAACTAGGTTAAGGGTGGAGCGAATGCAGATCAGCACTTCTCTGGGCACGGGCAATGGGATTTCTCGTTCATTTCAGAGCACGCACATGCACACAGACTATCACTATACTTCCCTCCTCAGCCCTGGAGGGAGAGGGAATCACATTAGCACAGGGAGAACCTGTGAAAGCAGCAGGATCAGGGAGAGATGGAGAAAGACTTCCTCAAACACAGATGGATGTTGCAGTTGAGAAGTGAATATCTGTAGCTGTGCTAAGCTGCTTTCAAACGTATTACGTCATCCGAGGGGCTGGCTTTCCACAAGGTGTTTCCACTGCAGGGGTCTCCAGAAATGCCTCACTCTCAGTGTGCCCCCCACACACAGCGAGTAGAGTTTTGAGCTATCTACTTCAGCTGTACACCAGAACTTGGACAGACAGCAGGCAGGCTGGCTAGCACATTCCACTCTGGTGCTTCCACCCTCCACAACTCCTGGAGGAGGTGGCTATTCTCAGTGATTTTCCTATTAATGAACACTGAAAGGTCCCTGCAGTTACTGAACAAATGTAGCAATTCATTTCTAGCCCAGCCACTTACAACCGCTCCCACGTTTAACATCGTGGGGGGCTCTGTGCAGATACGTTCCAAGGCAGTAATGGGGTAAGGACACGTTTGGACTGGAAAAGCCATTTGTCAAGATTGTTTGGGCGTGTACTGGACACGGTGACATGAGCGTTGTAAGGTGGTCTCAGAAAGGGCAAAGTCGAAGTCCCAAGGAGCTTACAGGAATTGTCCTAGTCCATGTTTGTGCGGTGCTTAGCAGAATGCATTATCACCCTTAGGCCCCAGTACAAATAGTAACTACCTGACAATCTGAAAGCAAGGAATATGTATAGCATAATACCCCAAAACTATGGCCTTCCAACTAAGTCATATGAATCAGGAAGTCTATCCTAAAGAGAACGTCCGTAATTAAACTTAAGACCACAGAAGATGGATCACAACGTGCCGTTTGTTTTGAAAAGCTTTGCCAGCTTGGAGTGGGACCCCAACACGATTATTTGGACCAGTGATACCTTCTGACCTGATAGGAAAACATTCAGACGCTACTACTACTACAAAAACGTTGCCCCCTCTCATCCCATTTACCATGGTTGCTCTCCAGCTGAGCCTTCAGTGATCGATTGATGGACAATGCCATCTAGTGGGAGGCTGCGTGATACTGTGTCACCAGGCGGACAGGATGCCAACAACATGAGCAGGGAAAAAGCGTGATGTATAATCCCATTAGAGAAGATCTCCCTAGGGGATATAACGTGAACTCTAATAGCCCAACCCTTATAAATGTACTAGACGTGCTGGCTGAAGTAGCTAGGCATGACTATTAATTATATTAGCAATGCTCAAGTAGTTACTAAGCTGATGACAGCAGGAGTCTGAACAGGCCTTCAAGGTAGCCTGTCTTATCAGCACTTTAAGCCACCGTACTCAGGCTCTGCAATCTACTTGCTTTTCAAAATATTGGAAGATCCAAAGTAAGTATGTGCTGAAACCACCAGTGCCTATCCTGCCACTGAATACTGTCTCACTGTCTTCTTGTACTCCCCCATCCACCTGTTTCTTCTCTTATACTTTGGTTGTAAACTCTTCGGGGCGGGAAACATCATCTTATTACATGTTTGTGCAACGCCTGCACAAGGGTTCATCACGAGGAATCCTACCACAATACCTGCAGAGATCTGCAAGCGTGGAACAGTGAAATAAGTGTCGCTGGGTAATTCTGTCCTCAACTTTCAACTGAGGCTCTCGGAAATGCTTTACTCACGCTCACAGCAGAAGAGCAAGGTTAAGATTTTTGAGGTTTGTAAAGAGTATCCTTGTTCTAGAGCAGGGGCGGGCAAACTACAGCCCACGGGCCACAGGTGGCCCGCTGGCCATTTTTATCTGGTCTGCGAGCCCCGGCTCTTGTGCATGCTTAGCCAGTGGCTATTTAAAGGACTGAAGTGGCAGAAGCAACGGGAGCCCTGGGGCCTTTAAATAGCTCCCAGAGCCCTGGGGTAGATGGGGCTCTTATTTAAAGGGCTCTGGGGGCTGTTTAAAGGGCCCAGGACTCCCACTGCCTCTGCCACTTCGGTCCTTTAAATAGCCACCGCTTCAGAAAGCCGCAGCTATTTAAAGAACCAGGGCAGCAGAGGCAGGGGAGCCCTGGCCCTTTAAACAGCCCCCAGAGGACCACCCCCAGGGCTCTGGGGGCTGTTTAAGGGGTCCAGGGCTCCCCTGCCTCTAACGCCCCGGCTCTTTAAATAGCCATGGGAGCTGCAGCTCTAATTTAAAGTACAGGGTGGCAGAGGCAGTGGGAGCCCCGACCCTTTAAATAGCCACCAGAGCCCCACAGCTGCTGCTCCAGGGCTCCAGCAGTGGGTTCTGGCAGCAATTTAAATGGCCTGGAGCTCCAGCCACTGCTGGAAGCCCCACGCCCTTTAAATTGTAGCCTGGGAAAGCCGGGCACCCTGGTACGCTGTATCGGGGCATACCGGCTTACTTTCACCTCTGCTTCAATCCCACATCTAAGATCTGTTAGTGACACAGTACAGGGAAATGTATCAAACTGGAAGGGAGTAGCTGTTAACAGCACCTACAGACCACTGAGCAAACTACCCAGCTGACCACTGACCTGGCAGCAGGAGCTTCCGTGATTATTCTCATCGCTGTCCTAATGGAAAATGACACGTTCTGTATCTAGAACAGCTCAGGCTAGAAAGACGGGAATTCTGTGTGATAAGATGACAAAGGAGAGGTAAGAAGTTAATGATGCAGTGCCTTGTTGAGCACGGCTTGTCACGCCTCATTAGATTTCAGAGAGTTATCCGAGACTGTAATTATCAGAGACAGTAAAACTGTTGTATTAAAAGATAAAAGCTAGTATTCTAGAGAAATAATTAACTGCTTAATAGGGCATTTACTGGGTAGAGCTGTGGCAGGCTGTCTCTGAATTAAAAGCTAGAAAGATGGCCAAGATTACTGGGGCTTAAGCAGGCAAGTGAAGGAGTTCAGTAGCTGTGACCTAAAAGGTTATTGGCGATGTTAAATCCACATAATGACAACGCTGGGTTCTTTGAAAGCTGAAAAACCCTCTGTGAAGAAATGTATTTTTTCTTCCAGAGTGCAGTTTCCACAACATATTTCCAGTAAATGCAGACTGAACAGTAACCGGATGATGCTTTGGGAAGAATACAGGGACCTTCTGCAAATTAAGTTGAGCCATAACACACACCCATCCACTGGGGTCAGTACAGAATTGACTAGTGGCCTCCAGGCAATTGGACACTGGACTGGGACTCTGCAGATATGGAGCCTAATCCCAGTTGTGCTTGTGGCCTGCTGTGTGACCACGGGTCAGTCCTTTCATCTCTGACACCTTTTTTCCCAGGCTTGTCTATATAGAGTGGTGCAAGACACGTTGCGTGTACATTTAGTGCTTAGTACAATTACGCTTGACTGAATTAAAAATAAATATATGGAGATATATCTATCTCCTAGAACTGGAACGACCTTGAAAGGTCATCGAGTCCAGTCCCCTGCCTAAGCTAGCAGGACCAAATACTGTCCCCGACAGATTTTTTTGCCCCAGATCCCTAATTGGCCCCCTCAAGGACTGAGCTCACAACCCTGGGTTTAGCAGGCCAATGCTCAAACCACTGAGCTATTCCTCCCCTCTATCATTTAGATATCTATCTGATTTTTTTTAAAAAATGAAGTTTATCTGATGAAAATTTTCACAATTGTGGGAATTTCTGGAGGGTCAGACAATTAATGACAGAGACTCAAAAAGCTAAATCTTTAATAACTGTTAAAACACACATTGTCAACATCACATGTTAAAATATTCAAAGTCAATATCTTTAAAATCAACAATTCAAACCTGTTTTTACTATTCATTCACTCATCTACTTGTAACAAGCCTAATTCAAAAGTCTAAGTCATAGATTTTGACTAATATGTTCTCAGGCAGCATGTTTTTTTAACCTGTCTGTAAAGGTTCATTATTATTGATTGAAATATTTTTTCCCTCAGTTTGCATGCATACAGTCAAATCAACATTTGTGGATAAAAATCTAATCCATTCAAGTCTATATATAATGAGTCCTGATCTCATTTGGTGCCTATAGGTGCTAGTGCAACGCATATAATGAAGATTGCATATTTCATTTACTAAATGTGCACTTGAGTAGAAATGCAAGTAAGAACCAGACCAAGCTCACATTTCTAATCTTTTTCTAGTAAGTGGATAGGTTTGGGGTTTTTTGTAGCATGTCTTAGCATGCACTAAAGTTAAGGTGGAGTCCAACTTCCTTTGTAACCCTTTTTCCTTTGCTCTTAACTTGGGCACAGAGTGCCTTTGGAGCCCACATTTGTCATGCTTGGTGTCAGCCCAGAAATAAGTTGTTTGGAAAGATCAATCAAAAATTGGTCCAGCAGTTTGGAGTTCTGAAAATATAAACACATGCACAGTTGACTGGAACCTCATGAGCAGAAACTGTATACAACTCAATCACTAACCAAACTGACTGAATCTGGGACAGTCCCTTCATTGTATGGGTCTACAGGCAGAGAATTATTCAGCTATTCAGTTGTACACAGTGCTGAAAAGTGTTCCTGAAGCTTTACAGGACAAACAGAAAAACGTGGGGGCTGCCCCAAAGTAGTCACAACCTAATTTTGAACATGTGACTAGCAAAAGTAACAGTAGGAGGGCAACACAGTAAAGCAGTGAGCTCACAAGTGTAGTCATTGGAGAGGTGTTTGTCCCACTCCACCAATTGTTAATCCAAATCTTTGAGCAAAGGAAGTTTGGTTCTTTAGCTCAAGTAATAGATGTTCATACTTTTAAATCTAGAAGTCTCAAGTTCAATCCTTGATGGCTCACCCAAGATCATTGTTACATGTATATTCTGATGGCCACTTAGACTTGGTTCTAATGGGCATCATAGAAAGATGGCATATTAATGGAGAAATCAGAGTTATGCATCCGGAAAATAAGTGAGTTTAATTTTTCCCCATTATGTCAGTTATAAAATACTAGAGTAACTTAGCCTGCTGGGATATCTGAGATTTAGGGCCATTCAGTGTGAAACATTTGGACTTTCAGAATTACTGAATAATTTTCTTCAAACTTGTCTTGGTTTGTAGATCTTAAAGATTTACAACTCAAGCCAAGTTTGAAGACTATAACATTAGAAGTTAGTGTTGATACTCATCAAGTCCTAGGAACATGTTTAAAGGAACCGTAACCACTTTAGTAGTATTTAAGTCAGGCCAGTTTTGAAACACTTCTTGCATGTTTATAATTAAGTTGTGTTCCTCCCCTCTCAGGTTTACAAAATAAATGGATCAAATTTAAAGCAGCATGTGCAATTATTGAAAGGCTTTAAAAATGGGAGGGGCAAGAAGACATAGCTCAGTGGTTTGAGCAGTGGCCTGCTAAACCCATGGTTATGAGTTCAACCCTTGAGAGGGCCATTTAGGGGTCTGGGGCAAAAAGTCTGCCAGGGAATAGTACTTGGTCCTGCTAGTGTAGGCAGGGGACTAGACTTGATGACCTTTCAAGGTCTTTCCAGCTCTATGACATAGGTATATCTCCATATTAAATTAAATCCATTATCTGCCTGTTGAAATCAACCATTCTAATTAAGAAAAACATCTGAGAGATCTAAAGAGAAGACTGTCCTCTCTCTAACACTTAACATTAAAATGGGATTGGAAACAGGATGCTTAACAGGACAGGAGGAAAAGTGCCACACTGAAGTGACTACATGATTTGCCTCTGTGGCAGGGTGGTCACCCAGCTCCTGCCCTGAAGGGCATAAAACAGCCCTGGAAAGGGCTGTTCCTGCAAGAAAGCAGCTGAGGATGTGGCTAGCCACAACTGTGGCCAGCTCAATCAGAGCCCAGCTGGCCCTTATAAAAGTGATGAGTTAGAAGCTGAAAAACCATCTCTCTCCAGGCTGGGAGGGAGCAGGGCCTGGCTGATTGTGGGACAGGGTATCTGAGATGGAACAGTGCTGGGAGAATAGGCTGGGGAGCTTCAGCCTAGCAACTCCCCAGGCTTCAGGCCTGAAGCGAGGCCTAAGGAAGGTACTAGGGTTCGGCAGAGGCAGCTGGCCCTCCCTTGCCTATGATGAGTAGCTTTTACACTACAGTCTTCCCCAGGGAGTGGGGGCTTGATGATGACTGGCAGTAGCCCAGAGTGAGGCAAGGTGGGGATTAGAGGGTTGCGGGATCCCCAGGGAGGGGAAACCCAGAGGGAGAGTGTGGGGGTATTGCCAAGGGGCAGCACCTCAGGAAAAAAGGCACCGGGGTCTGAGAAGGACACAGGACTCACAGACAGTGAGACACCGGCCTGCAGAGGGTGCTCTGAGCTAGAAGAGCTAATTCCCTGATGGCCAGCAGGCGGCGCCGCACCGGTAGTCGTGACCCCATGACAGTCTCATACAAAATATTGTATTACACCATTCCGGGTTGGAAGAATACAGACTGCTTCTAATCTTTCCAATTATTAAAGTGATTTTTCTTAATAATGACCTATACCTGAAATGGGTCTCCAGATTCACATTTCTGCTGAGTGATGCGTAATTTCACTTTTAATACCATTTCTTACAAATGCATTGATTTGTAGACTGAAGAAAGAGTGAGCTCAGGTCTATAAAAGTACGTTGGTTGTTCTGGCTGATAGTAAGTAGTCTGTTCTCGTCTTTCTGGTAAATTAAGCTCTGCAAGCAGGGGCTGGTACGCCAAAGGACCAGTGGACCCCACCGCAGAAAGGCTTTCCATGTAGAAGCCTATTATAATAAGAATAATCTCAAAGTACTAAACATCCTCCTAATCACACAGTAAGGTTTTTCTATTGTGCTTTTCACCAGTCAATACTACAATGCTTTATAAAAAGATGACCAAGGATTCTTCACTTTCCCAAATGGGTAAATTCAGAAGCGAGGGAACTGACCCAAGGTCACATGCAGGTCAGTGGCCCAGCTCTGTTGGCAACAGAACCAAGGTTTCCCTACAACTCCCATTCCAGTGCTCATCCACCAAGCTGAATAGACCAAACAGGAATCGTGGTTCTCACTGGGTTTCCAGTGAATATCAAGTGCAACATCAGAGATCAAAATCAGTTCTTGCCATTAACACACACACACAAAAAAAACCCCCGTAAAACCCCAACCAACTACAACCAATAGGTTCCTGCCTTCTGAGCTGAAGGCAAACCTTATGTAAGCAGTATAGAGCATAGGCGTTAACCAAGCAGTCCTGGTCCCATCCAGTGAGGTAGGAAGTGGATCAACAACCCCTTAATTTTTGTCCACAGAAAGACCTTGAAAAGCCATCTGAAACTCCTTTCCTAAAATTCTTGGCTCTTGCCTCTGTTTCATGTACCATATGATGCTTAATATGAGGATGCCCTGTTAGCCAAGATCTGAGATTTTTAAAATCTCAGATCTGGTTTTAAAAAGAAAGTCCCTAGCTAGATTCTCGGCCTGGCCTTCTGACACACGCATGCCAGGGCTAGAAAGGTACCACTCCCAGTGGGAATAAAGCAACCACGTTCTTTCTCTAACAGCCAAGAGTAATAAGATGAACCTACTGAGCTCAGAGTAAACAAAGGATATTTCCCCCTTTATGTACATTATAGTCTTGCACTTAAATATTTCTATATCAATTTACACTGAAATGGGTTTTTTCTAGACACAGAATTCACCCTCCAAGCCCCAGACAGGATTAAGCAAGTCAACGAGCAGGCTACACAGGCCAAAACCTTAGGGTGCCATTATTTATCTAAACACACAGCTTCCCAGACAGCTTGGTCTGAGAAACAATGGAAAGGGAGAGAGAACAGCTGTTTAAAGCAACTAATGAGAAAGTCTCTCAAAATCAATGGCTCCTGGGCTGGAGGGGTTCTGGACACACACCTAAGACCCAGCTAACTGAATAACACCAGTCACACAGAACAGAGTCCTCTAAGAGACAGGGTAAGGGGACATTTATCTGTAGAGAAGAAACTGTGGATATGTCTACGCTAGAAACACTGCAGCTGTGCCACTGTAGTGTAGACACTTCCTATAGCGAGAGAGGAGTTCTCTCCCCTAGAGGTGGTAGCTAGGTCGATGGAAGAATTCTTGCATCCACCTAGTAGTGTCTAAATCAGGGCTTAGGTCAGCTTAATTATGTCACAGCCCTGAGCGATGTAGTGAGGTTGACAGAACTTTGAAATGTTGGCCAGCCCTGAGCCAAAGTTCAGACTGTATCTCTAGCTTCTCTCCAGCAGGTATTGTGGCTCAGGGACTAGAATGTTGGACTGGACTCAGGAGACCTGGGTTCTAGTCCCAGCTCTGCCACTGGCCTGCTGGGTGACTTTGGGCCACTTCCACTCTGGGCCTCAGCTTCCCCATCTATAAAATGGGGATAGTGCCCCCTTTGTGTAGGGCATTAAGAGATCTAATGCAGAAAAACACTGTACAAGAGCTAGGTGCTATGTTATACTCTCATTCCCCGACACATCTGGCACCAGTCATGGTCTAGATGAACCACTGGTCTGACCCAGTAGGACCATTCTGATGTTTCTTATTATAATGTAATTGAAAGCAAAACAAGTAGTGTAGTTTCCTGGCTTCAAGCTCTTCATCACAGGATCATAGGATATGGATCTTTCCCCTTTTTGGTTTAATCAGTTCAAGTCCTGCCCACGTTCTTGGGAAAGATTCATTACAATATGACCAATTGTTCACAGTCTGTATAAAGCGAAGTGAGCTTGGCAGCTCGCCTTCCAAGCATTCACATCACAGAATTATCTTTACACTTGACCTCCTTGCTGACCATTTCAGGAAGAGACCAGAGCTCCAAAGGGCCACAGAATTAAACTGGCCAGGGAGACTAAACTAGCCTCTTACTGCTAGATGTGCTTCCTCTAGGTCAGGGGTTCTCAAACTCCATTGCTCCGTGTCCCCCTTCTGACAACAAAAATTACAGCACCATCCCAGGAGGGGGTCTGAAGCCAGAGCACACCCGAGCCCCGCCAAAGCCCAAGCCCCATGTCTGAGGGCAGAGGGAAAAAGCGAAAGTCCAAAGGCTTCAGCCCCAAACTGGGGAGACTAACCTGAGCCCCAACACCCAGGGCTTAAACCCTTGGGCTTTGGCTTCAGCCCAGGGCGGTGGGGCTCAGGCTTCAGCTTAGGGACATTCTTTCCTAACAAGCGGATTTCCATTGGTGATGCTGAAATGCCAACAGTGATCCTGGGTAACCCAGCCAACCCTTGCTTCCTATGTTATCAGCCATACACCAGCCACCCCAACAGCACCAAGGAAAGATTCAGCTACTGGCTCAGGAGGTGCAGAATGACAGCTCAATGCACTTCTCGTAGATTACAAGGGCGCTGGCGTTGTTTACTCACAAGCTGGATCTCAGGGGAGGAAAAAAAAAAAAAAGACATCTCAGGGGTTGTAGCTGCCTCCTGCGTAATATCTGTGAAGCAAAGGGGGGAAAGTTGCTGCCATGATGGAGGTAGGGCAGCTGTCTGCTAAGTTCAAACAGCCCAACACAAATCTATATAGCTCAGGGAGGCTTTGAGAGAGCACTTTAAAAAGGAGCCACAGTAATGCACTGTGCTTTACTGTGCTCTGTGTGGCTCTGCAGTTTTGAGGCCTGTTCGGAACGGTGTGGTGCTTGGTGTACATCTAGGAATATAAGGACTATCAATGCACTTGTTAATTTTATAGTGCTTGCTGTACATTTATGATTATTACACTGGTTTTGTCTCTGATCCTATGAACTGTGTCACACTGTTCAGTAACAAGCGTGTGCTTTCAGAACAGCTAGACACTCAGCAGCATATGTTGTGAACTAATCACAATTAAATAAATTTTCCAAATAGAATTGTATTCAGTAACAAAATCAGTGTAAAGAAAGACCTGTGCAATTTAAAAGCAAATACACTGGGAACTTAATAAATTAATAGAACACAATTTCGGGGAAAGAACATTCATGCCCATTTTACCTGTACACTCTGGAAAAGCCACGGTTGCTTAAAGGTATGGCTATCCTCAGTGTCCCCTAGGGTAGAATGGTAGGGTAGAAATACAGACCCCGATACTACATGGAATCATGAGGGGCCCTAAGAATGTACTGTAATGAAGTTCTCCATGGACTGCAAAGGGAGGCTAGCCTGCGATTGCTGAACCTGTAGGCCCACAAGAGTCAGAGCTTTTGGTTCTTCTCTTGGGTACATACTTGGTGTGAAAGCTCTTCCATTACAAGCACAGTCCAGATTTTACTATACTGAAATTCTAGAGGAGGCACATTTTTCCAATAATATGCAATACAAAGTATAGTTCAGGGGAGGGCAAACTACAGCCCACGGGCTGGATCCAGCTCATCAGGGCTTTCAATCCGGTATGCAGGGTTGCCTGCCCAGTGGCGCAGCGGAGCTAAGGCAAGCTCCCTAAGTGCTCTGGCCCTGCACTGCTCCCAGAAGCAGCTGGCACCATGTCTCTGCAGCCCCAGAAGAGGGAGGGGAAAAGGGCCCCATGTACTACCCTCGCCTGTAGTCACCACCTCCCACAGCTCCCACTGGCCAGGAACTGGGAACTTTGGCCAGTGGGAGCTCTGGGGCTGCTACCTGCAGGCAAGGGCAGTGCACAGAGTCCTCCGCCCGGCCATCCTGTCCCCCCCCTGCCCCCAGGCCTCAGGGACATGGTGCTAACTGCTTCTGGGGGCGGCAAGGGGCCAGGGCGGGCAGGAAGGCAGACAGGCAGGGAGCCTCTTTTAGCCCTGCTGTGCCCCACTGCCACCCCGGGGCCACTCAAGGTAAACAGCACCGGGCCGGACCCCGCACACCAACCCCCTCTTACACCCTGCACCCCAACCACATGTCCTGAGCCCCCTGCCATGCCCCAACCCCTGGCCCTCAGCCCCCGCCACACACCACACTCCTCCTGAGCCCCAAACCCCTGCTACATACAGCACCCCAACCCCCTGCCCTGATCCCTCTGCCACACCCCACACCCTCTTTCCCCCACGCCCTGCCCTGAAACCCCTCCTGCACCCCACATCCCTCCTGTACCCCAACCCCCTCTCCTCCTGCACCAACCCCCTGCTCTGAGCCCCCAACCCCCTGCTCTGAGCCCCCGCCACACCCCACACCCCTTGTGCCCCAGCCCCCTGCCCTGAATCCCCTTCTGTACCCCACACCCCTCCTGTACCCCAACCCCCTCTCCTCCTGCACCAACCCCCTGCCCTGAGCCCCCAATCCCCTACTCCGAGCCCCCTGCTTCACCCCACTCCTCCTGTATCCCAACCCCCTGCTGCAACCCACACTCCTCCTGCACCAACCCCCTGCCCTGAGTCCCCAACTCTGTTCTGAGCCTCTTGCACCCCTTCTGCCCTGATCCCCCTCCAGCACACCACACCCCTCCTGTCCCAGACCTACATTTTTAGCCCTCCATACAATTTCCCCATCCAGAAATGGCCCTCGGGCCAAAAAGTTTGTCCACCCCAGTCTAGCTGCTAACAAAAAAATAAAAATAAAAAAATTGATGTGTTATTCTATTTAAAATGTAGATCCTCTACTGGAGCATTAAGTAAGAGATCCCTTGGCCTGCTAGGAAGCCAGCACTTTGTCAGAAGATTAATTTCTTTAACATTTTCTTCCCCAAACTGCTTAATTCCTGGACACAACCACCATATGTGCAAGTATGTTTTCCCTTTCCTGCAGCCTCTCCAAAAGGGCACCTCCCTAGCAGAAGAAGAATGCGGGAGTCAAATGTTATTTACAGAGTAATTTATAAAAATGTCTTTATGCGCTACACAAATTGAAGATGTATGTCTCATTTCCCATACAGAGACCCACTTACCCAGAGCAATTTCTTTGGGCAAATCCCTCTCCCATCTTTTCATTTGAGTTGTTTCCTTAACATCTTTTTCAATCCAGTAGTACATATCTTAGAAATTAAACCTTTCATTCTAGCTTGCTCCTGGGTCAACTCCTCAAATGTGGTTAAAGGTCTAGAGAGAGCGGTCTTGTATCCAAATTTCACAACAGAATGTTTGAGCCATAAACTCTGAAAATATGGGATCATTATTTACCTTATTACATATATTATGGTACGAATTCAAAACAGATGCCTGGAACAGCTGTTCTAACTGAGTTATCTCAGCTCTTACTCACATTTCCTGGGAATAAATTCCTGGTTATTAATGAACGTAGCTTAGGGTGAGGGCCTTGGCAACAGGAATTTTCAAAAACGTGTCCAAAGCTATTAAGGTGATCTGGATGAATGGGCAATTTTTTAATTTGATCATTGGTAACCTAATTTATTTTTTAATCCAACAATCACTACGAATAGCTATCTCTGGGCTCCTGTTTTGTTGGAGTTTTACCCAGTGTTTGGATGGCCGACGGTTAACTCGAAAGACCACATCTTTTAATGGTGATGGATAATAAGCAGCCGCCAAATTAGGAAAAGCTAGTCCGCCCCACTTTGCAGACTTAAAACAAAATTTAGAATTCAACCTGTGTCTTTTATGTTTCCATATTAGTCTTAATAGCTCATCCCAGCATGTGTTTAATGTCATGTCATATAAGTTATAAAAACAATAAAAATTGAATTTGCCAACCCAAAATACATAGAGATATTACAGTCAGTTTCTAAGTGTAGACAAGCCTTAAGTTGAAACATTTCCTCATGGAAAAAGTTTTGCACCCTTTCTCCATAGTAGCTGCCCGAGGACGGATCCTTTGGTTCACATTTGGCGTCTGCAGCTGAAATAACCAAGAAGTGCTTTCTCCATTCAGCCAATGATCTTTCACAAGGACGCAAACAAACATTTAAAACTATGTCAGAAGGGATTATCCAATTAGCTACAGTTCCATATGCCGTGACAGCCCTGCACAAGAGCAAAGTCTTGCACAGAGACAGGCACAAATGGTGCAGTGCTTCGCTCATTAAGAAACCAATGTACTGAAAGGAAAGATGTTGGCGTTATTGGGGTGGGCATTCTCTTGTGCCCAGTCTAAAGTGTACTTGAGACGACAAGAAAAGGGATGAAGCACTATTTCAAACAGATCTCTTACCAAGTTAGAGATGAAGGCTGGACCAGAACGAACCCTAAACTTTTTGGATCCAGAGCTGAACTCCAGCTTTGCTGCTCTGGCCCATTTCTACCGAGAACATTTATAGGACAAAAGGAGCTGACAGGGGTTGGATCACAGAGACCCCCTTGGGTCTGCCACCTGATGTTCTGGGACTACCCCCGAGCCTGTTTTCCCTGGCAGCTTGGGACTTCAGTACCTTGCCTTGTTGAGCCAGATACATTAGTCTACTACAACACAGCCCCAGGTCTGAACCACATCCCCCCAAAACTGTAGGCTTAACTGAAAACAGCTTAAGAAGTGCTCCCCTCTCCAACACCCAGATACCCAGTTCCCAGTGGTTCAAACCTCAAATAAATCCGTTTTACTCTGTATAAAGCTTATACAGGGTACAATCAAATTGTTCGCCCTGACAGAGAGATATGCACAGCTGTGTGCTCCCCTAGGAATTAAATACTTGCTCCGGGTTAATTAAGAAGTAAAAAGTCATTTTATTAAATATAAAAGGTAGGATTTAAGTGGTTCCAAGTAATAACAGACAGAACAAAATAAGTTACCAAGCAAAATAAAACAAAACACACAAGTCTAAGCCTAATCAGTAGGAAACTAAATGCAGGTAAATCTCACTCTCAGAGATGTTCCAATAAGCTTCTTGTACAGACTAGACTTCCTCCTAGTCTGGGTCCAGCAGTCACTCACACCCCCATAGTTACTGTCCTTTGTTCCAGTTTCTTGCAAGCATCTTCTGAGCCAGCTGAAGACAAAATAGAGGGGTTTCCTAGGACCTTGTATAGTTTCTTTCTTCTGAGTGGAAACCTCTTTGCACTCCTGTGTAAAAACCCCTCCACAAGATGGAGTTTGCAGTCACCTGGGCAAGTCACATGTCTGTGAATGATTCCACTTTTTGCAGGCCGACGCCATTGTTTACATGCTAGTTTGAACATTCCCAGGAAAGCTCAGATGTGGACTGGCATCTCTCAAAGTCCTTTGTCAGTTAAATGTTTCTCAATTGGGCACTTACTAAGAATACTCATTTCTCAAGAAACTGACCAAACGCTTCACTGAGGCAACTTGGACTCAAACAAGTCCATAGCCATTATCCATAACATCGAATACAAAAATGATACACACATACAGGTAGCATAATCATAACCAGCAAACTACAACCTTCCCATATAGACACTCCACTTGGCCTCCTTGGTACAAGACCTGGTGCAACTATAGGACCCTGGTTGCAACAATGATCTACACGGTCACAGTTTGTGTCAATAAGGGTCATGAGAGCTTTGCTGCTACTTGTTTTGCACATCTCAACTTAGTAATGACAGGTGTACTGCCCAAACCTATTTGGTCACATACTGAGATCTGGAGGGGCAATATGTAACCTA
The DNA here is from genome assembly GCA_007922305.1 of Dermatemys mawii. NCBI lineage: Eukaryota > Metazoa > Chordata > Testudines > Dermatemydidae > Dermatemys > Dermatemys mawii. Next base: position 6,330,367 of record ML677341.1, on the reverse strand, counting down.
CGCAAAGTGAGAAGTCCACTACTCGTTTCACACAAAAGTTATAGCAGGCTACATTTCACACACACCAGCCCAAGGAGTAGCATCAGCCCCCATCATCCGCATTAATCACGCTCCATTTATTCCCCAGGCAGCTCAAGCTTCTGGGCACACAAGGTATCCTTACCACTTCTGCTATAACGGACTATGCACCAGCATTGAGGGGAAGTAGATGGTTTTTGCAAGCAGACCCTGTCACGTTATTGAAATTATCTGGGATCATATAGACCATTGGTGCAACCAAGGTCCTGTAGTGGCACCAAATATTAGGTAAAGGGGGTCATAAAGGTGTCTACGACCAAGTTATGATCTGCTGATTATGAGTATGCTATCTGTATGTGTGCATCATTTTTGCAGTTGAAGTTATGAATATTGACTCTATACTATCTGTCTTTCCAAATATTGTGCTATGCTGCTGGGGACATTTCAGAGCCCTTAGTGTTAAGCGTTGCTTGCCATGCTTGATGGCCCATTAAGGACTATCAGCTATACAATGGATCCATTAAGGGAAGGCAGACAGATCCTGTGTCTTAGCAAGGGGGGCAGGAGTTGCCCAACTGACTCAAACTCCATTTTGCTGTAAGTTTCCACAGCGAAGGACAAAGAACATTCCTGCACCTGGGAAGGATATAAAAGGGTGGTACCCCATCCCCATCTTGTCTTCAATCTCCAGTCTCCAGCCTGGCTCCTACTTCTGGATGGGACTTTGCTACAAAGGGGCACTCTGGCCAAAGGATTGATGACCCATTCCTCCAGGGAATGTATTCCAGAGACTCTGATTTGAACCTGCAGTTATTCAACTGATGCAAGCCATTACTGCATGTATTTGATTTCCTTTAACCATTCCTAACCCTCACCTAGATCTTTTTCCTTTTATAATAAACCTTTAGATTTTAGATTCCAAAGGATTGGCAACAGCGTGATTTGTGGATAAGATCTAATTTGTATATTGACCTGGGTCTGGGGCCTGATTCTTTGGAATTGGGAAGAACTGTTTTCTTTTATTGGGGTACTGGTTTTCATAACCATTTGTTCCCAGGACCGGCGGCTGCTGGTGGTGATACTGGGAAGCTGGAGTGTATAAGGGAATTGCTTGTGAGACTTGTGGCTAGCCAGTGGGACGAAACCAAAGTCTTTTCTGTCTGACTGGTTTGGTAACCCTTCAGGGTGGAGAAACTGCAGCTTCGGGCTGTAATTGCCCCTTTTGAAGCAATTTGTCCTGATCTGGCATTCTCAGCTGGTCCCACCAGGAACAGCACCGTCACAGACCCCAAGCACTCTGCCTCTTTGACCCACTGCCCCAAAACAGTCCCTTGAATCGCACATGTGCTGTGAAGCACTCAACATGGCCAGGTCATGTCTATGGCATTATACATGCTATTGTCCCAGGGAGTCCATAAAGCGGCACTATCGTGCCTTTAGTTGTCAGTCAGAAGCATGTCCAACCCCATTTTCAACTGGCTCCATGTAGCTGTACTGCCTCCTGATAGGATGGTAGAAATCAGGACAAGCCTTCTTTACCTAGGGCAGCAGCGCACAGTCTGGGTTGGCTGAAGATAACAGTGGGCATGGGTACTTCTTAATTTTCATTAGGGAACACTGTACCAGCTTCCCATACTAGAACAGACCTGACCTGAACATCCTGGCATCATGAACTCTGCCAGGGCATCCCACGTAGGTGTTTATGAATCTGCCGCATTGGTTCACACGGGTCTGCGTGATCGCCCAGTAATATCCTTTAATGTATGCCATCAATAGCACCTGCACAATTTGCAAACATTTTTTCAAACCCTACAGTTACTGCAAGGATATTTCCCAGTTTAGCTGGGGTTGCAGGAGAGCACTAGAATGTGTCCAGCCCTGACACAAAGATTTCTGGATGCATAATTTAGGCTTCTTAGCACCACAACTCACTGTGCTGCTCTAGGTTAGCTTTCTCGGGGCACTGTGGGACAAACAGCCAGTCCCTTCTGGGATGGTGGGTAGAAATGGTCTCGGCCTGGGAAATTAATTTCCTAGCTCAACCCTACCTGCCATGCTCTCTCCCGGTCCTGTAAGAGATGCATCCTTCTTATCCTAACGACCAGGACCAACAGCCGACTGTTTTCATAGAGGCCGTGTTTCTTTGGCATGTCATAGCAAAACCGGCCTCCTAGAAATGGTGGTGCATATTTCTGCTTGTTCTGCAACTTTAGATACCACCAGGGTGATGGATGTGGTGTGAACCTGAACAGAACTGAATGAGTTTACAATTTACACTTCATTTCACACAACACTACTCCCGCCCTCTCAAGTCCTCTTGTTTATCTTGCTCCACTTTATCCAAAGCCACCTCTGTTATGAAAACTTCTTCTCAACGGCACCTTGAAGACCAGTGCTCGAGGAGCGTAAATACTGCCTTGATGGTGTTTTCAGAACAACCTTTCCAAATACATTGTCACTTTGCTGCGTCTCCAGCAAGGTAACTAACCTTGCTATGAAAGATGAGCAGTAAGTATTCTGATCCTCTTGCGCCCCATACACCATCCTTGTTCTTTACTCGTAGTCCACCCTCCTGACAATGCAGCCAAATGCCCGGTTGCAACTGCAGATTGTTGCAAACAATTCTTGAAGTAACAGTTCAGCCTCTTCCCCTTTCAGAGCAGACATAGGGTGTTCCATTTGGATAGATATGCTCCATTTTGGTTCACTACTTATAGTTTATCCATATGCTTCTTTATTTACACAAAATGACTCACCCCGCAACCCTGGGAATCCTTCCTGTGTTGCTGCCATTAGCAAATTGGCAAGTTCAAAGAAATTTCATGCTATTTATTCTTTGCTGTTAGCAGGCCAGAGGGACATAAGAGTTGATCTAAAGTGCAGGATTTGTGAAAAGCATTTATAAAACACAACCACTAAAGTGTTTCAGTTAAAGCTCGAATTGTAAAAGATTTAAACCTGCACAGTTTAGAAGCCAAATACTGCGCCATGTGTTAGCCTCAGTTAAATTGATAAAAAAACCTAATCCGGTTAACTGTGTTAATCTATTTTCATCAACTAAACTCAGCAAAATACAGACAGTAAAGAGACAGGTTTTCCAGCATGAATAATCCAATTATTTTGGCAACCCCTGTTAAGGAATTAAAATTTTTATCCTAAAAAAATTCCCCTTATGATTGCAACCACGGCAACCTGGCTTTGAAACTATTCTCTCCGAAAGGTCCAGAGATACAAACAAGCCTTCAAGTTTGGATGCTTCTCCAGATCTTTTCAGGTCTTACTTCACTTCACCATCTCCACTACTGTTCCAGCAACAACAGACTTAAGATGTCTAGGTCCTATTCCTGACTGGTTGTGTAACTTTGTGCAAGCCATTTAACTGTCCCGTGCCTCAGTTTACACACCCTAAATCACTGATGGCAATGCATACCTATCTCATGAGCACATAGCAAGTTTGGTTAATAATATTTCATTTGTCTAAAGAAGTAATGCTTTCTAAGCATTCATGGAGCCTCATATTACCCCAAGGAAGTATTCACCCAGCAATCTGACAGATAAGGAAAGCAAGGTGCCAAAAGGCTAAGTGACTTATCCAAGAAAGTCTGTGGCAAAGCCATGAGAAGAACCCAGAAGACTCCCTGCTCTATCCATAGGCTAAGATGTATTTTGAGATAATTGGATGACAAGCACTACAGACTGCAAGTTAGTATTCTTCTATTTACCTCACTAATCCCAGCATACCTCTAAAACCTACACTAACCACTTTCAGATACATACCTTTACTTCTGTCTCCCCCCACCTCACCCCACCCTTATCTAGTCTGTATAGTTAACGTAAACCAGGAGTGTGCAAACTATGGCCCGCGGGCCACATCCAGCCTGTGGGCTTGTCCTGTCCGGCCCCTGAGCTCCCGGTACCGGAAGCTGCTCCTGGCCCCTCCCCCGCAGCCTCACAGCCATGCAACCCAATACCATTAGAGAACAGAGACAAAAGTAACTTAACCCTACTTCACCACCATCACCCTGACACTCCAAGATCTACTATATTGTCCACTCCTTTGAATACTCAAATTTTAGGTGTGCTAACAGGATCTTGTCTACAACAATAGCCATTAGGAATAACAGAGGTGTAATCTAATGCATTTAATCATTTCCTTTAGTTAAAATATGTTTTTAACACCCCAGAGACCACACAATATAATCAATTACTGATCTTTGGAGAATGTGTCAGGATTTGACCTTAAATTACATGTTATTAACCCCAGCTCCCCTCAGACACCTTCTACAATATACAAAAACAATAGAAATGCATCTTTTTAAAAGATCAAATGAAACAGCTTTTTAAGATACCGTCTCTCTTTCAGTGTTGGCAACCCAAACATTGCAGCATTATAGCCCAATAGAATAGAGGCTCTGACTAAAACATACGCTGATGAGAAAGTAACCCTCATTCTCCAACCAGAAATGCAAGAGGCAATATAAACAGATTGGATTTTTACCTTATCTGAGATATTCACAAGCCACAACCCATGAAAGGAAACCTAAATATGCACTAACACAAAGTTTACAACCTCCCTTCCAAAAGCATGCTAGGTACACCCGGAATCTCACAGCCTAACATAGAACAGCCTTTCCAAAAATAAAAGGTCAACAGGCCAGACATTTAAAGTAGTTTTTTACATGTGAAATGCAAGACATGAGAACACAGGAGCTGGACACAACACTCTCTTCCTCCAACAACAACATGGTGGGGGGTAGATCACACAATGAAGAACCTGGTAATAGGTGACCTCTGCTCAAGTTTTAAGACACTTAATTAAAAGCAGGCTTGGAAATATTTGATTTTTTTCCCCAGTAAATGCTGATTTCACTGAACACACACAAAGGACAAAAATATTTCCCTCGCTGATCATCAAAATTCACAGAGAGGCAAAGCAAGAAAAATGTTGCTGGAGAACTGATCAGAGTTTGATTTAAGGATATTCCAACTGGATATTTTGACCTGGGACGCTGACACCTTGTCTATCAAGGACAGGAGTATTGGAGGCACCTTAGAAACTACTAAGATTAAGGCTTTAACTTTTGGAAGCTGCTGCCAGGCTTGGCCTTTCAGCTTGTGCCACATTCAACCCTTTAATCTTAAACAAGAGGGAGGGGTTTTTTTGGTCTTTAAGGCAGAGACCTGTGTTTATGCCCTGGCTTCATACGGATTCCTCTGCTCACAGGTGCTGGAACTCGGGGTGCGGTTTCCCTTATATACAGGGTTTACAGTTTGCTTCAATGGCTCTCAGCCCCCTCACTGACTACACACATGGGTCCGGTCCCCCTGCCTGACGCCCTCCCACATGTTCCTGCAAAGGGTAAAAAAATTAATGGCTAGCAATAAAAGAAGTGTTCAAACCGGACACCCCGGGAGCCGCAGAGAGGACCCCGATCAGGGCACTCGGGTGGCGACTCACGGATCCAGGCCTCGGCTCTTTTCCCCACCCCACGTGGATCGGGGGGACCCCGGGGGCGGGTTGCGGGAAGGGGCCGCGGGTACTCACACATCAGGGTGCTGAACGCCGCCGTGGCCAGCAGGGCTTGGACGAGCACCCCGAAGCTGCCCAGCAGCGCCCCGCTGTTGCAGCCGTGGGGCTGGATTTTCACCGGGGTCCCCAGGACCACGGGCTCAGTCGCGGCCGGCGGCCCGGCGGGGCCCGGAGCGGGCTGCGGGGAGGCGCGGGGAGGCATCCTGGCCGGCTCTGTGCAGCGCCGAGCGCCGCCACCGCTGCTGCTGCTGCGTCCTGCGGGGGAGCGAGCGGCCCCTGCCCGCGGGCGGATGTAGCTTCCCCGGGGAGGGGGCGGCGGGCTCCAGCCCGGACACGCCCTGCCCCTCCCCGGCCAGGCTGCAGCTGGGGGAGAAGAGGGGAGAGGGGCTGTTC